>JAZHFQ010000336.1:0-1200000 GCA_038387885.1 Spodoptera picta
TAGATTATTAAAGAAATACGAATAGTATGTAAAGTAGAAGCAAAAGCAGAGACCGTGTAGTTCAACTGCTTTGAACACTCATGTTCGATGTTCAAATACTCATTTCCGTTTAGGAAGAGCCTTCGCTTTTCAAATCATTTTTTTTACATTGGTGGCCTTAAGAGCTCTGTTGTCTATGAAACACTAAATTATCGAAGGAGGACCTCAACCTAATTAAATATAGATTACATTTTCCTGGAAATCTTTGAGAATAATACTTTGTTTGCGAACTTAAACGAGATTAATAACACCAATGTAAATGTAATAAAAACCTTAAACAACTCTATAGCTTAAACAACACGACTTAAAGTCGAAAATAAAATGACAAAAAAATGTATACAAATTTTAATTAGCTTGTCAATCGATGATAAATTACTAATCAAGAAACTTTTTATTTATTCAAAACAAAAAATTATAATTTCACGCTCATAATTAATCTTCTTTTCATATTAATGATTTCGTTTTATTTAATCTGCTACTTAACTCAGGACCAAAAAACCCGACCAGAGTATAATGTAGGGATATCTCTCTATTACCTATAATATATTATTCAAGTACATATTGTCCTTGTGCGAACTGCTAAGAAGTGATATTCTTTGCCAGAGTAACCTGGGTGTCTTCAAGATTCGAGTGAATACAGTTGCTTATGAGACGACGTGCTCCATCGGAGGCCACCTCATTGCTTACCACCAGGCAAGACAGTGGCCAAACGTCGACCCATCAAATATAAATAAGTAAATTATTTCCTTCTTATCGAAGCTATAATATATCTTTGGTAAAAATTGGTCAGCTCAGTAGCAAACCAAAGTTACTGTCTCTGCACCATGAATTAATCCTTTATTTTCTTACCTGAATACCAAATAACTTGTAACTTGAATAACTGTGCATGTTTAAGTCTTGTGTGATGTTTGTTTTTTTATTATTTTTATGGAATAAGCAGCTAAACTAGCTGGTGGATCAGGGTAAGCAACTGACGCCAACCATGAACACCCGAAACGCCAGAGGTGACAAGTGCGTTACCAGCCTTTTAGGGATTAGGTATTTGAGGATTGTTGGGGATTGGGGGATTATGGAGATTGGGGGGGGGTAATTGAGCCCCGGTTATATGAGTACCTACGAGTTTAACAACAATAATAATAGAACATTGACAGCTTACTTACTTGTAAGCAACACACGCAGCGGTTACAGCGAAGGTGAGGAAGACTGCTAGTCCGATGAAACAATAGATTATAACAGTCTGCGCCTCTGTCCGGGCAGCGTGCAACAAATATTGTACATGGCAGACAACAATGTGAGGTTTTGTTCGTATTTTACAACCAGATATGAGGTAAAACATTTCTTACGAAGCTTCTACTAGCTAATGGCGACTTTCTCTATTACAGGTTTAACTTCCAACTCCTTTGCAATATTTTTTCCCAAATATACATACGTTCTTCAGCGAATGTAATAATAGAAGGAACATTAGGACTTCGATGTTACGTATTAATATAAAAATCAAATCTCCGAATCAAAACATATATTACAACCACAAACATACCTCTACATTTCGACGGACAAGCAAGTTAATCGCCGTGTTAACTATAATAAAAAATCATTTCAAAACACCCTATGAATACAAATACCTAAAAATCAGTAATACATAGAAAAATAAAAACATGTATAAATTTAATAAATCCACTGTAAAAATACTTTTACCAATATTGATACCTAACAATGACATATAGTATATTGAAAGTCACACGTGATTTTATACAGTGCTCCATCATATATAGAAGGTATAAGGTAAGCTGTGGGAGCCGACCTTGAATTATGAGGGCGATGTCTTAGGAGCATTGACTTACAAGATAACGTATGCTCATACTTACTATAATACTACATATATATCTTAGGTATTTCTATATGAAAACAGCGGTCAAATATGTTAGTTTGTCCCTTGAAATTGTTGTATATATTATACCTTACAGTAAACCTGTATATATGAATGATGATAGTTATTCTATGTATATTATATTGCTTTAATTTAAACACATACATAATTATGTTTAGTTTATGTTTTCTAATTGGCATATACCTATTATGACAATAAAATTTGATTCAAGTTTAAGTATGTAGGCATGTTGTTTAATTAATAAAACCGGCCAAGTGCGAGTCGGACTCGCGCACAGAGGGTTCCGCACAAACCTGCAAGGTTTACAAAGTTTTTGTTACCTGTGCTGTAAGCTATTGCTTCTTACCAAGTTTCGAGATTCTATGTCAACGGGAAGTGGGTCGTCTTTAGGTTTTAATTCCCTTGCGTGTAGTTGCCAGTTTCAAAATATGCGGTATCAATGGTTGTACTTTTGCGTTTTGCGTTTTTGCGTTGACTTAGAAATTTTTTTTTCACGGGTTAATAGCAATTAGACCTAAGTATTTGATATGAATTTCAACTTGAACTCAAGCTCTACGCGTTCATGAGGAAAAAAGTAATAAGTTTATATTTATTAAAAAATATATATTTTGTAATGTAACTAAAAATTTAAGGTTTTCGGAATATTTCCTTTATGTGTGCTTTAAAACGTTGCTTCATGTCAAATTTCAAGATTCTAGGTCGACTGGAAGTACCCTTTAGGTTTTGATTCCCTTGCGAGTACTTGCGAGTTTCAAAATATGCAGTTTAAATTGCTGTTTCTTTTGATTGCGTTGACATAGAAGTTTGATTTTGTTACAGCTTAAAGGTATTATAGACCTGAGTATTTGGTATGAATTTCAATTTAATACCTTTACGCGTTTATGAGGAAATGAGTAGTAAGTTTAAAATTATTAAAAAATATATATTATGTGATGTATCTAAAAATTTATGGTTTTTGTAATTTTTCCTTTATCTATGCTATAAGACGTTGCTTCGTACCAAATTTCAAGATTCTGAGTTCACGGGAAGCACCCTGTAGGTTTTGATTCCCTTGCAAGTGTCGAAAATTTGCGGCATAAACGGCTGTATCTTTTGATTGCGTTGGCTTAGAAGTTTGATTTTTTCACAGCTTCAAGGGACAGTAGACCTGAGTAATTGATATAAAATTAATATTATTTAAATTTCAGCTTCATACCTCCACGCGTTCCTGAGAAAAAGAGTCTTGACAGACGGACGGACGGACGGACGGACGGACGGACGGACGGACGGACGGACAGACGGACAACAAAGTGATCCTATAAGGGTTCCGTTTTTTCCTTTTGAGGTACGGAACCCTAAAAATAGCTGTTTACTCTCTATGGTCGATCACAATTCACGAAATATATGTATTTATTACGAAGACGTGTTATATACGTAAACCTTTGTACTGTTGGTGCGGTGGCTACGCAACTGGCTGCTGCGCAACGTGTATCAGGTTCGATTTCCGCACAGAGCAACTCTTTGTGTGATCCATTGTTGTTGTCTGGGTCCATTGTCTGGGTGTCATGTGTATATGATATTGTATGTTTGTAAACGCACTTACGACACAGGAGAAAATCCTAGTTTTTATAAATAAAACAGGAACTAAACATTGTTATTTCTATTGGTGTCTTCGGTATAATTGTTATTTTTTTAATTGATTTTTATCTTATTTGTGTAACACGCTATGTGTCTCGATGTCGTTATTTATTTTCCTGCCACAGGCCCACAGGAAGAAATTCCAATTGGAATATGTGGGGCCTATGTGGTCTGTTTTTATATATGCATTGTCCTCTGTGTTGAGTGTGTGTACATAAATAATAAATAAATAAATAAAATAATTCACGAAATATATTTGTAACGAAGGCGTATCATATATGTAAACCTTTGTACAGTTTACAAAACATATATAAAACGTTTTCTAGTACACACCTACACGAGTTAGAAGCCACGCTATACACTATTACAAACTTAAAGCAATTTAAAAGTTTTTGTGTAAACCTGTCTCGGTTTAATTAAAAATGATAAATAATTTAGAACCACGTAATGAAGTGATCTTGTTTATCTAATGTAGTCTCCGTGGTATTCGTTATAGTTACATCAACTTACTTACTAGTAAAATTATAATTGTCTGTCTGTCTCGTTGGCCGAGTGGTCGCAAGTGCGTTCAAGGGTTCTTGGGTTCGATTCCCAGGTCGGGCAAAGTATTACTGGGTTTTTAAAAATTCTCAGTAGTAGCACGGAGTCTGGAATTGTGCCCGGTATATGTCAATAGGCTCACCCCCTATTACATGGGACTCATAACATAAATAGTGAAAAGTGGGTGTTACATCGTACAGTGGCATAATGTGCACCTCTGCCTACCCCTTCGGGGATAAAAGGCGTGATGTTAAGTAAAATTATAATTTCGTTTTAGAATGTTTGCTGCAAATCTCGTCTTGATTTGTTACGCTGTTCAGTATTGACTATCTATATCTATCTAGATAGCCAAAACTTTACTATAGATAATTCAGGTACCCAAGAGTATTAATAAAAACTAAGTTTGTCACAGAAGTTATTTCGTTCGTGACTTACGTTCCAACAATTTCGTTCGCCTAAACTTTATAATCGTGCTCAAATCTCTTACTTCCACTTTAAGTATTCAGACTATAATCCTTTAAATTGTATTAAAAATTTCTTCCTTCACAATCACAAAGAAAAAATTTAATCAGTCATTTCAATTAGTTTGGAGTGCTACGCCGTAGCTGCTACGGCGTAGTCGCTACGAGATACGACATTATTTTACGACTACGTCAGGTGTAATGAGAAGCAGTAGGCTGTATAATTATATAATCAAGTACTCTTGATGTATAATTTGTGTTGTACTATGTTTTTTTTTGATAGTTAGTAATTGGATTGTCATGTCATCTAATAATGTACGTAATTGGACTACATGTAAAGTCAATCAAAGAATGAACATGAACTTGGACAAGAGCTTACTAGTAATTGGCTGCTTTCTCCAGATTTTGATAAAGTACACTGCGACTTATGTATTTTTTTAAGTTTAATTTGCTTTGTCACTACTATGTACAAGACCTGCAATTTTTATTTTGCTCAGTTTATAAGATGTGAATTTTAAAAAAATAGTTTTAACGAAAAGTACTCCATTTGGAATCTTTTATGCGTAATTATATACCATAAAAATATTTTCAACTAAAATGCTATCGAAATAAAAGGATCTGTCTAATAAATAGTAAATGTCTGGGCACTTTAAAAGTACTACGTATTATATTTCATTAAATCGTACTAGGATAATAAAAATAGCCAACTTAAATATGCTAAAATACACATCTCATAGCAAAAGAAATCCCTGAAATAAAAACTGTATATAAATAATAATAAAGATTACAATAAAATACTTACCACCCTGGCACATGGGGTCGTTCCACAGGAACCCGCAGCGAGGGGTATCTGGGGGTGGACCCCGGCGACCCCCTGGCCAGTGGATAGCTTTACCTGGGACTGGCTTGTAGCTGCTATTGAGGCCGTGGAAGAATGCCACCACCTGGATAAATTATGATCATTAACTATTGTTAACCTGTACCATTATAAACATTATCTCAAAAGAAACGAAGTATCAATTCATACAAAATATTTAATTATTACATTAACAATTACTCTATCATCAACAGCCTGTTTTCGTCCACTGCTGGACATAATCCTCTCGTGCCATTGGAGAGGCTTATGTCCAACTATTACTCTAATTATTAACAAATACTTAAACAGTAATTAATCCAGTATACAAACACTAATTACGAGAAAACGGACACGCTAATCTAACTAAAATTCTTTATTTTCAAGTTATATTTATTTTATTATTTTATTTTACACTTTAATGCACACAAAATAAGGTACATAAGGCGGACTTAATGCCATATGGCATTTTCTCCACTCCTTTCTCCTCTTATACTATTTAATCAGTAATTTAATGTATTTATCTAAGGTTAATTAGAGAAATGGTCTACAATGTCCAAAGCCACTGTAAATAAAGTTAGTTTGGAAGACGCACGCGACTTTCAAAGTAATTAGTTTAATCCCAATGTTACCCACCAAACTACGTAGTTCAGAAGATACTGTCTAACTAATAAACTTAGTGATACTTATTTAAGTAGCAAATATGTTTTGTGGAAATCAAAAAACTTCAACGTATATTTTGCAGTGGACCTCGATGACTATGATAACGAACAAAGAAACAAAATTCAGATTATATTATTCAGTTCTTCGAGGATTTACTACAAAAAATGGGGTATATGACTAATTTTTATTCTTATGTCCGTCTGGTAGATTATTTAAAAACATTAGACACGTATTTTTTATTTTCTTACAGAAACAAATAGTTTTGAAGATATATTGATTTTAAATACCGCATGACGTCACTTTTGAGTCCGATTTATACTCTAAAATGACGTAACTACCTCCCACTCCTAAACTTTGATTTGTTTTATCTAAGTATTATTTTCTTATACGACCAAAATAAAAAAATACGTGTCTGATATTTTTTCATTACCTAACTGACGGACTAATTAGATAATGTATCATACCCTGTCATCATCCCTATTAAAAGTTTTGTGTCGTATTGTATTATTACAATACAATATCTATAACCTACAAGCGTAGATCATGCAATGAGTTAACCCAGCTTTTTGTAAAGGGCATAATATCGCAAAAGTAAAATTAAAAAAAAATATTATGTACCCAAAATTGTATTTACACAATCAATCAAATTCGTTTTCATAAAAAATGAATTATCATTGAAACGTTCTAGAAAATCGAATCATGTTTATTTGACCTCAAAAACTATCTTCATTTAAATATCAAAAGGTTTTCTTGGCCACTAAGTCGAGAGCGCTAACCGTAACTAATTGAACTACAAGACGTCAAATTATAGACCCGAACTTAAACAGGTCCCAAGACAAAGTCAAAAAAGGTTGCCTTTAAATAGCAATTACGAAACAAATTTACTGAACGAAAACTCCTTTTATATTGCCGTCTAAGAATGCCTCGTTGGCCGAGTCGTCGCAATTGCGACTGCCGGGCAAGGGGTATCTGGTTCGATTCCCGAGCAAAGTATCACTGGGCTTTTTTAAAATTCTGAATAGTATCACGGAGTCTGGAACTGTGCCCGGTATATGACAATAGGCTCAACCCTGTAATAGGACCTGGGACTCATAACATAAATAGTGAAAAGTGGGTGTTATATTGTACAGTGGTATAATGTGCACCTCTGCCTATCCCTTCGAGGACAAAAGGCGTGATGTTATGTTATGTCTAAAAATAGGCTAAAAGTCATATTTTCACTAAATAAGCTGTCGATTGATCAAAGTTTTATAAACTAGTCAGAACAAAGTATTGAACATAGTTTGCCTATCAAAACTGTTATCAAATACAGTTTTAATATTCCATATTTAAGATAATTTTTGATTACTTTCGTTTTTTATTATAAGTAGTTTATTTTGATACATTTTTGGAATAGGCGTTTTCTAGAAACAGTTGACTGAGACAGTTTGATACTTTTAAAAGTACCCAAATAACTTTGAAAAGACCTTTATTATATCGATCAACACAACATATGTGTGACCATTATTCATTAGTAGAGGTATAATAATAATATTTTTTATGGCATAAGCCGGTAAACGAGCAGACGGATCACCTGATGGTAAGCAATCGGTGTCACCCATGCACCCGAAACATGAAGGCGTTACAAGTGCGTTACCGGCCTTTTGCTAATTGGGAATTTGAGGGTTGTGGAGGATTCGGGGATTCGAGAGACTGGGGAGCCCGGTAATTGGGCCTCCGGTTATCTCACTCACACAAATAAACACAACGCAAGCGTTGTTTCACGTCGCTTTTCTGTGAGTCCGTGGTATTAATCGAAGCAGCCATGCTTCGATTAAATTAATTCTTCCACACTTGAATAATAATAAATCATAATGGATAGGTATATTCCTAAACTAAATTCAATATTTACCTCAAATTTTCCAGTAACAGGATCTAGATCCAAGATAGCGTAGTCTGCATCTCTGTCCCCCACAGCATCAATGCGCACGTGGCCTGTTATGCCTGCGAGAACAACAATATTTCAGGAATAAAAATTCAAGACAAGCTTAGTAAATTAGCTCACCAGTCTACTTGTTTGCTCACTAGCCTACAAAAACGGAGGTGAAAAAATTATGCCATAACGTTTGAGTCAAGAGACATAACTATGCTTCTTTCGTATGTTCAAATAATATACAAAATACATCGTCATGAACCACAGATAGAAGTCACAACAAACTATTGACAAGTGACCGTCGTAAAAGTATGTCAATATCGATGTTATCGAGTTGTCTAGTTTCAAAGACTTGGGTAAAACAATCAACACCGTTCCTTCGTGCCTTTGTACATTGGAAAACATTCCTAATGTTTTTGAAATAAGGGCGTTATTCCAGTAGTTCAACACTTATAGTGATTCTGTAAGGATTCCGCATTTCCTTTTTTAAAGTTTTTGCTTTTGTTATGTCCTTACCCTATCTGTTTTGTTTGACATCTTTATATATATAATTCTTCTGTGAGTGTGTATGTCACTGAACTTCTCTCAAACGACTGGACCGATTTTGATGAAGTTTTTTGTGAGTATTCAAGGGAATCTGGGAATGGTTTAGATTCACAAATCAGCCCGCCAGATGGTGATGCAGCTGATGTTTAGATTATTTATCCTAAACAGCTGAACTATATTGAATGAATTTTTGTTTATACATTCAAGTGGATATGCAGGACGTCTGTTGGGTCCGCTAGTATTCTATATTCCTTAAAGAGGTAGAAGTAGAAAAAGTTACAAAATAACGAAATCAATGGTCCAATAAATACCGCGTGTCAATTAAACTTACAATAATATTAACTGACGACTCAGAACCCGGATCCGTGTTAATTGACTCTTTATTGTTCGTAAAGAGCTGTTAAATATAGAGAACATTGTTTCAACAACAAATACGTAGGCGTGACCTTTGATAAAAGGCAAATTACTTGATACAAACAATACCTTTAGTTTGTTTCAATAATAATTACTATGGCGTCATTACGTCACGTATTATTTATTGGACTGCTAACTCTTAAGTTTTATTGCTTGATCATACCATGACATTTCATCTTTTCAACAATTTGATAAAAATGCCATTTTTATATCAACCGCACAGACATATTGTATTCCATACGACAACAACGTTATGTATTTCAACATCTTAGACCACAAAACATCTTCTATCAAATGTACAAACGTCAAAACCTGCGCTTGACCAACAAGACATCTTGTAGAAAAATCAACAAAATATCAAGAATGCAATAGACGTTAATAAATCGCGAGTCCATCATAGTCCACCATTTTTATAGCCATAAACATAATGTCATACGCCATAAACGATGTCAGAGATCATTAAGTGGCCAATATTGAGTCTTTATGTGAATCCAGATAATAGCTTATAAACATTATCCAGGCGATCTTATACAATAGTGCTAAATCTCAAAGTTGTCTGGTCAAACAAGAATATAGCGCGGAATGTGTGGGTACAGCATTAAAAATATAATAAGTAATGTAGACTAAAATCTACAAAAGCGTCTTGTATGTTAGATTTTGAGGTGTAATTGCTGGGCATAGCTATAATTTTAAATGAATCCAGGTAGTGGAGAAATGGGAATTCTATGAATTTTGTACGAGATTGTTTATTGAGACGTCACGTTTTTTTAGCGTCAACAGCATACCTATTTCTTAAAATTTGCTGTAAATACTATTAAGTTGGTCCTAAAATCAATTAATGAAAATGATTTTTTTTTTATATTTTATTGTATTGAACAGTTGAAAGAATTAATTTTTAATTGAGGCAAGTTCCCAATCAAATAGGTCTTTGCAAGACTGAACCTGAATCAAAGACTGACTGTCGCATTATCGTTTGAACATGGGACCTTAACCACAATTATTCATTTAACGCAGTTAGTATTAAATAAGTAATTGTAGTTTCACCTACGTGTGTAGTAGAAACATAGTTTTAAATAATCTATAGAGTATTTAATCACTTGTTTTAATATTTACATACATTAAAAAACTTAAATTAAAACTAACTATTACTTAAATAAAATTAAAATTAAATATTACTAAATTAAATATATACAACTAAAGATTAAAATTAATTATAGAAAAAACAAAAACAACTATTTACATAAACTATTTATGAGGCATCGAAAAACTCGTCCGCATCGACGTCAGTGGGGAAAGTACCCAGAAGGCTGGCAGCATTGCCACGTTGTATGGCAATGCTTAACCTCTGACCGAGAAAAAGACCAGCCCTCTGGTCACGAGATGTGTCGACCAGGCGTTTCGAAATGTTTTTGAACAATTTAAGCGCACTCGGACCCCACGGACCTAACGTCTCAACCCCAAACGGCTCAAAGATATAACTACCAGCAAGGTTGTTATACTTGCGCCGCTTGAGGTTTTCTGCAGAGGCAGCAGCCGAACCAGCACAACTCGCCGTTACTGGAAGATGAGAAGGTGCAAGGGTGTCGACACAGGTTGCGTCCCACACCAAAGACTTTCCCAGCTTCCAGGGCATAATGGACATACCGTCGGGTCTCTTACCATCGTCGCGTGCCAAACCCTTTGGTTCCAGAACAGCTGGTACACCGGCGATGACAAGAGCTCGACGGATGATGTCGTTAATGCTGGCGTGTCGGGCTATCCGGCCCGCGCTTCTGCTACACGATAGGCCGTGGTGGCCGAGGTGGTCGACCATCTCACCGCATTGACAGCGATGCGGAGAAACACAGGGTGCACCTACACGCAAGCAAGCAGCAAGCCGAAAAGTTGAGTCATTCAACATCGTGCCAATATTGAATGAAGTATATTTATCTATAGAGGTAAATATACTTTAGTGAACACAAAACTAGTTCATAAATCCCACGTCTACCTTGATTTGTCTTTGAGTAATTTCAAACCAACAAAGAAGCTCTATACCTTAATAAATCAATTGATTAAAGTTTGTTCTCCTGTTGTAAATTTAGGAATAAGTGGGCGTAAATTACTGGTACCTATTGTAACTAAACACGAGGATTTATTTCAAAAACTTAACAGTTCAAAATATCACATTTTCAAAAACACTTAAAATATTATTAAGGCATTTAAACCGCTTGTAGAGATCGATCTGTAACATGGAAATACGAAATTAAACCAGAAGTTGTTTAATTGTAAGTCAGAAGAAGCCCTCTTCATGAGGCAGAGCCATGCTTCGACACAAATGAGCCGGCTCACCTGGGCCTCTAGCCAAACGCCACTTTAGCGCTTGTCTACAGAGAGAGTAGAAATCAAAATGTATGGGGATGACACTGACAAGTGTCAAAATTTACGTCAATTCCATATAATTTGGTTTTCTATTCTACATGTAGACAAGCGCTAAGTGGCATTTGGCTACAGCTGCTGAAGTGATACCAAAGAGAAACCGGGCCAGTGAGGTTACCGGATAGTTGTAGCTAAAGATTAAGTTATCTTAAAGCCATAATGCTATGATATGATATGTTCCATGCTACGGTTTCTACTTACCATGAAAGTCTCGTCCCCACATACGCCTGGTGATGTTTCTCCCATCCCTGATGTCTCCACCTTCCGTCAAGGTCTCATTCAGCGCCATACCCAATAGATACACCCCATCGTAGAAGGCACCGATGAAGAAATTGACCTGGCAATGAAAAATATGATAAAGATAACTCGAATACCAGCATTGCTTTAAAATCAAATCAAATGTCTTTATTTGCTGAACAGAGGTGTAGTACATAATTAGTGACTAAGGTGTTATTTATTTTCTTACATATTGTATCTCTTTGTTCTACCCGTTGGGCATGCAAATGTTGGGTATGTCTCAGCCATTGTACGTATTAATTAACTTCACAATCAGTCAATATATCTAGGTACGAGTCAAAAATATGTTTTCACATTCATAAAGCAATCAAATAATTAGTCATACAAATTATACATCAATAATCGACAAAAAAAAGAAAAAAAGATACAGAAAATAATAGTATGTAAATCAAATAGTCATAAATTAGTTAAATTCAAATGTCAAAATCAATCAAATTGTAATAGCAAATTTGAAAGGTTTTCACAAAAAAAAAAATCTTTCTTAAAAGATTCATCATAAAACAGTTAACATTTCTTAAACTTGTATTATATATAGGGCTTTAATTATAAATTAAATGAGAAAACATAAAACTGAAATATATAATTATGTATTACGAACCTAATAAAATTTTACCGACTTCTCTTTCACAATAGTTATGCTAAAAACCACTCGACCAAAGAGTAATTTTAAATTTAATCTGAACAAATTACTTATTTTTTGGGCCTCGGAGAAGGAGGTCAGTCTTAACTAGATTGTAGTCCGCCTCGTGGCGTCAGCGAGACCAAGGTTACGTTATAAATTGAAAATGTTGAAAGTTTATACAAATTTTTGAGTCATTTCGATGTGATTTCCTCTAACATAAAACTGTATGATATGTATGTTTTGCGTACGTATTTTTATTTTCATCTGATACACCATAAGCTATGTTAAGCAAATATCAACTCTATCAAAAAGTATTAAAGAGTAAAATCTGAAAATTGAACAAAACATTTTCTTCTAAATGGATGTGAACCTAATACTCGAATTCGGTATTTTATTACAATACAATACAACACAACAGAAAACTACTTACAAAAAAGTATTATTTCTTACCTAGACATTTTCTATTATGTACGATTTGGAATAGATCTCTCAAAATAATATATTTCTACACACATTTCTTTTACACAAAACGTTTAGATATGTTGACAGAAAAAAACAAATTCTTATTCTTCTCCGACTATGTAAATGTACAAGGATATTCATCTGTCGTTCAATTTCGCTACAAAATTAAGTGAATTATACAGACTATTCACATCGAGATATACAATACCAATTTATAGTGGTCTCTCTTTGTATGACCTTTTTGCACCTTCGACGGTCAGTTTATACTGGTTTTGCATAGCTTGGTGAGCCGTGTATGGCTCTCGACACGAACCGTGTATACACGCAGTATACGGATACACAGAGGCTAAAATGGCGGAAAATCGTAAATTACAAATTCATTACATTTTTTCCCTTTTTTCCCCTAACACTTTTTCGTAATACCATGGTTTTATTGTTGGTAAACTGGTGTTTCCTTTTTACTATGCTATATTTTGAACAGTACTTTGGTTATGGCCAGTTTTTCAATCACCAGTTAATCCTTTTCTTTTCCTCTTTGGCAACCGAATCTCCAAAACGAAGTTGTTGACTTTACTGCCAGTGTCGAGGTTAATAACTATAGAATTAAATTGACAGTTGACAGTTTTTAGTATGGAAGAATTGTCAAATATTTAAATGAATCCTTTGTTAAAATTTAACTGGCGTTGGAAAAATAGGCCCTTAATGAACATGTAATGTTAATAACAAATAATTAATGATTAACAATAAAAATTACATTTTTTGCTTATCACTCCAAACTTCTAATAAAATGACTGTTGTTTTTTTCTTTTAAAATTGTATTCTGCAGAGGCCTTTTCAATACATTCAAAATATATTATTTAAACAATAAACCCGCGTGACAATAACCAAACCTTCAGATTACATACAGAACATGAATCACGATAACTTATTTTATACCTTACGGCTCGGTATTAAATATCAAAATCAATAAACTTACCTCTTCACCATCAGAGAATGAGTAGTTATAGTGCTGCTTGGCTCTGGCTCTGACAGCATCAGCAAATTCATCGAACCTGTCTCCTGTGGGTAGCTTCAGGGAGACTCGGAGTAGGGCTTCATAGGCTGCTCGCGCTGCAGTGTCCCTCTCATCATCAGCTGCCCAGCCTGTCTCGCCCCAATACCCTCCCTGTGTTATAAAATGAAATTAAATAATTATCTTTCTTATTGTATAGACTATTCTTGAAATTCTTGGATTTTGAACCTGCCTGGTGTACGACAAAACCTTTTCTGTTCATTGGAATTTATCACAACTGCTCAGTATTCCCTTTTTTGGTTTCATTTTTACCTTAAATTTCCGCCTCAAGTTCATGAAAGTCTCCTCATAATTCCTTACAGTATCATCGCATCTGCAATTGTATTCAGTATTTGACAATACACTACTATTACTTGCACAATTTAACTCCTGACGTAACTGGTATGAACATTATCCACAAACAAATCACATAAATATGTGCACACAAATGCCGAATCAATTACGCATAATTGAGCCAGAATAAACCCTTTCCTAAAGTGAATGTAAATCTCATTCAACTCCAAAATACTTTGAGAAATACTAATTACGAATGAATCTGACATATTCGGGTTATATTTGTAACAATCGGTATGAGTTAAAAATTTCCACGAAGTGATGAAACTGCTTTCATTTCACTATATGTGCTGATAAAGTAATATATTAACATGGTAACCCAGAAATGCTTTTCATTGTAACACTCGTGAATAAAAAAGAAAACTTAGAAATCGTTTTTTAAAGATATGCTTTTTCGGAAAAACGTATCAGTCAGTATCAGTCTTTAGGGAAATATTGATGAATATTAAGAAAATACCTCGGATGGACTATACGGCGTAGCATATTTTTATTGGAAAAACTATTAATCTTCAATTATACCTAAATATGAAATTGGTTAATATAACGAAAAAAATATTATTTAAAAGAACGTACTCCAAAATATTTTACGTACTTTAGAGACACAGTCTATAACAGAAAAACTTTTCTCTTTTTCTTTTCAAACAAACAAATGAAACCTTCACTTATCAAACTCCAAAAACAAATGGAAATCGCACCTTGAAAAAGTACATTAAGGCAAAAAGCAAGTAAATGGACATACACACGACTTTGAGCATTATAATCAGGCGTATGAAGGTTTACCTTCGCTTGAAAGGTCAAGGGAGGCGTGTGTGGAATGCCTGATAACAGCTTGATTGAAGGGACGCGTTCTAGAATTAATAGATGTGCTTAGATTATCTGTGGCAATATCCGCGCTTGTGATTGGGTAACCAGGTTTCGAGGTTAAAGTCTGTTGAAACGTCTTATGGGTGCAGTTTGAACTTGACCTATCTAAAAAGGTTGAAAGGTAATCTTACCCTTTTTTTTTAGGAAATAGTTTGAATCAGGGTCGCCATTAAGCAATGTTCGATTGTAAAGAGAATAGATCGCGGAGACTCGTGGAGTCGTTACCCGCGTCGAAATAAATATTATTGAATCTTTAAATGCAATAGGACTAGGAACATAATTTGTAAAATTGGGCTACAGATGATCATAGCAGTTTGTTTTGGAAAATATATAAATAAAGTTTTAATTGAAAATATTTAAACGTTTATACTTAATATGAAATTTTATTTAGAGTATACTTTACCTAACCAGCAAACAAAAACATAATATTATTATGTTTTTCCAATTTACTGCAATTATAACCCTCTTTGGGTTCTCCATAATCGGATAAAAACAAAATAGTACCAATAAACCAGGTGAACGAGGTTAGTCGGAAGGTTTATTTCTCCATTCATTCCCTGAGGCGCCTCCAGACCCTGTTGCCTGTGAAGACTAAGATTCACCTCGTCCAAGCGCTAATCCTGCCTCTGATTGACTACGCGGATGCTTGCTATTTGGATGCTACAGAGGAGCTTTTAAATAAACTTGAGCGATTGCAAAATGTTTGTATCCGCTTTGTCTTTGGTTTAAGAAAGTACGACCATGTTTCCGTATTCCGCAATAGGCTCAAGTGGCTTCCGATCCGTCTTCGCAGGAACACTCGCATTTTATGCTTCCTATATAACATCCTCTTCAACCCTGCCTATCCTGCTTACCTTCGGGACCGTTTCTCCTTGGTTCGTCCTCCTGAAGTCCTATCTCGTTCACACCTTAAATCTAATCTTAAAATCGAACCCCATAATTCCGATTTCTATTCCTACTCCTTTTCCGTTCATGCAGTGAGGCTGTGGAATGCGCTCCCGCCTAACATTCGGGACGCTGAGTCTATCGCTATCTTTAAAAAACGATTGAGAGAACACTACCTTTCCTCCTGATATGTAAATTTCTTCATTTATATGTATAGTTTATATTTTGTATGTATTTATTTATATATTGTATGTAGTTGTTTGGTTATTTATCTGTTAGTTTTAAGTCTGTTTCCTATCCCAATTTTCTATTTGTTATTACACACTGTGTCATTATATTATTATTACTTTTCCTGCTCCAGGTGCACAGGAAGATATTCCAATAGGAATAGGTGGTACCTTTGTACTTTAATTTTATGTATGTGTTGTCCTTTATGTTGTATGTGTGTACATAAATAAATAAATAAATAAATAAATAAATACATTTTTAAATATTTTTAAACCTATATACCTAATAAAATAAAGAAATGAATCTAACAGAAATCTATCACACTCACTATCGACTATTACGTGACGAGTTTTACTAAGCATTATGTTATAAATCCATTCAATTTATTAAAAGCAACGGCAAGTTAAAACTTTTTCATCACAAATATTTACTACAAAATGTTTTTGCACGTCTACTCTAGAGGTCGCTGGTGTCATACTGTCAAAAACCCACAGAGTATTAATATAGAAAATCATTAAACTGCGATCGCACCTGACGATACACGAAAAAGGCCACGGACTCGGCTATTATTTTCGTAAAATCTCTGTGAAATATTCGAAAACTAGCGAACGTTATTTATATTTCCATATTTCACAAAATTTAATGTTAACTAGCTTCTACCTGCGACTTCGTACGCGCAATCCCGTTTTCTCCCGTTCCCATAAGATTTTCTGATTTTTTTTTCTATCACAAGAACCTTCTCCTGACAATAACAAACAAATAAAAAAATCAGCCATATCGATCCAGCCATTCTCAAGATATGGTGTGACAACGGGAAATGTGTTTCATTTCTAAATATATAGAGTAGCGACCCGCCCCGGCTTCGCACGGGTGCAACATTCATGTATTATACATATTAACCTTCCTTAAGAATCACTTTATCTATTAAAAAAACCGCAATAAAATCTGTTGCTTAGTTTTAAAGATCTAAACATATATAGGGACAGACAGACGGCGGATAGCGACTTTGTTTTATACTATGTAATTATCTCGGGTGGGTATTGTATCTACCGTCAGTTATGTCATTTGGTACGCATGTAAAATTGATTTAGTTTGGAGGCTATAAAATAGAGAAGGAGATGGCGGGACGAACTTGACAACTACGACAAGGATTAGCCACAGAAAGCTTTGCGTAGAGAAGAGTACAAGGAGGTTCGGGAAGCCTTTGCCTTGCAGTGGGACGATCATAGCTGAAAATAAATCCATTATTTATTTATTTATTTTGAGCCATGATCGTCCATGAGGTCCATACACTTTTTAATGGAGCCTTGTTTCGGGTTTCCAATATCTTACATTTCTTACCCTTGCACTTGTGACTACTCATTCAAAAACACTTTTTAAATAAATAAATGAATTAAATTACTCATAGTTGTCTACAAACCACCTTGGCACTACCTCTATATCTTTGATGAAATGAAGTTCCAACAAGGTATGCATAGTAATTTCACGAATATTTTTACTGAATAAAGTTCATAATTGTAGATGTGCGGCGATTATTTAGTCGCTCCAGTTATTGCTGTCCTTAAGAAGAACTTTGAAAGGACTTCTTATCAACCTTTAAAGAACCTTGGTGTTGATTATAATTTCCTCTGCATTCTGCATAGCATTTGCTATCAATTTCTCAGTTAAACTATCAAACACCGTGAGGACACCGGTGACCGCAACCTATTGTTCTTTGATTGTGTCTATAATGACGGTACTCAACGAGTTAGGTGTAAATAAATGTCAGTTTTATTTCCTAGGAAATCAACAACATTTTAACATTTAACCATAAGCGTATAATTAAGTGTTGGAGAATCATGCCAAGGAGCACGAATGCGCCAGCTCGACCGTAGTGATACTACGGCCTCACAGAAAACCGACGGTTGCGTTGTGTTTTGTCGTGTGAGTGAGATAACCGGAAGCCCAATTACCCCCTCCCCTTCCCCAATCTCCCCAATACCTGTATCCCCAACGATCTACAAACTACTAATCCCCAAAAGGCCAGTAACGCACTTGTAACGCCTCTGGAGTTCCAGGTGTCCATGGGCGACGCCGATTGCTTACCATCAGGTGATCCGTCTGCTCGTTTACCGGCTTATTCCATAAGAAAGTGATAGGTTACCTGAAATATTTCGACATCCAGAAAGGCCCAATCCCCTCGCGTCATGCCAAGTGTATGCGCAGCCAATAGGAATTCACGCACGAGTGAGCCACGCACGCTCAGGATTACCACTATATCAAAGAAAAAATAAATTTGTGTTAGGAAATCTACGAATGTTATAATGTATACTTAGTACCTCACACTACAGTTAATCATATAATCATTAGTATTATTTCGTAAATATGCTGCCAGCTGTCTTATTTCTTACGATCTTACACGAAATTTATAATAACAAATATAACTAAATTTCTACAACACTATAAAACATAAAATCAATCGTTGTAAATCGATAGCTAACATCGAGAGCAAAAAAATATCTCATCAATTTTAATATAACGGAACTGAAAGTGCAAAGAGGAAAAATAACGAGCGAAAAGGAAATAAAACGCGTAATATCTGTCAGTTTTCCAATTACCCACAGTCTGTGGAACAGTGGTTTGCACTTTCCAATAAAAAGAACATTGGACGCATCGATTCCATACCCTTATTATTTTTTCCACGAAACTAGCAACCGACTCGAGTGGAATCGACCAATCTCAAACTCTATCCAATATCGATTTTAATATCGAATACTCGGAAGCTCAATTAATTCAATATTCGACTAATTGATTCGTTTTATTTCGTATTTCTATCCAGTGGGCAATAAAAAAGTTTTTAACAGTTGAATATCGGGTCAAACAAGGATGAAAAGGGTCGAAAAATATCACTAACGAGCCCAATTTGAGAATATCAGATGAGTTTAAAATATCAAATCTCAATTCTTGATTGAATCGAATAAGTTACGTTTATTCCATTAATAGACATTTTTGTCAATAAATCAAACAAGTTTACAAAACAATTTAGATTATATTCTCCGTAACACGTATTAACTAGGTATTTATTATATAACACGGTAGGCTTCAGGAATATGGTCGTATTAATTCCAACAAGTATTAGTAAGGTTATGGCATTATAGGTAAGTTAAATTTATAAATGAAACATACAGCCTCGTCGGCCGAGTGGTCGCAAGTGCGACTGCCAGGCAAAGGGTCTCGGTTTCAATTCCTGGGTTGGGCAAAATATTACTGGGTTGTAAAAAAACTCAGTTGCAAGGAGTCTAGAATTGTGCCCGGTATATGGCAATAAGCTCACCCCTTATTACGTGGGATTTGTAACACAAATAGTGAAAGTGGGTGTTACATTACATTGTACAGTGGCATTAAGTGCCGTAATTTGCACCTCTACCTGCCCATTCGGGGATAAAAGGCGTGATAATGTAAAATGTGTGTAAATGTAAAATATTTCTTTTTATTATATCTACAAATCACTAAGCAAGCAGAAGCGATTTGGGTATTACACTGTCACTGGCAAAAACGGAAAACAAATGAAAAACGCCCTGTGTTTAATATAAATCCCATTCACACCCATCCCAGACCACCCTGTCATCTCTGACAACGAAAATAGACCACTAGGCTCATTCTATTATAAATCCTAGCATTATATACATAAGGCTTGTTTACCTCTGGCATACATGCTAACATCTTTGAGTAGTGCTTCGCAAGATTCTCTCTCGTTGCCGTCCAGTTCCCTCACTGCTTTCAAGACTCCTTTCTTTCGAAGTCCCCACTCCAGACTTTTACCTACATGAAAAAAGATAAAGAATTATTGGGTTACAAATCATTTAATTGTATATACAACATGTAACGTAATTACGCAAAACGCACACCTTCAAACACCCCAATTAGAATATTATATCATAATACATACACTAAATTTTTAATTTAACATGTATATGCATCCTTACTTATCTTGTCATAAGGTTTATTTTTCTTTATTTTGTATTGAATGATAGAATTTGTATGAATACAAATAAAACTGCGATTCTAAAAGTCTTATTGCTTTGACTTACGGTCCATTTCGATTTGTTTTAACAATACAGGATTAATATGACAATAATTACCGTAGTTTTAATTATTTTTGGGATAAAAAATTACCTATAATAAAAATTATATAAATCGATTCAGTTAACGATTCTGAACCAACTATTTTCAGGATGTGCGTTATTTAAGTTACATGTTGTATATATTAAATATGTAAAGCCGTCGTTAATTACTTCATATCTATACATCATTTGTTTTTTTGTTTGTTTGTTTAAACGCGCCAATCTCCAAAATTACTGATTCGAATTTAATAATTCTTTTTGTGTTGGATAGTCCATTTATTAACTAAGGCTATAGGCTATAAAACATCTCGCTACGACCAATAAGAGCCGAGCAGAGCAGGTGAAACCGCGCGCAAGTAGCTAGTCTGCAATAAAACTGCAATATCATAGTGATTTGAACAAGGTTCTCTGAGTCATAAGTGACGCGAATTGTTTCTAACATTCGACGATAAGTTTCCTCACTTACAACTAAATCATTATCATGTAATTACATTTCTTTTACCTTACAGTGGTAGTGCCGTAATGTGCACCTCTGTCTACCCCTTCGGGGCTAAACGGCGTGATGTTATGTTATGTTTATTTTACGATTCACTACTTTTGTTTGGTTATCAGACATAGGTGTCTATGTTTTTTGTATAATAACTAGCAATCCGCCCTGGCTTCGCACAGGTGCAATATGCATGTATTATACCTCTACATATAAACCTTCCTTAAGAATCACTCCATCTATTAAAAAAAACACACATCAAAATCCGTTGCGTAGTTTTAAAGATTTAAGCATACATAGGGACAGACAGACGGCGGATAGACTTTGTTTTTATACTATGTAGTGATAATAAACATGATTTCCTAAAACATATTTAAACACAAACCCTCTATATGTTTCATTCTCATATAACCTCCATTGTCAAAACAAACCAACAGAATATCTCGCTATATTACAAGGGAAACAACTCCATAAATTCCACCTTTCTTGGTAGAAGCAACAGCGTATCTCAACATAAAGCAACATTTTATGTACCTTATAACTTCACAGGATACAAGGTATTCTGCACCTTACATCACTAAGCCTTTAAAAGCCCATTTCGGTAATAAAAAAGGTAAAGTTTGTAATAAAAACATTCCTTTTAGCACATAACAGAGCATTTGATGATGAGTCAGAAAATTGCTTAAGTCTTAAAATTCTTTGAACAATCAGACGCATTTAGAGACTTGAGTAATAGATTCAGTGTAACGTGCAAACCTGGTCTTGTCTTTGATTTTTAACTTTGATTGTAAGTAAATGGTAAATACTGTTTAATCGCCTAGAAAAGAAATCACTTGTGTAATTGAAATTAGAGGTATTATAGTGAATTGTAATCAGAGGTATTATAATTATAAATTATTGAGGGTTTATTGGTTCTTATATTTTAATAATTAGTCATGGATTGTGTTCATCTGGTATATTTGGTTTAGCTAATATTAGTTATGAACGTTTACAATACATTCAATCATTATTTTTCTGAACGAAAAGTGGTACTTATCGTTAGAACTAGCCATTTAGAGCAATAGTTATTAACTACATTGCCTCAGATTCTTGATTCTAACAATATCAACCATTATTTTACGTTTCCTAGCACCTTTAGAAAGCAATAAATGCATGAAAATGATGAATCTTTGAACTGATGTAACTTCTTCAATATGGATCCTAAAACTTTTATGCCATGTGAACGACTGAATATTTGTCCAAAAAACATTTCATAAATGGCGATAAAATATTTGTCCATAAAAAGTATCAATTACAATAGTATCATGTCCCATTAACTATCAAACAAACATACAAACAAACATACACACAAACACGAAACCAAGTGAAGGTATGTTCAAGTCTTCTTCAAAATGATCAAACAAGGTATCTACCCGAAAGGATTTTAGGGAAAATCAATCAATTGAGTCAGGGTTTATCAACCCAGGGCCCGCAATCCCAAGGGTCTAGCCGAAATACAAATTAAACATCGATTAAATCGTACGAATGAAGCTATCAAAGCAGTCCGTTGATGAAAAAGGTTGGGAATCTCTGGATTAAATTATTATGTAACGCAATAATTAATATAAGATAAGGAAGTCTACTTCTTTATTCAAATTTTATCGGCAGAGTAAGAGATCTCGTTGCAATTTCCATGTTAAATGAAATATACTTATTCTGATCGCACAGAATCAGGAAATATGCCTCAACGTAACTGGTAAATATCTTATATCAAGTATGTGCAACTCTGCCCACCTCTTCGAGTACATAACGCAATATTACGCAAGAAACTGTGTAATACGTTTGTTTATTTACAAATTCCATCGAATACACACGAACAATAGAACCCGGAACAAATCTACAGTTCATACAAATATTTGTTTTGTGTGGGAATCGAACTAACCAAATGTAAATAACATTACTATGAATTGGACAGTCTCGTGGATATATTGACTGTAAATATGATTGCGAAACTCTTGAATCTGTATTATATACTTACTACATAATACGTCCATTTATTTTATTTTAGTTTATAAAATTAAAAACCTAATTTAATTAACTTGGCTGGCGGCCTAGTGGTCGTAAGTGCGACTGCCGGGCAAGGGGCCTGGGGTTCGATTCCCGGGCTTACCACCTATTTCATGGGACTCATAACATAATTAGTGAAAAGTGGGTGTTTTATTGTACAGCAGCATTAGTGTCGTTCACCTCTGCCTATACCTTCGTGGGTAAAAGGCGTGGTATTATCTTGTGTTATGTTTAACTTTTCTAAGTTTATTTTCCTACAAAATTAAACTACTTAACCTTGCCTTCATTAAATAAAAACATCTACGTACAGTTAGCCAAGTCATTAGTTAGTATGCAGAAATAAAGATTGGTTCAGTACAGAGACAGTAGCTATTGTTATACTCAATTGAATACTTCTTCAAGAAGCCATGCAGAAGAAGAATATGCAGAAGAAGCCTACATGGCTTCTACATGAGGAAGGGTCTCTCCGTGGCTCGAAACTAGTAGAGCTTTTCTCAGTATTTTCATGTGAGCTATCCATGATTTTTAATTAAGCCATATCTCTTGTAATTATAAATCTGCTTAATAATAAAACAATGGTAACTGTCACTGTACTAAGTTAATCTTTATTGTCCCACCTGCATACCAAATTACTTGGCTGACAGTACGTATTACTGAACCCTTCAGATTAATGAGACTCGCATAAATAGCAAAAAGTGGTGTACGCAAAAAACCAGCCCGCAGTGTGGGGAAAGATAGGCCGATCGAATCATACTTCTTATTTCTTCGCAAAAAAGGCTGCCAAATTAAAATACCTAGCGGTCGGGTATTAAGCATTCCACTCACGTGATGTGGGATGCCGCATCTCACGGAATCCTGCATCTTTTACAACGTTCGAGGTGTTGCGTGGTATGTACACTATGTACAGCCAAAAATTTTGCGCCGAAAAACTGCTAAAATATAGATGATAAAATATTCTACGAAGCCTCAATAAATAAATTATTGAAAGTTTGAAAATATGTTTATTGAATCAAACATCAACTCGTCCATTCGATCAAATAAAACGGTAGAATAATAAATATTTGTAAAAAAGCCATACAGATTTTCAACCAGTCCATTTCACATACATACGTACATAACCTTACAACCTTTCTTTGGACACAAAGAAACTTACCGACAGTTAAAGAGAAGAGGTCCGACTTGTCAAGCAGTAACGCGACGTGTGCCCAGCCGAACCTCTCGAACACGCTGCTGAAGACACGAGGCAGGCGACACTGGCAGTACGACATCCTTGTCAACGTCGGATACTTGCCTTTATCGTTGAACAACGTTTGTGGCTAGAGGAAAAGAAAAAGTAAAGATAAGGCTAAATTATGACTTTCTTGAATTAGGTACATTTTACGACACACGCGCTACAGTTTGTCGAATAGTTTCAAAATACACTCGGAGATCATTATGATTACTACCTCCCATCCTCGAATTCAACTAAGTAGGTAAATATGAGTACCCCTTTGACTCATAATAGTACGTTATCGATTTAGATAAAACAGCACCCATATTCAAGAGTGTTCATAATCCAACCAAAAATAAGCATGAAGATTGTTTATCTTTTGCTTCTAGATCGTTAATGATCTCAGATGTCAACTTGGCTACAGGTTGACGTCATCATTGAAGCAACGACACGACGTACACTGCTAGAATAATGATATAACTACGCATAAATCCATATACATATATTGTATCTATTTATATTGTAAGGAAACTACATATTACTGTCATTAATACTCACTCTAGTGCCTTTGCGCAGATTTCTGAGGCGATGCATACGACTGACCACACTAGCTGGGGCAGCCAGTTCTCCTTCTGATGGGGGCTAAAACAAAAAGAGAAAACAAATTTGAAACGTCACCTGCATATTTTACTAATTTCTGATTCTACATCCTTATTTCTTGTTATTTGAAGAGCTACGAGATCCAAAACCATTTTCTTACTTTGCCCGTCGATAAATTCGAGAATATTTTTTCATCTTATCAACATTTATATTATAAAGAGTAGTGAGAAACTGATTGATGTGTCCCGGGAAAGCATTATACTCGTCCATTTTACTTATGTTTCGCAGTAAAAGAAATATGGTCCATAGTGAAAAAAAAAATCAAATGGAATTTCTTGCTCGTTCTTCTTCATTCGAATGTGCATTTCGCAATGAGCACCTAGATTCATTGAAGGACAGACTGCCAGACTATTATTTATTTTGTATTTGTTGATGTTTCAAAAACCCGCTTTTGTAATAAAAATTGATTCAATTTCTGCAGCTCGACCCCACAACAAAACGCGGTATGACATACATACCTAATACTGTGGAAATAACTGAAATAGATAAACCTTGCTGTATCTGCGTCTGTAAGCTGTCTAATCTGTTTAACCGCAAAAGCAGCTGAGCTCAATCTCCCCGAAAAACCTTTATATGCGGACCTCATTGTAGCCTTTTGTCTAACGTAATACCTAAAAATACTGTCTCGTCGACAAATTCTTACTGTTGGTGGTGGGTTGAGCAGGTGAGTTGGATATCGTTGGAAAGGTCCTGGTTTATCAGAGAGCACTGATGTCTAGTCTCAGTCAAATGTGTAGTCCCTCAGTCAGCTAGCTCTTACGAAACCAGCAAGAAGTCTAGGTGTAGCATCAAATATATTCCACTCTGCTGGTACTAGAGTACATCTATGATTTTAAAAAATTGTTCAAATTAAAGCACCCCAATCGAGGAGTATGCACAAAGAGATTAATGAATGTAGATGAAGCAAAAGAAACGTATGCCAGAATCGTGTCATTTGGCATTCGGTTTTCTCTGCCTACTACAATTGTAGACGTGACGATATATATGTATGTCTGCTGGTTGCACAGGACATTTATCAATTAAATTGTCAAATTAATCTCCAAACTAAGCAACATATTTAAATAGTAAACATTACACTTGTACTACAATAAATAATTGAAATCTAAAATGTTTATAGAAATCTGTGTTTATTATTGTGTTTTCGAGAACATTTCATTTTCAAAGCAGCTTTATGTTCGCAGTGTCTGAGTTTGGAGTACTTTATTAACTGAAATGAATACAAAACCGTTTGTTTACGCCTGCTCAAACCTCGAGAACGTATTCAGGTTTTGTTTGTATTTAATTAAGCTTTTAATTTCAGCTATTGATCGTCGTTTGTTTTTGACACGATTAAGTAAACGATAATTATAAAGAATTGTGATTTGATATTTTATTTATAAGTACGAAAACATTGTTTTAGTAAATTTAGTAACATACTCTGTTTTATCTTCTTCTCTTTATTCTCTTTTTCATTTGGTAGTTGAAAATCTCATTACTGCAATGGAAATCATGTCAAACTCCTTACTACTATTATTTCAAAATCAGTAGCTCGACCATATGCTATTTATAATGCTATTTATATAAGATCATCATCATCAAAAGCCCTTGACATTAAGCTAACCCTGGATTACGAACCTCCTCTACATTAGGTGAATGAAAACATTTATGTAAGTTTATTAAAAGTAAACACCGAATGTAGCAAAAAGTGCTACGCTAAAAACCTAATATCAAATATTTCATCTAAATAAGCATTTGAACGTGCGAATAAAAAACTAGACACGTACACACAACGATGGAAACATCTGTTTATTTTAAACTCTTTTTATAACATAAAAAAAGAAATAAGCTCAGCGTCCAATACTTTTAATAGAGTTGGTAATTGGCTACGTAGTTGCTACGAGTTACTGCGCGACACGCTACGCCGTAGCAAATTTCCAACCTGCTACGCGAAGGCCACAAGCACTGTAAAAAACAATACAATATTGTTTTTTACAGTGCAATGGTAATAACTACTAACTGTAACATTGTTTCAGTGTGGAGTATTGTAGATAAATAATATAATATCACGCTATTCCCCCCAAAAACTGGGTAGGTAGACCTCTATATCTATACTCGAGGACTCAGTTTTTGATTGTTAACCTTGACCAAAAAAGTCACTATCAATGATCAAATCAAAGAAATAAAACCATGAACTTATACCTCAGAAGGGACCCATATATATACGACGAAGCAGATCGACAATATAAAAAAAAAAAAAAACAAACAAAAAGAGAATCTCATTCAAATCCTGTAGCGAATAAAACCAATAAGATTTCTTTACGAAAAGGAGACAAAATAAAATATCTGTCGTTGTTCGCCTTTAATCACGTCCACGACAAAGGTAACCAGCTCCAATAAGGAAGCTTATTTGCCAAGCAACGTGAAAAAATACAACAGAAACGAAACGTGATATACATCGTAAATCCCAATAGAAAATAGATCTTACTACCATGTTTACTTGGTTGTGAATCCCTTATTGACGTGTTAAATCAACGGGTGTACGGTTGCTGTTTGTATTGTCAGCACCACGGAATTTGTATTCTATATTCCGTGGTCAGCACCTTTATTTTGTTATCGTGAGGGCTTCTTTTGTTGATTGAGATTTTTTGACAGTCATTTTTTTAATGAAACGTCGTTGAATGGAAAACTCCCAATGAGCTGATTTTGGCGTATATCTGTTATACCGTCTAGTAAGGGTCCTTTTCATTTAGGTCTCTTTATTAAGTCACTAAGGTCAACCTCCTTTTATAGACCATTTAGTGAAATATACATAAATAGTCACACTCGGCCATGTAGTGAAATATACATAAATGTATGGCAATAGGCTCACCCCCTATTACATGGGACTCATAACATAAATAGTGAAAAGTAGGTGTTACTTCTGTGTGCACCTCTGCCTACCCCTTCGGGGATAAAAGGCGTGATGTTATGTTATGTAGTCACTCTCGATATCCATTCTCTTTCGTTTTGTTATCCTGTATTATACCTATCGACCAGTATTATCGACTAAACCACCACATCGTTGTTTACCTTCAAACACAATTAAAACACACACAAACTTATATCTATAAGAAATTTGGTCTACAAGGTTAGTTACACTAAGAAATGATTAATTTTTGAAATGAACAGATACAATAACTTTTCTTTTAGGTACTACTTTTATTACTAGTCCTCTAAGTAAAAGTTACATACTTCATTAATGTCCCATCATCTCTAATACAGAGACTATAATTTTAGAACATGCTAGAAGATATTTGATATCCTGAACAAACAAAAACTTAAACAATTAATTCCATTCGATAAACTCTGGATCATATTTTAATTAAAATGAAAACAATAAGGAGCTCGCAAGTTGAAGTGTGCACAGATACAAATACGGGGGAGCCTTCGAAATTACTTTCAATTAAGTTTCCTTGAAAACTTTTTCAAGTGAACGCATCGTAAAAGCATTAAAACCTGTGTAGACGAAAGACTTTTGTTCACTATGGACTAAAGAAAAAAATAAACTGTAAACTGTGACTCAAATGCATCGTTGAGTATTTATTAATAATATAGTCCCTCTGATCAATCACCATGACCGGTGACCGCTCGCCACTAACTTCATTATAGACCTTATTTCCGATTTATAAAAACTACTTTTGTATAACCAAATATAGGTATTTCGGTACGATATCAAATGATTAAAATCTTGTGATAGTGGCAAAGTAAAATACTTTAGTCATATCAATTAATTTTGTCAATGTTATCGCAAATATAGGAAATTGAACAACAACACTTGCTATTATCTGAAACTGTCAAACACCAAGCGGTCACCGGTGACCGCAACCTATTGTTCTATAATTGTGTCTACAAAACCGGTACTCGACGAGTTAAACCTTTTAAACTGTAATCTCTAATCCATTTGCTAAGTAAATTGTGAATAACAATTTCATATAGAGAAGGCTCATCAGTCCATCTTCTAAACTATACCAACTAGCTATCGAAGTGCAACAACAACAACATCAGCCTATAAGTGGTCTCTGCTGACTAAAGGCCTATTCTTACATCTCACAGGTTTGAGCATTAATCGCCACGCTTGCTCAACGCGGCTTGGCAATTTCCAACTTATAATTAGAAATTATAAGGTTTACTCACAATGCTTTACCGTTTTGTCAGTGGTGTTCAGATAATCTTAGAAAATACTTAAAACTCAAAAAACCTCACATTGGTACTTGTTGTTGGTAGGTTTCCGCACTCTCATGCATGAAAAGTGGATGTCTTATACCTCCAAGCCTCCAAGCCACCTCGACATAGACACAACAGACGAAGTGCCTCTTAAAGAAGTTGTGTCAAGTCAGTTAAACAGAAAAGTCCCTCGTCTGTGTAAACTCTTATTGTTGTGCTACAGGGAGCAGAAACATATTAATTTAATTGCTCTTGATATTGTTCTGCACAGATTTTGTATACAAACTTCTATTCTACATTGTCTTTGCTTAAAATATTTATTGACTCGAGCAAAGACTTTGTATAAGACAATGTATGGTTGTAATTTAGTTATAATATCTTTAATAAATACAATAACATGTAGACGTAAGGAATGAAATCCTCTAGTTTGCTATTTTATTGAAACAAATGTGAAATAAATGTTATTACTCTGTCACTGGTATTGGTTTTATTTCTTTTAACATGTTTACCGTTATGCTTACAAGATCGATTAAGATGGAGGACTTCTATGGACGTTCCAACTACACTGTACATTAGATTAACTAAGTAATCGTATTACTTAAAAATCTATTTCTTATAACTACAATAGGGTGATATTTCGACAAAAATACAATTGGAAGGGCGATGCACCTTAAATAAATGAATAAAATAAACAAAGCCTTTATTTTACAGTACCCTTAATAAGTAGATATTAGAGGTAAATGTGTTTCAAATTTGTTTTTTTTTTTTTTTTTTCATTTCTCATAATCCAGGTAAGTATTTACACTAGGGTGTAGGCCCCTCGTCGGGTGAAGGCCTCCTCCAGTTGTTTTCATATGTACTTTAAGAACATCAAATTGATGGACCTCACAAACAGGGAAAGGAAAATCACAACCATGGTCACAAAATTACAAACTATCAGTAATGATACTTATTAACCAAATGACCATACAGCAACACATACAAATATATGATTTCTCGGACATCATTAGTAAAGCCATTCATATTTCATGACCAGGAATTACATGATTTCGCTTTCATACATTTCATGAAAGGGTTTCAACGTGCTACCGACTCGGCCAACGACTGCCTCGTTGGCCGAGTGGTCGCAAGTGCGACTGCCGGGTAAGGGGTCTCGGGTTCGATTCCCGGGTCGGGCAAAGTATTACTGGGTTTTTAAAAATCTCAGTAGTAGCACGGAGTCTGGAAATGTGCCCGGTATATGGCAATAGGCTCACCCCCTATTACATGGGACCTATAACATAAATAGTGAAAAGTGGGTGTTACATTGTACAGTGGCATTAAGTGCCGAAATGTGCAGGTGCACATTAGGCAGAGGTCTGCCTACCCCTTCGGGGATAAAAAGGCGTGATGTTATGTTATGTTATGTTATGGTTTCAACGTAGCTATAATCTATGTATGAATTTCGGCCTGAATTTCGGTGGCCTATATTTAAATGTGTTTGGTTAGCCTCCAATGCATTTTAATAGAAAGTAAGTAGTTAAAGTAAGATACTTATGTATGTCGAGGTTCTTTTTTAGTTCAGCGCTTTAAAAAGGTTTCGTGTATTGAATTTACTGCTGATTTCTTGTTTACAAAGAAAGGTAAAGTAATGAGTTTCAGTGAAATACTTACTTCAACTTCGGTTTTATGATTTATTTTATTTTCTTACTGACTTTTGACAAAGACTTCTTAAGGTTCTATTTTACGTTATACACCTGAACATTTGCTGTAGGTAAAATATATCACTCCTAATACTTCAGAATACAGATTGAGATTAATTTTGAGAAAAAAACAAAGCATTTTAATATAAAATAAGGGTCTGTAAAACTTAATTTATTTATTTATTTGTTCATGTATGTACACAACACAGACAATACACAGAAAAAAATATATAATATAACAAAACAGAGGTACATAGGTACTGCATATCCCTTATGGGATTTCTTCCTGCGGCTGCAGGAAGAAATCCTGCGAAAGAGAAATAAACACAACATATGACACAGTGTGTAACAACAAAAAAAAACAAACAAGAAGAAGACAATGAAAACTTAAACTGATAATTAAAATTAGACTAACCAAAATAATACAATAAAAACATACAAAATAAATATAAATAAGTACCTATTTATACCTATAGGTCCAACATATACATACAATATGTAAATAATATATAAATAATATATAATTTTAAATTATAATGAACAACAAGTCATACAATACATTTAAAATTAAAATTAATAATAGGGTAGACGACTAATTTTTATTTTAATGTCCGTCTGGTAGATTATTTAAAAACATTAGACACGTATTTTTTATTTTCTTACGGAAACGAATAGTTTCGAAGATATATTGATTTGAAATGTCGCGTGACGTCACTTCTCAGTACATTTTATACTAAGAAATGACGTTTTAGCCTCCACTCCTAAACTTTGATTCGTTTTATCTAAGTATTGTTTTATTTAACAACAAAATAAAAAAATACGTGTCTAATATTTTTTTATTACCTAAGTTACGGACTAATTATATTTTTAATTTTCATACCCTGTCATCATCCCCATTTACAAAAAGCGTTGACATTCTAATTTGAAATATTTACTTTGAATTTAGAAGCCAGATGTTCAAAAAAACAAAATGGTTGCCAGTTGCCAGTGGCCAGAGACATTTTTAAAACTTTTTAAAATATTAAATAAGTTCTAGTAGCAATCATTAGGTACGCAAAGTGCCTGATTTATTTTTGAATCTAATTTGTTTGTGGAGTTTGAGGGTGTACGGAGGCAGTTAGGAGGACGTCAGTCACCGTGATATAGGACTGACAATGTATGCTTACAGTACCTTATTTTGACAAATGACACCCCAGCTGCGGGCAACACAGTTTTATTAATTTATTTGGAAGTATCTCGAGGTTGGGTAAACGTTCTTTCGCAGTGAATGTTGAGGCGAGCGGGCCGATATTGGTTGAAATTTTTATGATCCGATTTTAGTTCTAAGTGAACGTTCGAGATTCAAATTGGTATTGCATACTTGATTTTAACTTATTCAACATCTGGATGTTCCAGACAAATTGTTCAGCAAAGCCAACAATGAGCCAAATAGATTACAATTTACTACGAATTGTACTAAGAAGTAGTCTATCTGTAATAAAATAAAAAGTAAAACATACACAAAAATTAACATACCAACCAAACAACAACAAATAACACAGTAGGTAAATAAAACAAGAACATCACTAAACCGGCACATCCAAACACATTCGCTACCAAATCAATCTCTCTACCTCAGAGATAAACAACAGATTTCACTAAAATAGAGAAGGGACTACTAAACCGTACCACATCGTTCCTTGGCTCATTACACTGCAATCCAATCACATTCCCCGTCAATGCCAAGTTCGCCCGAGCTCTCTCCCTGATTTCTTTGTACCCTTGACCATAAGGCTCCATGCGTCACTCGAGACTCTCGATACTCGATACGCTCCTATAAAATGCCCATCACTATTACTTTTCAATCTCTATCAACATGTGTTCGAAAAAAAAGTAAAAACAAATCTCGACAGTCAATGAGCGGAAAAGATGTTTGAATTTCGAATTTGTTGTGTTTTAGTTTGATTTGCGTTCTTTTGTTTTATATTGTTTCCACTCCGAATAATAATCTTTTGTCCTTTGCTAGGACCAAAATAACTTTGTTGTTTAATAAGTTTATGAACCAATACAACTTATCAAGAAATCTCTACAGAATAGACCACCACATCTAATGAAAGTTTGCTTTCAAAACCAAACTTAATAAATAAATTCCTTCCCTTCAGCACACAATACCCGAGATGACGACAAATATGTTTGCAAATTCAGAAACTACTTCAATTAATACTAAGAAAAACGGAAATTTCGTTCAAATACGTCAACATTGGGTAGTAATTAAAATATTATGTTCTAAAATAGAGCTGTGTTAGTAGTAACACATGATTATACTGTATGTTCAATCTTGTATGATATATTTGAATATCGTCTAGGACGAGAGAGTGCGTAGGTATGATAACATCCAAAAGGATTTTAGGAATCAATCGACAGTTTCATACTATTTATGTTAACAGAGGTTTTGGATTTCACCCTCACCTTCACTTCTGTGAATTTTCTACACGAATAGTGCAGTATTTTAGGCAGAACTAAGTACAGTGCTCTCGCGTGTAGGTAATTTTTATCGTGACTTACAGACGGTCGCTAGGAACTTAGCACACAAACCTACTTCATACTGTCAAAGGAAAATGCAAATAAATACATTCTACTGTATGCATAGAGATCATAATTATAATAGTAATTGAGTAATTTCCTTAATCAAAAATAAATTATTTCGACTGTTCGATACTGTACGGTGCGTACACTTGCAGCGTGTTTGTTGAGGTTGGAGCGCGAAGAGAAAAGATTCACTTAGTTAGATTTAGAACGTTTAATTGTGTTCACAATAAAACTGTTGACGATTCCTTTCTCTAATGTTGGTTACTGCGTTGCAGTAATTGCACTCACTCATTTATTATGTTGTATCGGTATTTATAGAAACAAAATATGTACGTCAGTCATTTTAGGACTGTACAGATACAATAAAATAATCACACTTTCATCGATTGATTTTATAATCAACTTAATCTTAGTATTTTTCCATATTTTTTTAAGAAATAAGTATGCTGTTTGACGCCAAAAAAACGTGACGTCACAATACACAATCTCATACAAAATTCAAAGAAAACTGTCGTATTTGGCCAGTTCGAAAAAAGTATTGAATTTCACTAGTTGGCAAGTACCCAATTAAGGTTCTCAGATTCATGATACCGAACATACACACGTCGTCAGATTGTTTATTTCCTACAACAGATTTTCAATTCAATATAATAACTGTTTCATTTTATCCAACAAACAAGATACCGACCGTTCAATATTGCAATAAATGACTGCAAGCAATAAAATAATTATTGTAACCACAATAAAAAGGATTTTGAACTTCGCTACGTGACCTCACTTATATATTTGACAAACCCAATGGACCAAGAGTTAATAAATTGATAATTAATTTGTAAAAAGGTTCTCGACCTTACCTTATTCTATGAATTGTAATTCGTTTGAAAATCAGATCACGCACAGAACACAGACCTCTTGAAAAAGATCCAAGCATTATGTCACATAAAGTATGAACTTTTCCACCAATTACATTCATACAGTTAAAAATGTTAAGGGGGTAGCTTTAGTACTCTGAAAAAAGAGATTGTTTGAGAATTGGGATGATGACAGGGTAATTAGATAATGGAAAAATATTAGAAACGTATTTTTTTATTTTGTCGTATAATAAAACAATACTTAGATAAAACGAATCAAAGTTTAGGAGTCGGGGCTAAAACGTAATTTCTAGGTATAAAATGTACATAGAAGTGACGTCACGTGACATTTCAAATCAACTTAAAACTTTAAACGATATTATATCGTTTAAAGTATTCGATTCTGTAAGAAAATAAAAAATACGTGTCTAATGATTTAAAATAAGGTTACTAGACGGACATTGAAATAAAAATTAGGCATCTACCCTATTGTTACTGATTTAACTAAAAATCCCGGGTTACTCACGTGAAAATACTGAGAAAAGATTTATTCGTTTCGAACCAAAGAGGGGTCCTTTTCATGAGCATTTTCTCAGTCTTTCAACGTGAGTAACCCGCGATTTTTAATTAAACTGTCAAACACCAAGCGGTCACCGGTGACCGCAACCTATTGTTCTATAATTGTGTCTATAATGACGGTACCCGACGAGTTAATTTAGTATGTCTCACGATAGTTATTATAAAAACTATTGTAACTGATTTTACTTGTGACTTATGGCTGAAAACCATGATATATTTTCGACATAGAACGGAAAAAAATTAAACTTACGAACATCCTACTAATATTATAAATGCGAAACTTTTTATGTGTGTTTGTTTGTTACTCCTTCACGTCAAAATGAAGCTGAAGCTGAAGAAATTAGAATGAAAGGAAATCATTTCAGCTCCATAAATTTTTCGCCTTTTCTGAAATTCGGCTAACGGAAAAATATGGTACGTATCGTTAGAGCTAGCCATTTGAAGCAATAGTTAATATGATGTAAAAGTTGCAGGATCCAAGATGAAGATGTTATACCAGTTCAAAGATTCCTCATTTTCACACATTTTTTGCTTTCTAAAGGTGCTACGACACGTAAAATAATGGTTGATATTGCTAGAATAAAGTAGCTAAGGCAATTGTAATGCGAAAAGGTTTCGTTGTAGTTATTGTTTTGGTAGGAATATCTCTAAGCGACTGCTCTCTTTGGAACTGGAGTAGTTTATGATCTGGAACACATAATAGGCTACTTTTTATCCAACAAGAACGCGGACAAAGCAGCTAGTAGAAGCTAGTACATAAACAAACACTACTCGCTTAGTCACTTCATAAGAAAACAATAGGTAGCCCAAAGCTATTCACAACAAACAAATAACAATTCTTGCATTACAAATAACGAAATCTGTTCCTGACAATTTCGCAAGAAACCTTTACATACAAATCTACAATCAAAATAAACCGAAGAGGAAAATGAACAATTTAATAATTTTAATTATTATCCAACGATTTATCACAAAGTAACAGTCGTCGCGAGTCGTAACAAAGAATAGAACCGCAACAAAAGAACGATAACAATTGAAATTAGAACGGTGTTTTAAACAAAAAGATGAAACAAAAGGTTTTGGTAACAAACCAGCTTGAAGGTCAACGGGAGAAAAGATATTATGGGACGGTGCAATAATTGACCTTAACATTATGCTAATAAAGTCCTTATTTTCCCTAAAAACAATCAACTCAAGCAAGTGCAAGACTACATATTAAACTATACCAAACCAGTCATCGGCTCTCTTTGTACGATCTTCTCGATTTAAGTGTGGGAGAGCCATGTTTCAGCACGAATGGGCCGGCTCAACCGGAGTGATACCACGGCCGAGCACCACAACAACACTTGCGTTGTGTTTCGTCGTGTGAGTGAGGTTCCCGGAGGCCCAATTACCGCCTCCCCCTCGCCAATCTCCCCAATCCCTGAATCCCCAATAATCCTCAAATTCCTAATCTCCAAAAGACCGGTAACGTACTTGTAACGCCTCTTATGTTTCAGGTGTCCATCGGCGACGCCGATTGCCCTACCATCAGGTGATCCGTTTGCCGACTTATCTCATAAAAAAAACATTCAACGGTCAGTCTGTACTGCTTATGTATTGCTCTAGGTTTTGTGCAACTGTATGTTATCTACATGTTATCTACATTTCTATTACGCCAGTTTTATGTTATTAGATCTAAGAACCAACAATACTCCAGGCTCCAGAGCTCTTAGCAGAAATATTACCTACAGTTGAAAACGTTACGTGCCAGGTCACAACTACTCAATAAAATAGAACTGTTTTCTTACACTCTGAAATTGAGCCTGAATTTCGGTAAAAAGCTCGGGTCTTGTAACAATGGCACTCCAACCGAGAGACTATAGTACTACAGGCTCTATTTAGGCACCTGAGAATAACGAGCATGATTTTATCGCCTCCAGTTCTTAAAAAGTGTCGCAGAAACTCGAAACACTCATATAGAGCTTGCTTCACCACCTATTTACATACTATAAGTATCCGATAAACTTATGTCACAGATAATTCATTCAAATTGCGTTCTTAATTCAGATGTATCTGGTATATATATAGCGGCAATTCAAACATTACCAAACAAACAAAAACAAAAAATTTATCTACCGATATGTCGTGGTGGCCCGCACATTCAAGATGCATGCTCCTCATACATGAGAGTGCGGATTCGAAACTTACCAACGGCAAGTACCAATGTCACTTTTTCCGAGTTATATGTACTTTCAAATTATGTAGACACCACTGACAAATAGTGAAGGAAAATATAGTAAGTAAGAAAATATGAGTTTATAATTTCTAATAGTACTTTTGAAATTGCCAATCCGCTTTGAGCGATTGTGGTGATTAATACTCAAAACTATATATGACGAGGCCTTTGGTGAGCAGTGACCACTACACTAGTATAGGCTATGGATGTGTGATGTGAAACATTGTGAAATAGGCCCTTATGTGAAATGACCTTTAGACTCCAATCTAACCCGAGGTATTTCTAATCACAGAGTTTAACTGTAATTACTGAACAGATGGCCATGCCCTTAACCTCAGACTTTCCTTAGAGACCAATCATTAGAAGAATTTAATTACATTGGTGGGTGGGTAAATACGGTGTCTAATGGACTTAAGAGCAATCATGGTTAGCACGAGGAATTAGTTTAAAATCTCAAATTAAAAACGTTCTTTATTTACTCGATGAAAGAGTCTAAATTAGGTTTTTTTAAGTAGAAACGTGACGTTAGTTAAAAATGCTTTCTATTGTTATTTAGGCTATAAAATTATTTGTTTAAACTGTCAAACACCAATCGGTCACCGGTGACCGCAACCAATTGTTCTATAATTGTGTCTATAACGACGGTACTCGACGAGCTAGAAAGAGTGTTAAATTATATTAGAAAATTAGATTAAAAAAGATCGTAAAATTTCTATTTAATAACTATTTTTATGAGTTGTTTACAAGCACAAAATGTTTAGTTATTTTCAATTTCTTTGGTATTAAGGTATTGTTCGGATCATATAGTTTCAAAATAAAGAGCATGACAATAAAGCAACGTCTTAATACGACAGCTCTTTTTCAAAAGACTTCAACCTTAACGAAGTCGTACAATTTAAAGTAACTTTTTTCATTTTAATATTATTAATAACTAGCGGCCCGCCCCGGCTTCGCACGGGTACATACACACACACACACATACACCCTGCTTTTTTGCGTCGGGTTTCAAAAAAAAAGGAAAATTATAAAAGAAGTTAGAATTTTTTTAATGAATTTTTTTATTCATATTTTTTATCAATGTTTTTTTTTGTTTTTTTTTTAATTTTAATTTTTTTACAAACATCATATTATCTACAAAAAAAACAAAAGCCATTAGTTTTAGTGAGTCAGAGCTTCCCTGTAAACGATATTAGAAGTAGTTTTATTTTGTGGCAGCAAAATAAATTGATTTCAGGAGCTCCGACACGTATAGTTGGCCATGAGTGAAACATTATTTTCGTAGATCGATCCCTAATAATTGATTGGCAGATCAGTTGGGATCATCGGTATCCTCGGTATATGAGCTAGTTGACCAGCCGGCACGTTATTTTATTACATTGACTCAGCCCCCCCCCCCCCACCGTACCCCAGTGACGCTTACATGGAGCCTACATCGCATGCTGGCTAGCTGAGCGCGACTTTTTTCTAATACTTGCATTTTTAAACTCGTGATATCTTCCGAATGAAATGTCCGAATTGAATAAAAAGGTATTGCTGCAGCCGTCTTCTTGAATATAAGGTAATTTATTTTGATAAGGATTAATACCAAGGTACAAATAAAGAGCCTTTTCAAGCGGCGGCATATAAATTAATTTTTTAGAATAAAAAACCGCTTACTGTGACATAACTATAATATTTAGAGGTAGACATGCTGTCGCGACACTTTTTGTAGATAATGATGAGTTCTGCAAAGTCCGTAGTAAATGATTTTGTTCTATCATCAATCGTTTTCGCAGCGCACGCGACGTAAGGAATGATTCAGGTTATTTTTTTACACCTTGGGTTACATTATTGGAATTTTAGGAAAGATCCCAAATTATTTTTGAAATATAATATTAGCCTATGTTACTCGGGGATAATGTAGCTTTCCAGAGGTGAAAGAATTTTTGAAATCGGTCCAGTAGTTTCGGAGCCTATTCATTACAAACAAACAAATCTTTCCTCTTTATAATATTAGTATAGATAAAAAGTGGTCTGCAACATTTCTACAAAGATTGAATGGACCCATACATCAGAAAGTTATGAAAACATTATACAAGTTCAGATTACTGGCCGCTTTTTATAAAATACTTTACAATTTACAAAGAAAATATGTATCAAAGAGCACTCCGAAATTTTTATTTTAATCTCAACTTCATTTCAAATCAAAAATAATAATTGTATTACGAATCTATTTTAAAATTCTTATCGAAATCAGAAACTCTTGTTTATTTTAGAACTTATCGAATTGAAAAATTCTAAACACATTTTGGTGAATGAGTTTTAGGTATCAGATGATAACACTGGTTGATAGTATCTTTTTAAGTCAATATTTGCTTTGACGTCTCAGGTTAATGAGTTCTGAACTGGAAAATTGATTGATAAATACATTAGCTTCTTTAGCCTCTTCGAAGGTCTATACCTTTGAAAGGCCAAGTAAAGAGTGAACGGTCTGACAGATCATAAGGTCAGAGGTGACGAGATAAGGCTTTCTATTAGCTTTAGAAGTCTGCATCTGATGGCTATCAGAGTGGATTCAATTTGACATGAACTTTCGATAGCAGATAATAAGATTCGAATTCAATTTTTCAATCGTTATCTCCTTAGGTCATTATTTGATATTTTCTATTGATTTGTCATTTTATTTTTGACCAATCATTATTCTATAAAGGTAAATGTGAAGGATGTTCTATACAGGTGGACTTTAGACCAAGACTTTAGATTAAGTTTTGGACATCTAATTCATACTTTTATTGTGTTTATGTGTACATAATCATTTAACTCGTCGAGTACCGTCATTATAGACACAATTATAAAACAATAGGTTGCGGTCACCGGTGACCGCTTGTGTTTGACAGTTTAATTGCTTGTTTACAAACAGTATCTTCTATTCCATTCGTATCACCTAAAATAACCAAAAATAATCAACTTTTTTACACATTTTTACACATTTTTACTTAACAAATTATATAGTTCTTAGAATTATGGCTCTGCCAAGGTTTAGGACCAAACAAACAATGAAATGTACTGTTATTTACAAGTTAGCCCTCCCTAACTTGATGTTAGCTGTTCCACTAAACTTAACTTACTTAACTCGCACGTAATAACTTCACGTTAACTTAGGTTTACTTAGTTTGCCTCGTATACACAACTGTGTATGCTCAAGGTAATAAAATAAGTAGAAATTCGATTAACCGGCCCTCAGTTGTACAGATTGGCGATTGTACTGACCAATTATTGAATACCTACCTAAAAGTCAAATTTATGCAAGCACGAACGTGTTACTAACTAACATTGTCCCCCCGTGCCCCGTGCGTTTCTTCTTAACTATTGTTACTGGAATTCTTTGCCAGAGTCTGTATTTCTTGAAGGGTATAACCTGGATGTCTTCAAGACCTGAGTGAATAGGTTGTTTATGGAACAATGTGCTCCATCGTAGATCGCATCATCGCAACCTCGGCCCAACAAATATAAAAAAACTCTGCTGTGACATGCGTGTCGTGTTGCCACATTTAAAATATTAAAGCGTAAACGAGAGTGGTGTTATCTCTGAAAGACAGTTTTTATCCTATGCATAAACAATAGAATGGCGCCGCAGAACATTCGTCTATAAACATAGACAACATAAAGTAGATTTACTGTAAATCTACCTACCAGCATAGTTTTGATCTGATGGTGACATTAAAAATCATTCACCGTATTTCAATTAAAAACTATGGAGGAGGAAATATATAACTATAGTTTTTTGACAAACTCATTCCTAAACACATAAAATCCTCATCCACATTTTCAGATACTGAACCAATAATCAACAATTTACGTATACTTGTATACAAATCAGTCCAATCTCGTCAAGACATCAAAAAGCAAAACTTGATCTAAACTTATTTAACTTAACTTATTAGATCCTTTCCACCCACAAACACACGTTGTTCCCAGTACTACACCTGTAGTGTCCCCTCTATTATCATAATCTTTGTATCCTAATAGTGTATAAATTAATTATATTTCATTAATAAAACACAGTATATTCTCAGCAGTCATTCGTTTCACTTCGTTCCCTTACGCCTACCGTACATGGCGACCCTGCCAAAAGAAGGTGTCATACGAGTGTCGCGTATGTGATACCTATCGCGCAGAAGTCTGAACTGTTTTGGTATAAGAATGTAAAACAATAAGTGAACTTTAGTTGTTACCAAGATGAACAATTTAGACTCAATCGTAGTACACTTGAGTGCTGTCGTATATATCGAAAATTGTCAATATGGGATCCTCAAAGTCAAAATATGAAGAAAAAGTTGTCGTCCAAAACGCGATCGGTGGGTCCAACCAGGCATCATTTGAGGAAATAAAGTTTCATCTAAGCACCGCTAGCATAATTCTGACGGTAATCGCACTGGTTCTGGGAGTTGGTCTACTTGCTTTCCTGTACCGAATGTATAGGAAGTGTCATAGGCGCTGGATGCAGCAGGAAATACATCGGCAAAACCTGCGCTCTTCCATTTTTCGTCGCGGCCGCCGTGATGCAAAAAGCGAGGACATCGTATGACGGTGCAACATAATCTACGGCATCAGTGAAGTAAAAATGTGAAAAAAAAATAGTGATGTGCGGGTAAAATAAAAGTGAAATAATTACGTCAAAAAAAAAGGAAGTGAAAGTGCAGTGCAGATAAGTGCGTATTAAATAATTCTTACTTGCAAATCGGGTAGGACTACTGACTATATTCATCTCTAGTGGACGCTAAGTTATAAAAAACTAATTTAGTGGACTCTAAGATATAAAAACCAAATGTAATAATAATATAATGTGTGTGTTATGATCTGTAAGTTTAATACTCCATGTGACAGCAATGCTTGGTAAGTTATGATTTTACAATTAAAGGAATTGTATGATACACTGAAAAATATAAAGACTTATTTGATTAAAATTGGTCCTAAAAGGCGTCAAGGACAAATTGTTATTAATAAGTTAGAGGAGGCAAAAATATTTTATAGCGAGTATTCGTTACTTATAAGTGAATTAAACAAAGATATAAAGGAAGGAAGATTATCTACCCAGGACACCGATTTAGTTATCAAATTGTCCTCCGATTTTCAGTCCTTGTATACTGACATAGAGTTTCTATGTACAAAAAATAAATCTAGTGATTTTAAAGATATTTTTTCTGATATGACCGAAACTAATGTAAACATGGCGGAAACATTCAATTTAAAAACTGCTTTGTCCTTACTTGCTCAAATGAATGACGATGAATTTAATACTAAACAACTGATTGATAACATTGAATACTATGCGTCTGTATTGGAAAAGGATGAATGTAAGCATAAATTGATTCAGTTTGTATTAAAAAGCAGATTGTCACAAGGTGCAAAATTGAAACTAAAGTGTAGTTATTCAACTGTAACTGATTTGATCAATGATATGCGGAAAGAGCTTTTGCCCCAAAAATCAGCCCCTGCCATACAAGATAAATTGCAAAAATGTAGACAAAATAATTTAAATATTCAGGATTATGGTAAGGAAATTACCGAGATGTTTGTGGAGCTGACGATTGCGCAATCTAATGGAAATTCAGATTGTTACAACATTTTAAAACCTCTAAACGAAAAGTATGCCATTAAAAAATTCGCCGATGGGTTGCGTAATCGCAGGCTTAGTACTGTCATTACATCCAGGAATTACACCTCGTTGAAAGACGCAATCCAGGCTGCAATGGAGGAGGATATCGGGTCTGCTTCCACAGCTGGTGAAGTCTTAGGTATGTCCCATCAAAATTATAATAAACCTATCAGTCATAATTTTTCTTCCCCTAGAAGGCAAAATTACCATCGTGGAGGTCAGCACTTTAATAGCAGAGTGTTTTCGCAGCGAACTAATTATAATCCTAATTTTAGAGGTCAAAATCAAGTCCCTATGTCTGTTTCTCGACCAGTACGAAGACCCTGGCAGAATAGAGGTATGTATAATAATAATAACCGTCGCGGAAATAGGTGGATTCGCAATCAACATATGCGCGTAATAACTGAAACGGAAAATAATAGCGATGTTGCGGAAAATAAGTTTTTTCGAGGCTAATAATTTTATCTTAACTACTAGTAGTAATTGTTGCATCAGATTATCTCTAAACAACGTGATTCATTCTTGGTTACTTGATACGGGCGCTACCATTTCGGCTCTTAAATATAAACATGCACTCGAGCATAATCTTCCAATCCATAATGAGAAGATTATTATAAATGGAATTGGTGGCAAAGTCCATGCAATTGGATACACCTATCTACAATTACGAAGTGATGATAAATTATTTAGGCACAAATTTTATGTTTTTGATTCGCTACCATGTAAGGCAAGCGGTATCATCGGCCAAGATTTTTTAAACACGTATAGTGCGATTATTGATTTAAAGAACGATTATTTAACATTAGTAGTAGGAAATAACATAAAATGTAATTTGCGTATACAACGTAATGATAAATACATCTGGAATGTAGCCCCCAGATGTGAATCAATTCATTATATTAAAACTAATTATACTGAAGAATGCGTAGTAATTTGTAAGGAATTATGCGAAGGTCTTTATTTAGCTAGTTCTATAGTCAAACCTTTAAATGGTTTAATACCAATAAGAATACTAAATACTACCGAAAATACGTTAACATTAGAAAATATTGAACCAGAAGTTCACAAACTAAGCGATTACTCGATATGTACATTCAATAAGCCTAATAGCAACGCAAATAGGGTAAAGCAATTATTTTCTTTATTGAAATTGGGACACTTAAATGAGGAGGAACAAATTTCTATTGAGAACTTATGTGCTAAATATTCGGATATATTTTATTTACAAGGTGATAAGTTGTCAACCACGGATATTTATGAACACACTATTACTTTAAAACAAAACGTTAGTCCGGTATTTACGAAACCATATCGTTTACCTCACTCACAAAAACAAGAAATTAAGTCTCAAATTGACAAATTACTACAAGAAAATATAATAGAAAAATGCAATAGCAGTTGGTCAAGTCCATTACTCTTAGTACCGAAAAAGTCCGATGATAGTGGTAAAAAGAAATTAAGATTAGTGATAGATTACCGGAAATTGAATAATTTAATCGAAGATGACAAATTTCCACTACCTAATATGTCTGAAATATTAGACGCATTGGCAGGTAGTGTATATTTCAGTCATTTAGATTTATATAATGGGTTTTATAATGTTAAATTACATAAAGACAGTAGAAAATACACCGCATTTGACTCGGGACAATACCAAATGGTGAGGATGCCTATGGGACTGAAAACAAGTCCCGGATCGTTCTCACGCATGATGAATATGGCCATGTCGGGTCTTACGTACGAAAAATGTTTTGTTTACATGGATGATCTAATTATTTATGGTTTTTCATTAGATAACCACAACAAAAACTTACAAGATGTTTTTGAACGTCTTCGTAAGGTGAACTTGAAATTGAACCCGCAGAAATGCGATTTTCTAAAGAAACAGATATTATATTTAGGACATGTAGTCTCTGATAAAGGAATACTACCGGATCCGTCAAAAATTGAAGTAGTTAGAAATTACCCACAGCCCAAAACTACCGATGAGGTCAAGAGATTTACAGCCTTTGTAAATTATTATAGGAAGTTTGTTCCAAATTTTGCCGAGAAAGCTAGCCCATTAAATAGATTATGTAAGAAAAATATTCGTTTTAAGTGGGACGATCAATGTCAAAAAGCATTTGAAACTCTAAAAGAAAGTATTACTTCACCACCTGTCTTAGCTTACCCGGATTTTTCCCCAAATAATCAGTTTATAATTCAAACAGACGCGTCAAACCACGCGATCGGTGCCGTGATGATGAATAAAAATATGAGACCCGTTGCGTTTGCCAGTAGGAGTCTAAATAAAGCGGAGAAAAATTATCCAACTATAGAAAAGGAACTTTTGGCAATTGTTTGGGCGGTCAAACACTTTCGACCCTATTTATACGGTAAAGAATTCAAAATTCAAACTGATCATAGGCCTCTAGTTTATTTGTTTAATATGAGGGATCCGTCGAGCCGGCTGATGAAGTTTCGGCTATTATTAGAAGAATACAACTTTAGTATCGAGTATGTAAAAGGTACAGATAATGCAGCTGCAGATGCTTTGTCTCGTATCAACATACAAGATTTAAAGGAAATGTCTAATAAAATAATAAATGTCATGACAAGAGCGCAAAAGAGAAAGATAGCGCAAACTATGCCAGATCCTTCGGCTAATATCGACTTTACCGACGATTGGTCTGATCAACCAAAAGTCGTAGAGGCGCATATTAAACCTAAGGACCACATAGAATTAGTATTTATTGAAAAAAGGAAATTAAACTCAATGAAACAATTAAATGACGTACGTTTTGAAACTAAAACATTTTGTTATGTTCCTGATAGGAACTCAATTTATATTAAATATATGGATTCTCAATCGCAAATTACTCCAGCGGAATTTGTGAGAGAACTTGATGAAGCATGCTTAACAAATGGAATCAATGAACTATATTTTGTAATGACTAAAAGAAATAATGTTTTCGTGGAAAAATTATTAAATGAAGTAAAAATATACGGAAGTGCTACTATGCCTAGGTTATGTATATTAAAGGACATTATTAGAATAGAAAATAAAGATGATCAAAAGGTAATATTGAATGACTTCCATCTCTTGCCCACAAGTGGCCACGCGGGTATGAGACGGATGTTATCTAATATTAAAAAATATTATTTTTGGCCAGGATTAGAAAAAGATGTGATTAAATTTGTAAAACGCTGTGACAAATGCCAGCGACATAAGTATTCGACATACGTAAAAGAGCCTATGGTAATAACGTCAACCGCAAATACTGCCTTTGAAAAAATATATTTGGATATCGTTGGTCCATTAGAGCGAGATAATAATAATTATTCATATATTTTGACTCTACAGTGCGAACTTTCAAAATACGTTGAAGCTTATCCACTTATTTCTAAAAGCACAACAGAGGTAGCTAGAACTCTAGTAAATAATTTTATATTGCGATATGGAATTCCGAAGGAGATCGCAACCGATAGAGGAGCAGAATTCATGTCTTCAACCATGAATGAGGTATGTAAACTTTTACACATTACAAAAACTAATTCTACCGCCTATCACCACCAGTCAATAGGTGCATTAGAAAATTCGCATAAAAACCTTGGTTCCTTCCTCAGAATTCAATGTGATAACCATCCCGAAATGTGGAGTCAATGGCTTCCATTTTGGTGCTTTTCCTTCAACACGTCCGTGCATAGTGAAACAAAATTTACACCGTATGAGCTTGTTTTTGGGAAGAAATGCTCTCTCCCTAGTAATTTGTTAAGTAATATAATAGATCCCCTATACACTTTTGATAACTACCCTTTAGAACTCGAGTTTCGTTTGCAATTGGCACAAAAGGAGGCTAGAGAAAATTTACTATCTAGTAAAATTAAAAGAAAAGAAATATACGATAAAAATATGAATCCAGTTGTGTATAAACCAAATGATCTGATTCTTGTTAAAAATGAGGTTGGAAACAAATTAAATTGTATTTATTCTGGACCATATGTTGTGATAAAAGATATGTCACCGAATGTTGAAATTATGCGAAATAATAAGCCCGATGTAATACACAAAAACCGAACTAAATTGTATCACTCTAGTTAAGTAATCATAATTATCATGTATTGTACGTTATCTATGGTATGCAAGAAAAATGCTAATATAATAAGCATTTTCCCTTTTTTTCAGGGGGGAGGTGTAGTGTCCCCTCTATTATCATAATCTTTGTATCCTAATAGTGTATAAATTAATTATATTTCATTAATAAAACACAGTATATTCTCAGCAGTCATTCGTTTCACTTCGTTCCCTTACGCCTACCGTACACACCTACCTCAAGGTCAATTCAAGAAAAACTTCCAGAAATTCAGGGAAGTATTCTCAATAAATGACGATTACCGGGTCATCATAAAATATTGTTCGCAACCATACTTGAACGAACTATTCAATATAATACCGACCACACTCCCTTTCACGATTTCAGGAGAACTCTCACAAGTTATCGTGTCTGAAAACATGAGTATTTGTAGATAATGTAACACAATGATTCTTTGTTTATTTTTCTCATATAACATGTCTTATGACATTGTTTACGGTGTTCAAGATCAACAGAAACATTAAATCAGCAGACCTTGGTCTCGTGAATTTATTCTACGATTATGGTTAATACTCCCAGCACAAATAACCAAATCAAGGGCTCAATACCCAAACCAGCCTTTGACAAACAGCTCAAGTTGAGGACGATTGATCCACGGCAGCTCTGCTCAAGTTTTAAGAACACATTTCGTAGCAACACCGTACGTATATTATACACACCATATACGTATATTATATTAGACCCTACACATCTCATAATCGAATTAAACGCCATGGCAGTCACCGGTGACCGACATTAGCGGAGGATTTGCCTTCAACAGTTTTTTATTGGCAGCCAAAGCCTTAACAGTTTAATAACACCAACTATTCATAATAAATAATACGACTAATAAAACAAGTCAGCTAACTACGCCTACGCGGCTACGAGGCTACGTGCTACGCGCTACGCCACGTACGTAGCATTGCTACGAATAACAATTAAAGCGCTATTAAGCTAAGTGCTTGTTTATAGAACATTATTTTTGCAGGGATTTGCTGTAGCAATTAGTGTGATTTACTGAATTATTCATGCTGCACTTTCATAATGGCCGGCCTTCTAAGACAACGCTTTTATAATTCAGTTTGTTTTAACATTTATCATTTTTTGTTTCAGCTGTATATTTTTCGTAAAATATTCAAACTAATTTCATTTAAACTGTAATACATAATTGTCTTATTGATAGATTGTATTCACATTTCCAAATATCAAGCAAATCTTTGTCGAGTCTTGGGTTTGAATCTTGAGCTGAATAAAATATGTATTACAATTCTACATGAAATATAACACAATAAATATTTCTCTCTAACACCATTTTAATGCCAAACAGTGTAGTCGTAAGAAAGGGCTAGACGAGCCGAATGGCTAAGAAAAGATTAGGCAGTCTATTTATAGCCGGCTTCACTTCATATGACGACACGTACGTACTAAAAATATATTTCTGCAAGTCATTTGGATTATGGATTATTTACCGTTTTTTAAGTACTTCGAATATTTTCACTTTTTATGAACGCCTTTTAAAAGAACTTATGAAGTATCATTTGATTTCGAAACTGTTCAGTGAAAATCGAAAAATAACAGATGTCGAGAAAAATCAGAAATAAAAGCAATCGCTGTTATTATTTGTAGTTTTTACTACTCGTGAATTAAATTGTAAGAAAGTTTACAAAACTGTTATCATCAACTTCTTTAAACTTGTAGAAAATTTAATGTATGTAGCTTATGTATGCCTATAATAAAACTTAATCTTAGATTGGTTTAAGATAAGGAAATGGCACGTTATCATAGTTGGACACGAATTCTTTCTACAACATGTGAATGATTAATGAGATGACGTCAAAGACCAGTGGAAATAAGGTTTTCCCTTTCATGGCGGATCCGGACTTTCACGACATTGGTTTTTCTTCACAAGTTATCGACCAAAGACCAGTACTTCTATATACATAAATAAAATTGGAATGTCTGTTTGTAATATTGAAATAACTTATAAAAAAATAACACTGTCTGTCTGTTTGTACTGGCTAATCTATGAAATGGCTTGACCAATTTTGACGGGATTTTTATTGGCAGATAGTAAAGTACACAAAACTCCGTTAATTAGTTCGCAGCGCTACACATCGACACTAGTATGACTACACAATATACATGTGTGGGTAATTTCATATTAATAGATATGTATTGAAACATTCGTCTATCACACACATCTTGGTATTTAAATATCATTTTTGTGTCGGTATACGTAATTATTTAGTAAATAAGTTTAAATAAAAACGAGGGTAAAGATAAAAATAACTTATAACAAACTTTGAATAAATCGAAATCAAATAATGAGCAATCGAGCTATACAATACCCATATAAATATAGTGTTTTCTCATCGTATTTTTATGTTACTGAATGGTATACAATATTTCGATGATCTCATTCACAGCGCGTTTGGCGTAATGGTTATCACCTCCAGTAAAGTGCCGCCGGATCGATTCCAGCATTCACAAGTTGTTTCAAGAATTCATTAATCAAATATTTAAAATTCGAAACAATGTTTTAATCTTTTCTTTTTTTCTATCCTATTTTTCTAAATCTTCTTATGTTAATTTTAAAAGTATAAACTTTATCGCATGATATTTCCCAATTCGACTATAAGGTTTATTGGCATATTGATTAATTATTATTTAAAGAACTTTAAGAACTTAACTGTGGTATGATAATTAATTATTATAAATATTGAATATAAAACCACTTATTTGTATAATAAATAAATTAATTGTAATAAAAGATAGTATTGTTTTATTTACCGACTTATCTGCTTCTTTTATAGCCTGATCTAATATTTCAAAAAACAAACAAAAAATAATAAGAAAAACTACATAGTAAAATAAAAAAAGAATCTTTCAGCTGGAATAGAACTCACATTATCATTGATCATTGAAAGACGATAAAAGCGTGCTCATTAACCAGTCGACCACGAACACCACGTTAATACCCGTCAAAATGTCGGGTCATATCAATGATTGTAAATAGTTTTAACCTTACCCGTGAATTAAATTATAAAAATACATATACCGAAACAAGAATGAAAATACCAATGTGAATGTGGTGGACGAATATTTTTATACACAGTAATATGAAATTACCCACACATGTTCACTGTGTAAAATATAGTAGTGTCGATGTGTGGCGCCGCTAACTAATTAGCGGTGTTTTGTGTACTATAACATAATTCTATAATATAAAGGTAACACTTCCTTGAGTGGTTGATCAAATATACGAAAATACCCAGTTTCATTATACTTCTATAGAGAACATTTCGTTTGTCAAAGGTACAACGAAAACACACTTCCAGACTTCACAGTTGGAACTCGGTAATCCTTTATTAGTGTATCATATTTTATAAAGAATGTTCTCAATGGTCATATTTGCAGACCTAACCTGTTCATAGTTCATTGGATGATGGTGTCCCCCCCAAACAAAAAAAAACCGAGAACCGAGAAAAAGTGTAAACTCCTAGTTAAAAAAATACAAACTTTGCTGGAAAACACATTAGAGGTAATTGCTTGGTAGTACTCACTTGGTCTCCCATCCCAGTAATGATAGGTGTGTTCCAGTAGGCTGCCAGCCTGGCTACTGGCTCCAGGGCGAAGGCACAGGCTGGTCCTATAAAGGCAATCACGTCGTCCTTGAAGTGCATGTCTGCAGCCAACCCCGGAGCTATAGCTCCTGAGCAGGATGGATAGCTGTGGAAGAAGTACCTGTGTTAGTGTAAAATAGAGGCATAAGTCTAAATAGGTAGGAGATGCATTTAAGTAGCGAAATGTATTATTTATTTCATTATTTCATTAAACTCAACTAAAAACAGAAAGACAGACTTAACAGTTCTTACAACCTTCTATTAAAGAAGCTGATGGCGATTTAATTTATTCTAGAGGTAATTATTAAAACTGCAAGAAAGCGTCTTACACGATAGGTTATTCGTGTAATCTACGTGGCTCTTTCTTTATCAAAACTTAAATTTCAGTTTCATTACTAAAATGACCTCTCTATCTATACCTAAGCCAATACACATTACATCACAAAAAGAAAACATAATCATAAATATACATTATTATAACTATTAAAATACCCTTCACCTAAAGAGTACCAGTCCAAGTCAAGAGTACCTTCACCTCAACCCAGTCATTCGGACTTAGCATAGACCTAAAATTCTAGGTCTAGCCAACATTAAATCAAGACCTATCTCATTATTTTTAACTGGAACCTATTATATTAATAGAGGTCTCAAAGTATGGAAAGGGTCATTCACCTTTGTGTAAGCATTATTTTACTAAATACCGTTGTACGTGACTCGACGAGAATGTGGTACATAGGTACATACATTCATACGTTCCCGTTAAATTAAAGTAAATGTAAAACCCGACTTTATGATTAATATTTAGAGAGCTTTGTGTTGAATGTATCCTTATTCAACAGTTTTCATTTATATTGATATGGTGTCTTATTTCTCTAGCTGAACTATACTTATTACGTTTATTAATGCACCTTCTCCTCAGTTGAACTACCGTCCTTTGGGATCAGAAAAGTGAATGAAAAGAAAGTGTATTTATAATTTTGCGCTTCATTGTGCTTCATACTGATGTCTTATTTCAAATTCAAATAATATTAGTCTTAGGTAATTTAGTTTATACTAAGAACAGTGATCGCCTAATTAAGTACGTATATTATACACTTTATAGTGTACAGTAGCCAGTAAGTCAACTTATCTTTTTCTGTCTATTACATACATACATATATACATAACATCACGGCTTTTATCCTCGAAAGGGTAGGCACTTAATGCCACTGTACAATGTAACACCCACTTTTCACTATTTGTGCCCTGTATATGGCATTAGGCTCACCCCTTATTACATGGGACTCATAACATAAATAGTGAAAAGTGGGTGTTACTTCTGTGTGCACCTCTGCCTACCCTTTAGGGGATAAAAGACGTGATGTTATGTTATGTAACCATCATTATTATTTGAATATTTCAGGGCAGTAAACAATGTATTCCGTCAGTTTTTATGTTATCAATGCCAAGCAAATTATATCACTCAAAAAAGAACATTAAATAACACGAGCTTCGACAATTCTATAACACACTTAACCTTAAAACAATATACTCATGATAATAACATCGTGTGTTCTCCGTACATTCACATTTAATGCAAGTCATACATATATTGACATGCGACGTATGTACCCTATAGTAAACATGATCCACGTGGATACATCAGTTTACAGGCATCCATCACTGAAATTGACAACGCGATGGTTGTTCCACACGGTCCTTTTATGATATTATTTTTTATTATATTTTGAGTAAAGTATCGGTTTACTAAAATGTCAATAAGTTTGTGGTTGATAAAATATAAATTCACACTTGTGTTTTTGAGATTCAAATATGTTTGTAAATTCTAAATGTATACTGTGGTAAAATCAAGATGGAGTTTTATTTAAATTTTCATATACCGAAACGTACTTATATCAGATTCCGTACAGAATTTAAGTAATTCGTTTAATACATTAATCAAGTATTTATTACATCCATAATGTATATACCTATACATATACAGGTGGTTACAAAATACAATAGTCACAATACGACTGATGACTGCACAGTTGGCGCGGTGGTTGGGCAACTGACTGCCGCGCAACGTGTCGCGGGTTCGATTTCCGCACGGAACAACTCTTTGTGTTATCCACCGATCGTTGTTCCGGGTCTGGGTGTCATGTGTATGTGAACTTGTATGTTTGTAAACGTACCCACGACACAGGAGGAAATCTTGTGTGGGGCAACGTTTAAAAAAAAAACGGATCCTGACGGGCACAGCAACATTTAAAATTGGTAGAAGAGAGGAAGGGCGTTTTGTTCGATATTAACGTCATGTCACAATTAATAAAATAGGAACTAGGCAATATACAATAACACATAACCAGCCTTCGTATTACCCCGGCACTTGAACCCAAGGTTGGTTAGGCTAGGGTAGTCCATCTCACCCGTCTAAAGATTTTTTGCTCAAATAACATAGTATCCGAAGTGACAACTATAACAAATACGATGTTAGGAAAGCCTCCCTATGAGACGGCATCTAACGAGGAACTCCCTCGAGAATAAACTCCCCTACCCAGCCATAGCAACTAGAGATACAATTACTTTATATTATTTACAAACTTTACTCCATATACTGTATACAGTTTCTCATACAAAGCGCTACTGATGAACGCAAGACCCTGATTTCGATCCCCTTTTTTTTAGATAAAGTATTCTTAGATTTTAGCATCTTTAGAATAACGAAGCCGTCGTTGCATGTTATTTATTTATTTATTTATTTATTTATTTGGACATCCAATTGCCAGCTACATATTTAACATTAACTTAAAATTGAGAATTTATAATCTTATTACTAATGCACAACATTTGAAGGACATCACAGCATGCGTTGAGTTGAGAACACTAGTATTAATAATTAAATAGTGTTATGTAGTGTACCTACTATACTTAAAATGAATGGACGGACTTACTCAAAAACTTATATAATGAACATTCACTTTTCATCCCTTATGTGTCACTTGTTGTAATAAGGAAGAGCCTATTTCCTATACTAGATACAATATCGAAAACAAAAAACTCGATGTTACTTTACCTAACCCGTAAATCCAGCCCAAAATCTTTTGTTTATCAGCAGACTCTTGTTCAGAACTCTTATGTATGTTACGCAGTATACCTGCAATTCTCATAAAGTTCACCCAAACACTGACTAAGTAAAATTGACTACCACATTTACAGAAGCAATTGTATCCCACATCCATATAGAACTACGTTAGGATACTACCCAATACGTCTTCCTTACCATATTATAATCAAAGAATGATCCTATTCCAATAACTTCTGTATCTACGTAAATTTATTCCATACTCAGCAGTAAAAGGTTTATTGAAACGTCTGCAAGTTATTGACAATATCAAAATGTTGCATGAAACGAATGCGAAGTAGAGTTCCTTTCTGAACATTTTACGATCATGTCTACTTTAGAGTACAGTTGCAGAACAATGACAGTTTTATTTTACACTTCCAGTCACGAAAAATAATGCCTTTCTCTTTATATAATAGTGTATTACGAAATAAAATTCATTTATTCACAATTTTGTATTTAATGATTTTGCATTGGTGCCAGTGATCAGCACCGCCTGTGAACTATGTAAACTCATAACATAACATCACGCCTTTTATTTCCGATAATGTGCACCTCTGCCTACCCCAGGCAGAGGTGCACATTATACCACTGTACAATGTAACACCCACTTTTCTGAGGGTTACTCCGTGCTACTACTGGTATATTTAAAAACCCAGTAATACTTTGCCCGACCCGGGAATCGAACTCGAGACCCTTGCCCGGCAGTCGCACTAACGACCACTCACACTCGGCCAACGAGGCAATAAACTCCTATATAACAAAAACAAGTACATTCATGTATTGCCGACATTTTAGAAGTGTGTTATGTTTATTGGTGGAATTGTAACAAATAAATGGGAGTGAATGAGGATCAAGGCCCGAGTGATTAGGTTGCTTATGCGACGACGTGCTCTATCGTAGACCGCATCATCGCTTACTAGATAGTGGCCAAACATCGGCCCATCAAATATAAAAAAACACAAATGCCTTGTGATTCTTATGCTTCAAGGGTATACGAGTTATAATATGTGCTTTCTTTTGTAGGAGTAAAATAATACGAGATGTCAACAATTTGTGTAATCACAATCACATTATAATTTTATTACAATCCCAAACCATTTACATTTTAAGTGTGGGAGAGCCATGCTTCGGCACGAATGGGCCGGCTCGACCGGTGCGATACCACGGCCTCACAGAAAACGGACGTGAAGCAACGTTGTGTTTTGTCATGTGAATAAGGTTACCGGAGGCCCAATTACCCTCCCCTGCCCCAATCTCCCCAATCCCTGAATCCCCAACGATCCTCAAACTCCTAATGTCCAAAATGCCGGTTGGGCTCGCTGCCATCGCAGCGGTAAGTCCCCTCTTTGAGGAGTGGCTTGAGAGACGCTACGGCGTCCTCACCTACCGCCTGACGCAGGTCCTCACCGGACATGGAAGTTTCGGGAGGTACCTGTGTCTGATGGGGCGGGAGGAAACGCCCGGGTGTCATCACTGCGAGGACCGCCCTGAGGACACGGTGGAACACACGGTGGGAGAATGCCCTTCGTGGGCTGAGCACCGCCGTGTCCTCAGGGAAGTGATCGGCGATGGCGACCTCTCGCGTCCGGGCCTAGTGCAGGCCATGATGCGGAGCGAGGGGGACTGGGATGCCGTCTCCTCCTTTTGCGAAGCAGTCATGCTAGCTAAGGAGGAGGCGGGACGCGTGAGGCAGCGAAGCGCTGCCTCCTCGCAACCCAGCCATCGCGAAGGACACACCGGGCGTCGGGGATCGCGAGACGATCTCCGGCCACCGTAAGCGCGGGCCTGCGGACGGCGAGCATGGGTGGCTCCCCGTCCGACCAGAAACAGACCCGAGCGTACGGCGCGTCGCGTTCCGCGCGCGCCTCAAAGAGCCATCAGACCACCACAGATGGGGCCCAATACGGCCGATGCCGATTCGGAGTCGCGGAGAACCTAACGGGTAACCGGGGCTCCGGCTCGACGTGCAGGAGAAGGAACGGGGTGGTTTTTAGTCAGTAAGAGTCTGACACTCCCTCCCGCCTCACCCAGGCGGGAGAAGTCATTCGATGATTTTCCCCCCTTAAAAAAAAAAAAAAAAATGTCCAAAATGCCGGTAACGCACTTGTAACGCCCCTGGTGTTCCAGGTGTCCATGGGCGACGCCGATTGCTTACCATCAGGTAATCCGTCTGCTCGTTTACCGGTTTATGCCATAAAAAAAACATTAAGATTTACCAAAAAAAATATTAGAAGCACATCATCTGTTGAAGAGTTTTCAAGTTCCATAATAAAACTTGTTTGGAACAAGTAAAAGTGAGTGTTTGACTACTTGGAAACATTAGAATGAAAGTTTCCTTTGTAGCTGTTATTTTAATTTGTTGCCCGCTCGAGTGAGATCGATGGGCAATTCTTAAGTTGAGTGCTAGATTAATGATGTCGTTGAGATGTACATAGCTACCTAGTTTATCTAAAGGCATGATTATATTACTGTCTTGTTGGCTGAGTGGTTGGAAATGTGACTATTGAAGGGGTTTCAGATTCAATTCCCCAGCAGTCAATAAGTATTCTTGAGTAAGACATTATTAGGAGTTTTTCGGAATCTCTAAAATTTCTAACACATATTTACAGATTCCTCTGGCAATGCAGCCGGTGAATGGCAATAAATTCGCCTTGATTACATTGGATCCATGGCATAAGCAATAGACATTGCGTGTTGCATTGAATATACCTCTGCCTACTTCTTTAAAGAGGTTTATCGTTTTGCTATGTTATGAATTAATACACGGTACTTTCTAAACTTCTTTTGTTTTGTCTAATATTTTGACGGTGTAGGCTATTCGCAACCGATTCAGACTAATTTGATTAAAAGCCGTCGCGTCGTGTCTACATATTTGATTATTCAGGTATTGATTTCCTGTAGCATTAGGTACTGAAGGGTATTTGTAATGTATACGAACTTAGGACTTGTGACTAATATTACTAACACACATCTCTACACAGACATCTGTCTGTATCTACTAAGAAAAACAAAAATATTAAGGCTGGTTTTAATGTCGCGCTGACCGCTCGCTAGCTGTCGGCGCTGACAGGAACTTGTAGGAACCGTCGGTACGAGCTGATAGCTATTCGTTATTCTAAAACGCTACCTAGAAATTGGTAGATCTCGGCTGTCAGCGCTGACGGTCAGCGCAACACTTAAACCAGCTTAAAGCTGCTCTTCTGCAAAATAAATGACGAAATTTTCGAGGTGCTTCCGCTGAACACACCAGATTTATCTACGGCATCGCATGTTCCCGATGTAAAATAAGTATAGTATTTTATCTCAGATTTCACTATTTTCACTAAAAATCTGCTGTTTTATTATTAAACAAATCCTTATCAAACATAATAAACTGAATTGCATTCATAGTACTTATTACTACGTCTCACATACCTTCCTTGCACCTTCTGCAGCTCAATGCCATGATGAGCGAGAAACTTCTCGTTGACCTTATCCAAGGCCAAGTCCACTGCTGGACCACAGCGCTCCAGGTCAAAAGGGGAGTCCAAACGAGAAGCCATGAGGACTCCTACTTTATACACAACCCGCGAACTAAGCAAACCGGATAAAACCGGCGCGAACAAGAATAAACAGGATAAATGCAGAATATACATTTTCGTTAGTTTTATACTCTGAACATTGTTTTAACACAAGGATGTGTGTGTTGGTTTGTTTACACTTAGTACACTCCGCGTCGCTATTTCGCTATTTTATTATGGAAATATTAAGGGAAGAAAACTTATTCTCATTTTAGGTTAAATGATAAATGTATGTAAATAAATCAAGCTTTAACTCAGCTGGAGTCTAATTGGGCATTTATAATAATTTAAAGATATTTTCCCTAAGTTTAATATTACTAACACACTGTTCAAATTAAGACTACACATTCACACAACATAATACAAATTCATATCTATTTTTTATTTTAATAAACAACGAAAGAATATTATTTACGATTGTAATACGTTTCGCGGGACCAAGCCAACCGAACGTGCGTGCTTCTTAGACCTCGTGTGGATACCGACTGGCCGGTCTCCTCAGATTCTGGATGATCTCCGAGATAGAGTAATAAAGGGAGGCTGGGGGCGCAACAGGTCCACTTTCTCGAGCCAAACGAACCCCCACAGACATGTAATTGATTCAAATCCCGGTAACTTTATAAGCCAGGATTATTTGACCACTATTTCGTTTATTAATTATATTATTTTGGTACCAGCTTCAAAGTTATTTTTGTATTTTGTGAATGAAAATAAACGTAATAACTTGTATAAGGTGGTAATTCTTTCTTTTAATCTATTTTTGTTTTTAGTTATCGGCGCCCAACATGGGACTTTGTTGTATTTTTTTCGTTGTTTTGTTCGTTAATAGATTTGTTTATGGTGATCGTTGTTGTAGTGATTTCGCCTAACTGTTAATGCAGGTCATGGAAATTTGAGGATAAACACTTTCCTACAATATGTCATGTAGTAGACAGGAATCAAACTTCAGAAAACTCCGTCTAATTAGAGAACTTCTTAACAAAACTTGGCTTAAGGTCTCATTGTAGCAGTCATTCTTATGACCAAGAAAGCAGTAAAATAATTAACAGTTTATCTAATTACAACCTAATTAATCTTTAACTCGTCGAGTACCGGTTTTGTAGACACAATTATAGAACAATAGGTTGCGGTCACCGGTGACCGCTTGGTGTTTGACAGTTTAATACGAGCGCTCTGTTAATATTTCTCTTGGAATTAAGGCATCCAGCTAATTTAACTTTATGAATTTAATATCAAGCAATTCTTGTTTAACATGGTCGTTCCTGACTGGCTTGACGTAAGTACTACGGAGGATTTCCATAAATGTTGACGTATCTAAGCATAATCTGGAGGTTATGTAGTATTTACCTTGTAACTGTGAGACATTAGATAATAGAATACATGTACAATGGACTAAGATTTAATTTAATTGCTTAGGTACGGTTTATTTCATAGCTACTGTTATTTAACCGCAATATTTTTGACTGTAGTTGGATAACCAGTAACCAATTACTGCACTGGTTTGTAATTAAATTACCGACTCCGGAAAGCATTTTTTTGCGACTGATAAGCAATACAAGAGATGACAAAAAACAAATGGTATGGACTTGAGGTGATTTTTTTCTGTTGCATTGAATCCGAAGGTGTAAGTTAAGAAATCCCATCACAAAAGTAAAGGACAATAAAGAATGGACAAAAAATAAAAAATATGTGTATAAATAAATACTTACGCTTGAATTAAAATAAAGAGAAGCAAACGACCAAAAAGAAGCAATATACATGTACTTACTACTTAAAATTGTGTCCGGTTATTGAGTCGGCTGGGTCGACGATGGAATTTGAATTATCTTTTTAATTAAGTTCCCTTTTCAGCCTTCACAGTGCGTGTTTAGGTTACCCTTCTAAATCCCTTTATATTGTTATAAAATATCTATGGAGCCTTTAAGTAGGCCTTTCATGTTCATTAATGAAAAACGGAACCATATTTATTCTTCAAAAAGGAGTACTGTACTTTTCGTTTAAGTTAGGTATTACCAGCAGGTAGTGTGCAATAAAATGTATGTGTGATCTAGTACTGCTCATGATATAAGAAGGCGTGGTGCCTTCTTATATCATGAGCAGTACTGGTACTGGTTAACCTTTCCCCTTAGTAACTGTTAATAAATTTCTTGCTTAGATATACTATGCGTTAGTTAGATCATTTATACGTTAGTACTCGTGGTGGCACGAAGGTTCAAGGGTTCGAAATCTACCAACGGCAAAGTACCAATGTGACTTTTTCCGAGTTATAAGTACTTTCTAAGGTTAATTAGACACCACTGACAAACGGTGAAGGAAAACATTGTGAGGAAATCTGGACTTTTAACTTGTAATTATTTAGTGTTAAATCCACATTTTTTGATGGCATAAGCCGGTAAACGAGCAGACGGATCACCTGATAGTAAGCAATCGGCGTCGCCCATGGACACCAGGAACACCAGAGGCGTTACAAGTGCGTTACCGGCTTTTTGGGGATTAGGAGTTTGAGGATCGTTGGGGATTCAGGGATTGGGGAGATTGGGGAAGGGGAGGGGGTTAATGGGCCTCCGGTAACCTGACTCACACGACGAAATACAACGCAAGCGTTGCTTCACGTCGGTTTTCTGCAAAGCCGTGGTATAACTCCGCTCGAGCCGGCCCATTTGTGCCGAAGGCTCTCTCACACTAAATTGAGCAAACGTGGTGATTAATGGTCAAACCTTCTCCGTGTGAGAGCCTTTGGTCAGCAGTCGCCACTTATAGGCTAATAATGATACGTTCGTTTTTGTACATTATGAAAATAAACTAACATCACAATATAATAAGAAACTCAATACTTTAACTCGTCGAGTACCGTCATTATAGAAACAATTAAACTGTAAACAGTTTAATCTAAATTACGTATCTACGCCATTACTAAATGTCGAAAACTATCTTTTACTTGCAAACTGAATATGCTTCTCGTCACATTTCCACCTCAAAAATTCACAATGATTGCTGCGTGTCGAATAACTTTATGCAAATGTACTATATAAAAAAATAGTTTAGTTATAGACGCTAAGTCGCTAATATTCAATGAAATAGACTATAGCGACCAAGACTCAAAACTCTGCAATGCCAATAAATAAAAACAGTTTGTATAAGCCTAACCCACATTGAGGACATAAGATTTGAAGAAAAAGTACATTTCTAAGTAGGTAAGTACATAAATTCTACGAGTACCTAAGTCTTATTCAATTCGAGAATTGCTTAATGGAGTTCTCCTAACATATGGCAAACCACTTGTAAAGTACTAAGTGATTCGAAGATTTCCTAACTTTATGGATGCTCCTTCGCAGTGGAATCGCAAAGGTTTGTGAAGCGTAAAAGATGTCAATATCCCTTCACTTTATGAGCGTCCGAGTGACTATAAATTTTGACATTGCTCCACATCGACTAGGGATGAGGGATGATGTTTTAGAAATAGACAGTATTTGTGTTTAAGTATTTTCCGTTAGAAAATAGTGGTACCTGTACCTTTGTAGAGAATATCTACATTTGTCACCATAGTGTCTCCTTCAGATGTCATCGTGATGTCGCGGTGGCCTGGAGGTTTAAGACGCCCGCTTCTCAGGCATAAGGGTACGAGTTCGAAACCTACCAACGCCGGCAAGTACCAATGTGACTTTTTCCAAGTTAATGTACTTTCTAAGATTATCTAGACACCATTGATAAACGGTGAAGGAAAACATCATGAGGAAACCTGGGCTTATAATTTCTAATTATAAGTTTGTAATCACCAATCCGCATTGAGCAAGCGTGGTGATTAATGCTCAAACCTTCTCCGTGTGAGAAGAGGCTTTGCTTAGTAGTGGCCATTTATAGGCTGTTGATGATGATGATGTCTCCTTCAGCAGGTACCGTAAGAACCGCCTAAGGACCCACATATGACAGAGACAATACAGCAGAGCATAACCAATAACATAGCATAACCCTGAACATATTAAACTTTCCAACTTTCCTGCCAAGCGTGGCGATTATGACAAAACCTCTTTTGTAGAGCAGGCTTATATATAGTCCAGTAGAGAACTGTAGCCGGCTGCTGATGATAATGATCATAGCTATTATTTCCGAAGGTCTAGGCAAATGTAGTTATTTACCTTTGTATCCTAAACATTGTTTTTAATTGTAATTATAATCCGCCGTAATATTACTATGAATGTATATCCATCATATTCATAAGTACGTATAGAGGTACATGTCATAAAATCGTGTTGTTAGTTTGACATCCTCCGTGATTTGATGAAATCCCTAACCAAATCCCTGTTTGTATCGTATCACTTCGACACACATACCTGCTAGATACCAACTTCCAATCATTCAACTAGCAAGATTATTTCAGTCAATCTAAAAAATCTATAGCATAACCCTAAAATAGTTAAATCTGTGTCATGCTACGAATGTCCCCTAGTTCTGGCAACCCCGGCGCAGTCGTAAACTTGTTTATGGCCCCGTCAACTGAATGCCGTTAACTCGTTAACTGTTCTCACTGACCACTCGACGTGTTACTGTCATTTCATTATTTTATGATCTCTGTGATATGTCCATTGTTTATGGTAGAAAGGGCGTAAGGTCTATAATTCCATTCTCGTATCTAGAATTTTTTTATACCACGATGGTGGCTAGTAAAAGTCACAGCCCACCTGATGGTAATTGGTTACCGTGGCCTATGCACTCTTGCAACACATGGGGCATTACATTATATATTTCTGCGTAAGTCATATGGAGTTAGTTAGAGAGATGACGACCAAAATTTTTGTCTTATAGCAATACGGCCAAAACCGCCTCAAATCGATAGATACGATTATCCTGAACTCGAAAATATCAATATCAGACATTTTCCGCGTAGCGTTTGACCTGACCACAAAAACACCAGACAAAAAAATGTCTCATAGCAATACATCTGAAAACCTTTTTTATTAGTAAATTTTGGTTATTTGTTGCGAATAAAACAATTTTCAGACGGAAATATGAACGCATTAAATATTGAGACCGTTTTGAAAATGTTAACAAATTTTACCGATCGGTATCATGGCAATATGTCTGAAAATTGTTGGACATGATAAAATAAGTTGTCCACATGTGCAAAAAATGTATATCAGACAAAATAAGTGTAGCACCTTCTCTATCAGACAACTTTTCGGTACTCAGATATTTTTTGAAACAGCAGAAATGGCCTCCTACGCAGTTGCTACACTTTCGACCGTTACTACACACGTTCGGTTCAAGTCGGGTTCAAAATCATACAATCTAACGATTTTATAGGGTATTTGCCGTATTGCTATGAGACATGGTTTTGGTCGTCATCTCTCGTACTAAGAGGCCTGTAGTTAGAAGGCTCGTTTCTCTCATTGGCTGATATGAAGATAATCAAATGATGAGTCGGTGATGAGTGAGTTTGAGTGAGTTTTAGCACAGAAGAGGACCTATTATGGCTCGGGTAGATCATGGTAAGGCTATAATAATACTTGAATGAGCCAGTTCAAACTGGAACGGACGTACCACCCTCTCATAGAGTACCAGTATGAAGTAGCGACGTTTGGCACGTTTAAAGATACAATGCGTATTTTATTGTGCCTCAAATGCAGAGGTAGATATGAGGGATTACCCTCGTATCTACCTTAATAGGTAACGAGTTCCGGATGTCCAATGTCCAAACTAGGAAACCTTACAACTGCCCCAATTTTTTGGCGTTTATAGCTTCCCAATTATAGAAACAATTACAGACCTATTGCACTTACCCCTGTTATATCCAAGGTATTTGAACGGATTATGTACAAAAGAGTCTTGAATTTCTTGGATAAATATGACATCTTAGCAAAGGAACAGTTTGGTTTCAAAAGATACAGATCTACACAGTTGGCCACCTACACATTAGTAAACAGCATTATTAACAATATTAACAAAGCATTTGACTTTGTAGATCATTCCATACTCCTTTCAAAATTAGCAAATTGTGGAATTAGAGGTTCATCACTGTCGTGGTTTCGATCATATTTGCAAAATAGAAAACAGCTTACTAGAATAACTAAATTTGACAAAAAAGTAATAGCGTAATAAAATTCGATTCTCAAGCAAGAGTCAACTATTTTGGTGTATCTCAAGGTAGTCCTTATCTTTGTCAATGATCTCCCACGTGCGCTTATACACGAATGTAAGACACATTTGCGGACGACACAACAATTATTTTGGATCGCAAAAATAGGGCTACATATGAAGCTGAAATAAATAAAACCTTAAATGATGTTATTGGGTGGCTTAGTATTAACAAATTAAAAATAAATATAGAAAAAACTAATTTTTTTAATTTTAAAACATTTAAAAGTAAAACTATCGAACTAAATTTAAGTTATAATAATACGCTTATCAGCAGATTCATAATGCCAAATTTTTGGGTGTAACTCTTGACTCTCATTTCACGTGGAAGGAACATATTAACAACTTATGCAAGAAAATTAACAAGTTTGTCTTTGCACTTCGGAAAATAAAAGACGTAACATCAATTCAAAGTTCCATTATGGTGTATCATGCATATATTTGTTCCATAATACGTTATGGTATCGTCATATGGGGAAACTCCTCTGAAATCATGAGGGTCTTTGTGGAACAAAAAAAGTGCGTTCGTGTAATGTTTGGCATGGGATGGTCGGATTCTTGCAAACCCGTATTTAAATCTAAAGGATTGTTGACTGTTCCTAGCATTTATATTTACGAAGTGGCTAAGTTTGTGAAATATCATAGTTATTTGTTCGTTGCTAACGATAATGCTAACAGACGCTTGATCACTCAGCTGCCCCTGAAAATGCCCATCCCTAAACTAGAGCTTTATAGAAAAAGTTGTGCATATATGGCGCCGCTCATATTTAACTGTCTACCCCGAGGAATTAGCGAGCTGCCATATAAACCGTTTTGTCGTGCCTTACAAAAGTGGTTGGTTCAGGAGAGAGTTTTTATTCTACCCGAGACTTCCTAAGTAACAGCAGCTGTAGGTATGCAGCTTTTTAAATCATTGTATCATCGTCCTAATCAGTGCCTCCATGTTTTTTGACCAAAATTAATTATAAATTTCTCACCTGACTAATTACAACATCGGAGTGCAGTCCTTTACACAAAATATGTTTTCCTTGAAAAAACCTCCTCGGGGCAGTTTTGAACAAAGTTGTCGGGGCAGATTTGAAGTCAATTTAGAATCAGAAGAAGAGGTTACAGAATGGAATTCCGAAAGCGAAAATGATGATGATTGTCAAAGAGATCACAATGAAAAAGAATTTGACTACAATGCTATAACTGTTAATAGTTTTGTTTTAGCGGAAATTCCATCAGAAAAAAATGCCAATAGAAAATTAGCTTTCGTTGGCAAAGTTTTAGAAAAGGACGGTAGTGGTTTCCTTATAACATTTCTTAAAAAGAAAGGACACAACATAACATCACACCTTTTATCCCCGAAGGGGTAGGCAGAGGTGCACATAGAAGTAACACCCACTTTTCACTATTTATGTTATGAGTCCCATGTAATAGGGGGTGAGCCTATTGCCATATACCGGGCACATTTCCAGACTCCGTGCTACTACTGAGAATTTTTAAAAACCCAGTAATACTTTGCCCGACCCGGGAATCGAACCCGAGACCCCTTGCCTGGTAGTCGCACTTGCGACCACTCGGCCAACGAGGCAGTCAGAAAAAGAAAGGCGGGTTGTATAAATTTTTCTCTCCTGAAAAGCAAGACAGTTCCTATGTCAGCACGACAGATATTTTGGCAATATTGCCACCACCGGATGATGCTGCTGGTACAGCACGCACTGCAGCAATGCTGAAATTTAAATTTAATTTCAAAAGGTTTAATTTAGGTTTGTAATTATTGATAACATCGCGTTTTTTGAAGTTTATTTTAGTTTTCTTTTGTTTGGTTAGACCAAATAATTTCAGATCTCATATTAAATAAGTGTATTGTTTAAGCAAATAAATAATGAATGTTATAATTTAGTTATAAAGAATTCTGTTTTGTTTGATACATTTTATAAGTTCTTAGTTAATATTTTTATAATTTAACTTATGCAAGCTGCGTTAGTAAGCTTTTGTACCAAGTGTGTTTTTTATTTTGTTTTTAATTTGATTTTAAAGTTATATTTCAATATAAAATACTTGTTTATTAATTATTTAACAAAATAAACGCTTCAATAATACAGCATTTCTTTAATTTTAAGCTTGATTCAAAGCTGCCCCAGGTTTGTTCAAGGCTGCCCCGCATACGGGGCACATATGAACATTTACACGCCCGTACAAAATTTAAAATATCTAATTATACGTTTTTAAATGATTAAAAAGGACATAACAATTTAGTTGCCTAATAACCATGGCCGCTATAAAAAAAGAAAAAATCAAGAAAATTATAGAAATCTTGAAGTTCTGGATTAAAGTATAAAAAATGTTCTAAGCTACCCCCCTCTCCCCTATGTGTGGAACTTTGTTAATTTTATATTTGTACACCGGTAACGGTAGTATGTGTGGAACTTTGTTAATTTTAAGATCTGTGTGCACCATGTACTGAGAAATAAATGACATTCATTCTTCATTCATTCATTCATAATGATGGTGTCTGGAGTCATACTATAGTCTGGTGGACTATATTTATCTTTGACAGTGAAAAGTAAGCTAGACGTGTCTAGTATATTTCATTGATCCACCAGACGGACATTACAAATAATATTGTCATACACACGAATACTGAAAGGCTATTCAATTTAAAGTTGTACTTAAATATCGCGCCATCTCTGTCATTTTACTAAAAACTTGTAAGCATGGCTTAAAATTGAGTAACGTTTCAGTATTCGGGCAATAATCCCTTATTCTTCAGAAAAAGAAAAACACAGGCTTTCGAAACATGACATTTATTCAACAAAATCTCTACACACTGGTTACATTTCTTGCATTAAATATAATAATAATCTGAAAGGTACTATTTGGTGTTATAAATTATTACACAATAACAAAATAAGTAAATATCTTAATATGCATTTATAAATATATCGACCAAAACAAAAATATACAACAATTTTATCAACATATAAAATTTTTGTACATAAAAACACGAAATATTTCATTTTTCATTAATATTATTGTTCAAATCACCTACTGTAGGGTAATATACTCTCTTAGTAACCGCTAATCTATGGAATATATTAATTAAACATTTGAAATTTATATACGTTTTAAGCGTCAATCTCAAGTACAAGTGACTACGGGCTCCGAACAAGTAGTTTATAAACATCTAATTTAGCTCACAGACGAAACGTTCACAAAACATACAAATTGTACAGACAACCAGCAATTCAACATACCCCCTGTCAAATATCTTAAAAACAACTTTATCTTCTAGTAATAAAGTCTAAAATCTGTTGAAGAAGGGAGTAAGTTTAAAGTGCTGGTGTTTGTATTTAATATTAGTATTATAATTAAATTATCAGATCCCTGAATAGTGAATATAATTCATATTTGATATGACAAAATAATAAAGTAAATATTGCATTAAAGTGTTATAATATAATGTAGTTATCGCACCATTTCATTTTAAAATTAATCAGATTTTATTTTAGTGACAGTTCAAATCTCACATAGTCAGTTTCATTCATATGTTTAATTATTTTTAAATAATATTCACGTTCACGAGGTATTTTCAGCTTTACTTTAAATTAGTCACAAAATATTATTTTACTGTGGCAATTCAATACATTTATGCAAACAGTGTTGTAGGAATTGGTCACGTCATGCATAATTAATGGGTCATTAACTTTAACAAAACTTCACAAAGCTGAAATACCCCGCGATAAATAAATAAATATTACATCAATACATAAGACAGACACATCAAATTAGGCCAGTTACACTGCCAAATGATACAAAAACAAACGCGGAATACGAATTTTTAAATATTTGGTAACATTCATCCCTTTATACTCTGTGCCGCTGTCTCATACAACACGCAAGGCAGTGATTTTAAATGTGAAAACAGACTTTACACACACCACGTCACAAAACGTCTCAAACAAAGCACCCCTAGGGAGAGCTTACGTTTTTACGCAGATCGCGCTAATGTAGTATGAGATCTGGTTATCCTGTCAATGTAGCTGTCAAAAATTGCCTGTCAAATGATTTGAAAGTAGGAGATTCTCTATAGACAAACAGCAGCTGTAGCCAAATGTCATTTAGCGCTTGTCTACAAGTAGATTATAAAACCAAATTATATGGAATTGACGTAAATTTGACACTTGTCAGTGTCATCCCCATACATTTTGATTTCTACTCTCTCTGTAGACAAGCGCTAAAGTGGCGCTTGGCTAAAGGCCCAGAACTACATGCTACATTAGCGACATCTAGTTATTACAACAACGTTAGTTATCATTAAGATAATTTTAAGGAAGTGGTTGCGTGTTATGACGTGGTGTGATGTAAATATGTTTGCCCCTCAAAGTTCGTATTCCATAAAATACAATATGATTAGTACTCGTGGCAAAATTACTAATGAACAAAGATGGTTTGTTCAATTAACACTAATACCTACTACAATATTATTTAATAATATTGTGCTGGTTCACTGGTAAATTAGAGCTAGAATTTAACTAGATAGTAAATTCCCGGTTTTGTCTTTATCCAATTATTCGAAAACGTTTTTGAAAATTATTGGAAGATAGTAGATAAATACTTAAATAATTTTATCAGTTATCAAGCATTATAATAATGCGACGGTCATTTAAAAATATTAAATGACATTATGACGTGATTTCTCTTGAATGAATCATAACATCTAACTTTTAATACAAATAATAAATATCCAAACCAATTTTATTGTCTATTTCAAATCAATTTTATCAAAAAAGAAAACCATAAACCGACCTGTCACAAATTCCTATTTCAATAAATATTAACTAAATGCGAATGTCGCGCATCCTTCTGATCGCCGTAACCGCGCACGCTGCTCATGAGGAAGAAACCCTCTGTGGTTCGAAACTAGTAGAGCTTTTCTCAGTATATTCACGTGAGTAACCGGCGATTTTTAATTAATTTAATATGTCTCAAGATAGTTATAAATATTAATGGCATTAAATAGAGATTCATGAAGAAGAAATTATATGACTAATTAAATAAACATAACATAACATAACACGCCTCTCAATCCATGAAGAGGTAGGCAAAGTTGCACATAACACGTACTTTTCACCAATTATATATTAAACTTGCATTAAGCTAAATAAACTTGTATGTAGCTAGTAATAAAGCTCAATTTACCAGTGAACCGTCGATTATAAAGTTAAGATGAACATCTATTAACAGCTATACAAAACAATAATGACTAGAGTTAGAACCTATTCATACGTTACTAAGGGGATCAGCAGTGTTCATCTACGACCAGTCTCTACAAACCTGTCTATAGATTTTGTTGTTCATAGATTTACTGCTATAGATTTTGTTTGTTTGAATGCTTGCTTGTTTTTTTGTTTGAAGACCCTAATCGCGGAAAGTTCTGGTTTGAATTGAAAAAAAAATATTTTTGTTGGATACTCCATGTATAGAGAAACGTTATAGGCCATAACACGTTATGTTTCGACCAATAGCTGTCAAGCAGCGGTTGAAACCGCGCAAGGGCTCCACACAAAATTGCATCTCCAGTAGGCTTTATCGAGAGATTTGCTATTAAGACTGGCCATAAGTCTCCATTGCAGCTAAGTCTAGTTAGACTGTCATTCTATTACTAATTGGAATTACTAAGCTGATACGTATACTGCATATTATAAGGTGCATTATCGCGCAACAAAACGAAGGTCATTTGATTCATTTTTATCATATCATGTTGAGAGAGCTGATACTCTCTACGTCATATATATATTACATTACACGGCATAGTTGTAATAACTTTTAAGTTTAAACCCAACTAACATCCCTTAAACGGTTACCATTACTTTCCAGATGTTTATTTTCTTTGAAAGTTTATCAAAAATGATGCAGTATTTTATGATCATGAACAAATCTATGTAAACTTAGCCAGAATCGAGATTTAGATGGATATAAGACGCCCTAAGAATACAAACTCAATGCAACCAACGAACGATGACATTTAACATTTACTATACAAATTAAATTGTACTTTAATCAAACAGCGTTAAGGACTAAATTAGGTATTTATATTATAATCCCTTGTTAGGACAATAGGCTTTGTATGCCTTACGGCAAAGCTCGAGCGCTTTGGGACTTTGAAACGAGTGGTTATTAGCACATGGACAATTGTTTTTCAAGATATATTGTAAAGAAACGGTAGAGAAGGGCTCTTCGAAATTGGACCTTATTCAGTATTATTTGAAGTCATATTTGAAGTAAATATGTAGACAGCTTTTATCTTACTTGAACTTACTTTACGACATTATTTGAGAATGAATGTATTTACGTGTAATCCACACTCGTTCCCAAGTCTCCAGAGAACGATTACCCTAGTTTGACACCTTGTTATTGCACTATGGGTACAACCTCCCCGCCCGAAACATTCGACAGTACAAACTATATTAATAAATAACACGAGAAATACATCAAAATCTACGTTGAAACATATTTAATATGGGGGTAAAATCCGGTACAATCCGGTTAGACAAGTACTAACATTAATATGAATTAAATGTAGACACAGCTAACATCCACATCACAATTAGTTACCACATTAGGCGTTTAATATTGCTCGTATTTAGGAATCTCTCATTAACATTAATATTATCCTACGTGCACGTCTAATGTTCCGGGGGCGGAGCTAACACACACACGGACACACGACGTACGTTACGACTACACTAGTATTTGTGCGTATCGACCTAGTATTTTACAAGTTCACACACTCCCCGCCGCCGGCCGAACTCAATACTCATATAAGGTACATACACCGATTACTCTAGTTATACATAAATATATTTATATATTTACTTCATATACTTATTGCTGCATCTGTTACACAGATAAATGAAGAGCTCGACATCTCACTTACATTACTTAATTGTACTCCAAGGTTCAATGAGAATACCAAAACTTTTACTTTTTAAAAACTGCTTTGGTTGGGATACACGAATATGGCATTTGAATAATACGTTTGGAATTTTATTAAGGTCCCCTATAACTTATCGCCAGGTCTGTGCACCAACTGGAATAGATGTGAACATTGCCTGCCTTACACTAACCTAAAAGAACTTCCATACTAATCTAAATCTTAATCTAGACTAGTCAATGAAATCGCCTAGATTAGAAAAATACAATAACCTATACAGAGGCTTATTTAATAATATTCGAACCTCATCCCTAATGGTGGGTGCTTAACATTACGTGTTGAGGGTGGACCCACCTTTACATAATATCTGAGATTACACATTACACAGGCAAGTGATCATAATATTATACTTCGTAAATAAAAGTATTTTTGTCCCTGAATTAACATCGCAACTGTTCAATGTAGTATAAACCATCAATGTACTTAGAATTTATGGTATGTCCATATGTTCCAGTTGGTCACCCGGCTACACCTACCTACAGCTACAATACAAGCTAAACATTCAAACTTGTCTCCCAAAATGAACATCATCTAAACAATGGCCTAACCGAACAATAAAATAACTTCTATATTTATTTATTGCTTTCACGTATTCCGTTTCTCGGAAGACGTATGGTCTAATCTATTAGGTACTCAAGCCAAGATTGTACACATCTTTTATGGGGTTAAATTATTTCAAAAAAATGGCACCGGTTTTAAAAATATTAAGTACATCTGTACATTAGAGGTTTCACAGTATATCAAACGTGTACAACGAACATTTATAGAGTACAATACAGTGGAAACTCAACAAGACTTGTGACATTAGCAACTGCCAACAACTGTCACTTAAAGGCAATTTCATCTGTCACAAATAACATCAATAGAAACTTGTCATTTAGGCTTAGATTCCTTCTAAAATAACCTACTATAAAGAGGGGTCCTAAATAAATTACTAGATATATCCAATTATCTAATTAGGAATTGTTTAAGAGGTAGTGGACCAAGGTATCCTGTTGAAGTAGCTTTGTATGGCAAGGTTTTTAAATGCATAAAGTATAGCATTCCTATATGGCAACTAATTTCTATGGCTTTCATATTAAGTAACACTTGGTGGAAAAAACAAGACAATGTTTAAAATAGACTTATTTTTTTTTTTGGATTTGCAAAATCGTCTCCATCGAGAGCACGGTAGTGGACCGCCAAGTTTAGATATTCTGTACATAATTTTACCTTCACAGTTATTCAAATTCCTTTCACTTTGACTCATATAATTCGTAAGACATTTACATTAAAACAGATAGACGTTTTAGTATCTCACTTTATCTTAGGCCTCATTTACTAAGTTGACTAACACAGACTAAGCATACATTAACTTTATTGCTCTCGAACAAATTGAAGAAAGGCATATAGAGCAAAGATTTTGGCATATTTAATGCTGTTTACTTTTATATTAGTGCCTGTATCAGTTAAATATTCGATAATAACAGATCACAATTTATTGCGACACCAAAATCGCGCAAACAGCATACAAATATTATAGAAGTTAACAAATAAAATGCTAAATGTTACTTATCCCTCTTTTACGTAACAATAAATAGTAGCATCACATTGAGGTAGAAGAAGGGGCATATAAAATTCAATTGGTTTAATAAATGCACGAACATCTTAATAGATATTCCATGCATTGAAACTTTTTGGTTATTTTTAAGTACATATCAAAAGTCATATAGTTTAAGTAGTATGTGTAAAAGTTTAGTTAATCATAGAGAATAGAAACTTTCAAAGACATAGTTGCCAATTAAAAAAATAAACTTGAATATACGTACCTAAACCTTAATAAGTACGTTAGTTTCTATTACATTTTATCATATCAATACATTTTCGTCGTTTAATGGTTATTATACCGTGGTAGACATAACAAAAGTTATGTATCTTAAAGTTAAGATTTTCTTGCTTATCGCAATGTCAGTTTTATGGAATATTTTACATATTCACATAACAATATCTTATCCTTTCCATAGTTGATAGTACAAAGATCTTACGGACTGTTGAACCTCCATGTGGTGTGTTTAAGGCGATGTATGGTGCCTTCTTCTTCGTCGGAAGACCAGTGCGAAGATGCTTCGAAGACGTCGCCACCGTCTGCGTCCACCGCTTGTCGATATACCTGTTCCCAATATTGATGCCTGAAAAATAAGGAATTGGTTTTAAAACGAATTGGACTTGGCGATTCACTACCGTGCATAGGGTTACCTGATGAAAAATTAACATTATTAACAATTTCTTTACTCAAAAGATAAATAATAGGTGAAAAGTTGTACATATTCACAAAACAAAGATGTAATGTATACCTGTCTTTGTCTCTCCAGCCGTCGTATTTCCCTAACGAGCGCGTGGAAGGCATCGTCCACAAAATGTCTGAGTGCTGCAGACGTCTCAAAGAATGGACAGCCAAGCTGCGTCGCGAGTGCCCTGCCCTCTTCTGTCGTCACCTATACACATGTTTTATATTAATGTCTCATTATTCAGATCCTATTTTCTAGTAGCTTAGGCGTGATATGTTGTGTATGTATATTTGTAAACCACCCAGATAGGAAACACAATTATAAAGAGTTCAATTATGAAACAATTAAATGCAAAAAATATATAAAAGACATACCTGTCTAAACCTGGGCGCGAGATCCAGTTTATTCCCGACAAGCACAAGCGGCAGTCTCTCGGAGGGCCTCGCTTGCGCCAGTAGTCGCCTGTATTCGGCGGCCGCGCGGAACGACCGCCGGTCTGTCACCGAGTAACAAAGCACAAACCCCTCGCCGCACCGCATGTATTGTTCCCTCATTGCCGTGAACTCCACCTGAATAGATAGCAAAATTATCATAATACTTCATTTATCGAAGGAGTTAAATAAAAGCACATAAATATATGAACAAAAATTCACATTAATCATATGACACTAATATTATAAATGTGAAAGTTTCTTTGTTAGGATGTTTTAATCACACTGAAAATACTGAATGGATTTTGATGAAATTGGTATACAGGCCCATAACCATGGGGTGATTCAGGTGATAGGACACTTTTTATCCCGATCGAATGCTCCCATGGGATAAAATAAGAATCACATTCTATGTGGACTAAGGAGTGGGCAACATCTAGTAAAGTCATGTAAACACCATGTTTCGCTGAAAATTCTTAATAGTACTTAGCCCGACAAGAAATTAACCTGAGATCTCAAGTAATCATTCAACTGAGGAGACAAGTAATATGACTGTTGCAAGAAGGTCCTTTTCTTATGTGCATTTTATTTGCAGGACGTATGTTGTGCATTTCTAGATAATGAAAAATAATACTACTATAAGTCTATCATTAGGATCACCAACCTGTCCTGCAGTGTCCAGTATGTCCAACAAAGCTGGCTCTCCATCTATCACTGCTTGCTGTTGGTACGAGTCCTCTGTAACCATAACCATGAACATTACGGGACATATTCCAATAACCCATAAAAAAATGTAGACGTATAAAGTAAAATTTGTCGCAGTAACAAATACTAACACAAAATGGTTCCTATGTTGTTCCAAATAAAAATTTATTATTATTATATATATATTATTAAATAATTATTAACTGGCAAAATTTTTATCATTTTTGTGCCAATACAATTATTTGGGTTAAATTATAATTTTCTTACATACATAACATACATAACATCACGCCTTTTATCCCCGAAGGGGTAGGCAGAGGTGCACATTCTACCACAGTACAATGTAACACCCACTTTTCACTAGTTGTTATGAGTCCCATGTAATAGGGGGTGAGCCTATTGCCATATACCGGGCACATTTCCAGACTCCGTGCTACTACTGAGAATTTTAAAAAACCCAGTAATAATTTGCCCGACCCGGGAATCGAACCCGAGACCCCTTGCCCGGCAGTCGCACTTGCGACTACTCGGCCAACGAGGCAGTATAATTTTCTTCTATTTAAAAAAAATAAAATGATTTTTAAAATGAGGGTAATTTAAGGTTTTGATTAAAAATTATCAGATTTCCAGATTACATTGCAAGTTGTTAGTGTCCTTTAGAATATATTGATACACCATATATTGGTATAAATACAATAATAAATACATAAATCACTTCATAACAGGTATTATTTCATTTTATATGAATATTTTCTTTTCAATGTTTAGCTCCTTATGAAACATTTGTAATATAAACAGTTGCTGTACTGTTATCAAATGTAAACAGTATTATAAAAGCAATCCAAGTGTTTAGCATATAGCAACTGTAGACTAAACAAACATCAAGTGACAGTACTCAATCAATCCATATGGAACCAAAATGACCAGCAAATATGAGCATTGTTCTCGTCATACCTACGACCACTAGTTAATTTCGAATGTAAACAATAGTCGGAATGTGTTAATTCCGGCTAGTACCTATAGTAGGGTCATGGTAGTCCAAGAAGCTGTGACTGACGAACTGCAGCGTGACGGCGGACTTGCCGACGCCGCCGTCGCCCAGCACCACGATCTTGTAGACGCGGAGGCCGCGCGACGTGCCCGCAGCCTCGACCGCCATGCCGCCGCATGCCTGCGCCCGAGAGCCGCGCCCGCCACCTTCACACCGCAACCACCGCCATGGCCCGCCGCACACGCCCCCGCCGAACACTAACACCACCGTGCCGAATTATCTTACACCACTCAATACTAGGAAAACCCTTTTATTTAACAATGCACATTTTGGTTTATATACAAATAATTAGGTGTCTTCTATTTCTTCAATTTAAAATCGACAGCTGATTGAAAGCGATTGACATTTCGATTTTGTTTTGATAGGTTGGCCATCTTTAGCTATTATTTGCGTTCGGTTCGTTCCCAAAAATACGAAAGATAGTAAATAAAAATAAACTGATTCATATTAGTTTATATATAGCACAAATAGACAGTTTATCTTTTTCAAAGACAGTGATTAAATGTGGATCTGATCATTTGTCATATAGTCTTCAATAGTAGTAATATAATTCGTTTTTTATTGAACGCATCTACAATAGGTTTCGTCATGTTGGTACAGTTTGAAGTTGACAGTAGCGTTCAAAAAGTTGTTTTGAAACCTTTGGATCATTGAAATACAAAGAAAATGTTATTTCACTTTAAAAACTAACACAAATAATATTAAGTCGTAAAAAGTCAGCTTTGCATATTAATCTAATCATTATTTTTTGCGTTTGATGTAAGGAAATTTCTTAGTGCGTTTCCCAAATCCAAATGCACAGTAAGTCATTGTCAATCAAAAGTGATTGTCAACAAAATCACTGGGCAGCTTCTATGTATTGTTTTCTTTTGTTATAAATAAATAAAGTTCCCAACTGATAATGGCCCATATACAATTCGTTGATGAATTAGTTCGAGAGTATCTACTTTATCGAGGATTTACATCAACAGTTAAAGCGTTTGATAATGATTTGAAGGCTGATAAAGACAAAGGTTTTAGAGTTGATAAAATAGTTGAACAAATTGTACATTATATTAATGTTTCCGACCTGAACGGATTTAAGGACTATTGGTCGCACCTTGACGCCCTTGTATTCTCAAAATTGGAGATTCACGTTCAACCTGGTAAGAAGATAAATGATTTCTTTTCACACTTTCTAATGTCTGAATTGCACGTAATTCTACACCATGTATTCCTTTGTTGTAGCTGTTCGCAAGCTGGAATACAGTCTGTATAAGTTGTATTTAGTGACAGCAGCGCAAAGTACAGGTGGAGCACGAAATGAGAGGATCACAGACTTCTTATCTAAAATGTTACCTGAACTGCAAGGACAGACCGAGTGGAGAGACTGGTTCAGTAAGTTCTAGTTTGCTTTTATATATGTATATATATAATAATATTTAGTAATATAAACCAAGTTACAATGAACCAATTGGAGTATTTGTCCAATTTTATTATGACAGTAAACATTTTCTTATAAGAAAAAAAAAACTGATCTATTAAATCATTTTGACTGATTTGATATTAAGACTGATAACTATCCTATAACAATTATAAAGTTGAAAAATCCAAAACAATCTGACTCCAGAGAAACCTAATGAACCACATTTACTTTAAATGAGACCCTCCATTATAGAATGCAATATCTTTCCAGTGCTGCCATTTATCCAGAAACCAGAAGAGAACCCATCGTTCAGTCTGTACTTCACCAGAGCATGGCAGGACAGTGTTCTAGTGTCACTACACAATCTGCTGGCGACAGTGTTCCAGTGTATGCCACAACCCAGTCTGACCAGCTATGAAAGTGATGCCGCCATGGTAAAGAGACTTCAGGACAAATTGGCTGCTGTGTCCGGGAAGGTGATTATTGAGGCCTGCTGTTTGATTAGTACATAAGTAATTTTTTGTGAGGGTAAAAAATCATCAAATGATTCCTCCACACTTGGTGGAATGGGAGATTCAAACTTTTACTGACTAAAAATCACCCTGTTCTAGCTTTCTACCTTTTGATGGAACCACTACTGTGCTTGGTTAAGCTCACTCGCGTCCCCGGCAGGCATAGACACCATTGATTGTAATAGGCTTTGTCTGTAATAGTCTGATGGCTCTTTGACGCGCGCGGAATGTATATTTCTCCACAATACTTTCAATTAATTTCCGAATTCTTTATTTCCAGACTCAACCACAACAAACAGAGAAGACTTCACCAATAGGTCATCAGTCCCGACTGTCCCAGTACTCAGAGCGACTCAGTGGCCCGTTACCCCTAGTTGATGACTTCTGCGCCGTGCCTTCGGAACAACTGGAGAGCGGAGTGCGCGAAGCCAAGGGGCTCCGAGGCTTACTACGACAAATGGGGGGCAGTCCCGTAATGGGCAGGAAAGCCAGTCGATCTCACAGCCAAAACTAACTTGTAAAGTTCCTGTACCTATATTATATCTGTAAATACATTCCTGTTATTTTATTGTGTGAGAGTATTATATGTTATTTTATGTTACAAATAAATATAATATTAAGCTGTACTACTTTTGTTGTTTTATTTGGAGTTAATAAGTTGTGTTACACAATGCATCCATCATATAATCCTATTATGTTGATGTATATTTTATTTTACTCTACCACTCTATTTGCCTGGGGTGAGCCTATTGTCATATACCGGGCACAATTCCAGACTCCGTGCTACTACTGAGATTTTTTTTAAAAACCCAGTAATACTTTGCCCGACCCGGGAATCGAACCCGAGACCGAGGAATTGAAAACGAATGATCGCAATAATTGCTTTGTTCATTGATTGACCCCATATTCTTACTATACTCTTTGTCTTTGATATTGACAAAATGCACTATAGTGACCCTATGCCTTTTTACCCAGCCAAATATAAAAAAGTTACACGTGACAACTAACAATCAAGGACGTTACAACCAACTATATAACAATGCAACAAAATGTCAACCTAAAATTCCTATACAAACACAAACAATATCACAACCCCCCAGTTCATTAAACAATAACAATCTTGATTATATTCCGAACTAAATTCAAAGTCATCACCCAAACATGGCGCACGCATTTTTCGCGGATTCGGCAAAAAGGTCAGAACGCCGTAATAGAAAATGGTACATGGACAACTTGTTGAACGTACTGCAAGCAGCCAAGGAAAACCAGGAGAGAGAGATCGATGCATCTATTGCGCTTGCTGAGGAACTTATGCGGGTGGGTACTGAATGAAAATAAGGCTTTTAATCCTAGAAGACGTAGCAACGACTGCTGGGCAAGAGGTCTCGGGTTCGATTCCCGGGTCGGGCAAAGTATTACTGGCTTTTTTTAATTGTCAGTATTAGTACGTATTCTGGAATCGTGTCCGGTATATGGCAATAGGCTCACCCGTTATTACATGGGACTCGTAACATAAATTGAATAGTGAAAAAGTGGGTGTTACATTGTACTTACAGTGGCCTTAAGTACCGCAATGTGCACCTCTGCCTTCCCCTTTGGGGATAAAAGGCGTGATGTTATGTTAAGAGGTAGGTAGGCTCTACCTTCGCATATTTGAAGATATATCCATTCAGTTCTAGACTGTATAATAATCTGATAAAACTTTCCTCGGCTGTTTTCTATTGTCAATTATGATTTATTACATACATAGGTACACTAAACAATAGTTTGGGTGTCGCTGACCATTAGGCACATACCGAATGTACCTTTTTTTTTATGGGCGGAAATCCTCATGGACTGCCTCCGCCTGGGGAAAGGCGGAGGGGTGTGCCGGACTCTTACCGGCTAAAACCACCCCAATGTCTCCTCGCACGTGCGTGCGGGGCCACGGGAGTCCAGATTCATCCGCAGCCCCGCATTATATACCGAATGTACCTAGTTTAAGTCAGGGCCACGTCTTACCTTCATTTTACCAAGTCAATTTCAGAGATTAAATGAGCCTCAACCGCTGCCAAAAGTGGTGCCACTGCGGCGTGTGGTACCCACTGAAATAGATGCCGTGATGTACCCGATAGAAGAGGAAGTCCTCGACATACTGCAGAAAAGTACTCATAAAGGGTCTGCCAATAGATATCTAAAGGAGAGATACAAAAAAGCACCGGAGGAAAAGTTAGTGTATTAGTAATTTACTGAATTAAGGTTTTATGCCCTCTTATATCAGAAGTGCACTTATTAAAATTCAACATACATTTCACGCAAACATCTCAAACATCAAGAATGGGCCGGCTCGACCAGGGTGATACCACGGCCTCACAGAAAACCGGCGTGAAACAATGCTAACGTTGTGTTTCGTCGTGTGAGTGAGGCTACCGGAGGCCCAATTACTCCTCTCCCCTCGTGTTCCGAATCCCCAATTCTTCCACAATCCTTAAATTCCCAATTCCCAAAAGGCTGGTACTGCATTTGTATGCCCCTGGTGTTTCGGATGTCCATGGACGACGCCGATTGCTTACAATCAAGTGATCCGGCTGCTAGCTTACCAGCTTATCCCATAAAAAAAATATTAAAATGCATCATTTCACGACAAAGCAACAAGACAAAACATTATTTCATGCGAGAATCAAACTTCAAACACATAACCCAGCCAATATGCCAGTGCCAACCGTGCCACTGTCAGTTCCACTTTACTAATATGAGTGTACTTGAAATAATAATCTGTCTTGTAGATTTCTGTACCGCGTAGCCACGAGTTGGGATTACGGCTGGCAGCAGAAACAAGCTAGGTTGAAGGCGCGCGACGTGAACTTTGGCCGAAGCTTTATATTGCGGCATACCTTCTACCGCAAGAACAACCTGGCGCCCGACCCGCCGCATTATGGCCAGCCCAGTGGCGGACATACCTCGATCTGCAGCGAATATTCTTGTAACTTCAATTAGTAACTTGCTAGGATAAGCTAAGATAAAATACACGACGAACAAACTAAAATACAACTGTTCATATATATTTTCAATAAAATTGGTATAAATAATAGACGAAATATAGCAAAAAACATATATTTTATAATTTTATTATTTACAATAATTCAACTTTTATTTACATATTAACAACAGCAAATGTACCCTTTGTCTAAGGCCACATCTAACTGTTCGAAATTACTATAAAATAAAAAATGTGTACAGAGTTCTTTCAATTTTGTTTTTACGAAAGATTGTGTGATTAAGAGGTTGGTCGTGTTTAATCTCAATAGAATCATTTCTGGATAAAGAAAACAGTTGTCTCTAGTATATTACAAAAATAATATGAACATGGAAAGATATCAACAGTATTGTGACACTATGTACTATGGTGAAACACTCTATTGAGACCAACTACAACAATCAAATGCTACTATAAAATTAATTAACCAGCATATCAACAACATCCACTCACTCCTAACAAGATACTAAGAAAATAACTAATAAAATAAATGTTAATATAATTAATAATAAATATGAGACATTTTGTTCTTTCTCAAGTTCATATTTTGACACATTATGTACAATTATTTTATATATCAGTCCGTATTATCTGCATAAACTTTTACTTCGAAATTTGTCCACAATTCAACTGTGTATTGTGCAAAATAAGACAATTTATTATGCTCTCTCTCCTTTGGCGTGTTGTCTATGTTCCAGGGTTAATCAAGTTACAGGCATGTTATATACTCCAAGTATGGCCCCTTCACCTCCCGGGGGAAAGACCAACAATGTAACTATTCATTACTGTATCATCTGCATTTATCAAGGCTTCAACAATATTCATATAAGCAAGCATGTACACAAGGCCCAACTACTAGAAATTCTACTTTTTAAGAAGTAGGCATGTATCTGTTGAAATTGTAACTATTGAAAGGTGAATAGTAATGCCACAGTACAAACTGTTTGTGCTAGACTACACTAATTGCATGTGCTAGATACTGTGTAGCTGGGCCTGTACAACTGGCAAAACTGTAACTGTGTACTGGACAAAACAGTATATCATACTGTTTAGCCACACTTTGTACATGTACTTAAACTTTTAGTGGCACTAAAGCAGTCTATCACAACAAAAGAAAGTAACAAAAAAGTATATTTCGAAGAAAGGTATATCAGCTGCATGCTGCCAATCCTAACAGTTATCTTCAATAAGGCAGTTACATAATTGTACTTAAGTAGGTGCAGCAATTAATTTACAAATTGTAAACAAAATGCTTACAAGCCATATAAACTTTGACAAGTACTGACACTGCCTTTTGTATATAACCCCATTAAAAAAAACATTAAATAGAAATGTCATTTGTTAATTTGATACTGATTACGGTAACTTCCCCTCAGCTCGCTTCACATGTGATGATGATAAATGAATGAGATCAGACATTTATGAGAACCAATATAGACGATAGTAGCAGGACGAGTGCCGCAATACCTGGTGTCGCGACATCGCCGCGGTGTACCCACGGTACACCCAGACACATACTAGTCTGATATGATATTATTGTCACAACTTTATACAAACTCAACAATCACTCAGAGATGATCCAGTGTCATGTAGCCCATCAGAAACCAAACAGCTTTTACACCAATATTTACAAATGATGTAATGGAGCAGTTGGTTTCACAGCTTATCTGCATATTCCATGACATTAGGGGAATGAGGGGATATAATTGAGCAATATTAATTGCCGTATTCTACAACCCTAACCACAGCGTGACTGATGAACCCAAGGGTGAGGATGTACAATGAAGATGATGTTAATTGACCGTACAAATCAAGCTTTACCTATGAATTACTGGCTAGGTTAGTCTGATCCCCTCGGCCCCGCGACGGGAGCAGTCACACCAACACGCGCGCAGTACCCTCGTTATAATCAGATCGTAACGTCCGCACACGTCACAAGGTTCCACACTATCACTATGAACGTCTGTTAAGTCACTGGCGTGGAATATCACTGCCGGGAATAGGTCCTGGAGTCCCCCCTTAGGCCGATGACAGTGATCTTAAGGTTGAGTGTAGTAGTAGAGCGCTCGCGGGCCGGCTCGGGCCCGGCGCAGTCCCACGCGCACTAGGGCTGCGGCGGCGGCAGCGCGGGCGGCGGGCCGCTCGTCCACTGCACCAGCGCGTGCTGCGCCAGCTGCGTCGCCTGGAAGTGGTCCTTCAGCAGCGCCTGGGAGAAGTTGCAGTGCATCTGGTATGCTTCATTCTCCCGCTCCGAGTCGCCCGCCAGTCGGTACAAGTCTGAAAATCAAAATGAGTGTTAGAGTTTATGCGAAATTTGAGCTGGATGTGTAACAATATTTATTGTTATTTCTCCTATAAACCCTGCCATGAGCCAAAAATAGTACCTTTCAATATAGCAGATGCCCAGAGCTGCACGTGCACGTCGGGTATCTTGCTGGCCAGCTGCATGGCGGGTGTGACCATGTTCATGCTCTCGCGGGAGTTGTTGATGGACAGGAAGATATGTCCCAGCAGCACCAGGGAGCAAGATGTTAGTCTGTTGAGATCCTCTGCGTTCGCCATCTTCAGCGTCTCACGGAGGTACCTCCTACACGATATGAGTAAAACAATGAGTAAAACAATAACGTCGATATCGTGGTTATTAGACATTCTGAGGAATCTAGGGTGACTTACTTGGCTTCATTATACCGAGCCTGGAAGAAAGCTTGTAGTCCCAATACGTAGTATGAGGCAGCTCGCAACCCGTGCGCGTACGCCGGTAGCGCTTCTGGCCTCACCTAGACATAAATATTTCATTAATATGATAAACTATTTTTAAATTCCCATCAAACACACATGATTATTATGCTTACCAGAGAAGTCTTTGAGAAATGGAAACTAAAAGTTAATATAAATAATAATTTCAGTGAATATAAGATTAATATTTTACCTGTTCCATAAGTATGGTCAGTTCACTGTCTCTCCTCCCTCGTAAATATACAATCGCCAAGTTGAGCTTCGCAAACATCCATAAATCTCTTTCTTGTGACATCTGTAAACAATAACAAATACTTTTCTGAAAACCGCATTAAATTGGGTTCAGCAAATCGCGAGGTTATCGCGGATAAATATACATACAGGTTAAACTAATTTCCTCTTTTTAAGTCAGTTAAAGAAAATGTATGAATGTAAACATTTGTCGCGTGATATTACATGATATTTTGTGAAAGATTACGCAGTACTCACATTGATGGCAGTGTGGAACTGTGCCTCGGCGGCGTCCATACAGTTCATGGACATGGCGTACAGCCCCAGCAGGCAGTGCAGCTGCGGCGTGTGCAGCTCCGCCGTCGCCGCTGGAAGGTACATTGTTATGACACCATCATGTTTTAAGAACACATTCTATTTTGTGACTTAAGAAAAAAACCGCCGCCGGCAACATATTTCCGTAGACCATCGATTTCATACATTTATTATGGTTACAGCTACAGCCACACTTATATAGTGTAGCGTATCGTATGGGTCGCCAACCAGCTGATTTGTGGCCACATCCCAGCACAAACTTCTCTGTTTTTCTTTTTATAGCATAAGCTGGTAAACGAGACCAGACGGATCACCTGATGGTAAGCAATCGGCGCCGCCCATGGATACTCGAAACACCAAGGCGTTACAAGTGCGTTACCGGCCTTTTGGGAATTGGGAATTTGAGGATTGTGGAGGATTCGGGAGACGGGGACTAGGGAGACGGGTAATTGGGCCTCCGGTAACCTCCCTCACACGACGAAACACAACGCAAGCGACTCTGACTTAACATTACTTCCCAGTTTTTAGCCTAATGAAGCTTCAGTTGAAAATCAAAGAACTCTTATTAGTACGCACTTTTTTTTGAAGGGGGATAGTCATCCAATGACTTCTCCCGCCTTAGGTTAGGCAAGAGGGAGTATCAGGCTCTTAGTGACTAACAACCACCCCGTTCCTACTAATGCTCTTCGAGCCGAAGCCCCGGCAACCCGTTGGGCCTTCCGCGGCTCCGTATCGGGCATTAACCCTACTGAGCCCCATCTGTAGTGGTCTGGTTCTGGTTGGGCGACGAGCTACCGTTGCTCGCCGTCCGCAGGCCCGCACTTACAGCTCGCATGACTGCTTCACTTAGTAGACTTAGTGTTGTATTTATTGATTTTCTCCCATGTTGTGCCTGTGGTTTGTCGCCGGCGACGAAGTAGTTCATAGAGGTAGATAGTAAGTAGAGTGTAGTACTAACGTTCAGGTGCCTGCGTGAGTAGATGCGCGGCGCGCGCTATCTCGTGCAGCGCATGCGCCTTGCCGCCGGCGACGAGGCGACAGAGCGCGGCGTGCTCCACGAGCGCCATGCGCAGGCGCCACGCCAAGATGGCCCCCTTCCGGCTCCGCACTCGCTCTCTCTCCTCACGCTCGCACTTCTCGTTACCCAAAGCATCTTTTTCGCATGTTTTTGCTATAAATATAATCACAGTGTTAAGAAAAATGCAATTAATTTCCCAATGAAGCAATAAAGAACTGCACATAATGTGGAAATATCCACTTGAAAGAACAAGTCTATTGCCACCAAGTAGTCGTCGTAAGTAAAAAGCCGAAAAAATGCCTTTGGAATAAAACCACTTAATCAACAAGAGATAATAATCTTAATACCAAGAAAAGCGACTTACAGGTAAGCTTATCGATCTGCGCCAGCGCTTTCTCGGTGTATTTGTGTGCTTTCTCCATGTAGCCAGCCTGCGCGGAGTGCATGACGGTGACGAGGTACACCAGCACGTACAGTTGTTGCCGCGACATCCACACGAACGACTCGCCTTGCACGCTGCCGCATACAGCTAGAGGAAACATTAACATGACCATGGTGTGAGAAAAACAATGTAAAACCCAACTCTTCGGTCTTTTCTATTCGATAAATTAGTAGGTATGTTGTTGTCGTTAAGGTTAGTATTAATTTCTGCAATTAATCTGTTACTGATATAAATCATGAATTAAGTATTCACAATCCCATTTTGGTAATGTCTTCCTTGTTAAGGCAAAAAAAACTTAAACTTGTTAAATTAATGAAGATTAAAAATGGTTAAACATCAACAAATGAACAGAAAACATAAATAAAATTAAGTAAACTATATTTACTGTCATCGTCGGGCCATTGCGGCGCCATGATAGCTTGTATGCTCTGCTGCAGCTGCTTCAAACATGGCTTCACGCTCTTCACCTGCCCGGCCATCAAATAGTGACACACCTGCCGACAAACACATTGTTAAAGGTCATAGCCATGAAAGTTGGTCATATTGCTAGTGGTCGCAAGTGCCATTAGTGATCTTAAGTTCGATAAACATTTCTCATAGCAACCCAAATATGGGTCATAGGGCCACACCGCAATTGCCGATCTCAATTATTATTCGTATTTTGACAAAGGTCGGGTCGAGCAAGACATTTGTCATATGCCACGGAAACTTAAATCGTGCACGGTATATGACAATAGACTCACTCTCTACTTCATGAAACTCATCTAATAAAATAATTGGTGGAAATTAATGTCACATTTAAAATGTGCACCTTTGCCTACTTCAAGCGTTAACGCGCAGTTGATAAAATCGAACTCATCGTCCGCTTGAAAAATTTACGCGTAGCCTATTTGCAGAAATAAATTCACTTATTTCACTTGTTAAAACCAAAAGGAGCTATGTTTTTGACGTTCAGAAGGCTTAGTACTAGTTTGTTTTATTTACATTTAACGAAATCAAAACGTTACCGCGTTCAACGTTATGATTGGCCTGTTCCAATGAACCATCCAATCAGAGGCCCAAATCTAATATTTAGGTTTTTACATAGCGAACCTTTCCAACGCCAGATAAATTTTAACTGAGGAACAACTTTGAATATTTGACAATTCTTTCATACTAAAAACTGTGAAATGGCAATTTCATTATACAGTTAACAATTAACTGATGATTGAAAAATATTGAATAAATATTTTTGTGTTGGATTCAGTTGGATAGTCCATTTATCGAGAACTAGCTGTGCCCGCGACTTCGTTCGCGTGGAATCGTGATTTACTGCGCGTACCCCTTAGGTGATAGCGTGATAATATATAGCCTATATGTTGATCTGACCTGTTAGTAATAATCACACAAAATTTGAAGTAAATCCATATAGCACTTTTTGAGATCCCGGACATACCTATCCAGACATACATACAGACAAATAGACAAAAATTTTAAAAAACATATTTTTGACTTCTGTATCGACTATAGATCACGTCCCAAGTATTCTTTTAAAAAAATATTTAATGTACAGTTTTGACTTTTCTACGATTTTATTATATGTATATAGAAGATTAGGCCATATAAAACAACACGCTACTTATAAATAGGAGTCGAGCAGCGGGTTAAACCGCGCTGGAGTACGTAGCTATGTACTTTATGTTAAACATCTTTGAAGATGGAATTGACACTCGCCTCACATAGCTAACCTTGCCATGTTTTAATAAGTCCATTGTATTGTAGCCATGGTGATGTAATGAAGGTTTTATTAATTGCTGACAACTAAGTACTGAAGTACATACTAAAAATCAAGCCTACAGATTATTTGTCTTTTAAAGTTTATAAAGGTCTAACAACTTTGTATTTCGTTCTGTTTTGAGTTGAATAGGGGTGAACATTATGATATTTTTATAATAAATATCGTGAGACATACTAAATTAACTAAAATCACGGGTTACTCACGTGAACGCGTTAGTTTTCGCGACGACGCACGCTGCTCATGAGGAAGAACCCCTCTGTGGTTCGAAACTAGTAGAGCTTTTCTCAGTATATTCACGTGAGTAACCCGTAATTTTGGTTAATTATGATATTTGATATTATTATCTTTTTTTAATTTAGGTAGGTTAGTTTAGGTGCTCTATCACGATAAGAGTACTTAAGTGACCTTAGTTAAGATATGGTTTAGGTGGTTGATGAAAACGGTCGAATGTTAAAATAGAGTATTTTTTAAAACGTTGCCCTACAGTATTTTCTCCGTGTCTGTCGTGGATGCGTTTACAACTTTACAAACATACAAGTTCACATACACACAAAGAGTGGCTTCGTGCGGGAATTGAACCCGCGACACGTTGCGCGGCAGCTGGTTATTCAGCCACCGCACCAACCGTGCCATCAAATTATAAACAAATTGAATGCCACAGCTTTTACTCAAATGCTATTCCTATCTATTTTAATGAAATTTATTTTCTCTTTGATAAGAATCTTTAATTATATATAGACGATAAAAAGAAAATATTGGATGGTTTTTGCTGTTCTCAGAGTTTGAAGCTTTTTTATTATTATTTTTACATAACATATTGGGGACTCCAAAATATCTAGCCCAATCAACCAATTAAATCAAAAATTTACATAATAAGTCTCAAAAAATATAATAACTTACCTGTAGAACGAGAAAGAACACTTTGAGGTACTCTTTCTGGTGGTGACTGCCACTCCATGCGTCTACTAGGTGACCAGCCTGGTTCAAGAGTGGTAATACCTCTGTGATCCTCTTGTCTATTAACAACAGCTGTAATAAAACAATATCATTAATTTCTGTGTTATATCTATTGTAAGACAAACAATACGGCGTACCTGCGTGAGATATTCGAGAAAAACTCTACTAGTTTCAAGTCAAACCGGAACTCATATTCATGAGTAGTGTACGCGGCGAGGTAACGTCGTCCAGCCAAGTAGAGCTTTTCTCGAATCATTCACGTGAGTGAGACGTCTTTCTCTAATCATTAAACATTGTTTCTGCTAAATATTTCACCAATTTGCTATACATTTCTTTTTATAAATGTTCAACTTGTCTATTAATAGAGCTAATCAGAACTGAAATATTTTTTCAATGGGACGAGCTCGCCGCAACAAAACCACTTGAACTCTTGTAACCCAGGATCTACAGTAGATACAACCATGACAACTGGTGGGTAATGGCGTGTCTCAGGGACATGAATAACTGTCCTGGATCCCGCAATAAAATAAATCAGAAGAAATTACTAGAAAAAAATGTATGAATAAACTTACCATAACCCTACTGAGTAAGAAAAGGACGCGTGTGTAGGCCACATTTGATATCTGAGCATAGTCCACTCCAACTCCTAACAAACTGCTCGCCACTTCATACTCTTTCTCAGTGGCATGAATTTGCTAAAAATAAATTAATTAATTAGTCATCACATCACTATAAGTCCACCTATAGTACTTCAAGTGGATGAAGCACAACTATTAAATAAATAAATAAATATTATTGTGGTGGCCCAGAGGTTACCAACGGTAGGTTTCAATGTGACGTTTTTCGAAGTTGCATGTACTTTCTAAGAGTGTTTCGATGCCACTGACAAATGGTGAAGGAAAACATCGTAGGGAAACCTGGGCTTAAAATTTACTCGCAATTAGCATCTGTTAATGCTCAAAATTTCTGTGTGAGAAGAGGTCTTTGAGAGTTGTGTAACGACTGCAATTGAACTGCAAACCAAATGTGCAATCCAATTGCAGTCATGACCAAACAGTTGCAAACCGAACAAGCAGTCTGATTGCAGTTCTATTGCAGTTGTGTCAACTGCATTCTAACTGGAATTTGCAGTTGGATTACAGTTGGAATGTGGTTCACCTGTTTAGAACCTCACAGGCTATTGATCATAATCCATCAATCATCCCATCATCATTCCTTTGGGTCTGGAATTAGTATACATTTTCTTGGAATACTCAAGTCAAGATTGAAATGTTTGTAAACAAATCACATGAGTTATGTCTCATTATTATTTTTTTTGTTTGTTTTTTTGTTTCATACATTACTATCTCTGCCTCCTTCTCACTTAATTTCATAAGTTCTGATTCACAGTATGATAAAAGCACAGAAAAGCATCATATGCATACATAACTACATAACATCACGCCTTTTATTACCGAAGACCTAGGAAGAGGTGCACATTACGGCACTTATTACCACTGTACAATGTAACACCCACTTTTCACATATTTATATTATGAGTCTCATGTAATAGGGGGTGACATGTTAAAAGGATCTCCTAAAAATTAGCAAGTACATGTACACTTAATTTTACTTGCTTTAATATAAACTTTAATTTATTATGTAAATTATTAATTTTTCAGAACACACTTATGTATCACTATTTTATTGCTGCTACTAAAAAAATATTTAAAATTTTATTCAATCTGTACTTTCACTGCCATTATTAGGATGAAACATCAAAATTTTAATTAGGTATATGTACAGTATGTTACAAATCTTAGGGTATTATTTATTTACAATTTTCAAAGTTTTACATAATTATATTTAAAATGGTCTCGAAGTACTGACAATATCTAATTATATTATTTCTTATTTTCTTTTATTGAGTACCCATTATTTAATGTTACAAATATTTTTTTTACAAAACAAGAAAACTATGTAAGGTGCTCTATAATTATCAGCCACGGCTTTAATGGGAGGTAGTGTTATGTTTACAGATTACAATTGTGAAGAAATTTCGTACCCCGGACCAGTTAATTACATAAAGTAATTAAGTAAACATTGACTACATTCTGCATAATGTGGTTCACAAATTACGCGCGATGCGTCGCTTAGTCAATGAAAACAATTGCTATCTCTTTCTACGTGTACTGAGAATGAAAACGGAAATCAGCTGACTAGTTCGTCACTATCTAATCTACTAGATACTCAATAGGCAGGCTAACAAGGGTTTCAAAAGTGCAATTACTTACCAGGTACGGCATTCTTCCGAAAAGCTGTTGTAGGTAAATACGATTATAAACTTCCCATCACACTTAAAACAGTTTTTTACACACTTTTACAGTTATTTACACACTCTCTACCTACTTATCTACAAAACTGTTGCACAAGTCCACCTTCGCGTTGCACACAAATGAAGGCACGCTTCCAAACATGTCATATCACATTATTTAATGTGTCCGTCTCACATTTACTTTGTTTCGCGTTTGTTTTAAAAGACGCCACAAGTTATTATCTCTATCATCGTAAACTCCGGCAGTATCCCTTGTGCTCGCAAGAGGATGACACCGAAAGAACTCTAACACTTCCTCTTCGAGTTCTGATTTGAATTTCGTCGCCTGGGAGGCATTTTTACGTAGCGCGCGCGTATCTCCGACATTGAAACTAACGAACGCCGAACGTCCGGGCAGGCGGGGGTTGACGGGGCTACTGGCGGCCGGGCGGCGCGTGCGAAGTTTATAATCGTATTTACCTACAACAGCTTTTCGGAAGAATGCCGTACCTGGTAAGTAATTGCACTTTTGAAACCCTTGTTAGCCTGCCTATTGAGTATCTAGTAGATTAGATAGTGACGAACTAGTCAGCTGATTTCCGTTTTCATTCTCAGTACACGTAGAAAGAGATAGCAATTGTTTTCATTGACTAAGCGACGCATCGCTCGTAATTTGTGAACCACATTATGCAGAATGTAGTCAATGTTTACTTAATTACTTTATGTAATTAACTGGGCCGGGGTACGAAATTTCTTCACAATTGTAATCTGTAAACATAACACTACCTCCCATTAAAGCCGTGGCTAATAATTATAGAGCACCTTATATGTAAATTAAATAATTACCCAATTTGAATGACTACAGACCTCAACATATTTAGTAGTTTCAAATTCCAATATAAGAAATAATGATATAAAAAAATTAATAAAAAAGGAATAAATTCCTAACATTCAAAATTATAAACAAATGATAAGTCCGATCCACAATATCTGATTATAAAACATATACTTTGATAAAACAAATACTTATAATTTGAAGATAATAATTGACATCTCATTATGATAATAACTTAAAATAAACTTGACTCAAAACAATAACATAACATTCAAACATATGATTGTTTGGAAATTAACATTTGTAAGAATTTAGAATCAAATTGATGTTATATCAATATCAAGTATCTAATATAAAGAGCAATGATATATTTTAAAATGGTTTATTATGTATTTGAAACCTAGGATTAGGTTCACAAACAACATTATTATTTATCTAACCATTTATAACTACCATTGATAATATAATAAACATTCCTTAAAGAGCAAAAGGTTATGTAAATGACAGAGTAACAAACATTTAGTACTTACTGCTAGTTGGAATATTAGCCTGCAGTGCCAGTACACACTGTGCTGTGACAACTCAATGGCCTTCCGTAGAATAGGCTTTGAATGTGATGGCTGGCCCTGAGCCTCAAACAGATCTGCCAGCACACTTGCTGCCTCAAACTTAACATCGTCGAACCCATTGATAGTCTGTGACATACACCACTGAAACCACAACACAGTAAATTCACCATATGACCCACTTCAACTTTGTTTACATACTTTGAGAAAGTAGTATCTCATAAACCCATAAACACTAATTTGTTATAGGCATACAACTCGAATATACCAACAACCGTTCTTCCGAAACACATTGCACTGTTTAAATATAAGAATAACAACAAAAAAACTTACACTCTGCTCTAAATGCGTTCTCGCCAAGTCGATGTTTTTGGTGTGTGTCAAAAGAATATTTCCAAGTTGTAAATGTGTCCTGGCTTCGACCCTTTGTGGTGGTTTGAAATTAAATACGGCTTGTAGGCACTGGATGCAACTTTTTATGTCAGGAGGATTCGATGTACGGAAATGTTCTGCTAAACCAAGTAAAGAAATATACCAAGCGTCCTGCGTTGACGCCATTTTGACATTTCTGCTTGGAGGGAACGATGTTGCTAGACCTCGGTTTGAAAGGGCCTTCTTTGTTCAGTGATACCAGATTTAAGAAATTCATAGACATAATTTTGATACTAAAAGATAAAATCCTAAACTGTAAATTTTTTAAAAGACCTTTGTCAGTCAGAACAGAAAAAGATAAGTTTTGTTTGAATAAATCTTTTTGTTTTTTTTATCTAAAAACCGTCTTTTCATCGTGGTCTACAACAATATTAACGTACCTCCTCTTTTTATCCTTCTTTTGAAGACGATTAATTTAAAACTGATGTCATAACCAAGAACGATCTGTTTTTATATACAATAGAGATAAATAAATAAACATTAGTAGGTACGTCTAATTTTAGTGGGTTATTCGTCGACAATAAAGGTAACAGTCGTTATGTTAGTTCTTAGTATTTTGATTGTCAATTGCACTGTTTAATGAATGTCCATATCGATCTTAGGTATTTCAATAAAATGCGTTGACCCAAGCTGGAATACATAACCGCAGAGGACTAACGGGTTGCCGAGGCACCGGCTCAAAGCGCAACAGTAGGAACGGAGTGGTTTTTAGTCAAATAGTCTGACACTACTAGTGTAGTATGAGATTTAAGTTACTGATTATCGAAACAATCTGTCTTCAGTCAAAGAACGGAATTTGAAGTTGCCTCATTTTTTTATGGGATAAGCCGGTAAACGAGCAGACGGAACACCTTATTGTACCTAAGCAATCGGCGTGCCCATGGACACATAAAACACCAGAGGCGTTACAAGTGCGTCACTGACCCTTTTGGGATTAGGAATTTGAGGACTCAGGGAATGGGAAAGGGGGAGAGGGGATTGGGAAAGGGGGAGAGGTGATTGGGAAAGGGGGAGAGGGGATTGGGAAAGGGGAGAGGGGATTGGGAAAGGGAAGAGGGATTGTGAAAGGGGAGTAGTGATTGGGAAGGGGGAGAGGGGATTGGGAAAGGAATTACGAAACGTGAGAGGGGATTGGGAAAGGGGGAGAGGTAATTGGGGCTCCAGTAACCTCACTCACGCGACGAAACACATCGCAAGCGTTGTTTCACGTCGGTCTTTTATGAGGCTGTGGTATCAGGTGTCACTCCGTTCGAGCCGGCCCAGTCGTGCCGAAGCATGGCTCTCCCACACTTCAAGTGTAATGTGCCTTATAGTTTTTAAATAATACTCTTGTCGAGCTAAAGCAAAGCATATTGAGCAAATAGCATCACTTTTAATTTTTTTTGTTGACGTTCAAAAGTGCCATTCTGGCCTAATTGAAATAAATGATTTGGACTATAACTGAGGAAGTCAAGAACAAGGTTCTTATAGGTAACTTATCCAAAGGTCACTCAAGACATCCAAAAATGCGACATGACCGGCTCACGTTTAAAAATAATAGCTGTGGCTGCAAGCTACAAAATAAATAAATTTCTGCTGCGTCGTAAGACACCCAGACAACAATTTGCCAAACCTAGAATTTTTTTTGCACGCCGGCACGCGATTGTTACATGGGAAGATTTTTTGAGCAGTACCCACGTTATCTGTCAGACTGCTGGCATTTGCCGATAATGCAGTTGTAAAAGTAGCAACCGTACCTAACGATGCTATGCTATTTATTTGCAGACTACGACGATACAGTTTGATACTAGATTAGCGCGGAGTCGAGATAATAGTCTCTGGTGTCAGCAAGTTCTCCCTTATTACCATGCACACAACAGAGATATAAACACGACAGATAGAATTTTTTTTTTAAGGTGGCAAAATCATCGAATGACTTCCCGCCTGGGTGAGGCGGGAGGGAGTGCCAGACTCTTACTGACTAAAAACCACCCCGTTCCTTCTCCTGCACGTCGAGCCGGAGCCCCGGTTACCCGTTAGGTTCTCCGCGACACGACAGATAGTATAATAGTGCATATTATACTATCTGTCGTGTCGCGCAGCGCGGATCTGTCTCGGAAGGGATGTTATGTGTATTAGAAGAACTATTAGGACATTAGTTACATTTACAGTAAGTGAACGGTGGGCGGTGACAGCGTTGTGCACCGCACTCCCGGTTTTTAAATTTTATTTGAGGAATTCCGCGTTATATCGGTCTAAATATGTGTGTATAGTGAACTATTTATGTTATATCACATGTACTAAGTGTAGGACAGTGTTAAATTCAGTGATTATTGTGATTGTAAGACAATTTGGTGCATGTAAATAGTGATACCTACGCATGTGCATGGCGCGAAGTATCGCGAGCCGTGCATCTTACTCTTTCACTCCTGTGTGTGACACTTAGCTTTGTCTCGCTCGCGCGCTTTGCGTTCTCACATCCATAATGATTTGCTTTGCTTGCAATAAAAAAATTGGTTTGGGAGATCAACTGAGATGTACTGGATGCAAAACAGTATATCATTATACCTGTCTTAATATTACAACGGCTACATTCACTGAACAAAAAACCCAGTTGAAGATGACCTACAGATGTGATTCCTGCTCAAACATAACACGTCGTGTACACGTAACCGACGAGACACCTGTACGTAATTCCCGCTCAAGAGGAGGGTTGATTGAAGAAGAGTTAACTAAGAATAGTGAAGAGATTATTACGGAAAAAAGTACGCCATTGGAAATTAATATGATGGATAATATACAAAGTATTACGGATATATTAAAAGGAATAATATCCTCCAGGTTGAATGATATTGAAATAAAATTGATTCAAGAGATTAAAAGTTCAGTAGCTAGTTTGGTCTTAGAAAATAAAAAACTGAGAGAAGATTTGAGTGACGCTTATATAAAGTGCTCTTATTTAGAAGAAGAAGTTAAAGTTCTCAAAAATGGAAAAAATATTACTACGCAGCAGAATGTTTGTACCACATTCGTACAAAATTCTTTAGATAGTCGAACTAGCAAAGAAGCTTCCACTACGCAGACGCAGTCATCACGCGGTGTTTCCGAGACATTGCCGGCGAACCCGAGAGCGAGACCGCCGCTGCCGTCGCCGGCCGCTTCGATCATACCTGCGACCGCGGCCGCGGCCCCGGCAGCCCGAGCGACAATAGCGTCGACGCGCGCCTCGGCTCAGCTGGGCGATACCTACGCGGAAGCGGTGGCCAGAAATACAGCGGTAGCGGGAACGTGTGCGCATGACGCAAATGATACATGGATTGAAGTAACAAATAGGAGAAGAAATAACCCAGTAAAAATAGGTGGTAATACTTCAGTTACATTGCTGAAGGCAGTAGAACGGAAAAAATATTTACACGTGTGGAGATTGGACAAAAATACTACAGAAGATAACATTAAGAAACATATTAAAAATATAATAGGAGATAGCTCAGAATATAAAGTAGATAAAATAAAAACAAAAACTGAAAGAAATTACTCTTCATTTAAGATTGGTTTATTGGAATGGGACTTTGAAAAACTGTGTAACCCGGATGTTTGGCCCTTGAATGTGGAGTTTAGCGAATGGATTTTTTTTTACCGTCCAACTACAAATACTTCAAAGCATCCAAGCACACGGGAGGCACAGTGATACCGAAATATTATAATATTTTGTATCAAAACGTAAGAGGACTAAGAACTAAAATAACACAATTTTTATCATTACTAGAATCGTCTGCTGCTGACATATTCGCTATTACGGAAACGGGTTGTAACGAATCAATTTACGATTCAGAAATTTCGTTGCCGGGATATCAGATTTTACGTTGTGACAGGGCGGACGGCCGCAAGCAGGGCGGCGTGCTTTTGGTGGCCACACCGCTTTTTGAACTGCGACGACTACAAGTGCCAGGTGATATTATTATTGACTCTCAACAATTTGAACTAATATGTGCAAGTGTTTATAAACATAATTGTTATAATAATATGTGCAAGTGTTTATAAACATAATAGTTGCGCATGCGCGAGATTCGGTCGTGAGGTCATCTGCCAGCGCTCCCGGTTTTAATTTCATAAAATTGGTAATTTTGGACATTATTGTGGTAAAAATGTGTTTGATGTGGATTATCATTGTTATTACATATATGGATAGTGTGGGACAGTGTTAATACAGTGATTTATTGGATATTTGGACCAAAGTTTGCACAATTAACAGTGATTAACCGTCGTATGGCGCGAAATTTTGAGCCGTGCATCTAGCTCGCTCACTCTCACCAAAAGGGACTCTTGCTAGCCTGTTCGCACAGTGAACTTGCAATTCAAAATGTTGTGTCTACTTTGCAAGAAAAGAATTGCACTAGGCGAATCGCTTAGATGTACAGGGTGCAAGAAAGGATTTCATTATAGCTGTGTAAATATTACTTCTGCTGTGTTTATGGAGCAAAAAACGGAATTGGAAGCTAAATTCAAATGTGATTCATGCTTGAATATGACTAACCGTGTACGAGTAACCGATGAGACCCCAGTACGCGGTGTCATTACCGAAGCTAGTATACGGTACGAAGAAGAGAATATTGTTGATATGGTAAAGGAAGTTATGACGGAGAGATTCAAGATCTTTGAAGAAAAGATTATAACTGAATTTAAAAGTTCTGTAACATCATTGGCTCTCGAAAACAGCAAATTGAGAGAGGAGTTGAGAGTGGCCAATGATAAATGTATTTACTTAACAGAAGAGATTAAGGTTCTAAAAATAAAAACTGGAAAGTCTCTAAATTTGGTGAACAGTGATAAACTAGGACCAAATAATATCGATAACACGGCCAGTGACCGAAATCCGTCACCGCAGCTGCCACGGGCGCCCGCACCGTCGTCGTCGTATGCTGGGCCCTACTTTACGCAGCATGCAGACCGCGCGCGCGCGTCGTTGCCGCGCGCGGATCGCGCGCCGCTGCCGCCGCCGCTGCCGCTACCACCGTCGCAGTCACCGCCGCTGCTGTCACCGCAGGGGCCACCTATTGTTAGCTACGCGACTATGGCACGAAGTACGGCGATTACAGGAAACTGTGATAGTACAAACCACAAATGGATAGAAGTGACAAATACGAAAAGAAATAATCCAATAAAACGAGGCGGCAACAAGTCAACTTTATTGTTAAAGGCTGTGGAGCGTAAAAAATTTCTTCATGTATGGAGGTTGGATAAAAGTACTACTGAGGAGAGCTTGAGTGAATACATAAAGAATGTTCTAGGAAATAACATAGAATTAAAAATACAGAAAATAATACCCAGGATCGAAAGAGACTACGCTTCATTTAAAATAGGATTATCAGAGGAAAACTATGAGAAACTATCTCATCCAGATATATGGCCAGTTAACGTTGAATTCAGCGAATGGATTTGGTTTCGTCGCCCACCCGCCTCAGAAAAAGAACCTCAATCAGCGTAGTCGAAGAATCGACATTCTATACCAAAATGTTCGTGGGCTAAGGACGAAGACAACTAAGTTCCTTTCTTTGTTACAATCGTCGAGTTCGGATTTATTTGCAATAACTGAGACGGGGTGTAATGTGTCAATACATAATGCGGAAATAACTTTACCAAATTATCAGATGTTGCGATGTGATCGAGCGGACGGCCGCAAGCAAGGCGGTGTACTTTTAGCGGCCACACCGCGCTTCGAGTTACGGCAGGTACCGATACCCAGTGATATCAATATTGACAATTATAACTTTGAAATACTTTGTGCTACCATACATCTAAAGAGTAGATTTTTATTCGCGTGTTGTGTAATCTATATTCCACCAAACTGTGAAGAGTCTGAATATATGTTACTATTTAACTTATTAGAGCAAATTTGTATTAGATATAAGAGTAATGTAGTTATACTTGGAGATTTTAATATGTTTTCGTGCAATAACAATGTTAAAAATTATTTTGAATATTTTGTTGCCTTTTGTGAACTCGTTCAGTGCAATAATGTACCTAATTGTAGTGGTAGACAGTTGGATTTAGTATTGAGCGGGCGCAGCGGTACAGAGGTGTGTGCGGCGGAGGAGGGGTTGCAGCCTGTGGACGCGTATCACCCGCCGCTCGCGGTCGCCGTAGACGTCGCCACGCAAGCGCAGTCTTCGCCGATTCTCCATTCGGCTGCGGCCGACTTGGCGCATGCGCAGGACTCACAACACCTTAACCCATATAGACGTTGGAACTTTCACAAGGTAGACTTCAATTATTTATATTATTTGATAGGTAGAATACACTGGGAAGAAATGTATAGTATGCAAGTTCCTGAAGAGGTTTTAAATTTCTTCTATACAAAGATGAACGAAGTCTTTGATACCTGCGCACCTATTAAAAAACAGAATAATCGTAACAATAGATATAATTACCCTGTATGGTACACATCGGATATTATTAGGGATATTAAAACAAAGTATTTACTACACAAAAAATATAAGGCCAGTAAAAATTCCAGTGATTATGAGCAGTTCTCTCGGTACAGAGCGAAGATTAAGATGGAAACAGAGCTAGCCCACAATCGGTATAGGGACCGCGTACAGAACCATCTGGCCAATGACCCTAAAGCTTTTTGGAACTATATACGACTGAAAAGGGGAAACTCAGGTCAAAACACGATATTAAAAAATGGACAGGTGCTATCGGGGGAGAATGCGCGGAGGAGTATGCCCGATACTTTCAAACTGTATATAACACAGAGCCGGCTACACTGAGCGCAGAAGCGGCGAGTTGCACCGCATCGTCAGGTGGCGCGTGGGCGCATCTCGGCACGCTGGAGCGGGCGGCGGTGAGTCGTGCGCTCGCTCGTCTACCACCTAAGCGATCAGTGGGGCCGGATGGTATACCGCCTTTCATACTCAGGGATTGTCGCATGGTTTTAGTCGAACCATTACTACATTTATTTAACATCTTTATTGCAGCTGGGAGGTTTCCTGACCCATGGAAACTTTCTCGAGTCGTACCCGTACCGAAAGGTGGTGGAGGTACAAATGCCAGCGACTATAGGCCTGTGGCAGTCCTATGTGCTCCAGCTAAGGTTTTCGAGTCAATGATCCATAACCATCTATATTCTCAGGTAAGCGCCCACCTGACTGATGCTCAGCATGGCTTTCGCCCCGATCGGGGTACAACGGGCAACTTAATGCAGTTGATGACGCAAGTGGTGCCTGCAGTTGATGCTGGTCGGCAGGTGGACGTAGCTTACCTAGATTTCAAAAAGCATTTGATACAGTTGATCACGATGTCCTCCTTAGGAAACTTGCTGGAATAGGCTTTACACTACACACTCTGCAATTCTTTTCCACATACTTTAGACATAGGCGCCAATACGTGGACTGTGGCGGGTACTATTCTGAGCCGTATTACACGAGGTCCGGGGTGAGCCAGGGCAGTAACTTAGGTCCTTTACTGTTTAATTTAATGATAAATGACCTACCAAGCATAATAAAAGGGTCGATATGCCTACTTTTTGCCGATGACCTAAAACTTATACACGAAATAAGGGATAACGAGGACCATGTTAGTTTACAACACAATATTGACAGAGTCATTGAGTGGAGCCGGGAATTCAAGTTGTATTTCAACGTTGCTAAATGCTCAGTTCTGTCTTTCACTCGTGCAAGCAGTCCCCGTTACCACCGATACTGCATGGAAGGTGAACTGTTACAACGCGTTACGGAGGTGAAAGATTTAGGAGTCCATTTTGTATCAGAGTTACACTTCAGGAAACACATTATGTATGTCTGCAAGAAGGCATACCGCAATCTAGGTTTTATTTTACGTCAGGCAAACGAGTTCAATAACAACGCAGCTTTAAGGGCGCTCTATGAAGCCTTAGTTAAAAGTCACTTGGAGTGTAACTCTGGTATCTGGAGTCCACATGAGGACAAATATATGTTCATGATAGAACGTATCCAAAATAAGTTTGCCAGATTCATGTATTCAAAATCGTACGGTATATACCCTGGATACCCAATACCATATCCAACTTTGTTTGTACTGGGTATGGTAGGATACTACAAACTGGAGGTGAGGCGTGAAGTAGCTCTAGCTACTTATATATTTAAGGTGTTGCGAGGTATAACGCACCAACCTGCCATACTGGAGGAATTACGGCTGTGTGTTCCGGACGAGTACGTGCGGCGAAGGCGGCGGCCGCGACTGCTGGTGGTACCGTGCGCACGCACGAACCTCTTGCAGAAGGCACCAATGACGCGAGCGTTGCGCATATTGAATGCAATAGCGGACATTACGGATATATTCTCGTGTACACTCAACGAGTTCACAAAGGTAGCATATGAGGCTGTTGTAAATAATAACTTATGTTCCTAAGATTTGTACTTATGTGATTCTATTTATATAATTTATGTTGTTAGTACCTAGGTACATATATTTTAAAAAATATAAGTACATATTTGTTATTACTAAAGTTATTTACGTTTATTAGGGATAGTGTTATGAAAATGTATTAGCCTGTAAGTTTAATTAATGTTCTATGTGCTTATGTTCTTTTGTTTTTCTTTGTCTAAATTATTTTACGGTTATTAGGGGATATTGTGTAATAAGTTTACTTATAATGTGTACCTGCATTTATTGTATTAGGTGTGCCTGTGATGATAAATGTAATGTTTAAATATAAATAAATAAATAAATAAATAATAGGTTTTTATTTGTATGCTGTGTGTTGTATATACCACCTAAGGCAAATGAGACTGAGTACATGGTAATGTTTAATATATTAGAGAAATTATGTATTAAATATAGAGGTAATATAGTTATTTTGGGAGATTTTAATTTAGTTTCGTGCAATAGTATTGTTAATAATTATTTTGAATATTTTGTGGCCTTCTGTGAGGTCATTCAGTGTAACATGGTACCAAATTGCAATAACAGACAATTGGACCTTGTGTTGAGTGGGCGCAGTGGCGTGTCGGTGTGCGCGGCGGACGGGGGCTACAGCCTGTGGACGCGTACCACCCGCCGCTCGCGGTCGGCGTCGCGGCGTCGTGTGCACCGGCACCACTGACACCACATCCATCCACTTCCACATCTTGTGAATCACAACTCCACTCTCATATACAATACATTAAATGGAATTTTCGAAAAGCAGATTACAGTTGGTTATATTATTTAATTAATTCAATAGACTGGACAAATTTGTACAATATTAGCGATCCAGATTTGGCCTTAACCTTTTATTATGATAAAATATATGAAACCTTTGCATCTAGCATTCCTTTAAAAACTAAAAATAATAGTAAAAGAATATATCCAGAATGGTATAACTCAGACCTGATTAAACAGATAAAATTAAAATATAGATTACATAAGAAATACAAAGAATCTAAATCCCCAATTGATTATAAGGCTTTCTCTCAGTGTCGGGCTAAGGTGAAGGCAGAAACGGTTAATTGTTTTATACAGTACAAAGATAGAGTACAGAACCATCTTGCTATAGACCCAAAATCATTCTGGAACTACGTAAGGTCCAAAAAAGACTCATCTAAACATTGCAAGTTGATTAAAGAAGGACGAGTTCTATCAAGTGAAGAGTCTGCTAGGGAGTATGCATTATTTTTTCAGTCTGTGTACAGTACGACGGCGGGCACACTGAGCGCGGAGGCGGCGTGCGGGGGGCGACGCCGAGCGGTGCATATACGCACATCGCGCGTCTCGAGCGGGCGGCCGTCCGGCGCGCGCTCACCTGCTTGCCGCCTAAGCGCTCGGTGGGTCCGGACGGTATTCCACCTTTCATTTTAAGAGACTGCCGTGAGGTACTAGTAGATCCCTTACTTCACATATTTAATGTTTGCTTATCGGAAGCATATTTTCCTGATCGTTGGAAGCTGACGCGTGTGGTGCCTATACCAAAGGGTCGGGGTGGTACATGCGTCAGTGACTTTCGGCCAATTGCAGTACTGAGCGCGCCAGCTAAAGTGTTCGAGATGTCTATTCACACCGATCTCTATGCACAGATGGGCGTACATTTGTCTGAAGCGCAGCACGGCTTCCGACCTGGACGTAGCACTACAGGAAACCTGCTGCACCTGATGTCACAGTTGGTACCAGCTGTTGATGTCGGGTTACAGGTGGACGTGGCCTACCTGGACTTCGAGAAGGCGTTCGACACGGTCGACCACGACATATTATTGTCGAAGTTAGCAGGTATGGGCTGCACATATCATACTGTGAAGTTCTTTGCCAGTTATCTTCGAGATAGACGTCAGTATGTTGGCTGTGCCGGACGCCTCTCGGAGCCTTACTACACCAGATCGGGCGTCAGTCAGGGTAGTAATTTGGGACCTTTATTATTTATCATTATGATAAACGATTTGCCAAAGGTAGTAACTTCAACATGCTTATTATTTGCTGACGACTTGAAGTTGTCCACCACCATAGAAAAAGCCTTTGATCGTGACGCGTTGCAGAACGACTTGGACAGGGTCACAGAATGGAGTCACTCCAATAAATTATACTTTAATGTATCAAAATGCTCAGTGCTTTCATTCACACGCACACGTAACCCTCAACACCACGAGTACATCATGAACGGGAAGCCGCTGCAGCGTATCACGGAAGTAAGGGACCTTGGGATTCATTTCACAAGTGATTTACAGTTTCGTGCACATGTGGTGCACATTTGTAAAAAGGCGTTCAGGAATCTGGGTTTTGTGCTGCGTCAGGCAAATGATTTTACGAACATCATTGCTCTGAGAGCATTGTACGAAGCTCTTGTGAGGAGTCATCTCGAGTACAGCGCGGCCGTTTGGAGTCCGAGTGAAACAAAATATAAAGATATGATTGAAAAAATTCATAACAAATTCATTCGATTTGTATATCTAAAGATGTATGGAGTATATCCGGGTTACCCATTTTTATATCCTACCTTATTCTGTCTGGGCATGGTGGGATACTATAGTTTGGAAGCTAGGAGAGAAGTGGCACTAACCGTGTACCTCTTTAAAATTTTAAGAGGTAGTATACAACACTGTGGGATACTAGCAGAATTAGGATTTTGTGTACCGGATGAGTGCATTGCGCGGAGGCGCCGGCCGCGACTGTTTGTGGTGCCGCGCGCGCGCACTAACCTCCTCTATCGCGCGCTGCGCACTCTCAATACAGTGGCAGATACTATAGACATATTCACCTGTACACTGAGTGAGTTCACGAAGGTTACGTACTACGTAGTTTGTAAGATGTAGATGAGATATAGTAGTCGGTATACTTCTTTTTTATTTTTTGCTAAAACATTGTTTGCTACCATTTTATTTTATGTCAAATTACTTTGTCGCATTAGACGTAGTCTGTAATGACAATTGTAATATGTGCTTAAATTAAATAAATAAATTAGTCACCAAAAAAATGCAAGTTTGGCGGTGAACTCAAGCAACCTATTTATATTAGTAGCAAGTTGAAAATGTATTCTTCACTGACCAGAGCTTGAGTTTAAATGCATTAACTAAATGACTAGTGGTGAAAATAGGAAATAAAAGACTATTTAGTTAAACTTAGATGTTAGGTTTATTCATCAATGGTGAGTGCACCAGAGTTGATGTCATTGATGAGGTCATGTGGAGGCCTGCCCTCGACTGTGCAGCCGACAGACTGTGCGGTACCAAGGATCTCCTTGACTGTGCCAGACAGGTAACGGGCCATTGACCTGGCTCTCATGGTCTTGGCGATGCTGATAACATCCTCAAGAGTGATGTTGCCATTGTGCTTGACTGGAAAGAGATAAGAATAATATATTAGTAATTAATAATAGCTTACTGCCATATAGTGATCTCTTTAAGAACCTAGCTGTATTACAGTTTCCACTCTTCTTAGAGAATTAGTAATTAGATCACTAATAACTACAATAAACTAAAATAGTATAATGAGAATAATCTACATATAAAATTGAATATTGACATAAAAACTTGTACTACAATGATTTTCTAACATTGTGCAACTGCTTGTAACATTACAAAAGGTAGAAGTTGCATATTACTGCAAGTTTGTCACAAAGTATGGAGATTCTTGCTTGTTCTTCTCCATAGAAATCTACACCTTGGAATGAGCAAATAGCTTCACTATTAATTTTTTGTTTTGTTGACATTCATAAGTGCTTTCCTGGTGTAATTGAAATAAATGATTTTGACTTTGCCTATGGTTCTGTTCTTTGTCTAGATATATTTAGTTGAGTTCAACTGTTTTTATACAATTTGTTAGCCGAAAAGACTTGGAACGTACTGTTCTTTTGCTTCTTGCGGTCACGTGGTGGCTCTTTCAGTGCTCTGATGATGAGGGCAGCGGCAGAAGGCACTACAGAGATCTGGGCCTGTCTGTTCTGTACAATCAGCTGCACGGTGATCTTAAGACCCTTCCAGTCACTAGTCGCCTTGGCAATGTCGTCACCAACCTTCTTGGGGGACTGTGTGTGGAAATAAATATTAGTAAGACATTTATGTAAAAGTTGAACAGAGATTTAAAGTCGACAAGGCGAATCTGTGGTCTGTTATAATAAAATAAATGTACCTTTAAACCAGATCCTTTTAAAGTAAATTGTCCATTATTATGTGTATTACAGCTATGGAAATGTGAATAAGTATGTATAAAATCAATGTATGTGCAACTTACTCAGCTCCATGTGTATACCTAGAAAGCATGGCAGTCACATTGCCTGGTCCGCGACTCCTTATTGGACATTCGGAGTAGCCGCGACAGGGAAATTATCCTGAGTCGCGGGTTCCTTCCATCCGCCACCCGGAAGGACGCGCCTGGTAGGGAGGCACCCCCCAGGATGATCAACTTGTATGCGAGACCACTCAATTCATACTTTCTCCTCTCCCAATCGAAAAAATTTGAGGATGCAAATCAATCGTATTGGCCTCATATTATATTAGACATGACCCAGTTTTATGTGTTTTAAATATTGAATTCAGTTGTCTCTATTCCGTACCACTGATTAAGTGATACGGTCGTATGGAAATGGTATTCGGACTGCCATGCGAAACTTCTAGGTAATATACCTAGTATAATAGGATGGCAAATAATTAATTAAATGCTTACCAGACCAAGAGGACCGATTTTAGGAGCCAAAGATGAAGTGGCACCAACTTCTCCACCGACGCATCGCAAGTTTACTGTAAAAATACACACACAAGTTGTAGAACCCCATCACTCAGAAACCGGCATGTTTTTCACTGATATGAACTCTTACCGATTTTAATTTCATTAGGATCGAACTTAGGCGGCATTGTGCTGTATTTTTAAAATACAAATTAACGTATTTCAAACTATTCCAAGGTGATTAACTTGGATTTAAAAAGGCGAACTGCAATCAAACGTTTAACAACGTTGACAGCTCACCGAAAAAGAAATGTTCTCTAACAATTTGACATTGCCTGTCTTTGACATATATTTTTTTTAAATTTAATACAGGATAGGAACCTTGCCTTTTAATACCTTGTACTTAGTTGTTATGCTTTTTTCAACGTTTTTGGGTTCTTGTAATTTTTTCTGATTTATTTAAATAACATGTGCTTGTTTGAATAAAAATATTTAATCAAAATAATTTATTCATTAATTTCGTTACAGTCTATTTAGTCGATTTAATAAATTCATTAGGACTTTGTTTGATTAAATTGTATGATTGATGAGATCACTTGAACTGTCTACTGTCTATGATCAATGATGTGATTCTGTGGTGATTCTGTGATTCTATGATTGAAGATTTTCATAGTAATTTTCTTCAATTAATTGGTGAATTTTGTTTAATATTTTATAAAATATCTAAAAAATCATGGCTAACGACGATGTAGTGCTGAAGCAATATCTATCTAAATACAAACACCGTGACTACACGGCTCGGGAAGTTGTTAATTTGATTCAAGCGTACAGAAGTTTGACCTATCGTCTAGAAGCCTTTGTGTTCAATAACGGCGCCCGAAAAGACTTATTAAACCTCGAAGGTACCATCCCCGTGAACTATAAAGGAGCCTACTACAACATACCCGTTTGTATCTGGCTAATGGACACTCATCCGCAAAATGCGCCGCTGTGTTTCGTCAAACCCACGTCAGACATGTCTATCAAAGTCTCAAAATATGTAGACAGCAATGGAAAAGTGTATCTGCCGTATCTACACGAGTGGACACAGAACGGCTCCACCCTACAGAAGCTTATTCAATGTATGATCTCTGCTTTTGGAGAACTGCCACCAGTTTACTCGAAGCCCCGCAACGAAACTAGGGCTCCTTACCCTGTAAATTCTTTTATGCCACAGCCTACCGGCTACCCATTCCCACAAGGAGCTCCTCAACCAGGGTATCCCACACCAGCACCTTATCCAACAACATCAAATTTACCTTATCCAGGTTATGGCGCGCCATATCCTGGTTCTGTCAGTAGCAATGGTTTGCCATATCCACCTTCTTCATCAGCTACACCTTATCCTCCTGCATCAGGCTACCCAGGCCCCACTGTAACAGCAGATGTGGCGGGTGGTACCATCACAGAAGAACACATTAAAGCCTCACTGCTGTCTGCAGTAGAAGATAAACTACGAAGGAGGCTGAAGGAACAGTCTCTACAGTCTCAAGCAGAATTAGAAACTCTTAGAAGAACACAGCAGGAGCTTCGTGAGGGTAAAGCCCGTCTTGAAGAGATTCTTTCAAGGCTGCAAAGGGAGAGGGCTGAATTAGACAAAAATGTGACAATCTTGCAAGAGAAGGAGAAAGAATTGCACACTGCTATTGAACGCTTGGAAGAACAAGAAGGCATTGATGTGGATGAAGCTGTTGTGACCACTGCTCCTCTGTATTCACAACTCCTAAATGCTTTTGCTGAAGAAGCTACTTTGGAAGATGCAATCTATTATATGGGAGAGGCACTGCGGAAGGAAGTGATTGATCTGGACACATTCTTGAAGCAGGTCCGTACTCTAGCTCGTCGGCAGTTCACTCTGCGTGCTCTGATGCACAAGTGTCGGCAGAAGGCTCAGTTGGCGTGCTAATAGTGGCGTCGTTTCTGGCAATGTTCCCTTAAGACTTTGCCAGAAATGAAATACTCTGTGATTTGTTTGTAAATGGTTATGAGTCATACTCGGATGATGTTGCATCATTTTGTGGTGGACTGACAGTGTCAGTTGAGGCTAATGCCTGCAAAACTGTTAACTTGTTAAAACTTCCTGTGTCTATATATTATAATACATATAACCAACTTGGCTTTGACCCTGTATATGACATGTAGAACATGCTATGTTACCTATAACTTTTTATATAGAGGCCCCACTCAAGAACTGTATCACCATGCAATAAGGGTGAATATAATTATTATTGTTTACAGTATATAGTCTTTAGCCTTAAAATTGCATAATTTCTATGACAAAAGTATGTTGAAGAATAAAATGTAAATATAATATCAAACAATTATTGTCTTTGAAATCTGTTTTAATAGAATATGTTATGTAGAATTTAGGCCATATTAAATTAAAATTATAGCACTATTAAAATTAAAGCTAAATCCTCATGGGTTGAAAAGTTTTAAGTTCATTACTATACTTGAGGACTTGGATTTGATCTATATGTTAAAAAAACATTTTGGGCTTCTTCATATTGGTTTGCAAATATTTATAATAGGTTGCTTGATAATACTATGAGATTAGTTACATAAATGAAAAATTGGATAATAAGTGCATACAACAAACATAATGTTGCAAACAAACAAACAAACAATGTTACGTTTTCAACAAATAAAACCACTATGTTGCATCACATTACATTTTTATTGTATTGCTATATCTTCTAAGAGTCAGTGACTCATTTGTAACTAGGATACTTATATATGATAACAAAACTCATTTCATTAAAGTGCATTGTATCAAGTCAGTCTATTTTGCACTGTGTGTCTAGAAAATATGCATTTATTATGTAATCTTAAAGTAGTTGACTGTCATTATAAACAGTTTGGGTTACATGTTATCAATATTGTAATTAGTATATTAAAATATTGTAATATAATTATTCAAAGCTTTCGACCCATATCCTATTATCTTAATCATCATTAACTCGTCGAGTACCGGTTTTGTAGACACAATTATAGAACAATAGGTTGCGGTCACGGGTGACCGCTTGGTGTTTGACAGTTTAATTAAGCTTATTTTTGACAATCATTAAGTTTGGAAGGACATATTTGAGAATTGTGTGATGATAAATTTGTCTCTAGGATCTGTAAACTGGCAAAGCCTAAGTGTTAGATGTATTTGATATGCACTTGTCTGCCTGTACTTTGGAGAATATACTAGATGATGCTCTATTATGCTATATCCAAAAAAATACTCCAAAAGGGGTTTAAAACACATCACCATGAAGACCCCAAGAGGAGCACAAAATAATTGTAGCTTTCACTTCTCACCAGCTTTGTTATAAGCCCCATATGTAAGGGGTCTTTAAATATTTGTAACAAGGAAAGAAAACAAATTATAACATTTGTAAAATAGCTTGTAAGATAGAATGCGTAATCTTTTCTGTGAAATTTGGCAGTCTAGTTAAACTCAACTCTAATCACGTTTCAACATAAGAAATAGCTTAGATGTAGCCATGGACAAATAGTTGATTTATCCATTGATGTAACGAAATATTTCTTTAACTAAAATCGCGGGTTAATCACGTGATTATACTGAGAAAAGCTCTACTAGTTTCGAATCACATTGAACTGCGCGACGTCGCCGCGACCGCGCACGCTGCTCATGAGGAAGAACCCCTCTGTGGTTTGAAACTAGTAGAGCTTTTCTCAGTATATTCATATGAGTAGCCCGCGATTTTAGTTAAGGCATTGGCTGCCAATAAAAAACTGTTGAAGGCAAATCCTCCGCTAATGTCGGTCACCGGTGACTGCCATGGCGTTTAACGTGTTAATTTAGTATGTCTCACGATAGTTATTATAAAGAAATATTTCTTAGTTATAGTCATACGAAATTTTATTATTTTCATAATAGAGAATTTATTAATAGTTTGTCTGAACTTTTTATTTGGATACGTATTTTTTATGAAATGTCAACAAGGATCTCCAGGGATTTTATCATAGTGGCAGTGCACATCAAAGTATAAAAAAAATGCATATTACGTACCGTTACCAAACTTATTATGTTTATAATAAGGTGAAAACTATGCAGGTGACATTATTTCAGTTTCTTCGTTCTGAGGGCTTAGTACAAGTTAGTTTTACGTTAAAAGTGATCAAAACGAAACCGCGAACACGTACTATGGCCTCGGATTACCCCAATAAACAAGTTTCAAAGATTCAAATAGTACTTACTAAGGTTTAAATATACTATCATGAGGAAAAAGTACTATAATAACAATATTACAGACTAACAGGTGTAAATTAAATTGAAAGGATTTCACTCACAATTTTATCAAAAAATTGGTAAATTTGTCCAGCAGGTCATTTAGATAAAGTTTTACGATAAGAAATACTAGAAAAAAACAAAAATACACTATAAAGATAAGGGAATGAATAGATTATCTTTTTTTTTCTTTGGCAATCGAGTCTCCAAAACGGTGTTGTCGACAAAGTTTATCTTATAGGTTTCGATATTACTGAATCATTAGTTCATACTCTCGATGTGCACTGCACCCAAGATACGGGTTGCGTTTTTAAGTGGTAGACAATAAAACATCATTTAGCTAGTGCTATGGGCGTTGTGATCTGGTTGTAATTTAAAGTGCCATGACGAGGCAAGGGATGAAAAATAATATAATTAATATTTACCGTTTTGTAACTTAATATTGGTACCTATATGTATAGGTATTTCGTTTATGAGTAATATGCAATTTACGCAGGAACAATTAACGTATCTTCTTTGATAATAAATAAAGAGTAGTGCTGTAATGTTTATAAATATAGAAGGGTATAGTTAATTATAATGATAAAGCTTATAAATTACATAAATAAAAATATAGCCAGGCTCTTGTACTGTTTTTTCGTAGTACCTATATATACCTAGATTCAAAGCCTATATACCTAGATTCAATTTTATTTATTTCTAGTGTGTACCAACTGCCTGTCGCGTAGCAATGTCATGGCCACGATAATTACAGTGTCGCGACATGATGTCATCTATCGATCAAGCTAGCCATTCATAAGTCGTTAGTAAGTAATTCTAAGTAGGTACTATCTATTCTATTCAAATTGCATGCGACCTCCTATACTACTCACATAATCAATCGTAGTCTAGGAGCTATAGTTAATCGTTACTTTGTTATCTATGTTTGCGTGGATCTAGTAATTAATTGTAGTTACGCAGATATTTCCTGTAGTTCAGCCCTTGTTTCTCGTTCATTACATCGAGTTATTATGTCTACGATTTTTGCACTACCAAGACTGTGTAAATAAGATCTTTTATTAAAATATATAATTAACTAATAAGTAACTATCTCAATACTTATACAAGAATTTTCAATGTGTACATTGAAAATTCTTGTAACTACGATAATAGGTTGCGATAACGGAGTGTTTGTTCTAGTTTTATTATAGCTTATATTCTTGTTTATCGTTGTCTGTATTCATTATGTATTTGAAATAAATAAGTCACGTTGTAGAATTGTAAATGCAATCTGTTTAATCGTTTTTGTTTTAGGCATTTTTTTTTTAAGGGGGCGAAATCATCGAATGACTGCTCCCGCCTGGGTGAGACGGGAGGGAGTGTCAGACTCTTACTGACTAAAAACCACCCCGTTCCTTCTCCTGCACGTCGAGTCCGAGCCCCGGTTACCCGTTAGGTTCTCCGCGACTTGTTTTAGGCATTAGGATTGCTTTCTCTATGTGTATAGATTATGTATAGTTTTTATAACTTCTTTGATTATTATAACGGGATTTTTGCCTGACGATTATTTAGTAACATTGCACTAGTTAGTTGTGGAGTTCGCTTTTTTAACCTCGTGTAGTGTTTTGTCATGTTAAAGTCCCGTTTGGGTGCCTCATTTGTGTATTGGTACATGAACGTTTCTGGGTACATATTTAAGCATTTACTATTAACAGCAGGTACTGAAATGAACTAGCATGTAGCCAACAGCAACTTTTAACTTATAAAATGTCGATAATATTTTCTGTAAGTGCATTTTTATAGTTATTTTTTGTACCAGTACACAAGTGTACTTACATCCACATTCTGAAGGATTATCGTTTATCATTTTATATCTTGACGAATGTAAATAATTTAAGTTTGCATTGCATATAATCGGCGCTGACTGATATTTGTCACAATAAATATGAAAATAGCAAAATACTGTTTTATTCTGTAACTAGTTCGTATACCATTACATGAGCTACTAAAGTAATATTATTATATGCCATAATAATTAGTTTCTAGATAAATGTATAGACCCAGAGTTTTAACTTAATGCAGCATGGAAGTCTGTCCTCAATTTTTAAACTTTATCTCAAAAGCGTAGAGTTCAAAATCTGCCGTAGAAGTACCATATTACAACTTTACCTGCGTTACGAGGTCTCTTTCAGGATAAGCTTTATCCATACAGGAAACAATGTATGGATAATTAGCTTTATCGAATGAGGCAAACTTGTTAGCCTCTCGATACCATGAACTACAGACCCAGAGAATAATAAGTATGGGGGAATACCTTTTTTGAGGGGAGAAAATCATCCAATGACTTCTCCCGCTTGAGTTAGGCGTGAGAGAGAGAGAGAGAGACTTACTGACTAAAAACCACCCCGTTCCTATTCCTGCTCTTCGAGCGGGTGCCCCGACAACCCGTTAGACCTTCTGTGGCTCCGTATCGGGTATCAGCCCTACTGGGCCCCATCTGTGGTGGTCTGAATGGGGGAATGCCTACATGTTGAATTTTAGACGTTTGACATCCTTTTGATTGCGTGACATTGTTGTTGATTCATGAATGTTGTGACGATTGTATTTGCAAGCGTTATTTCCAAAATGATAAGATAATTTCATTCGTTACATTTAGCTACCGTTATCAATTGTTTGTCTAATGTTCTTTACATACAGTTTATGGATATGTATTAAGTAGCAACGATCTGTAAAATCGACTAAACATAGCGATCAATCGTCGATTGAATCGATTAAGTAAGTCATTATGGTGATTCGAATGGATTACAGTAGATTGTAGAGTTGTGTTACCCTTCGATTAAGAATTATTATTATTAGTTTTGTTCATAGCTAGTAACAATTATTTCACGCGCTGCTCATTTGCCGCTAGTGTTTCAAGAACTCGACATGATTTAAATCGATAGTGGCGCCACCATATAATCCATACTTTTTATATTTCGTTACGAGATGATGTCTACCACCATTTATACTAAACGCGAAGAAGAATCTCAAAGTAATTAAGGTTAAAAGAGTAATAAAACTATCCAATAAATTATTATCTGGCCATTCATTTAATTTTGCAAAAATATGTTAAGCTTAGTGTATCAAAATAAATAAAATGCTTCATACACAGGAATGATATACTTTTGCCAGTAAATTACTTCTTATTCTTGTTTTTCTTGGCGGCTGCAGCGGCTGCTTCCAAATCAATAGGAGCTGGTTTAGTGAAGGGGATCAACTCTTGGTATTGTGCAGGCATCCATTGTTTCAAAGCTTCAGGTACCTGGGTTAAACGAAAATAGTTCTTATTAGTATTATCAGAAGGTTGATGTTGCTATGTCAGTCTAACTAGCTTTTTACAAGTATGGAATATTTGATGGACATGGATACAGTGGCTAACGTGACAGATTTACACACTACCTGATGCTCATACTAGGCATACAACACAAGTCATAAGCCATTCACAAATTGTTATTAATGAAAACTGGAACCATACACTTGTATTGTAAGCTTTAAGCTCGGCCTTCATATCAAGGAACTATTAACATGTCATTAACCAGTGAAATGTGCCTTTATAAACATGTACCACACACTACCTCCTTATGGGTCTTTTTTCTTACGCAACGGCGCCTATTTTCGCTCACCACGAGCCGCTAGTGTGAACCTCTCATTTTTTGTCCAATAGGGAATTAGCTAGTGTCAGCCTATTGGATGTTCAATATTTGACAGTTGCAGTCATTGGACAAGAAAAATTCTTCCTATATTTGAGCAAATATACGGTAGTCTTTATAATAACTATCGTGAGACATACTAAATTAACTAAAATCGCGGGTTACTCTAAAGTTCCACTATATGAGCAGCGTGCGCTCATGAGGAAGAACCTCTCTGTGGTTCGAAACTAGTAGAGCTTTTCCCAGTATATTCACGTGAGTAACCCGCGATTTTAGTTTCTTTCTTTAAAAAAAACGTTGCCCCACACTAGTATTTTCTCCTGTGTCGTGGGTGCGTTTACAAACATACAAGTTCACATACACAATCACACCCAGACCCGAAACAACAATTTGAGGATCACACAAAGTGTTGTTCCGGGCGGGAATCGAACCCGCGACACGTTGTACGGCAGCCGGTTGGCCAGCCACCGCACCAACCGTGCAGTCAGTTAATACGGTAGTCCCCATTATTATCTTTAAAAGTTTAGTTACCTTGATGCCCTCCTCAGTCTGGTTGACCTCGAGTATGGCGCAGATGACGCGCGTGGTGGCGCACATGGTCGCGTTCAACATGTGCACGTACTCCGTCGCCGTGTTCATCTTCTTCGTTTGACCGTATCTGGGAAATAAGTAAAAAACGCAATAAGTATCGTGACATTGCGAGTTCTTAAGACATTGGAATAAATAGTAAACAAGCAGATGCTAGAGCGACAACTTACTCTAATGTAATCGGTAGGAAATTGGGCCATAGTGGAATATTGACTTTAACACAAGACAATGAGATTGAAAATACACATACTGACGGTAATATACACCAAAATATTTTGTGTTCAATGAATAAAATTGTAAATCCAAAAGACACTCAACAGTTTGGAGAACGCTGCTACAGGTTTTAATTCAACAAGTAACCCATTATTTCAATAAACAATTCTCTTGCAAACTACATTTAAAAAATCTACTTCAACCCTCTTTGTTTTTGAAGTCGGTTCATTAATCTAACTAAATACTAAAAGTTTCCTAAGCGTAACATACAATTTTCTGAAAACCACACCAAAATTGGTTCAGCCCATCGCGAGATAATCGCGCACAAAGATACATACATACATAGAGATCAAACTGAGAACCTTCCCTTTTTTTAAGGTCGTTTACGAATAGATCTTACTTACGTTCCCCATATAAACTAGCATACAACAAAAAATCTCCTTTACCTGACCAACAGTCTTCTAGCCTGGTACTCCAGACAGTTGCTGCAAGATACCAGCTCACGGAAGGCTCCAGACCCTGGGAACCAAGCTTCCAAGTCCAGTTTCTTTGAGGCAGCATGGTTCAGAGCTCCAGACACGATGTTCACGACACGGTATGGTATGTTCAGTAACTTGTAGAACTCCTCTGCATTTGTGATCATCTCATCCATCATCTTCCATGAGGCATCGTCGTGGGGAGAGGTCAGTACAAACTGTTCTACCTGGTGGAGAGAATACAAGTTGTGAATATTGTAAGTTTTATATCTTATTTTTTTATAGTTTTCTATTGTATAATGTTAAGTATATGTGTCTGTAGAAATAAAATGCGTTACTATAAGAATTATATATAGAACTCCTCTTGCTTGCGATACAGGATTGTCCTAGTGCCGTTTGCCGCATTTAACATTGTGAGGACAATAGGGTAGACGACTAATTTTTATTTTAATGTCCGTCTGGTAGATTATTTTAAATCATTACACACGTATTTTTTATTTTCTTACAGAAACGAATATTTTCCACGATATATTGATTTGAAATGTCGTGTGACGTCATTTTTATGTACATTTTATACGTAGAAATGACGTTTTAGCCCCCATTCCTAAACTTTGATTCGTTTTATCTAAGTATTGTTTTATTATACGACAAAATAAAAAAATACGTGTCTAATATTTATTTATTTATTTATATATGCTTTATTGTACACATTTATGTAGTTTAACACAAACAATTAAAAAAAAATTCTTTAAACCCAATTCAAGTAAATATGCGTACAATGGGCGGTCTTATCACACAATGGTGATTTCTTCCAGACAACCTTTGGATGGAAATATTTGTAAGAAATCAGATAAGGGGTAGTTAAGTGTACAATAAAATAAAATAAAAAGACAAAATAAAAAAGCCTACAATACAACCTACAATAGATATAATATACTAGCAACATATAAAAAGAAATACATAAATAATATACAAAAATACAATAAGCTATGTGTGTGTGTGTTTGTGTATGTGTGTGTGTGTATTTGTATGCGTATGTATGTACAATTAATGAAAGGATTTTTTAAATACCTAACTTACGGACTAATTAGATTTTTAATTTTCATACCCTGTCGTCATCCCATTTGTACGTTAGGTACGTACGATATATATATATATATATATATATTTTTGTATTTCGCATTTTTTAATTATGAATAAAGTTTATTATTATTATTATATTGCCTTTATTTTAAGATACTTGGTGATGTAGCATTATAAGGAGAAATTGTGTAAAGAAAAAGAAGATTAAAGATGTTACAAAACAGCTTTAGTTTTTTTTTTTAACATTGCCCCACACTAGGATTATCTCCTGTGTCGTGCGTTAACATACAAGTTCACATACACATGACACACAGACCCGGAACAACAACCTGTGGATCACACAGAGGAATCGAACCCGCGATACATTGCGCGGCAGCCAGTAGTCCAACCACCGCATCAACCATGCAGTCAAGTCAATAATTATACCATATTTTTAGGCTCCATCCAATGATTCAAGCACATAGGTATTTCCTTCTTTACTTTCGTGAATAAATATATTTATGTGGTTTCAAAAGATTTTCATAACTGATATATAAAAGATACAGAACAATGTACGTAAATTATTGACTATACCTTTTCAAATTGATGTACCCTGAAGATACCACGAGTATCACGTCCATGGGAGCCTACTTCTTGACGGAAGCAAGTTGAGAGGCCTGCATACCTGAAGGTAAACAAAGATTTAGTTAATTAATATTTTAAGAGGCAAGCCTATCACAACCTCCCAAAACTGCTGTAAGCCAGGACGTACAGCAGATATAGCGACTATAACAATACTGGAATACTGAAGTCCGACGCGTCTCAGGGACATGACTATTCCGAATCCCGCAAAACAAATAACGCAAAAAACAAACAATTTCTTTGAATATACTTTTGGTATGCTAAGATTCTAAGAAGATTAAGTGTCAGCCATGCTTCGGCACGCATGGGCCGGCTCGACCGGAGTGATACCACGGCCTCACAGAAAACCGACGTGAAGCAACACTTACAAGTGCCGGCACGAATCTTTAGCGCTCGGAGTCATAGTGGGGATCGCTTTGCGCATTCCATACAATAGCGAGCCAATCGTCGTCGTTTTAGCGAGCGCCGGAAACGAATCACGAGCGACGTCTACGATGCGATAGCGCGGCGAACCAATCACTGACGCTTCTTGCCTCCGCATCTCACTTCATACTACTAAATAAGCCCGATATTTGACTTCTGCGCAAGTGAAGGACAGCGCTAAAGATTCGTGCCGGCACTTGTACGTTTTGTTTCATTGTGTGAGTGAGGTTACCGGAGGCCCAATTACACCCCCCCCCCTCTCCAGTCTCCCCAATTCACGAATCCTCCACAATCCTCAAGTTCCCAATTCCTAAAACGGCGGGTAACGCATTTAAAACGCCTAGGTGTTTTAGGTGTCGATGGGCGCCGACGAATACTTACCATCAGGTGATCCGTCTGCTCATTTACCAGCAAAAGAAAAATAAATTCTTTGGGTTTCTTAAAAAATAAGTTCAAAACTAATATGTAACATCATATCTACTTACTTAATGGGTAATGAAGCCTCAGGCAGCCACTCGTCTCTGTGGTAAGCAGCGATGGGCTGTTCAGAGGTGGCAATGAGATACTTCTCCTCCACAGCGGAATCTCCCTTATTCTCAGAGCCTTTGCCCACCACTTTGTACAACTCCTCGTCGAATTGAGCTAGTTGAGCTACTTCTTGCATCACCTGCAACATGACAAAAAGGTTCCAATTGGAATATACTGCACTTTTGTGTCTTTTGTACATAGGCATTGTAAATGGATACTTCTGTATGTTATATTCGTATGTAAATATAAATAAATAGTAAAGTGCAAATTGATAAGTATAAACATTAATAGATTATTAACTTTATAATAAAGAAGATAAAGTTGGAAATCACCTGTACCTCTAGCCAAACGACACTTTAGCGCTTCTCTACCCACTAAATGTATGTGGATGACACTGACCAGTGTCATATAATTTATACTCATACTATGACATAATTTAGTTTTCTACTCTACAAGTAGACATGCTTTAGATGGCATTTGGCTACAAGCCATTGGTATATAGAGTTTCCCTATTTCGAATATCTCAAGATAAGAAAGTAGGCTGATGTTTGGGGACATAAATATAAGATTTATAACTCCTTTTGTTACTGAAATAATAGAAAAATAAGAAATGAGTACAAACCTCCTTCCTCATGAAGAATGGAGTGTAAAGTGGCGTGTAGCCTTTATCTAATAGTATTCTAAGGGAGAGCTGGATTAGAGCCTGCTCTAGGAACACTGCGGGACCCTTGAGGTAGTATCCTCTGCCACCAGCTACCGCTGAACCTCGGTCACCGTCCATACCTGTTGATGTAAAGACATATTGTTAATATGACGATATGAAGTTTTAAATCAAAAGCGCAAGCGCAACTGTTGTGCAAAAGGTTTCGAGTTCGATTTCTGGATGTTGGCATATATTTTTTTTCAGTTTCCTGAGTTTTTCAGTATTTGCAGATTGACTCTGCAAATACTGAAAAAGAGAGCAATGTTCATAATTTTTTTTTTATTATATCTCATCAAGCTGCACTCAAGAGGGAAATAAATGATTTTAAATGATTTTATAGACTATAGTTATGCAAATAGGTACTTATCCTATAAGGGCTTTATATGAATTATGAATGATTAGATAAGTAAATGTAACTTGAAAATAATGGGTTTCATAATAAAGTACTTTGTCATACAATGTATTTCAATAGAATTTTATGTTACAACTACTTGAAGATCGTATTTGCACAAGTGGAGTAAACATGAAATAACAATAATAATTATGGAGTATAATGATATATTGTGTGAGGAATGAAGATCTTTAATTTTGTTTAAGTTTGGAACAATATAATGAACAAGTGATTAATTCTTATAAGAATTACATAGACACAGCCAAAATAACGGTCACTATCAAAATTAATATTAGTCAAAAATATTAAATGAACATTATGAAGTAAATTTATAGAACTTAGGTGAAAAAAACCTAAATGTAGCAGTCAGAAGGAATGGTAAAACTCACCGTCGATCATACAAATAAGGTCTACATGGGAGTACTTTGTCCTGAAGGTGCAGTCTCCGTGTGTCCTCTCAACTTTGTTGTTGTCCTCGTCATCATCCACTGGCACAGACTCGTGGAGGTGGTTCCCCACTTCTCGGAGAGCTGCTGAGCGAGCCTTCTCTGCCACCACTAGAGCCTGCTCGTTCTTTACTATGGCATCATCTATCAGTTGTCTGACCTAAAATACAAATGAAAATATTTATTTCTATTCTGTTCATGTAACTTAATCAGATCTCATTTTTAAACTATTCCAAGTGGGTTACAATATGATAGCTGTATTATGAAAAAATATTATGGTTTCAAGTTTCAATACATTTCTCTTGTCCCAATATTATTAACCCGTTGATATCCATCCCCTAAATTTGGTCATACAAAAGTATTCTCTAAACATTAGAAATAAGGTCTATAATGTCATGTAATATTAGTGGAAAGCGGTCACCGGTGACCGCTTGGGGATTTATGGCTTAAGTCTAATAAGATAAGACCATTACATGCTCTTTCTTATTGTCATTTATTATAGTTATACATATGAGAAAATTTAAATAAATTTGTTCATACAAAAGTAGTCTCTAAACATAGGAAATAAGGTCTATAAGGAGTTAGTGGAGAGCACCAGAGGTTACCGGTGACCGCTTGGGGATATATGGGTTAATTATGTAAATAGGAATAAATTAATTCTTGTTAATATTATTAATTATTTAGGCCAGTGATGTCTGTAAGTTTGGAACCTAAAAACTTAAATTAACACTGGTTTTAATAAGCATTATGAGTCACAAATGTTTGTACTGCATTGCATGATGCAATGTTATCAAACTCTGGTTCACTGAAATCAACAACAATGTAAAATGGCTATTGAGCCAAAGTCAAAGTACTTAGATTAATTTCTACATAAGTATTCACTTTTTAATCACTTATGTTTATAAATTACTACATAAAAGATCTTTTTAAATAATTTTCTGCCAACTATTTAAAACTGATGTGTTTTAGATTACCATTTGGAATGGTATGAATATGCCACATAAGAATTATGAGATAAGCTTGTCAGCAAATACAATTTACTGATATTTACTGAACACTTTCTCTCACCTTTTTGATCTGGTTCACTGTCAGAGGTTTCAAGTCGTCTGCAGTGAGGTCCACTAATTTCTCAGCCAATTCAGTTGGCACAGGCTCATCCTCTGGCCCTAAAGCCTCCTTGTTCTTCATCTTCAAACCCACAGCTTTGCTACACACATTCTTCAGCTTATTGTAATTGTCAGCTTCGTGGCGCAATCTCCTCCAAAGGGTATCCTGTTCCACCACGGTGTCGACTAGGGCAACATCTTTGAACCTCTTACGCTGATTTTCACGGATTTTATCCGGGTTACCGTCTTTATCGGCACGGAATAAGTCTAAGTCTAGCACCATGATGCCGCACTGTGTACAGACCCGAGTTTATTGTAAAAAATGTAAAAGAATACAGTGCACGTAGCACTGCATGCGGTAAAAGAGAGAGGGTTCGTTCAAAATCCTGAATAATATCAATTCCTTCAATCAAATACTTGACAAAATAAATAATGTTGAAGTTAAATTGGTTTTGTATTTGATTTTTATAAAATAAAGAATTTTGTAGTCTGATTGCGTTCAATAGTTCCATTAATTTTACGTAAATTAAGGAAAATCATTAGTTTCAAAGATCTACATATCAAAATGTACGAATTCTGAACGTACACAAATTGACTTTTTGAAAAACTTTGATTATTCTGAGGACTGAGTACGAGTTTGATTTACGTTTAAAGTATTCGAAACGAGTATGCGTTCGGCACTCTGATTGGTCGGCGCCAATGAAGCAACCAATCACAGCGCCGAACGCGTACTCGTTACGATTACTTTAAACGTAAAACAAACCCGTACTAAGGCCTCTGATTCTGCCAAGTCCCACGTCTAAATTCTGAAAGACACGTTCCAAACATTTGATATGTGTAGCGATTTTTAAAAACCAATAAATGAAAACTCTAAAAATACCTTGTTTGGTGCTTTTATGTATAAATGAGAATTGTTTAATTTGAATCAAAACTACCTGTAGAGACCCGGCTACGATTTATTTTATACAGTATCATTCGAATTTTATTACTCAACTCTGCTTAAAAACTTAAATTGGAAAGATGGTGGGAAAGGCACATATGTATGAAAAGTAGTAATTAGCGTCTGATATAAAATAAAATAAAAAAAAAACAGAAATTCCATTAAAAATTAGAAAGTCTGCGCAAAGTCGCAGAAATCATGACTTTTATTTTTATTCCCTGACGACGTTGTCGACCTATAGTAATTTTACAAATGGCCACACCTGTCGTAATTGTCAATTTGTTGAACGATTGGTCGGCCCTTTCTCGAGCTCTTGTTCATAAATTTTACGTTTATTTGTATAGTATGTGGCTCTTATCGGATACCAGCTGAGAGTATTCAAGCTTGTTTATCCACATACAATTTGTGAGTATTTACATAAAGTAACTTTTATTGGTTGTCGCATAAAAATGAGACTGACTGTTCCTTGTTTACACGTATTCGATATCAATGGTTTCCCGATCTATTTACAAAGGGGTGGATTGTTCTCATTAAATTCTGTTTAGGTTCCGGTTGGATGGCTTTTGTTTTGAATTATTATTATTTGTAAATCTAGAGGTTATAAAGAGATGCTACTGATTGATGCGCTTCAGATAATTTGGTAAACGGGTTTGTTATTGCAACCCACTTTTTCGTAAATCGCACAATGCATTGCCGGTTGTGATCTAATCATTGTCGAATTCTTTTTACAAATAACTTGGTTAATAAAACGGAATAACTTTGAATCACTATTATTTTGTAATGTACCAACCAATTGTGATGAAGAGGTGATCCTGACACATTAATGATAAGAACTCGGCCCCCAAGCATGACTGATAAAAAATGAATCAGATTCTGACATGAGCTGTTATCTTATAAACATTGATAATAAAAAACAATACATATTTTTACTAAACTGTAACAGTTTCCTGGTCTTATTTGATTATAATTGGGGAACCAGGAAACATTAATAAAGAAATTAGTCAAAAACTCTTTTTTATCACTTTGAAGTTTTAAAAATATTTTAATACAATCTGGGTGTGAATTTGTATTTCTGAGAAGTGTGAACACACCTATGACACAGGAAAAAGTGTAGTGAGTTTGTAATGAAAAAAAAAAGAATCTCACTTTAACTCATATTATATATAAATGCGAAAGTTTGTGAGTATGTTAGTTGGCCAAACAGCTGAAGGGATTGGGTTGAATTTCGGAGCTGGGGTTGATTATGGTCTGGAATTACACACGCAACTTTATATTCAACTAGCTTCTGCCCGCGACTTCGTACATACAATCACGTTTCTCCCATTCCTGTAGGATTTTCAGGACTTTTTTGTCATAAGTACCTTCTTTTCACGATAACAAACACAAAAAACAATCAGCCAAAATAGACCAATTTGGCTGATTTTTGTTTTGTTAGCCGTTCTCCAGTTATGGCGTGACAATGCGAAACGGGATTAATTTTTATATATATAGATGGGAAAGTGGGTGGCTTGTTAAACAAAACTTAAGTATTGTTTGAATGTGCAGTGGTAAATTTTAATTATGTAAGTCATTAAGGTAAATAATGATTTCTTTTATTTGTATGTTATTGATTTTACATTGAAGTTCAATGCTCATATTTCATGCCTGCTATTTATTTTGTTACAATATTTGTATTAACTTTTGAAGATATTAATAAATATATTTTAGGAACAATTTCTGGAATGGAGATCTGAAGACCTTTTATAGTTTCAAAAATTATTGCACAAACTAGTAATCCACAAGTGGTTATTAATTTGTTTGAAATTAAAAAAAATAAAATATATTTACTCTAATCTGGAAATATATTTTAGAATTATAGGATGTAGGCTTTACATATTCGGAGTCGCGGAGAACCTAACGGGTAACCGGGGCTCCGGCTCGACGTGCAGGAGAAGGAACGGGGTGGTTTTTAGTCAGTAAGAGTCTGACACTCCCTCCCGCCTCACCCAGGCGGGAGAAGTCATTCGATGATTTTCCCCCCTTAAAAAAAAAAAAAAGGCTTTACATATGCGTAATGTAGCATGTTATGTCGCCATTTGTCGTTGAAACTTCAATGTATAGTATCTTTATGTACTACAAAAAAAAAGAACCATAAACAACTTATCTTAAAGGTATAAAGATGTATCTGATAGTATTGAGTGATACTAAAGTAATCTATTTTACAAGTTGTGAGTCATGAAATAACTGTAAAAGTCTAAATTACATCACCAAATATCTGATGCAGAAAGCGAAATACAAACGAATTGTTAAGCAAGTTACTTTTTAGAGCATGATATAAAAGTTAGAAAAAAAAAACAATGTAGATGCTGTATGACACACAACATCCTTACTTATATTGTAAATGCAAAAATAAGTTCGCCACTTCTTTACATTTTTATCTACTTACTTAATTACATTGATATATCATACCCTTCATACAGAAGTAGTACTTCATACAGAAGTAGTATCTATATAGCGATAAGGCCGCCCATTGTACAACATGCCAAAACTATTTTTTTTTTACCTACCTACTATTTTCTTGTTCGTGTCTTTTGTAAGTGGTGTACAATAAAGTGTTTATTATTATTTACATATATTTATTTAAAATTCTCTATAAATTACATTTCTAAATACTACTTGTAAAATAAAAAATAATATTTAAAAATATAATAAACTTACTTAATTACATTGATATATCATACCCTTCATACAGAAGTAGTACTTCATACAGAAGTAGTATCTATATAGCGATAAGGCCGCCCATTGTACAACATGCCAAAACTATTTTTTTTTTACCTACCTACTATTTTCTTGTTCGTGTCTTTTGTAAGTGGTGTACAATAAAGTGTTTATTATTATTTACATATATTTATTTAAAATTCTCTATAAATTACATTTCTAAATACTACTTGTAAAATAAAAAATAATATTTAAAAATATAAAAAATAGGAGCCGACCAGTAGCGAGAGCATGGTCCAAGCTACCGGTGGTTAGGGCTCCAGAGACAGAAACCTCCTCACGATACGTGCCGTTTCTAGGAGAACTGCCTTCTGTATCAGGCCCTTGATCCATCCACCTAACGCCAGCCTCCTAAGATGGATGTCGAGGCTTTTAGGGATTAACCCATTGGCCGACACGACTATCGGCACAATGATAGCCGAATCCACACTCCACATGTCGACAACCTCGTGAGCTAAGTCTAGATATTTTATTTGTTTATCTTTCTCAGCTTTCACGAGGTTCTCGTCATGGGGAATGGTGACATCGATTATCATCGTGCGGCGTACTTGTCGGTCTATCACCACTATGTCAGGTTTATTGGCTACAATAGTCCTGTCAGTAATGATAGACCGGTCCCAGTACAATGTGATATGGTCATTTTCCAGAACTGGGTCGGGCACATACTTGTAGTACGGTACCTCAGATTCAACAAGTCGATAGTGTAAAGCAAGTTGCTGATGGATAATCTTGGCTACTTGATTATGCCTATGCAAATATTCACTGTTAGCCAAACGACCACAACCAGAAATTATATGTCTAATGGATTCACCAGGACTATGACATGCCCGACATATGTCAACCGTCCCATCCTTAATTATATATTTCCGATAGTTGTTCGTAAGGATAACTTCGTCCATTATTGCACAGACAAATCCTTCAGTTTCTCCAAAGAGATTACTGAATCGTAGCCAAGACACGGACGCTAGAAAATCTACACTGGGCCGATGAAGGGCCCGGAAGAAGCGTCCATGGAGCTCCTTGCTATGCCATACCTCCTTGCGATCATTGACGCTTAGTACCACAGGTCTGCGCCAGTTCTCTTTTGCCAAGGATAGCGGAGTGAATCCATTGTCCACCGCTGCTACTTCTCGATGCATACCCTCGTTGACTTTCAGGAAATATTCCCTGAGGCTGCACACCTCACGGTTGTGAAGGGTCTTAGCATTTAGTAAGCCTCGACCACCACACTTCCGCGGGATGTACAACCTCATGATGTATTATTATTATTATTATGTATGTCTTTACCATTCACGGGACCACAGGGTCCCGGTCATTTGGGAGGCGTACGAGGGGCCGAAGCCAACTGCGCAGAGGCCCTTTAGACAACTTTAATCTAAATGTAATGGAGACACAAACCGGCGACTATCCCTGTATGCACTATGGAAATGCACCCAAGGACAGTCCCCGGTTAGTGTAGGACTATTGTGAATAATGGAAAAAAAAATGGTAGGGCTATGGATGGGTTGCTGTGGACTGGTAAATTGGGAACTATGGATGACTATGGCACCTGCCGAAACAATGTAATTTTTACACGTAAAAATGGCAGGCGGAGACTCGCCAACTCACCGACCGGGCCCCGGGAATGGTTGCTAGATATAGCAACATAGGGGCAACGAGAATGTGAGTGGCTGAAAGGTTAAGAAACTACCACCGCTTTCTACTCAGATCATCTGCTCCAGCCGAAGCCTCCTGCATCCCTGGCCCACTCGCGACTTACGAATAGTTTCTTACCCTCCGAGCAGGATCACTGCTCTCGCGACTCCACTCTGGACGGCCAATGAAGGCAAGCCAGAGGTGGGAGACCTGTTCCTTGTCATTGTTCACTCCAGCCAGCCAATTAAGGCAAGCCGGAGAAGAAGGAACGGTGACTTCTCCCTGGAGCACTCGGGATGATGGTAGCCCGCGGGGTCGCTAATGCCCGTCACCTCGCCTCAAGGTGCCCTGCGGGCACCTTATTATTATTATTGTTATCTAAACATCGGAAAAAAGGTCTTTAAACTGCCAAACACCAAGCGGTCACCGGTGACCGCAACTTATTGTTCTTTAATTGTGTCTATAATGACGGTACTCAACGAGTTAATGGAGTTAGCGGAGAGCAGTCACCGATAACCACTTGGGGATTAATCTTCTTTAATTTTTCTTGTTGTACTTAGAGGCCTCAGTACGAGTTTGTTTTACCTTTATAGTAATCGAAACGGCACTCTGAGTGGTTGGTTCATTGGAACTGGCCAATCAGAGCGCCGAACGTGTATTCGTTTCAATTACTTTAAACGTAAAACAAAATTTGTACTAAGGCCTCTAGACATAGCTTAATTTCATAGGCACAAAACTTTTTACAAAGCATTTAAGAAATGTTTTTTTTTTACAATTAGGTATTGTACACCATAAAAACATACAGAATAAAATGTGTATAATGGGTGGTCTTATCGCAGAATGCTTGTTTTGTTTATTTTATTTTATTTTGTCAACAGGCGATGTTAAGATGATTCCATTAAAAGACAACCAGGATGTGGCATCATTCCTTGTCACCAAGCACTCATGGAGGGGGAAGTACAAGCGAGTCTTCTCCATCGGCACTCATGGTATCACCACATACAACCCCGACTGTTTGGAGGTGACCAACAAATGGCTGTATGCGGATGTAGTCACTATTGCATCTGCAAAACATTCAAATTCGACCGCCAATCATGACTTCACACTTGTCATGAAAAAGGAAAAGAAAGTAGATTCAATGAAGTTTTCTTCGGAACACAAATGTTTGATTCTCACTGAGGCTTTTAAATATAGACATGCATTCGCTGAAAAACCTAAGGACATTTATGTGAGTATTTATTTATGAAATAGTAAATAAGGAAATAGGTACTGTTAATATGCATTTTCAGTGTATAATAATAATAATAATTGTTACTATGTAATATTGTTAAACAAAGGATATCATTTCCTGTATTCCGTTGGCTATAAACCTCCTTTGTCTAGTAATTACCGAATTTACAAACCTAACTGATTAACTCAAGATAGTATTACTCAAGTTAGTATTATTGAGTTTGTATTCTATGTAATGTGACAAAAGACTCAATAGCTCACTACCTTTAACTTGCGACTATTTACTCAATTTTTGTAAGCGTCTGTCTATTACACGCGTCAAATCTACGTTCTTATGTTTTTTTGTTTGTTTTTTAGAGATACCAAGCATACAAACACCATTGGAGCGGGACTCGCCTGCCAGTAGTACTAGAAGTTGGTCCTTGTGCACTGGAACAGCTGGACCCGTCCACACACACATTACTCGCCAGCTACCCGTACTGTGATGTGCAAGGAATACTACCAGTTCGAGACGTGCCAGGCGGCTTCGTCCTCGCCGTTGGAGGCTACAGTAGACTCCACCTCTTCTCCAACGCCATGGACCATCAGATCATCATTAACAAAATGCTGGAGATGGCAAGCCTGACTCTAAGCATCAGCATCAAAGTGTTGTCCACAATGATCACAATAGATGATTATCATGACCAGAGATTTGGAAAGTACAGGTATGAATTGAGCTCTAGTTTTAATACAATGACTCATTTTATCGTCGTTCGCGTAGGCATTTCAATTAATTACACTTACATCAAAGTATTCCTTATGAATCACACAAATCATCAAACCAAATTTCTTTTTTTGATGATTGTCGAGGAAGCGAAAGAGGGTTGTAAGAATCGTAGCATAGCGTTCCATAGTCTCTGCCTACCCCCATGGGAGACAATGAAAGTTTAGTAATTTTTGAGTTTGGTCGTAGGGATAGGCATGAGTTTTGTTTCACCTATGTTTTTCGCTGTGAGTGTAGGTGGGCTCTGCTATATGTATGGAAAACCGCGAAGGTTACTAACTGTATGAATAGACCTCTTTGTTACATGTGGTAAGGTAGCTTAAAACTGATCTCTCTGCCGGGATTTTAACCTGTTCCGTAGACTATGTTACTTTAACATTCGATTTATTCGTTTTGACAGCTAGAAACTAGAACTAGAAAGACATCAACTACTTATTTGCATAATTTTAGTCTACATTGAATATAAATATATGTAGGCATGTTAGTCTTCACAATTTTCACCGAAAACATTATAAAATTAGTATCATAGTTGGCCGTCTAAATTAATCACATACATACGTAATTACAGCTATTGTTCATCCACACATGTTACCCTGCATTTGATTGTGGTCTGTTGATTTGTGCGACCTTGAGTGTGAACTCATTTATCTAACGCGATACACTAGTTTTGTGGACATATCAATTTTGTCCATTATTACATTTCTCTTGATGATGTTATTTTAAGAAAAAAATGTCTGACGGCCATTTGTTAACTTTCCAAATTATTTTTAAGCGGTGTTTATGGTTACGGCAAGTTATAGCAGTCGTATGAAATGTAGTATCGGCTAAGTTTACAGTAGTACACTTTTTAAACAAAATCTTGTGACGGACTATCTACTGCACTCTTTTCCGGTCGCTTGCGCTGAGTGTCGCCAAATATCGCCTAATGATCGTTGACTGTCACTTTCGTCGATTGTACATAACGTATATTTATTTATACCCCAAAAATGTAATTCAATGCTCTGAAAATTATAGGTACGAGTGAACTTGTTAAAAATTGAATAGAAAAAACACGTCGTTTTTGTTGATTAAGTTCAGGCGCCTTTGTTCGCCCACTTTGTAGCAGAAGTGATGAATCGTAGTGGATCCTTTGTCCTAGTGGACCCGAGCCACTAGTTGTATCCAACCTGTACTACCACTGAGAATTAGAAATAGAAATTAGGATATTAGATTCATCTGATCAACCACGCAACCTAATCAATAATAGATATATCAAATTTCCAAATGTATTTTCCGAGTGTTTTACTACATTTTGCAGTGGTGACCAACATCAGACCTCTCTAAGCGAATTTATAGTCCACAAAGTGAACCCGGCTCGTCACATGGAGCCGATGCGACGGACACTCTGCCTCTCTGACACCTGCATACTAGAGAGGGATCCACAGACGTACTCTGTAAGTTGATTTCGTTAACAGTTTCAGCATAAAAACCTTTTTAATACAAAATAAGCAAATTTCTAAGATAAAATTGACTTTCCAAATACCATGTACAAGTGATCGCCTTATAATATCTCTGTAGATACATTGTATAGAATACATAGGTTTTAATTGATAAACTAATATTATCATATTCATATATTACTTACATATATTATATACATATATTTGCTCTGTGAACCATGACAACTTACAGTTGTATTATACCTCTAATTCCCATACGTAGTACTTACAGAAATAAAGAGAAATAATTAGAAATGTATGTTCCTTTTCAGGTGGTATGCCTTCGTCCATTGAGCGATGTATTCGCATTAGTTCGCGACACGGAACATCCACAAAAGTTCTCCATCGAATATCTTAATGGACAAACACGCACATATTTAGCAGGAGAAAGGTAAGTAATCTAAGACTTCAATTAACTTATTAACTTCCATAAAGAATTCCATTCTTTTTTAAAGAAATTTCTTAAGAAAGACAAGCTTTTAAAATCCAATATCTTATAAATAAAACTAAACATCACCAAATTAGTTAAAATATACAGTTTACTCACTTGAACTATACGAGAAAGCTCTACTAGCTGACTGCGAGACGTTATCGCACTATATAGTATAATGAACATAGACAAAGACATCGACCTATCAAGAATAAAAAAAAATACGCTGCTCATGTGTGAGTCCCGACATGACTCGAAGTCAGTTGAACTTTCACGTGATTAGGCCGTTTGCGATTCATTTTGAATATAATATCTCACGATAATTACCTCTATTATATAACAATACCAAGTAAATGTATTTTTAATCTTTATTGTTTTTGTTTTGTATCCAGAGACGCGTTATTAGCATCGTTGCTAGACGGCGTAAGGTCCGCTGGCCAGCGCGATGTCCACGTCCGCTCAGTACCGACTCCTCGCGGCTACCGACTGGGGCCTCTACACCAACCTGTCGACGAGGAGACTGAGTCCAATCACCTCAGGTATTTCTTGTTATTATGATCTTTCAAATTAAACTTTAATTAGTAAGAAATAAGGTATAATTTTGTGTGTACAATAAAAAGTAGGAGTAGCGCTCCACTATAATCATGTATTGTTGTTGTTGTTGTTAAAGTTCATTAATTAAGGAATGCTTTATACATCTAGCGTAGTCCTATTGGTATGTTGGAAGTCAACCAGAGAATTTTATAAAAATATTTACACCGACTAAACGAAACATAGTTTTACAGGCAAAGGACACAGGAAAAGTAATACACGTCATTAACGAAAATATCGATAAATTGACAACAAACATTTGTTTGTAGATTATTCCAGAACCCAGTTGGCATGTCGCGCGCCGAGGTGATAGAAAGATTCAACGCTAATGTCGGCTACAGCGGCCTTATATACTCCGTCAGCCAAGACGTAAGCCCTTTTTGTAACACGCTGTATAACTTGCACTATACATGCATACTATACTAATCTATTAACATACCCATTTCTTCTAACACTTCACATAAATCAAGTTTCATTCCAAATTCGACTTTATGTCTGTCGAATTTGTGTCCAAAATTAAAATAGGCAAATAAATAAATGTCAATATATTGTAACATTACACATTTTTCATGTATCAAGTTTTCTACGAAACCGACCTTATGACTATCGAATTTGTGTTCAAAATTGTATAGCTAGTCAATGTCCATGGATTTTTATGTAAAATATCATTGCATTCATTACCAAAGAGTTTGTTTTACGCATGCATTATGCATATCACCATACATTGACATTGACGCATGTTGTAATTTACATTCAGTCGAAATTTTACAATGAATACTATTATTATGAAAACTAATATTGTGTTATTTGGGATACGAATCGCAGATCAATGTTTTAGTTTTTTTAGATAGACTGTTTTTCTTATTTATTTATTTATTTATTAGTTTTTCCTTAATTGAAATGGTTTTTCCAGTTTAATTTAAAGCGATATCATGTGCTTTCATTAAAACATATTGATGGAGTATTACGCCAAGAAAATACAAAGAAAAGAGTAATGAAATACATTACGATACTCATATCACGCTATTCACGAACATCACGCTTTCTATATATTGTGTTGTTGTTTCCTGGGACATATTAATGTACATTGTGTGCCTCTAGGCCCGTCCCCTGTTGTGGCTGTTTCTTACGTGGGATCTTGTAAGTCCCCTGATAATTTTATTTTTTTTACACCTCTTACATTGCTACTCTATATTACCGAGGTAGAGGGACAAATTATCTACCACATAGTTTATTTTTACTCTAACGCAATCGTAACGTTACCGCGTTCAGCCCACTGAGGCCCTAGTACAAGTTTCTTTTAAGTTTAAAGTTAACGTAACGAGTACGCGTTCGGCGCTGTGATTGGCCGGCTCCATTGAACAAACCAATCAGAGGCCTTAGTATGAGTTTCATTTACGTTTAAAGTATTCCTAACGAGTTTGCGTTCGGCACTCTGATTGGCCGGCGCCAATGAAGCAACCAATCGGAGCGCCGAACGCGAACTCGTTACGATTACTTTAAACGTAAAACAAACTCGTACTAAGGCCTCTGAGCACAGAACGCCGTCTCGTTTCGATTACTTTAAACGAAAAAGAAACTCGTACTACTCGTACGTACGTACTCGCCCTCTGATTGGTTGGTTAACTTGGAGCAGCCAATCAGAGCGCTGAACGTCATAAACGTGTTGATAGCGTTATGTAGAAATAATTCAGTATATTCTTCCCATCGCTTTAGGGCCTCGTGGTCGTGGGGTAGAAACATTCATATACATGTAAATACCATAGTTTTACAATGCGATGTCTGCACTAACTATTGGAATGTTGTACATTTTGCATAATGTATTTTTGTTGTTATGACATTATTTTGAATGGGGTATTTTTTTAAATCTTGGGATACAGTTTTAAAGTTGCACGATATTGTTCAGAGACCTTGAAAATCCTATATGAAATTTATAAGTGTTGGCAAAGCCGAGTGCACTAAAATGTTGCATCGCAGCGTCTGTTCGCGGAGAACAAGGAGAAGTTGATCACGGGCGCGCTGTCCGCGCTGGTCAGCAGTGCGCCGTCTGGCAGCAACTTATCGCCCCGCGAGCTTGAGGCACAGTTCCACGCGCTGCGACGACTTTGTGCTAGCAAAGTTGGATTCGCTGCGTTTACTGCGTTACCTGGGTAAGTTATAATATGGTTTTTACGTAAATTGGAAGCGTTTTACCTACCAATAAAACGCATATTAATTTATTTACCTTATTCGAAGCTTATTTAATTGAGATAGGCCTTCTGCTTCCCTCCTTCCGCTTTTTCTATATGTCTATCTCTTTCTACTACGTCACTTCCACTTGGCAGTGGTGGGGAGGCTTGCTAAGAGAGGCTCGCCAATTTTATTTCATTGAGTCTCATTACCAGGCAGAGCTTGACTATAAGCTTCGAATAAGGTAAGTAAATTAATATGCGTTTTATTGGTAGGTAAAACGCTTCCATTAATTTGACTTGACCGTTATTCGAAGCTTATTTAATTGAGACTTGTTTGTTATCGCCTGGTGGAAGCGACAGACGCCAATGTGAGGTAGTATGACTGCGGTCAAGGTATTATGTGGTAAAATCACGGAATAGAAAAACTAAGTAAAATAGTAAGTATCTAAAAACATACATGTTTTGATGAAAGGTATTGTAGAAAACCTATTCTTTTGTATTTGATCTGAACAATAACAGATGTTATATATTTCCGAGGTATTTTATTACCTCGTTTCTAATTTTCTGATCGACCGGATTGAATAAAAAGGCACACACATTTTAGAAAGGATCGCCTCAAAAGGATAACTATCCACTCAATTTTTTCAGGTCAAAACTGATCTGAAACCCTCGGGATGTCTTGGGGGATTACTGATATCTTAATATCGGTTACCACCAAAAGGGACTTGATCCTGACCGCAATTAGAGTTTTTCCTATGCCGGTTTAAGTTTACGTTTAATAACTATAACAATTTGCATTATTTTCAAAATTGACACATAACATTACAGCTTACGCCATTAAGTTATGCCTCTTATGGTATGCTTAGTCCATTGGACTGAATCTAAGCTTTAGAAATTTGGTATACAGGCAGGGTATGGGCCGACTTAGGTGATAGGATGCTTTTTATCCCGATTAAATGCTCCCTTGGTAGAAAAACACGGGCAAAGTCGCGGGTGAAAGCTTAATAAATTATAATCCATTTAATAAACAGAATTAGTTTTTGATCTAAAAACCGACCGAAAAACTAGTACGTCATTATGATTACGGTAATTATTAGAATAAATATCGAGCAAGGTTAAGTCATGGAATCATCTCCTGGATAAATAGAACAGCTGTTTGTCTCTGCACTTGAAAGATTATTAATACGTTTACTGTCTAAGAATTTAGCTAGATCGTTTATAACCCAAACAGGGTGATTGACGTGGTCAATCACCATTTACGTTTGTTTTATATACTTACATTTGAGATTAACTGACTAACTGATGTGTTAGTTCATAAATTAGATTAATGTCACTGATTGTATAGTTTTTAGCAATAAATGCTAAAGGACATATGGTTCTGGTTAACAAAGGACAATAACCACAGATTTTGATTGTACAAAATTTAATTGTACGACAAATTATTGATTCAATAGAGATCAGATATAGATAAAAATGCAGTAAAAAATCTTGGTATAGGAGCTGAGGGGTCCCCCCCCCCTCCGGTACGGTGCAACCTTTTGAGGACTGCACTATAGATTTAACGTATTAATGGACGCCATGACTTAAGAGATTTTAATTGTGTGGAGTATCATTTTAATAGTATTCCAGACGGCCAACGTTTCCACACTTCCAAGATCATGTCGTAGATGCTCGGTGGTGGCCGCCTTGTTCTTAATTAGGACTTCGACTAGGTGATAAAGCGTAAAGAAGCTGGGTACTACGGCAAGCGAGACACGCCAAAAACTCGCTCTCATTTAGGAACTACTAGTAAGCACGTTCTCTGTGCCTGATTGAGATAATCCAGGACCAAAGAAATCAAAAAAGCTGGAAAGAACACCCCCGCTGGGTTTTACGTTTCCAAATGTGGGAAAACGCGTCACAAACAGGGCTTGCCCGTAGTTTTGATATAAGGGCACGTAATTGTCATTACATGTACTCGGTATGACGCAAATAAGTTTATCAGTGGAACTCCGCTCCGCATATGGAGACCGTTTTGTTCGTGCATTCTGCAGACAGATGCTTTCAAAGTTTCACAAAACCTCAACAGATGATCTGCCTGGGCATTGTACATTATATATCTGGTACATGAAATACGTGTATGTTAACGCATATGAACGTATAATGGGAAACTGAGGGTTAAATCCAGGGCTGGAGCCACTTGGTGCCACCCCTTTTGAAACGGATATATGCGACGACAGACTTGATGTCGTCCTATATCAAACCAGTCTATTTCAGGAACAGACAAGGATCTTCTAAAATTCTTAGAATAGCTAGCGTTCTCTTTGGGTTGCTATGACGATCTTTCTCGTGCTCTGACCAGAGACCCAAGAGAAAAAGATTGCCTAGGTAAGCTCCCTTAGCAATATCTGACGCATTGCACAATCTGCTGGGAATGAGAAGGTAGTAGCATGTGTAGGACTGACAGAGGATGATAATTCTGGCTCCTTCATACAAGATTGTTCACATGAGATAAAGTGAAGACCAATCTGCGATCGCCCATTAAGATTTTATTCTTGTAGGATCAGAAACGCTTGAAAGTCGAGTCTTTCTCTTGAAACTGCAGAAGCAGCAAAAATAACTAGGCTCTGGAGTTCTGTGCGTGACTTGCATTTCTTCCGCATTAAAATATGGCCAAATGATCCCAGGAATTTTACTCCCGGGAAAATGGTTGGGATTTGACCATGGATCCCTGAATATTGACCAACTTTTCTAGAACATGGAGCCCAAGTTTAAAACGAAGTCCGAAGTCGGCCTTCGTCCTGGTGGCAATAAAATATCCCGACATCTCATTGCCCAAGTGTCTGGGACAATCGTAGCAAAAGTATTGGGCGCTGCGTTCATGCCTAATGATGAGCAAGTCATTCGTAGCAATTCATTGCGATAATTCAGGCGCAGAAACCTTCCGTGGCTGCGGGCCACAGGTAAATGACACTACGCCTCAGAAATGTCGATTTTGCATAGACAATCAGGTTGTAGAAAATGAGAAATACTATGTGTGTTAACACGTATGTGTATTAACAAATCGGTCAACTAATATATAAAATTCTGAATTTCCAAATGGACGATGCGGTCGCACTTGGACCAGAAATATCAATGGTAGGAAGCTTGGCTGCTCAGCTCGGTCCGCAACTGCCTGTTCTGTTATTTTGTTCATGACTGATGTCATTTTTGAACACAGTGACAGAGATTCTAGAGCAGATGTTTGATGAACAGCTGTTCCAGTTCAACAAGTTTGTTCAGACAACATTGGGGTGAACAATGGACAGTTTTTGTAAAAAGGTATGCGATACCTTGTTATTTCATAATCTGACGTTCACAAGTTCCCATCGGTCTACCAATTGCAGAGACTGTCCGCTCTGTTGTTAATACTTACGTCGTTTGTTGTCAATGCTGCAGCGTCATGACGGTGCGATAACACGTCTTCGCCCCTGACTTTGCTAATTTTATTCTGCCGAGGATTTGACCAACTCCTAAAGATATTACAATTTTTCGGTGCGACCGAAATATATAAAAACAGCATGAATATGATACAACCACCTTGCGGAAGTGGGTTTATTGCTGTTGTCACCAACTTGCGGAGGTGGGTTTATTGCTGTTGTCACCACCTTGCGGAGGTGGGTTTATTGCTATTGTCACCGCCTTGCGGAGGTGGGTTTATTGCTATTGTCACCACCTTGCGGAGGTGGGTTTATTGCTATTGTGTGGAAAAAGGGTACTTTTGAAGTAGTATATCACATGTAAGTAGTTCTTGAAGGGTTCCCAAAAACCCTTGTTAAAGTGCATACAATATTCAATCAAGTACACTATTAACTTTAAACTCAGAGTTAATATCAAAGCAACAAAATATATAATAGGAACGCACATCGGTTTCTATATTTGCACAGTAACCTCACAAGACAATTAGGTACAACAGACAAATAACTGCAATATTATTAACATTCGAACAGAACCTTCGTTCTTTGTTCGTATAGTGGTACAAATCCACCCGAATTCTAAGCATAGTAGCATAATAGTTATAGCATAGGGTATCGCGTCAGCAATTCCACGTATGCAATATACAGTCCAAGACTGTACCGAATTAACCAACAGTTCTGTTGGGAGCACCGCTCTTGAGTTTTATCCGAAGACACACTTTGATAGACATATAATTTCAATACAATTTATCAGGTCATCAACATCAAAATGATATTCTTAAAAATTTTCAATAACACTAGACAGAAATGCATGGTCCAAAATGGTACTCACGTGCATATAATTTATTGCTAAAGGTTACGTACCTGTTTAGCTAGTTTTCGAAACTTACGTTTAGGTCGACACTTCCATACGAAGAAGTGTTCAGGAACAACATGAATAATCGCAATTATTACCTGAATTCCATATAATCAGATATAACGAAAGACTAAGCTTTATAAAATTTAAAAATTTTTACAATTGTAATAAAAGCCGTTAGGACATTTATCACTTTTATAAAAAAGAAATAATAATAAAATGGGAAGGTAGTTTCACAACTTGTGAATGGTTGTCTTGTGACTCACAAGGCACAACCGTTCACGGCGGGAAACAAGACGCCAATGAAATAAAATTGGCGAGCCTCTCTTAGCAAGCCTCCCCACCACTGCCAAGTGGAAGTGACGTAGTAGAAAGAGATAGACATATAGAAAAAGCGGAAGGAGGGAAGCAGAAGGCCTATCTCAATTAAATAAGCTTCGAATAACGGTCAAGTCAAATTAATGTTATTTATTTTCACTATTGTGAAAGCTTACAATGGATGTATTGATTAAACAGCTTAAAATGCTTTATTAACTTTTGATGTTTGATCTTATCTCAGTATTTGAAAGGGGCGTGTAATGTTTCCGTATATTGATAACAAAAACATGCCATTTATTTATATTATCTTATACTGATGTTATTGTCCTATTCATTGATAAGGTTCAAGGATAAATAGGATACCTATGTGTTTGAATTATCCTTATAGCAAAGATTTTGTAATTGTGCTTGAGATATGACAATAAGCCCCATTTTAATTTCCTTAATGTAACTGACAAAAATTGAGTGTTGTATTATATTGCTTAATCGTCTGAAACACCTTGCAACCACAAACTAACCATTTGACATTTCCTTAAGTTAAATGCAGCGCTATGGAGCGTTCTTTGGTCACTTTTTCGAAAAAACATACAATAATTCGTATGTCAAACACTGTCCCTCAAAATACAGGTGAAACCTAGTTTAAGAGGCAGGATTCATAATTGTAATCTGAGATCATATAACCATCTAAATATTGTATAAGTATTTGCCCATGAATAGACGTGTATCCCTCGTGTTGAGTAAAGTTGTTACAATGAAGTTTCCGCGAGTGGACGGGCACGGCGACGGTGGCGGCCCTGCGGCGCGGGGCGGCGGCGTGCGCGCACGCGGCGCTGGACGCGGCGTGCGCGCTGCTGCAGCCCATGCACGCCGAGCCCGACCTGCGCCAGGAACAACTCAATAAGGCCAGCATGCTGTCCTCCGCCACCTTCCTCGAGGGGCTGCTCACCATGTGGGCTGACCATGTCGTGAGTGCCGTCATTCATGTTGTATTATAACTTTCGTGAGACATACTAAATAAATTATTATGATTTCGGCTTACTCACGTAATTATTTGACCCACCCACGACAACCCACGACAAGGTGACTGTCGCGCTGCTACTGGCTACTCGAGTCTCGAGAAATGCTGCTCATAAATATGAGCCTGTAAGCTGAAAACATAATAATTCATTGATGTTGTTTAAAATTGTACTTTATGTTGTAGTAGTAAGGTATAGTAGGGATGTTTGATTAACTAAGTCTTTTTTCACAAATTTTTATGACATGTATTTTTTTAACACATCTGAAGGTTTACTGAACTATTTGCTATTTACTCACGCGACTAATGGAGGAAAGCTCTACTAGTTTCAACTGGTTAACTGGCGGTCTTAGCTACGAGGCGTTTAAGAGGCCCGATGTGAATTTATTTATAAGACAACTAACAAAAGGGTTGCATGGTTGGTGCGGTGGCTGGGCAGTTGTCCAGCCAGTTGGCTGCCGCGCAACGTGTCGCGGGTTCGATTACCGCACGGAGCAACTCTGTATGATCCACAGATTGTGGTACCAGGTCTGGGTGTTATGTATATGTGAACTTGTATGTTTGAACATGCACCCACGACACGACACGTATGCTTTTCACGGATTTCAATTATATTACTTTAAAATCTATGCTGTTAAATAATTTAATTTATTATATCCTACGATTACTATACAAAATACTTGCTTCTCAATTTCTATTCACATAAGGTCTATTTCCCCTCAGACTAGTGGCAGCGGTGCCCTAGTAGTGGCGGCCATGCTGGACTTCCTGACGTTTGCCCTGTGCGTGCCGTACAGTGAGACCACGGACGGGAAGCAGTTCGACCAGCTACTGGAAATGGTCTCCAAGAGAGGACGGGTGCTGTTCAAACTATTCGAGGTAATTAAACAATAGAATTTAGAATTTACGTAAAGATTTTGATTCATAAATTGTGTCAACCCAACCAATTGATTATTCAATTTCTCTATACAGATTTTTTCTGACTGCCTCGTTGGCCGAGCGTTCGCAAGTGCGACTCAGTAGTAGCACGAAGTCTGGAATTGTACCCGGTATATGGCAATAGGCTCACCTCCTATTACATGGGACTCGTAACATAAATAGTAAAAAGTGGGTGTTACATTGTACAGTGGCATTTAAATGCCGTAATGTAATGTGCACCTCTGCTTACCCCTCCGAGGATCCTACCGCCTGACGCAGGTCCTCACCGGACATGGAAGTTTCGGGAGGTACCTGTGTCTGATGGGGCGGGAGGAAACGCCCGGGTGTCATCACTGCGAGGACCGCCCTGAGGACACGGTGGAACACACGGTGGGAGAATGCCCTTCGTGGGCTGAGCATCGCCGTGTCCTCAGGGAGGTGATCGGCGATGGCGACCTCTCGCGTCCGGGCCTAGTGCAGGCCATGATGCGGAGCGAGGGGGACTGGGATGCCGTCTCCTCCTTTTGCGAAGCAGTCATGCTAGCTAAGGAGGAGGCGGGACGCGTGAGGCAGCGAAGCGCTGCCTCCTCGCAACCCAGCCGTCGCGAAGGACACACCGGGCGTCGGGGATCGCGGGACGATCTCCGGCCACCGTAAGCGCGGGCCTGCGGACGGCGAGCATGGGTGGCTCCCCGTCCGACCAGAAACAGACCCGAGCGTACGGCGCGTCGCGTTCCGCGCGCGCCTCAAAGAGCCATCAGACCACCACAGATGGGGCCCAATAGGGCCGATGCCGATTCGGAGTCGCGGAGAACCTAACGGGTAACCGGGGCTCCGGCTCGACGTGCAGGAGAAGGAACGGGGTGGTTTTTAGTCAGTAAGAGTCTGACACTCCCTCCCGCCTAACCCAGGCGGGAGAAGTAATTCGATGATTTTCCCCCCTTAAAAAAAAAAAAAAATAAAAAAAAAAAAAAAAAACCCCTCCGAGGATAATAGGCGTGATGTTATGTGTGTCTATACAGATTTCACACAAAAATTGTGTAATATGTGTGTGAATGCATGATTAATAACCAATATTAATCTTGATCAACATTTTTAATAGAAACTCCATACGACTAATGGCAAAAATCGATATTAATCGAGAGATTTCGCTGTAAGTGCCTGAGACCGAGATCAAGAATCGACAGCAAGCAACCGATGCCTTATATCTCTCGACCTCATTATCTAAATGGGTTGGACTTTGTTCACCAATAGTCCTTCTAACTTTGTAATATTCTTGTGTAGCACCCATCGATGGCGATAGTGAAGGGCGCGGGCCTAGTAATGCGCGCGCTGGTGGAGGAGGGCAGCGCGGCCGTGGGGGGCCGCATGCAGGGCCTGGCGCTGGCCGAGGCCGCCCTGCCGCGACATCTGCTGGCCGCGCTGTACGCGCCGCCCCGCCTCCAACACAGACATCTCGCCAGGCATCTCGTCGCTCTATGGCTGGTTGACCATGCGCCCGCGCATTGTCTGCTGAGACGGATTATGGTATGTACTTTTTGAGGTTGGAAGGTTCGTAATTTTAACATTTTGATGGAAATCATGTTCAACTACTTTTTACTCCTGACTCTTTTTGACTCTTGTAGGTACTAAACGCTTAAAATACATAGCCAGTCAATTATTATTCTGATTGTTTTTGCTGTATTTACACACGCAGAAGACACAATACTTTTCAATACATTTAACCCTAAAAGATACCTAGAAATCTATAACTCTTTAACTCCATAATTTCCTTTATGCTGTGCAGCCATCAGGTCTGCTAGCATTCCTGGAGTCCGCGGACGTGCCCCCGGCGGTGGAGGCGGCCGTGGAGCCCGAGCGCGACAACTTGTCGCTGGCGCAGGCGAGCGTCAAGCCGCGCGCGCAGCACTGGGAGGCGCTCGAGAGACAGGTCAAATATGTTGAGAAACATTTGGAGGTTAGTATTAATGTTGTTATCTACCTCTATATTGTTGTAAGTTGTTTTTGCCAAAGGTAAAATCTATGATAATTCGCAAATTACTAAAATAGAAAACTGCCTCGTTGGCTGAGTGGTCTCAAGTGCGATTGCCGGGCAAAGGGTCTCGGGTTCGATTCCTGGGTCGGGCAAAGTATTACTGGGTTTTTACAAAACTCTCAGTAGTAGCACGGAGTCTGGAATTGTTCCCGGTATATGGCAATAGGCTCATCCCATATTACCTGGGACTCATAACATAAATAGTGAAAAGTGGGTGTTACATTGTACAGTGGCATAATGTGCACCTCTGCCTACCCCCTCGGGGATAAAAGGCGTGATGTTATATTAAAATAGAAAAAAAAAATGGTTATTTTCGCGTTTTTCGCCCTTCAATCAAGTTTTTATTACTACAACTACTAGCGCTTGAGGAAAATGTTATTAATTCAAAAAGTATTAATTAGTAAAAAAGTTAAAAGAAGGGAAGTTATGATGTTTATGGAAGATGTAACTGAAATAACAAGCTGTTTTTCCCCTAGCACTACGCCCAACTAGCCCTCCAACATTGGGCCGCTCGGCTAGGTCGCCCGGCGGCGGAGCGCAGGGACGCGACGCGGGAACGACCCGTCGTACTGCGGAGACGAAGGGAGAGAGTCAAGTCTACTGCCAACTGGCCACTCTTCTACTACCAGTTCCATAAGGACCATGCTCTGCCTAACCTCATATGGAATCATACTGTAAGTTGTCATTGTGATTTTATGTAGATTTTATGCAATGAATATCACGTTGTAATTTCCGTTACATATGTCCAAATACTCAAACGCTACTCAATTTTAAGTCGCGCTTAATTCATAGTATTTGATGAATCTGATATCCCGATTAAGTAAAGCCTCTTTTATATTTACGATGTCCAAATAATGTCTGACTTACAAAAAGAATAATTACTAGATGCTATGGCTAATCTAATTTGCACCTTAAATACATTAAAATAAAGTTCACTTCACTTTCCAAAAGACTCGAGAAGAACTTCGCAACGCTTTAGAAAACGAACTGCGAGCGTTTACATCAGACAGAGAAGTGGCAGGTACGACCCTGACATCGTGGAACCACGCAGAGCTGGAGGTCCACTACCAGTGTCTGCAGAACGAGGTCAAGATCGGAGACTATTACCTTAGGATACTGCTGGAACAGAGAGACAATGATGACAGTCCAATTAGGAAGTCGTAAGTAAATGATTTTGTTATTTTAGTCTTTTTTTTGTGTTCATGTTGGGTGTGTGTGAAGAGAGGGACTATATGAACATTATATTTGTATTATAACTTTAGTATATGTATATGGCAATAGGCTCACCCCCTATTACATGGGACTCATAACATAAATAGTGAAAAGTGAGTGTAACTCCTGTGTGCACCTCTGCCTACCCCTTCGGGGATAAAAGGCGTGATGTTATGTTATGTTTTAACTTTAGTGAGATATACTAAATCAATTACTATGTTGTTCTTGTAACCGTTTGACGAGGAACTTGACTAGTTTCGAACCATTCTAGGGGCTTATATTCATGAGAAACATTCCGTGACACACGACGCGACGACTGTAGCTGGGGTTGTAGCAGTAAAATGTAATTCCTCTTAAAGTTAACTACTAATGTAGGACATAAATATCCACATCTCAAAATTTTTACGAATTTTAAATTTGTGTTTTTTTGTCCTTATTTGCTAGTGAAACCACTGAAGGTTATATTGAAAAGTTATAGGTCATCGTAATTTCCTTTCCAGCTACGAGTTCTTCAACGACCTATACCACCGTTTCCTATCGACACCTAAAATAGAGATGAAGTGTATGTGTCTACAAGCAATGAGCATTGTATACGGACGGTACTTTGAAGACATTGGACCCTTTGCAGACACCAAGTATATCGTGCAAATGTTGGATAGGGTGAGTTTAATGAAGTTACATGTTACACTAAAAACTGGGAATATATTTTGTTATTAGCTACTTCCGTGCGGTTTCACATGCTCTGCTCAGCTCCTATTAGTCGTAGCGTGATGTTTTATAGCCTATAGCCCTGTTAGATAAATGCGCTATCCAACACAAAAAGAATTATTCAAATTAGACTTGTAGTTACGGAGATTAGCGCGTTCAAACAAACAAACGAAAAAACAAACTCTTCCGCTTTATATATAGGTATAATAGTATAAGATTATTCCGCTGAAGGAATGAATTTGCTGCTTGCAATATACAGCACCGTCGTCCCGCCCTCAGATAAACATAATTCTATATATTATTTATTCATCTGTAGATTTACTACATTTACTAGAGATAGAATTTTGACATAAGCTCCTTAAATAATGTGTCAAAATCCTACAGAAAAGTAAATTTATTTATTTATAATTCATGGAGGACTTAAAAATGGATAAAAATAAAAATAGGCGTAGGTAACAATGAGCCAATAACAAGTCCTCACGTTTAGGATTTGGAATAATTCAATTAATAAAATATTTAGAAAAAAATATACAAACTAGGGGCTACTGTATTTTTGCACATCAATGGATGTTCAATTTTTATCAGCTGCAGTGATTCGACAAAAAAAAAATTCTTGCTACATTTGCGGCATTTAAAGCCCGGTAGCCTCCCCCATTGACTCGATATGGAGCCTCGGAAGGTCTAACGAGTTGCCGGGGTTCCGGCTCGAAGAGCAGAAGTACGAACGGGGTGGTTTTTAGTCTGTAAGAGTGACATTCCTTCTCGCCTAACCCAAGAGAAGTCATTGTATGATTTTCCCAGCCCCCCATTGAATTGTGATATAAGTTCCATATCCTATTCTATCCTACTAATATTATAAATGCGAAGTTTTGTGAGGATGTACATATATTGTGTGTGTATGTATGTATATTAGATACTCTTTCACGCAAAAACTAATGAAGGGATCGGAATGAAATTTGGAACAGGGTAGATAATAGTCTGGAATAACACATAGACCACTTTTAATCCTACGGGAAGGCGGGCGAAGCCGCTGGCTGAAGCTAGTATTATATAAAGACCAAGCATAGTTTGATACGATCATATTTAACTGTACATGTATGTCAATCTATGGTTTTGTTTTTGTTTCAGACATGTGATAGAATGGAAAGAGATAGATTAGTTCAGTTCTTGTCGAAATTAATATTACACAGAAGAAATGTTAGCGATATTTTAGAATGGAATGGTATTAGGTAAGTTTTTTTTATTTAACTTCAGCTTCTAAATAGTATCTGAAGATGATGACTTATTTAATTTGGTTGGTAGTCGTATATTGAATGATAAAATGGGTTCTTACCATTCTTTAACTTTTGTAAGCCTAACAAGCCTTAAATCTACAGTGACGTCATCATCAAAATCATCTCTCAAGTTCTACATTATAAAATTATATTGGGGATTATTGTTCTTTTGTAACAAAATGTAGCATATAATAATAGTGTAGCTTAACTATTATATTCGTTTCAGGATCCTAGTAGAACTGATGACATTAGCACACTTACATACGTCTAGAGCCACAGTACCAGCACAGAGCAACGTTATAGAAGGGCCGCAGCAACAGACTGGCGGGGACAGGGAGTGGTATTATAATGTCGATCAAGGGGATAAAGTACAGAGGAAGGGACCTGTTAGCTTCCAACAGGTAATTATGTTCATAGATCTTCGGTTGGTATCACTCCGCTTGAGTGCTATTAATCATATAAATTTTATCATGGTCCCGCTTTGTATCATCTCTTTGCACATTCGACAGTCACCTTATACTGGTTATGCATAGCTTGACGTGAATTTTAATATTTTTCACAGTTGAAAGACTTGTACAAATCGGGTGAAATAAACAACAAGACTAAGGCGTGGGCTAATAGTATGGAAGGTTGGCGTGCAGTGGGTGGAGTGGCCCAGCTCAAGTGGACACTGGCTGCGAGGGGAACCGCGGTATATGACGAGAGTGCATTGGCTGCCACTGTATTGGATCTCCTTATTACCTGCGCCAGATATTATCCTAGCAGGTATGCTTATCAATATATGTATAGTTTATCAATTAACTGAACGATAAAGGTTAATAGAAGATAAGATCATGTTTATATTTCTATAACATTATCAATTATTTTGTAAATATATATGCAATGGTAATTTTACTTTTCCCGGGTCGGGCAAAGTAGTACTGGGTTTTTAAAAATTCTCAGTAGTAGCACGGAGTCTGGAATTGTGCCCGGTATATGGCAATAGGCTCTCCCCTATTACATGGGACTCATAACGTAAGTAGTGAAAATTGGATGTTACATTGTATAGTGGCATAATGTACACCTCTGCCTAACCCTCCGGGAATAAAAGGCGTGATGTTATGTTATGTTATTTTATGGTAAATCTTTCGTGAGACATACTAAATTAATTATTGTTTACGGCTTACACACGTAACTGTTTGATGAATACTCGAATAGTTTTAAGCCATGCTAGAGGCATGATCAACATTCGGCGACACGCGACGCGGCGACCGTCGCGCTGCTACTGATCCTTATAATACTTTTTTTCTGAGGCCTTAGTATGAGTTTGTTTTACATTTAAAGTAATCGTAACGAGTACGCGTTCGGCGCTCTGATTGGTTGCTTCATTGGCGCCGGCCAATCAGGGTGCCGAATGCGTACTCGTTTCGAATACTTTAAACGTTAATGAATTTCGTACTAAGGCTATGTCTATATAAACGTTAACATTTATCCGTTTTTACAGAGATGAAGAGGATGCAGTAATAAGGCCGTTACCAAAAGTAAAGCGAATGTTATCGGAACCAGCTTGTCTAGCACACGTTGTGCAGCTGTTACTCACATTTGATCCAATACTCGTCGAAAAGGTAACATATCAAGCCTAGTTATTTACACAAAAATATTTGATGTTTACAGAAATTTTCATAAAGTTAGAAAAGTGTAACATTGGACCAAGAATTGGTCCTTGGGGAACTCCAATTTAAATCGTGATTAATCGTTTTTTTTTTAGTTATTATTTACTTAACGATTTCACAATTTAACTAAGTATCATAAGTTGTTGTATAAAAGTCAATTCTATAGTCTTATTTATGTAAATGTAATTCTATAGTCTTACTAACGGCGTCCTAACTGTTTTTTTTATCACCTTGGAGGCTTGGAGGCGTCTACAAATGCTGAGTTGCAGATCTGCAGAGTATCGAATGCTGTTGATAAATCTTAAAATACTAACTTTCACAACAATTTTATTTCCACCTTTTTGCACATTTCAGGTAGCTACCCTCCTGTACGAAGTGATGCAAGATAATCCTGAAATATCGAAACTATATTTGACCGGAGTATTTTACTTCATGTTGCTATACACAGGATCAAACTTGTTACCCATCGCTAGGTTCCTTAGATTGACTCATATGAAACAAGCATTCAGAGCTGACCAGGTTTGTTACATTTCTATTTATTTTTCCCTTTATTCTCATGTTATGAGTTCTATGTCATTGAAATAAGGTTCAAAATGCAATGAACTTGAATTTTTTTTCCTTTACTTATTTATACCATAATTATATTATTTTTCTGTCTGTAGTCGAGTTCAGATATAATGCAGAGGTCGATATTAGGCCAATTACTGCCAGAAGCGATGGTTTGTTACTTAGAAAACCACGGCGCTGAGAAATTCGCGCAGATCTTCCTCGGAGAGTGGGATACGCCTGAGGCGATATGGAACTCTGAAATGAGGTTTGTAGCTACAATTGGCTAGTTTCCTAGGCTTAAAATATTTTTTTTCAACCTTTCAATGCAATAAATAATTAAAAAATAATCATACTCTCATCCATTGATTTGACAATTGACCTACTTTTGATATTTTTCTCGATAATTTTAAGGAAATAAAAAAAAATCATAGAAAAGTATCGTTTTTGACATTTCTTTAAAAGTATTGATTTTGACTACCTGTCAACTACTGTATTCTTATGTTATACTGTTTTTATTGGCAAAAGTATGTGTGTTTAATATTTCAGAAGTGAATTGACTGCTTATGATATTAGTTTTACTAAGATTTTTCTCAAAACATTAAGATTAATGCAGTATGCAACTAAAGAGTTTCATGTATTTGAGACAAATCAGTAAAATACAATATTATTGCTATTGCTACAACAATTATTAAAATCAGTACAATACTGCTTCAAGGCCTGAAGCTTTTTGTTTAAAAACGAACTAATTCACTGAACAATCTCCTCTACTGCCAGACGGATGCTAATAATGAAGGTATCAGCCCACATCGGAGAGTTCACCCCCCGCCTCCGCGCGCACGTGGCGGCCCGCTACCCGTACCTCGCCATCCCCGCAGTCTGCTACCCACAGCTACAACACGAACTGTTCTGCAACATGTTCTATCTGCGACATCTCTGTGATACTCAGAAGTTCCCCGATTGGCCTATTCCTGATCCTGTGAGTAGCATTCAAATATTTTTAAAAATAGAGTGTCATTCGATAACTATTTTTTTGCTAGATATTCAAATAATTCAGTCTTTGTGTACGAATATTTATAGAGGCTATAGCTTCTTTCACGTGATAATAAGGAGTATTGTAATATATGGTAGTGTAAAACTTCAATAACAAATACTGTGTAAGCTTTTGGGTAACAGTTGCCATAGTCACGTTAGTTAATGACGAGTAATTTTTACCCTTTAAAGGACCTACGCCGATTTAGTCTGTAATCTCATTTACATACTTTGTACACACTAATCGAAACCTAAAACACCTGATGAATTTTTTTCTACCATCTAGGTTGGTCTTCTCAAAGACGTATTAGAAGCGTGGCGACGTGAAGTAGAGAAGAAACCGCCTTCAATGACAGCGGGCGAGGCGTACGCCGCCCTGGGCCTGACTACAGGTCAACATGACGAGGCCGCAGTGCGCAAAGCTTACTATAGACTTGCGCAACAATACCATCCTGATAAGAATCCTGAAGGACGGGTTAGTTATTTTTTATTTTTTATTTTCAGAGATATTGATGTAGTATGCATGAATGGTAGACTTGTATAATACTTAGCATATTTTGAAATTTCGGTGGTATAGTTGCGCTAAAAATTTGCGCAGTCATGCGCAACTTGTAGTTTGTTGCGCCACTTATGCCAGTACTTTTTCAACATTTAATGAATTACGTAATAGTCAAAACAAGTTGCGATTATACAGTAGTCAAATAAAAATACTTTTAATTCATTAAAACATGTTTAAATACAATTAGTTGAATGTGTCATGTGATTATGAATATTTTTATAGGATCGCTTCGAAGCTGTAAATCAAGCCTATGAGTTTTTATGCAGTCGTAACGTATGGACCGGTGACGGACCTAACACCAACAATATTGTTCTCATACTTAGAACACAGACTATACTCTTCCAGAGATACTCTGAAGGTAAGACTTTGTGATATTTGTTTTGCCTTGAGGGCATGTACAGTACTTGAACGTTGAGGTAGGCTCGGCCGCTCTAGGGCGGAACCGCGACGGTCTTTAACTGCGCAAGTTTATGAAACAGGAAAACGAATAATGTAACGTGGTTAAAACCCGCCGCATTTCCACCAGTGCCACCAAGGTGATATTTGTTTAAAAGTAATTGTTTTTCTGTCTCGTTGGCCGAGTGGGCGCAAGTGCGACTGCTGGTCAAGAGGTCTCGGGTTTAATTCCCGGGTCGGGCAAAGTATTAATGGGTTTTCAAAAATCTCATTAGTAACATGGAGTCTGGAAATGTGCCCGGTATATGGCAATAGGCTCACCCCTTATTACATGGGACTCATAACATAAATAGTGAAAAGTGGGTGTTACATTGTACATTGTAAAGTGCCGTAATGTGCACCTCTGCCTACCCCTTCGGAGGTAAAAGGCGTTATGTTATATTATGTTATGTAATTGTTTTTCAAGTTTGAATGCAGAATGAATGAAATGATTAAATTAATGAAATGTAGGTGTTTAATTTAGTAAAATTGGGGGTTTACTCGCGCAAACTGTTAGTTGGGTCGGTTGGTTTGCGCTGTGGAGCGGGGTTGGTAAGGAGTGTTGTGCGCAGTGCTGGCGCCGTACAAGTACGCGGGGTACGGGGCGCTGCTGCGCACGGCGCGGCTGCAGGCGGCGGCCGCCCAGCTGTTCGCCGACCGAGACGCCGCGCCGCTGCTGCCCGCCGCCTGCGAGCTCGCGCACGCCACCGTGCGCTGCTCCGCGCTCAACGCGGAGGAACTGCGCCGCGAGGGGGGCCTGCAGGTTACTATACGCATTACACTGTTATACTGGCACGGCTTGTAGTCGTTCACTCCGTACATTCACTTGTGGTGAAGATGAAGGTGATAATTAGTATAGAGAAACCAGTTTCACCCAATTGCACTAAGTAGTTAGTTTATTGCAATTAAATTACAATATGAATGAAAGGCGATTATTTCTCTCAGTTGTTGATAGCTACCAACTTATAAGTTGACTATATTTTAATACGTAATTCACATTGTTTTATTACGCTAAATTGTACGCGCGTCGTTAGCCTAAAGTAGGCTAAAAACAAAAAAATGTGCGGTAGTGAAACCGTACAATACTGGAACTCAGTGGTTCTCAAAATATTTTTAGTCTACAACTTATCCGGCCCAAATTACCATAATCGAATCTCGCCTTATGGATATGTAACTGTTATCAATATTAAAAAAAACCGCATATCCTAAATTGGGAAACCCTGCCCTAACTTTATGTTATTGCTGCATTATATTGTTGCATTGCTTGTATTCTTCAGATCGTTTGAATTATGTAACTTCTTAAAATATTTTCCCTCAGCAAGCACTTTGGTCACAGTGAAAACCGCATATAAATACGTTGCGAAAACTACTCGTCGAGTACCGTCATTATAGACACAATTATAGAACAATAGGTTGCGGTCACCGGTGACCGCTTGGTGTTTGACAGTTTAAGAAACTTAACCGCTGACTAAGAGAAGTGTTGTATTATGGATTTGCATTTCTTACCAGGTCCTCCACGAAGCCATGTCTCGCTGCGTCCCGGTACTGTCGAGCGCGCGTGGCCCGGCCGATATGTCTGCGCAGGTATGTGCGCACGTGGCGCGCTGCTTCGCCGTGGCCGCGACGTTCCCCGCCTGCCGCGCCCTCTGTGCTGAGATGCCGCAACTATGCGTCGATCTAGTACCACTGCTCAAGAGACCCGTAAGTATTGTTATTGTAGTATTTTTAAGATCTTTATTTCAAGTTTGGGGATTTAGTTTATTGTTCTTTTTCAACATTATCCTTATTTAATATCTTTACGTTATCATCCCAATTGGTTTAAATTAGTTTTCGTTTCCATCTATCCACTTTTAACGTGTGAAATCGTCACGATGACTAATCGACTTTAGTTTGTTGAAGATAGAATATGTTCCAGAATCTGAAATTAAGATTGTTTGCGATATTATCTTTCACTCCTTTTAATAAATTTACCACTATTAATTTTTTTATTTATTTTACATTATCTTCGTATACCATAATTTCTTAACCACATCATCATCATCTCGTGTTCGTCCACTGCTGGACATAACCCTCTCCAATGGCACGGCACTGAGCTCGGTCTTCAGCTGTTTTCATCGAACCACTGCCAGCCACCTTGCGGATGTCGTCGCTCCACCTGGCTGCAGGGCGCCCCCATCGATGAGTCTGAGAATGTGTCGTTCCCAGAACCTGGGCGAGACGGCGTGCGCGGGCGCGGCGGCGGCGGGCGCGCTGGCGCTGGAGGCGGGGTGCCGCGCGCAGTTGTCGCGGGCGGGCGCGCTGCAGGCGCTGCTGCCGGCCGCGCTGCGGTACGACTACACGCTCGCCGAGTCCGGGCTCGACACCGACACGCAGCTCAGCAAACAGGTCACTTAAATACATTATGGACTGCGGTGTTCTTTATGAACAAACTTGTATCCCTATTTTTTTTTAACTCTGCGTCGTTGGCCGAGTGGCCGCAATTGCAACTGCCGGGCAAAGGGTATCGGGTTCGATTCCCGGGTCGGACAAAGTATTACTGGGATTTTTTTAAAATTCTGAGTAGTAGTACGGAGTCTGGAAATGTGCCCGGTATATGGCAATAGGCTAACCCCCTATTACATGGGACTGACAACATAAATAGTGAAAAGTGGGTGTTACATTGTACAATGCTATAATGTGCACCTCTGCCTACCCCTTCGAAGATAAAAGGCGTGATATTATGTTATGTGTTTTTTAACTCTTTCAGTCTTTGTTTCTTCTTTCAGCTTCTAATTAGTTTGCATTAGTTATTAAGCATTTCAGTTTAATTAAATAAAATATATTCTTAACGAGAAATATTTGACATTTATCTGTGCTGTTTGTTTGATTTTACCGTCTATTCTTTTACCGACTAGTTTTAAGCCATGCTAAAGGCTCATTCATGAGCAGCTTTCACGACCCGCGACGCGGCGGCTGTTGTGATGCTACTCTAATACGTGTAAGACGTGGGTAAGACGAAAAACGTAATAATTAATTTAGAATGACTCACGAAAGTTATAACTTATAATATAAATATCATTTCACCCATGAAAATCGCAAAATACACAAAATTTTTCAAGTCTCTTAATCAACTTCATAAATATCCATATTGTCGCAGGAGGTAGCCAATCAACTAGCGAAGCAGTGCGTAGTAGCGCTAGCGGCGATGTACGGGCCCCACACTACTGCGTCACCACTGGACGAGAACATTGAGAACTCCTTACATTTGTTACTCACGCCCTATCTATGTGGGAGACTCGCGGAACCTGATCAACATGAGGTATGTTCAGATTTTTTTTTCGATTAATGGCGCTGTTGTAGATGAAAACTATTGTGCTATAAAATTAGAACAACAATATATTTTTTTATTCGTTTAGCTTCTTCAGACTTATTCGTTGAATTTTTTACAATTTTGTAAGATAAAATAATAATTTCTGTACAACTTAGGAAAGATGACAAGCCAGCTCACTGTTCTTCCTTGTGTATAACTGTTATCATAACAGATGGACGTTTGCAACACTAAACATATTTCCTCCATTTAACAACCAACCCACCTTTAACACTTACCTCATTTAACCACATCGTTTCTCATCCACAGCTCCTAAAAACCTTAACATCGAATTGGCGCACGCCATACTTAGTTTGGGACAACAGTACTCGCGCAGAACTGAAGGACGTGTTGCGCAAATCACGCCCTCTGATGGAAGACGAAGGACCTATCATAGAGCCCTTTACATACTCCGCTCATGAAGGACTTGTGTCGGTCGGAGGGGTGTATATAGACATCTATAATGAACAGCCTGACTTCCCTATTGAGGTAAGATTTAGATAGTTATATTTTAAGTGTTTTGTTATGAATATGTAATTCAACAATTTTGTATTTATCTGGTATCGATTTTTCTTTATTGTTTTGTTTTTTGATATGACGTCAACTTGCAAAAACCAATGGTAGCATTGCGCAAAATTGCGCTAATTTTGCGCAATGCCACCGTTGGTAAGAAACCAATAATCTTGGTTGAAATACCTACCAATTTTTATTTATTTATGTCTTCTTTATATTATTTTTAGCGCATTTTTTTATATTCCTCACGATTTTGATAACTACAGTTTATTTCAACCATGGTTTCAACAATTTTTACTTTGTTTTCCCCAGAATCCACAGCAATTCATCCTGGAACTACTGAAGTTCATTCAGGAAGAGACACAAAACGACATGACTGGGGACAGAGTGCAACATGTCACATATGCATTGACTGCACTCGCTAATGTTATCATCAAGAACCCAGGTAAGTTCTACCTATATCAGTTTCTATTCATTTCTGGGTGCAATGAAAAATTCTGAGGTTGTAACCAAAGTTGTAGGTATTGCCCAATATTTTGTGTGCTAATGATTCGACAAATAGGATAAAGCACGTTATCGTGTGTGGATCGTATTTGTGATATAATTAACACCTATTGATGTCCTTACGAAAGAATTATACTGAGCGGATATGAATGGGAACGCCGGTAGAGGGCACCCTAGTCTAGTATACTGACCAGGGTGCTTACTCTTGAAACCAATCTTAATGTCAATGCAATTTCAACCCAATAAAATCTCAATAATTATCCAATGTCAAAATTATACAACCCCTATCGTAGCTGTTAAAGTAGGATTCAGAGTACGGAATATAAAACCAAACGCAATACCATTTAGTTTGTTAAATATCCACGCAATACGGATGCAATAGGCGCTAGTGTTGCAACTCAAGAGTACGAAATTTCACAATGTCAATATCGAACGATCGGAATTGGAATTAAGATTGGCGATTTATTAAAGAACCAACGAGCATGTATGAGAAGACTGATGACTGTTGATGAAGCGAAAGAGGTATGTAGAAATTATAGCAATTGGCGTGCCATAGTTTCTGCCTATCCCCATGGGAGACAAGCGTGAGGTTATGGTACACACATATGTGTGTATGGTAGTTGGTGACCAAAAATATTAACATTTCTTATCGTCTGCATAACATTTTCACGTTGCAGTAGTGATAATAATGGGCGTTTATTCTTAGGTACGGAGATCCAATGCATCGGTCAGTTCGGTCTGATCTTCGGGTTACTGTCGGCTCGAGCTCACCCCCAGCTACAAGATGGAGCCCTCCGAGTAGTGGGCAGCGCCGGGGCGCGGCGCGAGTGCGTGGAGGACGTGGCGGCCAGTGCCGTGCTGGGACACCTGCTCGCCCTGCTGGCCGAGCGGCCGCCGCGCCCGGCTGCAATGACTGCACTCGCTGCTCTACTCGCTAATACTGCTATTGTTAGGGAGGCGCTCAACAAAGGTATGTTATGATGTAGCGACATATTTCTACTATATAGAGGTATAGACTGCACGGTTGGTGCGGTGGCTGGGCAACTGGCTGCCGTGCAACGTGTCGCGGGTTCGATTCCCGCACGAGACAACACTTTGTGTGATCCACAAAAAGACCCAAAACAACAGTTTTGGTTCTGGGTGTCATTGTGTATGTGAACTTGTATGTTTGTAAACGCACCCACGACACAGGAGAAAATACCAGTGTGGGGCAACGTTTAAAAAAAAAAATCTGTATTGGTTAAGTACTTATGCTTGTTGTGTAATGTCAATATTGCGTAATGGTTGCGCAATAGAAACTGTTAGCGCAATGACAATTAAAATTTAAGGGTAATCGGTGTGCATATAAAAATTGTGGGATTTTAAACAAAAAAATGCTAGCGTTATTATTGCGCATATGAAATATTCGCGCAATCCTTGCGCAAATCAAACATATATTGCGCAATACGAAATTTGTTGAACGAAGGTTTCTTCTATAAACATGTTGTTCTTAACATCTAATGATTATTATCTTTGTGTTCACAGGTGCTGTGATATACTTGTTAGATCTGTTCTGCAATAGTAAGCTGCCTGAGACGAGAGAGGCGGCAGTCGAACTGCTAGCCAGAATGATGTCAGACAAATTACATGGACCAAAGGTACAATAGTAATGAAAATATTTTCTTCTAACGCATATATTATTCCTTATTAGTTTTTTAACATTATTTGACTTATATGAAGTTGAACACATTTCTTGTACGAGTCAGCGACTGTACATCACACGCACGCGCGCTTCATGTCAGCAGATTTTAGTTTATTCATTTCATTATAGTTATAGCAATAAATTTGTATTCAGTACATGTTCAGCACTCAAATACATCAGTACTCATCAATCATTAGTTTAGTTGATAATATAGTCGACGTGTTAGTTTAGTGTATCAATAAATCTCATCTCACCGGACTATCAAGCGACTTATTTCCACCTAGACTCCAAGTTGTGTGAGAATCATTCAACAACTCATACATCTTTATGGTCCTTCGAGCCGGATATGGCCCAAATTTACAGCAAGATCTCATGTCATTGATCTTACGATGGAGACAATATCAGTTCGCGTATACAGCAGATATTGAAAAAATGTATCGCCAGATACTTTGCAGCCGAGATCATCAACAGTACCAAAAGATACTGTGGCGGAGTTCTCCAAACCAGTCATTGCGTGAATATCAGCTTGCCACAGTCACCTATGGCATGAAAGCAGCTCCCTTTTTAGCCATGATGACATTGAAACAGTTGGCTATTGATGAAGGCTACAAATACCCCAATAGCAAAGCAGCAAACACATTGAAAGAAGACTTCTACATGGATGATCTTGTAAGCGGAAGTTTCACACTGTCGTCGGCAAAAAATCTACAGTCAGACTTGATCCAATTGCTCAGGTCCGGAGGGTTCAACTTACGCAAGTGGTCATCCAATAATGAAGAATTACTGCAAGATGTCAGCAGTGCGTGTTCAAATCAATCTTCGTTTGAATTCAAACATGCAGAATCGACAAAAACACTTGGTCTAAAATGGCATCCAAATGAAGATACATTTTCACTTGAATTAAAATTAAACGAAGCAAAGCCAATAGAAAAAGACACGAAACGTTCACTCTTATCAGATATCTCAAAGATATTTGACCCGCTTGGATGGCTATCTCCTGTTACAATCAAGCTGAAACTTTTGTTTAAACGGGTATGGTTATCTAACATACAATGGGATGACCAGCTTCCAGATGAAATCATCATCGAATGGAATAAAATCAGATCAGAACTACACCACATAGACCAGTTCAGAATTCAAAGATGGTATCATATTGGAGAACACGACACTATTCAATTACACGGCTTTTGTGACGCATCAATCAAAGCGTACGCATGTGTCGTGTATTGCAAATTTAACAACAACATCACCCTTGTTGCAGCTAAAACAAGGCTTGTGCCTGATAACAAAAAGCTTACTTTGCCTCGACTGGAACTAAGTGGAGCGCACTTACTAGCAACGCTTATAAACAAAATTCAACAAGCTCTCCCTGAACGGGAAATCAGAATTTATGGGTGGTCTGACTCTACTGCAGTTCTTGGATGGATTCAAGGAGACATTAATCGATGGACACCATTTGTGGCAAACAGAGTGAAACAAATCACAAAGACAATAACATCAGACAAATGGTACTACATAAAATCAGCAGATAACCCAGCTGACTGTGCAAGCCGTGGCATCTCAGTAGAGTGTCTTAAACAACACCAACTGTGGTGGAGCGGTCCTCAATTTCTTCCTGGGCACGACGAATCATCAATAAAACCCAATCAATTATATTTTACGAATGAAGAAGAAAAGAAAAGAAAACAAACCAACGTCACGACTTTGAATGCACCTCATTGCGATGACATCATACAAAGCATACTACTTAAACACAGCAATATGATGCGCGCCACGCGAGTTCTAGCATGGGTGTTACGTATCACTCGACGACACAGCGTACGTACGGCATATTTAAATGCTGAGGAATTGAAAACAGCAAGGTAGGCCGGGTAGGTGCTCAATGAGTACAGACACATAAATTCTTTTATTTTCATTAAAAATATAAATTTACAGTTTTATAGTAAATATTTAGATATAATAATTTTAATAATCATAATATAATTTAATAATCTAATATAAGTAATAATTTTAATAATCATCTGATGTGATATGCAAGTTTAAAATCAAGAAATTTGTACCACCTGCTGCCACTTCGACAAGTCACTGTTATATATTACGTTCACTCTCATCACTTTACTGCAAGCACGAAATAGTCACTATGCCACGGTTAGATGATGTCCTTTCCGTCGCCAGAACAATGGAGGAGAAACTGTTGGCAGGGATGGGGGAGCTGCAGGCTCAGATGGAGTGTGCAAGCTCTGCTAAAGACACGGTGGCGAAGTTGGCTGACGAGTTCCGTACATTCCGTGTTTTGGTGTACAAAATGCTGGGACTGCTCCAAAACCAGATTGCTGAGTGTTCCAAGCAAAATGATTTGACAGAAACAAGACACAGACGGAAGGCTCTTGTCATTAATGGAGTTGCAGAGGCTGACAATGAAGACTGCAGCAAGATGATGCTTGATCTCTTTAAACGGAAGCTGGACCTCAACCTTCAATCATCGTCTATAAAATCTTGCCAGAGGCTTGGTAGTGCGAAGAAAGATCACAACCGGCCTATACTCATCCGTTTTGATTCTACGGGCACAAAGGCATCGGTGTGGAAGGTTAAGACCAAACTGAAGGGTACTCCGGTTTCAATGAAGGAGTTTCTGACTCGTGGCAGGCAGACAGTGTTTGGCAGGGCACGGCAGCACTTTGGTATGAGGTTCTGTTGGACTCAGGACTGCATCATAAATATCAAGACTGCTGATGGGAAACGTCATAAAATCTCTTCCATGGATGAGCTGAGTCCTTTGATTGAGAAGTATCCTAAGCTGTTGCCTGTGTCTTCATCAACAAGTAGGAGTAGGGTGGAGGATGCAGGGAATCTGAAACAGAACAGGTAATTAATGGCAAACTGCAAGGTAATGTTTCATAATGTAATGTTTCATAATTTGTACTTCCATGTCATGCTTATTGTAACTTACTTGTGGGTAGATTCCTTCATTCCATTTTCCATATTATATACTACTCTCACGATAAGAATTTAATTTATCATTCATATCATAGCTTGTAGCTGGTGCCATTTTAACCTTGTTCCATCTCTTGCATTTGTATCATCCCTTTATTTCATTTGGTTTGTCTTTATCACCGAATACGCAATCATATTATTTTTCATAACATTGTCGTCAGTTCATCACAAAGCATGTTGATTGTTGTGTGTGTGTAGTTTGACAGTTCATTTTAGCATCCATCAATATGTCACTTGTCAGTGTCGTTGGCTTGTGACAGTGACGGTCGCTATTTTAGATGCGTTCGGAAATGGTCCCAGAGTAATTAGTAAAATATTGTTTTATTAATTTTTTCTCATGTTATGATGTTTTTTTTTTTTTTCTGCTTTTGTATTGTCTTAATTTTTGTTGATGTCGATGTCGGCCGGCGGGTGGTGCTGGGTTAGGTGATTGGAATAATTTTTAGTTCATTGATATTTATGTATTTAGCTTTTTAAAATCAATTTAATATTTACAGATTCTTATTATTTATATTTATTTATATACACAGATTTTAATTTATTATGTCAGATAGTGATTCTTTTGTTTCCGCTAATGATGATGCCTCTAATAGTGATAGTTTTTGCTCGTTGGGGGCTACTCTTGCAGACTTCATCGATCGCTCTTTTTCCGATAACAGCGACAGATTTTTCAATGTTTGCCACATAAACGCACAGAGTGTTCCCAGTCACTACAGTGACCTCTATGATGCGTTTAACAATGGCAATGTTCATGCCATTCTGATTTCCGAAACCTGGCTCAAACCTCAACTCTTATCAACCACTTACCCCCTTACTGGTTACGTTCTTCTTCGGAATGATCGGATTGTAAGACGGGGAGGTGGAGTGGCAATTTACCTCCGTAGTAACTTTCCTCACAGAATACTCTTGTCATCGTCTCCAAATTCTCCTGCGGAATATTTATTTCTAGAGGTTTGTGTCCGGGGGTTAAAATGGTCCTGGGTGTTATTTACTGCCCTCCAACTAATGACTACTTCACTGAATTCGAGTCAGTTCTAGAATCTTTGGGTTCTGAGTACGAACATCACGTGATCATGGGTGATTTTAATACCGATCTCCTTCTACCAAACTCCTCTAGATCTAATAAGCTCCTTCATCTTATCGAGTCAGCGAGTCTTCACATCTTACCGCTGAATGCTACTCATCACAATACTGTTGCTGATGACTCTTGGCTCGATCTTATACTCACTTCGAATCCTTCCTTGGTTCCCTTCCATGGTCAGCACGACGCTCCCGGATTTTCCCATCATGACCTTATTTACCTATCCTATGCCCTCAAACCACCCAAGGTGAAACCCAAGGTTCTGTACAGGCGCTGTTTTGCGGGGATGGATGGGGAGAGACTTCGGGGTGATGCATCGACACTCAATTGGGGGCCGCTTTTTGAGGCGGAAACGGTTGACGAGAAGGTAGCAATTTTTAATGCGTCTCTCGTTAGTCTATACGACCGTCATGCACCCATCAGAAGGATCAAGGTTAGGCGACCACCGGCGCCTTGGATGACCGCAGGAGTACAGATGGCAATGCGTCGTAGGGACCGCGCGTTCCGCAGGCATAGGAGAAATCGTACTGACGAGAACTGGGAGGCTTTTAAAATTGCAAGAAACAGATGTAACCAAGTGGTACGTAACGCTAAGCGCCGTCATATTCTCAATAATATTTCTTGTTCATCTCCTGCCAATATCTGGAAATTTTTCCGGACTCTTGGTATTGGCAAACCTCAAAATTCAGACCAGTCTATAACAATTGGTTTAGATGACCTTAACCAACATTTCTCCACTGTTCCTACTCTAGATCATCTTACCAGACTAAACACCTTGTCTTTTATCAGTGGTCTGACACGTCCCAAAATAAACAATTTCTGTTTCATTCCAGCTGATGCGACGGAGATTCGTAAGATTATCCTTTCCATTAAATCAAAAGCTGTGGGTTGTGACTCCTTATCCCGAGATATGATCACATATATTCTAGACCACGTGCTGTCACGCAATAACTCATATTATAAATTTCTCCATGTTCTCCGGTGTATTTCCAGCAGTTTGGCGTAAAGCTTTTGTTCGACCCTTACCTAAGGTTAGTACTCCCACTCTGCTGACCCACTTCCGTCCTATCTCAATCCTTCCCTTCCTATCTAAGGTGCTGGAGGCCTGTGTCCATAAACAATTGTCTCACTTTGTTTACAATCATAGCTTAATAAGCCCGTTGCAATCTGGGTTTCGACCTGGCCACAGCACTATAACTTCCCTCCTTAAAGTGACTGGCGATGTTAGGGCTGGTATGGAGGATACCAAAGTAACACTTTTGGTATTGGTTGATTTTTCTAACGCGTTTAATATGGTCAGTCATGATATCCTTTTGGCAATCTTATCCCATCTTGCGATCTCTGGCAAATCACTGGAATGGTTCTCTTCATACCTTCGGGAGCGTCGGCAGTCTGTCCAGTATGATGAGAAGTTCTCTGACTGGTGTGACTTGACGGCAGGCGTTCCTCAGGGCGGCATCCTTTCTCCACTTCTTTTCTCTATTTTTATCAACCTTATCACTCCTGAACTTCAGTGTGCGTACCATTTGTATGCGGACGACTTGCAGCTGTACCGTCAATCTGTGGTGGACGATCTGCCCAGTGCTATCAGTAAACTTAATAGTGATCTAACAGCTGTTCAAAATTGGTCAGAGAGGTTTGGCATAGCTGTAAACCCAAACAAGTGTCAGGCCATAATCATAGGTAGCTCTCGGAATCTTGGATCGATTGATGGTGCAGCACTGCCCCCTATCTCGTATAATGGTGTGACTGTTCCGTTCAGTCGGGACGTGAAGGATCTGGGCCTGATTATTGACAGTACATTGAGCTGGCGTGCTCAGGTTACAAGTGTTTGCCAAAGGGTGACTGGATCGTTGCGGGCTCTGTATCGTCTGAGGAACTTTCTTCCGTCCTCTGTGAGGACGCAGCTTGTGCAGACCTTGATTTTCCCGATTATTGATTACGCTGATGTCTGTTATTACGACCTGAATGCAGATCTACTCAATAAGTTAGACCGACTTCTAAATAACTGCATTCGATTCGTTTTCAACTTACGTAAATATGATCATATTTCTGCACATAGGATGCAACTGAAGTGGCTGCCCATACGCTTGCGCAGGCAGCAGAGGGCATTAACCACTTTATTCTCTTATCTTGACTCTCCTTTTTCACCTACTTACCTTGCTTCTTACTTCCAATATACGTGCGCAAACCACACAAAATTTCTTCGTTCGTCTCAAAACCGACATCTTCAATGTATCTCTCATCGCACTGACTTCTTTCATTCTTCCTTTTTCATTCAAGCTGTTATTCTGTGGAATGCGTTGCCCAAGGAGATCAGAATGGCAACAAGTCGCAATACCTTTAAATTTAAAGTCCGTGAGCAACTACTTAAGCATTGGCAGACTCAAAACAATTAAGGAAACTATTCTAACAACGTTTTCTTTTTATATAATATATTGTAGTATTTATGCAGTATAAGTATTTGTTTAGTAGTATATATTATATGGTATGTATATGTCTATTTATAAAATATTGTATTAATATATTTATTCTATAGGTATTTATGTGTTTGGTATACATATTACATAACTTTTTTTTTATTTTTTGATTGTGTTCTGGCTTCGCAACCACTTCATTTCTCTGCACTTCCCTATGGTTGACTGTAAGAGAATGCCTTAAGGCATTAAGTCCGCCAATCACTGTATTTTGTGAAGAAGAAATAAATAAATAAATAAATAAATAAAACATATGATTATAAAACATACTCAAGAAATGGAGTTTGCAGACGAAATCACTAACTTAAAAATGGGAGAGCAAATACATACGAGGAGCAAAATATTGAATCTTAGACGAAGATAACCTCTTAAGAGTTGGTGGTAGACTCAAACATGCAAACATTTCCGAAGACATGAAACATCCTTGCATCATACCACATAACAGCCGTGTTACGGACCTAATCATAGACCAAGCCCATTGCAACACGTTTCATGCAGGACCTCGGATAACATTAGCATACATTAGACAGAGTTATTGGATACTAGGAGGAAACAGAGCTGTAAAAAAGCGGTTACATACATGTATTACTTGTAAGAAGCACAAAGCAACTAAACAAAAGCAAATGATGGGTGACTTACCTGAATCTCGATGCAATCCTTCTCGACCTTTTCACCATACTGGGGTAGACTTCACAGGCTACGTTGACGTAAAACACAACAAAGGACGTACAAGCAAAACGAGTAAAGGATACATTGCAGTGTTTGTGTGCATGGTTACTAAAGCGGTGCATCTCGAACTTGTATCAGATCTAAGCTCATCATCATTCTTAGCTGCTTTGAAGCGTATGTCTGCACGTCGAGGCAAGCCGCGCCACATCTACAGTGATAACGGTACCAACTTCGTTGGTGCCAACAAAGTTTTACAACAGGAACTAGCAGAACTCCGTAGAACATTCAATGATGATCTGTATTCTGAAATTAGTAATATGGATATTCAATGGCACTTTAATGCTCCTTCGTGGCCGAGCGCTGGGGGTTTATGGGAAGCAGCTGTAAAAAGTTTGAAGCATCATCTTCGACGTGTTGTAGGAGCTCAGAAACTCACGTTCGAAGAATACAGTACCTTGCTTGCCCAGCTCGAAGCATGTCTCAACAGTCGCCCGCTATGCGCAATTACAGAGGATCCCGACGATGTAAACTACTTGACACCTTCTCATTTCTTAAGCAGTGGTCCTATACTAACGGTATTAGATACAGAAGATGATGACAGAACAAGATGGAAGAGGACGCAAACAATTTTTAAAGATGTTTGGAGTAGATGGCAAGCTGAATATCTCGCTCAACTCTCTGCGAGAAGCAAGTGGCTTGTACCTCATGAAAATGTCAAAATTGGCGATGTTGTCATAATTCATGAGCCTAACCTACCAGCGGGAAGATGGCTTCTAGGAATAGTCATAGAAGCGCATCCTGGTACTGACGGGTTAACTAGAGTCGTCACACTAAAAACCAAAAATGGTAACATCAAACGCCCTGTGATTAAAGTGTCTGTGCTTGTATCAGAATCAAAGGCCACACACTTACCCGTTCACTCAGAGAAAAGAACTGACAAGCAAGACTTCCAATCGAAAAAACCATCAAACCGACCTGGATTAAGATCGCATTTGATAACGACTATAATCACGTTGTTTTTCTTCATTACGACAGCATTCAGTCAGGAACAATCAACATTACCGTACACTTTGACAGAAATAAACAAAGCACTTTATTTTGATAAAATATCAAATATGCAGTTTATACGAGATGAATGGAAACTCATCGTGTACTACGATATGAATCCGTACTGGGAAGGGTCAATAACATACAATAAATACCTGGAACAAATTAACAACGTATGCAAAAGAGGATCCAACAACGCAGTTTGTGACATCATCCTTCTCCAACTAAATCACTCATATGACGAACTACAATACTATGACGCCATGTTACTCAGTCAGCATTTTAAAGAAAGCATGCGCAAGCGACGGGGCCTCATTGACGGTGTAGGCTACGTAGCTAACAGCTTATTCGGAGTGTTAGATCAGCGATTTGCGGATAAATATGAAAAGGATATTTCTCTTATTAAGGAAAACGAAAAAACCCTGGCTCGTTTATGGAAAAATCAGACATCAGTCGTGGAAGCAGAGTACAATTTACTAAAAAGAACAGAGTCTGCGATTAATCGCCAACACAAAGTTATTCACCAGCACCTGAACAATCTCACAAAGGCCACAAATACGTTAAGTAAAAACTTACAAGAACAAGAGGTCATGAATGAGTTAGCTCTATCGACCATCATAGCAACAAACATGCTCTCAAAACTAAAGTCAATACAAGACATTTTGATTGACTCCATAACAGACATTCACCATGGCATGTTCAGTGCACATGTACTCTCGCCAGGACAACTACGTGACCAACTTAGCATTATATCGGGACAGTTATCAAGAGAACTTTCTTTACCAATAGAAAACACACAAACTGAACTATCGAAAGTTTTTCCCCTCCTGAGAGTCAAGGCAAGAATGACAAAGCAGTATCTTATATTTGAAATCAGAATACCACTGGTCAATAGAGAAAGATACGATCTATATCAATTAATTCCAATCCCAGGACAACAAGGCAACACAACAGTGACCGTCATTCCTGTCTCAGATTACATTGCCATTGACTTACGTAAGGATACATATCTAGCTATGACGAAGCAAGATATACAACAATGTATTCAGAATGGAGAATACAATCGTCTTTGCCATTCTCGAAAACCTGTCTTTCAATTTAAATCAGAAGACAGCCTATGTGTCAAAAGCAAGGACACAGACAGGTGTCTCACAGATGTTGCAGCATGCCGCAATAATTGGATTGAATTAAACAAAATAAACACATACCTATTTTACTGTTGCGGACAGTGTACCATCCGTATCATATGTGAGCGTCAAATTACAGCGACGCAAATAACAAAGGCCGGTGTCATAGCATTGGATTCCGATTGTGTAATCAAAGGTCAAAATTTTACTGTATTTTCACACAAGATGCAGTATTCGGAAGTGAACACTGCAGCTGAATCTTTGCCTGAGGTAATCGCGCCGATAAACCAAATCATCAACGTTTCGGTGCCACGAGTCAATCTTACCTATATTGATCAGCAAGATTCACTACAACACATCAAGGAACAGATAGATCAAATGAAGTCAGAAAATGCTCTCATCCCTGACATGTCCACCCACGATATTCATCAATACTCGATCATCTACATTCTATTGTTGGGCGCAGTAATGTCAGCGCTAGCCTTCACATTTCGATGGTATTGTCGTCGTGGGCGGGGCAGCACCAACTTACAGTCGGACTTCGAACGACCGCAGCCGGTGCCGATAGTAGCCATGCACCGACAAGACAACGCCTCCTGCGCGCCAGTGACACGACCAAGAAGGGAGCCATCACCGCCACACGGTCAAGAAGCAGTAGAATTATCAAACTTCTCTAGAATACTTAGTAGTATGAAGCGTCATAAGAACACGCCTCCTATTTTCACTAAGCCTAGTGATAGTGATTAATTATCAATTGTAAACATAGATTTAAGTTATGAATTATAATTGGGTGAAATTTTATAAGTTTAGCATAAGAAATTTGTTAATCATTCATCTCATCTTTCTCGTCTGGGAATATGTACGAGTCAGCGACTGTACATCACACGCACGCGCGCTTCATGTCAGCAGATTTTAGTTTATTCATTTCATTATAGTTATAGCAATAAATTTGTATTCAGTACATGTTCAGCACTCAAATACATCAGTACTCATCAATCATTAGTTTAGTTGATAATATAGTCGACGTGTTAGTTTAGTGTATCAATAAATCTCATCTCACCGGATTATCAAGCGACTTATTTCCACCTAGACTCCAAATTGTGTGAGAATCATTCAACAACTCATACATTTCTTGTGGATCCTTTCTGTAATGCCTAGCTTCACTGACAGACAGACGGACGGACAATTCAATTTTTGAAGTTTTAAAAGTGCCTAATTAAGGATTAATTGAAATAAATGCTTTGACTTTGACAATTTTGGCCTTAGAAATATGCAAACTATCAAAATAACTGCTGGACTTTCAGCACAAATATAACCTTGAACCTTTAAGTTTCAAGTATAAATTATCGTACTTTACTTCTTATTTAAAATAATAACGAATAATTAATCATCCATTAAAAATAATCATCCAATAAAAATTAATCATCCATTAAAAAATAAACATCCGTTAAAAATTAATCATTCATTAAAAATAATAATATATTAAAAAAATCTTCCATTAAAAAAATCATCCATTAAAACTTAATCATCCATTAAAAATTAATCATCCATTAAAAAATATTCATCCATGATCTCTCTACTTGCCACTAGGTCCGTCTAACAATATCTCGTTACATTCCGGGTGTATTTGCGGAAGCGATGCGCGAGTCTAGTGCGTCGAATGCGGTACACATGTTCGATGCTCAGCACGAACACCCTGAGCTCGTGTGGACTGATGATACAAGACGTAGACTTGCTACACACATCGCGCAGCTGAGAGACAGGTTAGTAATGTGATATTTTACTTGAAATTTTGTTACTGGCAATACAATTTACAATTTCAAAAACATGCAACATTACTTGTACATTTTTTAAATTGTAAGGTGTTGCCACCATTGACCTAAGTTGAACTTAACATACTACTTACTTCGTGCGTTGTGCGACCAATATCTTGTGTTCTGATATCAATTACACTAATAATATTTTCTGTTTAATAATTAGATATAAAAAACGGTAATTACTCACAGAAGTAGAAGCACCCTGACATTTTATAGTCCCGAACAAAAGTTTAATGAGAGACCTGAATAAAAATAAAACGTAGTTTATTTATTTACTTCAAAATACTTTTTTATTTAGACACCAATCAGACCAGCTTCGTTCTCCAAACGCGGCGTTCGAGGACCGGGAAACATTAGAACGCGCGGCCACAGGCGAGCAAACATGGGCGCCGCCTGGCGAGGTCGTGGTAGACGGGGTGTATCTCAAGTTGTATCTACAGAACCCACACTGGAACCTGCGGAGCCCTAAACGATTCCTCCAGGAGCTGTTGACTGAAACCATCGCCGCAGTGAATAAGGATTCGTCAGAGGTATGTTTTTGAAGATTTCATGTTGGTTGATGTTTGTTGATGTTTGATGGTGATTTGATGGTGGATTTGATGTTTGTTTGTTTTGAAATATGACTTAAATGTTATAAAACTATATGATTTCGTTTTTAACTGATTACATTGAGTTCACACACCGAAATAGGTACAGGAAAAGAGATATTGCAAACTTATTGTTTTTGGCTGACATTTTTCCAAAATGGCGGCGCGAGCGGCGCACTTACGAGAGTGCGAAATGGAAATAAAAAAGAGCACATTAAAATGTATATTGCCAACTTTCAAAACTCCCGAAAAAAATTCTAAAGAACTACCAAATGACTGAGCTAACATGTAGTACTCAGGGTTGACATTCTAAAGTGCCAACTGTTCGAAAGTGCCTTATATTGGACTAATGGGCCCTACCGTATTGGTGCTTACCAGATGGCGCTAGTGTAAACCTCTCCTTCTTCGTCCAATAGAAAATTAGCTAGTGTCACACCATTGGGGGTCCTATGTTTGACAGCTGCTGTGATTGGACCAAAACACCTCTTGGTACATTTGCGTCTTCTGGTGAGCAAGACTCGAGAGAGAGACTCAACACTTTACTATGTTCACCGCTACAGGGTAGTCGCGGCGAGACATGCGCGTTGGCCCTGAGCGCGGCATTACGCGCCCGACCGGCACTGGGCGAGCTTTGCGCGCAGTTGGGGGAGGTGCCGCGACTGGCGCGGTTACTCACGCACGCGCCCAGGCTGGCACTACCCGTACTAGCTGCCCTGGCGCCGACACAGGTAACATACAGTGTCGCGACTGGCGCGGCTACTCACGCACGCGCCCAGGCTGGCACTACCCGTACTAGCTGCCCTGGCGCCGACACAGGTAACATACAGTGCCGCGACTGGCGCGGCTACTCACGCACGCGCCCAGGCTGGCACTACCCGTACTAGCTGCCCTGGCGCCGACACAGGTAACATACAGTGTCGCGACTGGCGCGGCTACTCACGCACGCGCCCAGGCTGGCACTACCCGTACTAGCTGCCCTGGCGCCGACACAGGTAACATACAGTGCCGCGACTGGCGCGGCTACTCACGCACGCGCCCAGGCTGGCACTACCCGTACTAGCTGCCCTGGCGCCGACACAGGTAACATACAGTGCCGCGACTGGCGCGGCTACTCACGCACGCGCCCAGGCTGGCACTACCATACTTAAAACTGACATACTAGACACCAATATATGTACGGCAAAACTATATTTACTATTTGCTGGCAACATTATACACCTATGTTTTATGTATTCTGCAGGCATGTGTAGTGGCGCTATCCCAGACGGACGTGATGTCCAGCATGAAGACCGCAGTGCAGTCGTGCAAGGAGTCGGTGGGCTGTGCGTGTGAGGCCCTCGCACTTATATTTTCCAGCAACGCCAATACTGACCGATTGGTGTTACAGGTCTGTTATATGTATATTTTTTTTACATTCTATTTTGGTAGTTTAAATGGTTTAATGTTATAAAATTTGGTGAAAGTTGTGCATGGCTGTTAGTATAACAATGTTTAGATTGTGTCTGTAACATTTGAAGCCCTAAAATATTGTATTTTGTGATATTATGGTACATTGCTGGATCATAATGATTATTTTATAATTCGGTCTTATACAACCGTACACTTTTTACTACCTGCGACTTAAACAATCGCCCAAATGAATAAGTGTTAACACAAAAATATCCACAGGCACTAGAAACAGATCTAATAGGCGAACTCCTCTCTCTCCTGGAGACTCGCTTGGACGGCGCGACGGCGGCGCAGTTGGTGCGCGCGCTGAAGGCCATGAGTCGGTCGGCGCTGCACGGGGAGCGCGTCAAGGCCGTGCTGGCGCGCTCCGCCGTCTGGGACCACTACAGCGCGCAGAGACACGACCTCTTCATCACTGCCGCGCCGCAGAATAACTTACTCACAGGTACGATTGGAAATCAGTAATAAATAACCAGTATAGAGCAAATTGCCGCCATTACTGTGCTAAGACCATTCTTAAGAAACCTTTATGTTTTGATGAAAATAGCTTAAAAATCTGTTTAACAGTTTTTTAGATTATTGCCTCACTGACTGACAGATTGATGGATTATTCTATAATCTTTTGACATTTCAAAAGTACCTCTGTATGATTTAGTTGAAAAAAATACTTTAACTTGAGTTTGACAAAAAATACAGACACGCGATTGGACGATTGTTTTTTATGATAGAACATGAATAAGAGTTACAGTTCATGCTTTTGAGGAGAAATAAGTAGGTATTTATATGACTTTGGGAGTATAGAAGTACTCCATTGCAGGATATTTTTTATTATTAAAACATTATCTTTTCCCCCACAGGCGCTCCTCACACGGCCGGCTACCTGACGGCGCCGCCATCGAGTATCCCGGCACAGCCGCCCCCCATCGACTGACCACGCAGCCCCGCGCTACATGCTACTAGTACTCGCAGTACTCGCAGTACTCTCCCCTGCCTCACTACAAACACACGCGTGTTTCTGAAACAACAGTACTGCTGACTAGACAAACGCTCAAGTAAGTCTTCTATAGAATCTCTTTTAACTGAACTAATTCCTTCGAAAAGTTAAGGCGAGGAAAACTTTTGAGGTCAATTCCTCCGCTATCGTGGCCGTGAGCGATCAACGTGTGAATAAAATTCTTAATGATTTTATTAGTGAAATTATAGTTCTATAAATGAAAAATACTTTAGATCAAAGTTCAGCCGTACACGCCTTTCAGGAACAAGCAGTGTTAGCGAATTTGTCTTGGCGTACTCCGCGGCTTATTACTATGATTGCAATCAGATATCGTCACATTTCGATGTATTATAGCAATACTTATAATACGTTTAAAGTTTAAATTCGCATGAAATTGTCAGTCCCTGTAAATTACGTTCAGCCATCGAATATAGTACTAACAAGACAAATTCAATTGTACTTATGTAAAAATAGTTAAGTTGCTGCTCTATATTTTCTAAGTGTCACATGTCGATGTCTCATTGTAAATTTATAGTATATCAATATCCGACCAGTGTGTGGTACGCTCGAAGTATTAACAGCCAAAGTTATGTGTATGTAATTCTGAGGCCTTACTACGAATTTATCTTATGTTTAAAGTATTCAAAACGAGACCGCATTCGGCGCTCTGATTGGTAAGTTCATTGGAGCCGGCCAATCAGAGCGCAGAATACGGGCTCATTACCATTACTTTAAACGAAAAATAAACTCGTACTAAGGCCTATGTTCGTCTAAAATAGAATGTGTATAATCGTTTGATCTCTAACGAAAGGCAAATATTGTTTACATCATTCCTAATTACGTTAGCGACATAGGTTTTTATAGGATTCGCACTTTTTTATGAAATGTTAGATTAGTGAATGTTACGAAAGATATCGCACTTTGAATAGTGCTAAACAAATAATTATTATTTGCTATAAAATATAAATGATACTCTATATTGCCGGTGATTTATGTACCAATGATAATTGTGATTTTATGGCAATATTAACTTAGCAATTGCAATAATTTGATGACGTACAGTCATATTACCAAGTGATATATACGTGTGTTCATTTCCTGGATTCCACATCAAAACAGATCGTCGAGTAAAATAACTATTAACATTTTAATGTATGATATTCATGTCAATAACCTAATAGAATTCGCACTTTTTTACGGAAATAGTATTTAAATATTTATATGTATGTAGACGTATGTTTGTATGTATGTATGTAGCTAATAATCTGTGCGTACATGACATAGTTCACTAGTACAGTTTTTATATGTGTATTCGCGACATATAAAGGCTTTCTTGCCATGATTAGTTATATTGAGACTGAAAATCAATTAATAAATCATTTGAATTTTGGCACTAAAATATTTTTTTAAGGTATACGAAGTCTTTGAGGCTTTTAGTAAAACAATTTTTTTTTTCGAATTATCATTACAAAATTGCAATTTATTTCATGTATTTTAGATTTATTTTTACATTTCTTTTGAAGACCCGTTGTAAAGGATTTACAACTGTTTTTTTATTTGATAAATTCAATATTAGATAACTTGTAGCTTTCTAACAAACTGATCATTTAATAAAATATTCTGTAAGTAGCTTTTTTAAAATATAATTATGTGTTAACATCAAAATTATGTGTGATATTGTAAAGGAAATTAAAATGTTTGGTTTAGTCATATCATAGAGTTTTAAGGCGTTTATACTTTATTGAAATTATGATGCTCTTATGTTCGCTCATTGAGTACGTCCTAATAAATAATATGTATTATAGCTATATAATATGAGTGAGTACCAACTACTGCGATATGTTGATAGCTATCATACGCTGGTATATGATTTTTAATATTATGGTTTGTTTGTTTGCCTCTGTACAAAGCTTTATCGTTTTATTTTCTAATGTGCCAGTAGTTGAAATAGTCGATAAATTGTGATAGTTGGTACATCACTAGTATCGATAATAAAGGAATGTGATTGGTCGTGATGAGAGTGTGGTCTGTATTATTACTTTTATAATAATGTGTATTGAATTACAAAAGTCGTGTTGGCAAGCTTTAAGTGGGTGGCACAGGGCACACGCATCACGAAGGATGTATCGAAGGGCACCATGATGGAAAAGCGAGGTGTGATCATATGGATATTTTTATATCTAGAGATAAGTTATATTGCTGTAAAATATACGAAGTTAATATATCAATCTATCTAATGTTTTATTTATTCTACCCTAATATGTTTATTTTCACAGCACAATATTCAAATTACAGTATGGTTGTCTTCCTTCATTATTTTGGGGATCGAACTGAAGTTTTGTAATTAAAAAGACATATTTCTCCACACATTTTCAATGTGTACTGTCAGTGCTTTATTTATTCCTAATATTACGTAGTATTTAAGTACAAATATCAATACTTATTTACAAAACTAGTTCGTTCAAATTACAAAATCTCTCCTCCTAAATCTAGACCAAAGACACTCTTTCAGTGCAATTTTGGTGGCATGGACCATGATAGGCTTCGTGAGGATGCCGGCAACATTGTCTGGACTGAGCTTCTTGCCGCTGAAGCAATTGATGAGAAAGTTAATGTCTTCAACAAAAAGCTCATTGAATTATATGACATTCATGCCCCGATACGACCTGTTAAAATCAAACACGTACTAGCGCCGTGGTTGACAGATGACATCAAGGTCATGATTCATAGGAAAGCAGCGACGAGGGCCAAATTTAAACGTCAACCTAATCCAGAAAACCGCGAAGAGTACATTGCAGCCCGGAATCGCAGCAACACGATGTGTAGGGATGCACAACGCCGCTATATTCATGAGTCAGTACAAAACGGAGATCCGGCCAAGGTCTGGACATTTTTGAGGTCTATGGGAGTTGGCAAGCAGCGTCAGAATAGTATCTCTAAAAATTTGGATTGTGAATCCCTCATTAAGCACTTTTCTTCCTCACCCTACATTAATGGGTTAATGAAATCCAAAACCTTAAAATATCTTTCTTCTCTTCCTTCTCCCGACTATCCACCATTTTTCTTCAATCAACTCACAGCTTGTGGTGTTAGGAAGAGTATAATTTCCATCAGTTCCAATGCCGTAGGGAGTGACTGCATCAGCCGTAAAATGATACTCCCTGTCTTGGATGAAATCCTCCCTGTCATCTGCCACATCCTTAATTATTCCTTATCCAGCTGCGTCTTCCCTTCTGCATGGAAGGAAGCGTAGGTCACACCACTTCCTAAAAAATGTAATCCAGAATCCTTTTCTGACTATCGCCCCATTTCTATTTTACCTTTCCTTTCTAAAGTTCTGGAACGTCTCGTTTATAACCAGCTTAGCGCTTTCCTTACCAAACACAGTCTCCTCAATCCTTACCAATCCGGGTTTCGTCCGGGACATAGTACCACTACGGCTCTAGTCCATATCACTGACGATATACGATCCGGTGTTGAAAACGGCAATCTAACTCTGCTCACCTGGCTAGACTTTAGCAATGCCTTCAACACCGTTGATTTTGATATACTGCTTGGAATACTGGGCTCTCTTAACGTATCTCCAACTGTGATTGATTTCTTTCGTAGTTACCTGTGTGGCCGCCGGCAGCGTGTCGCCATTGAGGGTTCATACTCTTCCTGGTCTGATACGGCTGCTGGCGTACCGCAGGGGGGCGTTCTTTCTCCTTTACTCTTCGCAATTTTTATAAATTCCATCTCTAATAAACTTCTATCTTCCTACCACTTGTATGCTGACGATCTGCAAATTTACTCACAGGCACCCCCTAATGAATTTACCGAGGCGGTCAAGATGGTGAATACCGACTTGGCACGAATCTCGGAATGGAGTACGGCCTATGGTTTGAAAGTTAATCCCGCGAAGACACAGGTCATTGTTGTCGGTAGCCCCCGTTTACGCTCTAAAATTATATGGTCGCAGATCCCTCCGATTGTTTTTAATGGTACCACAATACCATACAGTGATACAGTAAAAGACTTGGGTATTGTTATAGACCGAGACTTCTCTTGGGGATCTCAACTGGGACAAGTCAGCCGGAAAATGTTTGCGTCTGCAAGATCTTTGTGTAGACTTCGAAACTTTCTTCCGACTGCTACTAAAATTGCGCTTACTCAATCACTTCTTCTCCCCATCCTCGATTATGCTGATGTCAGCTATCCGGATCTCACCGAAGTGCAGTTAGACAAACTTGAGCGACTCCAAAATTTCAGTATAAGGTCATTTGACAGATCTTTTACAGTTCGAGCTGTTCGACTGTGGAATGCTCTGCCACTTTCTATAAGACAAGCAGAGTCACTTGTTGCATTCAAAGCACTCGTGAAAAAGCATTATCTCTCCACGTTGTAGTTTAGCATTACTATTTTCTTTACTCTCTTTGTTTTTTTTTTCTTTACTGTTGTCTATTCATTGTTCATTTTATGTATTTATGTTATTATGTATTTATGCATGTATGTGTATAGGTATATATTATATATGTTGTATATATATATATATATATATATTTGTTTGTATGACGTATTTTATGTAAGTAAATAATTTTATTTAGAGAATATATATTTTACTTGTACATATAATTTATAAGTACCTGAGTACACCTAGAACAACCTCCACTTTCATACAATAGTGCCCCATTCACCCAAAGGTTGCCTGGTAGAGATCGCTTTTAGTGATAAGGCCGCCTTTGTACCCTACTATTCTTTATTATAACACTACATGTATATTCTATTGATTTAAGGTGTACAATAAAGATTATTATTATTATTTTTTACGGTATGAAACCATTTAATCATAGTGAGGTTTTTCACAGTTATATCTCCAAATATTCGAAAATCTTTAAAATAGTTTGTAAGCATGCTAAAGCACTTCACATTAGCAGTAAAATTAAGACCGCAGAAAATAAAATAAAAACTACCTGGAATATAATTAATAACGAAACAGGTAGAAATAAATCGCGCAATGCTGAATTTAATCTAAATACTGCGAATGGACACATTAATTCAAATTTGAAAGTTGCCCAAGAATTTGAAAGTTTCTTTAAAAACATACCGATTAAAACTACGGAAGCGTTGAAATCATCTCCAACTCTTTCTGCTGAACTCCTTAGAAGTAATGTCAAGGAGTGTCTTTCTGAATTTCGATTTCAGCACACAAACCCCCAAGCAGTAATTAAAGCGTTCAAAGATATCAAAGTTAGTCAACTGAAGATCTCTGGGGAATGTCTGTTAGGGTGTGTCGGTCTTTTATAGAAACTATAGCGCCTCATTTAGCTTCCATTTTTAATAAAAGTGTAGATCACGGAGTTTTCCGGATTTAATGAAGCATAGTAAAGTAGTTCCATTGTTTAAATCCGGTGATAGCGCAGAACCCAATAATTATAGACCGGTCTCTATTTTACCAGCGCTCAGCAAAGTGTTTGAAAGGCTGATGCTTTCTCAGATGTTGCGTCACTTCAACATTAATTCCGTCTTTCATGCTCAACAATACGGATTCACCAAGGGTCGCTGCACTACTGACGCGGGAGTGGCTCTCATTAAGCGGGTTTTCGCCTCATGGGAAGAAGCACGGGATGCCATTGGAATATTTTGTGATCTTTCGAAGGCGTTCGACTGTGTTGAACATGAGACACTATTGCTGAAGCTGGAATACTACGGCATTCGGGGGACGTCGCTAAGACTGTTGAAATCATACCTTCAGGATAGGCAACTTAAAGTACAGGTAAATGAAGTAAATTCACAGGGTGCTAGCATATCTATGGGTGTACCGCAGGGCTCAATACTAGGTCCATTCTTATTTTTGGCATACATAAATGACTTGCCCCATTTATTTAAAAATGAACCTAAGATGGTATTATTTGCTGATGACACTTCATTAGTTTTTAAAATAAATCGACGAACAAATTATTATGACGACGTAAATAATGCCCTAATGAAGGTTCATAATTGGTTTACATTAAATAACTTAGTACTAAACGATAAAAAGACAAAATGTATTAGATTTGTTTTGCCAAACGTTAAAAGCAATGAATGTGACATATTCTTGAATGGTGAGAGATTGGAGTTTGTAAAAGAGACAACTTTCCTGGGAATCACTGTAGCCGACAAATTGCAATGGGGTCCTCACATTACATCATTAGCGGGACGATTGAGCTCTGCAGCTTATGCTGTCTGGAAGATACGACAGTTAACTGACATAGGCACGGCAAGACTGGTGTACTTCAGCTACTTTCATAGCATTATGTCGTATGGCATTTTGCTGTGGGGACACGCTGCTGGCACTGAGTCTATCTTTATCTTGCAAAAGCGCGCCGTCAGAGCTATCTACAATCTAGGTCGTCGCGAATCTCTTAGAGAAAAGTTTAAGGAGATCAACATTATGACCGTTTCTTGTCAATTTATCTATGAAAACATCATGTATGTCAGGAAAAACCTACAGTTATTTGGTAAAGTGTCGGACAGACACCACTATCAAACTAGACATAAGGATAGATTAAGTCAACCAACTTTGAGATTGGCGAAAGTACGTAAGTCGTTCATGGGATTCTGTGTTAAATGTTATAACAAGATACCAGGCGACATACAACACCTAAATGAAACAAAATTTAAATCATGTATAAAAAAAACTTTATGTAGAAAAGCATATTACAAGGTTAATGATTATATAGAGGATAAAAATGCTTGGATGCAAGCTAGTCCGGCTCCACAGGATAACGAAAACGAAAAGCATTGATGTTTTAATGAAATCCAAACATGTAATTAATACAGCTATGTTGCTCATTTGTATATTGTTTAACTTGCATAATCATTGTAAATGTGAGAGCCCTGTAATTACCTGAATATTAAATTAAAATAGTTGAATATGTTTGTGTCAGCTTGGAGTTGTCATGCTCACTCTAAGGTCTCATTGGCGGTGGCACGTGCAGTGGATCGCTCGATTCCCTACAATATGGTTGATTTGGGCGGTGCTGGTGTACGTGTCATGTTCGTGAACGGGCGCCGTCAACTGGGTTTGGTCAGCTCCAGACTGTATATTTCTTTTTTTATAAATGTCCTTTAGGGTTATTTTTTTTCGATCTCTTTGACTGTATTTTAGTGTTACATTGTTCTCGCACAACCCAAACAACAAAACTGTAACTGGAGAATTGTGAAATTGATTGAAAAAGAGTAACCTATGGAGTTTCTTGCTCGTTCTTCTCCATAGGAATCTACACCTTGGAATGAGCAAATAGCTTCACTTGTTAATTTTCTTCATTGACGTTCAAAAGTGCCTCTATGGTCTAATTGAAATAAATGATTTTGACTTTGACTTGACTTATTATTACTTCTACCTCTAAGTAAAATACGTAGCTCAGAACATTACACTTACAAAGCTTCTTTACAAGAAATACTTTTCTATACAAAACTATAGTATTTGTACATGTATACATTATCTTAATTACTAAGCACACAAATTAGTCAACGATAAAAAATCTGAACTTATAGTCCAAATCAACATATGCATATGTAGTATAAAATATACATTGTTAATATTATTATATTTATTGTCATGGTATTCTTTAAGGAAGGCGTCAAATTAACCTTTACTCACAATTGTGTTTCAATACTCGAAAAATTCAACATTTTACACACATAAACATATAAAATTTAACATATTACACACATTTATACAGACCTAAAAGGGTATGCTTATTTATTCAAAATTCTATCTAATATAGCTACACTTATGTATCACAGCACAACACAGCAAGTAAACACATTAATGTTATGTTCATATACATTTCATACAAGTTAATACACCAAATGTTTATCATATTGTAACTCTCAAAGGATTATTGATAAACTCCTGGACTTTTTATAGAGAAATTTTAAAGTCTGAATATATGTCATTCGGTAAGCAAACTGTATGTTTGAGACATAGAAGTATATGACTTCTGAGTGAGGTTTTCATCTTATCGCTAGCGTTTACGTTAGCTAAGATTTATATGGGATCGGCAAAGGATGTTAATGTGACCGAATAGGTGCTAAAAAACTCGTGCTAGGCATTCTGTTTAAATATTCCAGTAAGGTTTGACCATACCGTTGGTGCATGAATGTCCATGTCAAAAAGACAGGTACAAGGTATATTCCTGTATTGGGAGTAAGTCAGGTTGCAGGCTGTGCGCTGAGCGAGTCAGGCGGCGAGGTGTAGTGGTTGCTCTGCGGCGCCTTCAGTGGACGCTCGTACGTCTCGCCGCGGGACCAAGCGCGCTTGCCTCTGTACCATTAGAATTTAAATAGATAAATAGAAGTGCACCATCTTTTTTCGACAGACTGCTTCAAACATAACAAATATTTGAGTACTCTTATTAAAACAAGTTCATGATTTTTGCAACTTCCAGATGGCGCCTCTGTCGATTATGGACCTGAGAGTCCAATCACTAACACGGTCACAGATATCCTTACCCACGCGCATTAGACATCAAGTAATTAATCTTTCCCTGGCAACATATTCATCCATTCATCACAAAAATTCAAAGCAATTGGAACTCACCTTATCAGCATCTTAATATATCGGTGATGTTTGGGCGTGGGGGGTGCGTCGTCTGCATCAATCTCTAGCGATAAGTATTGGTTGGCACACGCACTGTTCAGTAGCTCGTCGAGTCGTTGGTGCAAGTCTGCGAACGTCGGTCTGTCGCGGGGGTGCGTGCGCCAACAGGATAGCATTATGTCGTACCTACGAGTATTTAAAGAAAGATAAGTATTGAAGAATGGTAAGTTAACATAAGTTTTTATTTTCTATTCTACGAGCAATGCTTAACATGGTACTGCTCTGCATATAAATGCTTTTTATATGTGGAGCGTCCCATGGAATCTTGAATCTTCAACTCTGCATACATTGCTGTAATATCTACTTTAAGGTTCCAATCTCTTCCTTAGGGGTTCATCCCTATTACTACACTATGTAATAAATTGAAAACACAATATTTTAGTTTTCAATTACTGTAATATAAAAGTATACTTACAGTTGCGGGCTGCAGTTATTAGGTTTGGGCATCCGGTACCCAGCTCGCAGAAGTCGCGGGAGTCGTGCAGCTGGTACTGCGGCGTATGGGGAGCCCCCCACTGTCGCCACCTCCCATACCACCACGCCAAACGACCAGCTGGGACAAGTACAAGATATTTAGTTAAGTGTTTTGTCTTATCTCCACAAGTAATTCGTGTCTCCTGCCGATTTCAATCTTGGTTTATGAAGAACTAGGCTCTGCCAGTGGCTTTGCCCGCGTTCCCGTGGGGTCACAAGCCTATGTGTTATTTCAGACCATAATCTTTTCGTGTTAAAAAATTCGTCCCGAACCTTTCAGCCGTTTTGATGTGATTGAGTAACAAACATACTCACAAACTTTTGCATTTATAACACTAGCTTTTGCCAGCGGCTTCGCCCAATGTGGCCTATGTGTTATTCCAGACCCTAATCTACTCCTGTTCCAATACACACACACACACACACACACACACACACACACACACACACACACACACACACACACACACACACACACACACACCACACACATACACACCCACACACACACATACATCCTTTGACCCATAAAAAATCTTTTGACCCAGCTGCCTTGGTGGTTGCCTTGGATACCGACACGATTATCACAGGAAATGCAGAAGAGAAGACAAAAGACCTAATGAAGAGGGGCCTGCGATGCCTGTATGCCCCGGAAACATGGTGTAAATCGAAGACCGCCGGTCTACTGGTGGAATGATGATATCAATGTCCTTCGTAAGGAGTGTCTTAGAAGAAGAAGAATGTCTCAGCGTGGTTCCCGCCAGAACTGGTGGCGAAGTACAAAAAGGCTCGCCGGGAGCTAAACAAAGCCATCAAAGATAGTATAAGACGCTGTTGGAAGGAACTCGTCGAGGAAGTAGAGAGAGATCCATGGGGCAGACCATATAGGGTGGTTATGACCAACCTCAAAATCCAGCCAATGCCGACACCTACATGTCCACAGCTGCTACAGAGGATCGTTTCCGCGCTGTTTCACCGACAATGTAAGTTTAATTATTCATCACTGCAGCTATTGCATCCCGGAGATATTCCATCTGTCACAAAGGACGAATTGATGGAAGCGTGCAATCGTGTAGGTGATAATAAGGCGCCGGGATTGGATGGGATCCCAAATATTGCGGTAAAAACAGCTATTAAGGCAGCGCCAGTGTTATTTCTGGAGACCTACGATACCTACGATGTGTCTTAAAGAAGGAATTTTTCCAGAAAGGTGGAAACAACAACGACTTGTGCTACTCCCTAAAGGAAAGAAGCCACCAGAAGAACCATCATCTTACCGTCCACTCTGCATGCTAGACACGGCGGGTAAGATATTAGAGCGTATAATTCACCAAAGAATAGATGCAGTGGTAGATCCACTCTTGACAGATAACCAATTTGGTTTTCGGAGAGGACGGTCAACCTTGGATGCAATTAATCTGGTCGTTAACACAGCCAAGGATACAATTGCAGGAACTAGATGGAAGGGTGGAAAAAAGAAATATTGCTTAGTGGCTGCTCTAGACATTAAGAACGCTTTCAACTCCGCTAACTGGGGCCTCGTGATGCAATCCCTCAAAGAGGAAAACGTACCAGGATACCTCTGTAGAATTGTGGCTAGCTACTTCACGAAAAGGATCCTGAAGTATGACACAAAGAACTGTCCGAAAGAGTACGAAATCACCGGAGGAGTGCCACAGGGATCAGTTTTAGGCCCTCTGTTATGGAATATCATGTATGATGGCCTCTTGAGAATAGCATTGCCAGCAGGAGTCAAACTTGTAGCATATGCGGATGATGTAGCCGTAGTGATAGTCGCAAAGCACCTCGAGGAGGTGGAACTGGCATTCGATATCACATTCAGACAAGTCAATTTGTGGATGGATACGATGAAGCTGCAATTAGCCAAGCATAACACCGAGGCAGTGCTCATCACAAGTAGAAAGACGGTAGAAACCATCAAGTTAAGAGTCGGAGAACAAGAAATCATATCACAACCTTATATCTGATATTTGGGAGTGATGCTTGATGCTCGACTCAACTTCAAGCAGCAGGTGGAACACGTGACCGCTAAAGCGTCAGTGGTAAGAGCTAGCCTAGCACGGCTGATGCCAAATGTCGGAGGCTCGAAGCAGAGCAGAAGGCTACTACTATCATCTGTAGTCACATCAGTGCTCACTTACGGCATATCTATTTGGGCCGACGCATTGCAGCTCCAGGAGTCATGGAGAAAGGCGGGACCAGTATATCGACTAAGCGCTCTAAGAGTAGCCAGCGCCTTCCGCACTATATCAGAGGAAGCAGTGTGCGTTATTTCAGGAATGCTGCCCCTTGGAGTCTTAGCTGAGGAAAGACGGGCTCTTCACCAACGAAGAAAGTCAACAACCCTGAGCCCTGAGGAACTCCGAGTAGAAGAACGGCAGAACAGCATAAGCCGGTGGCAGCTACAGTGGGATAGAGTGAGATAGCTAGAGTGGGACGCACCGTCTTATTCCAAGAATTGATTCCTGGCTGAAACGTAGTCATGGTGAGGTCAACTACTATCTTACACAGATGTTATCTGGACACGGCTGTTTTCGGGCGTATCTTCATCGCTTTAGGCATGATAATTCTTCGGAGTGCCCATCTTGCCCAGGAGTTACTGAGGACATCGAGCATGTATTCTTTGTGTGTTCCCGATTCCACCCTCAGCGAGATAAACTAGAGATGATCATGAACAAGAAATTGGAACCTGAATCAATAGTAGAAGCAATGTTGTCATCAGGAGCTGCCTGGAACGCTGAATGTATGAACTGAACGTATGAAAACATTTTGTATGTTAGGAAGAACCTACAGTTGTTTGGTAAAGTGTCTGACAGACACCACTATCAAACTATACTCGGAATTTTAATTCGATTCCAGATTTGACAATTTCAGTGTTGCAACGTTATGACAAGTACTAAATAGTGACGTTGCGAAATTATTCGATATGGAAATGCAATATTTCTGGATCGATACTTCTCGTTTATAATTTTACCCTCGTAAACTAAATATATCAGGAAATTAAATATTTCTGAACCGAAAATTTAGTTTTGACGATTAATTAACGATCTGACACTTTTCTTTTATAATTGTGTGTGAAATAAATAAAAAAATGTAATCATAAAGGAACATGACAAATGAAACAGATTGATGTATTATGGTAATAAGTTATTTTATAAATTGTCGCCGTCATCGCTATCGCTATCCTGTCACTTTCTGTAACATTTATTATAAAACACACACACTGATTGTTTATCGATTTTTGTGTGCATCACTACACTATTATATGTGGTATCATTATTTCACAAAATGACAGTAGCTATTGTCAAATCTGGAATCTAATTAAAATTCTGACTATAGACATAGGGATAGACTAAGTCAGCCACTATTTAGATTGACAAAAGTACAAAAGTCCTTTATGGGATTCTGTGTTAAATGCTATAATAAAATTCCGAAGGTATGTTAAAAAAACGTTATGCGGAAAAGCATACTAGAAACTTAATGATTACATAGAGGATAAAAATGCTTGGAGGCATGCTGGTCCGGCTCCACAGGATAGCGAAAAACTTGATGTTCCAATGAGTTCCAATCATGTCAAATACAGCCATTTTGTTCAAATGTACACACTGTAAAACTTTATATAACTATTGTAAATGTGAGAGCCCTGTAACTACCTAAATTAAATTAGACTAGTAGAATGCATGTGTGTCAGCCTGGAGTTGTCATGCTCACTCAAAAGTCTCATTGGCAGTGGCACGGGCAGTGGATCGCTCGATTCCCTATAACATGGTCGAGTTGGGCGGTGGTGGTGTACGTGTCATGTTCGTGAACGGGCGCTGTCAAATGGGACTGGTCAGCTCCAGACTGTATTGAATTTGTTGTCCTCAAGGTTAATTTCTTTTTCCGTCTCCTTGACCAAATATTGGTATTACATTGTTCTCACATTATTGAACTCAACGGAAGAATGTAACCAAAAATTGTGAACATGATTGAAAAAGAGTAACCTATGGAGTTTCTTGCTCGTTCTTCTCCATAGGAATCTACACTTTGGAACGAGCAAATAGCTTCACTAGAGGACTGACCTACAGACTGACATTTTTTCTTATTATTTAATATTTAAATATTTTGTTTTGACGTTCAAAAGTGCCTTACTGGTCTAATTGAAATAAATGATTTTGACTTTGACTTTGGCTGTCAACACGTTTGCCACAGAAGTACTCACAGACTTGCAATCCATCGAAAGAAGAAGAGCGAATGCTAGTAATTAGAAGACAAGGAAAAATAATACTTAGCCATCAGAAGGAAGAGCAGTAGCTAAATTCTCCCCTCACGAAGTAATGCCTAGCGGCGGTTTCCGTGAGGGATCAGAGACTAGAGAAAAAAAAAGGGAAGGTTTTAGTCGGTATTAGCATTGACATATCACCAGTCAATGTTTGAGTCCGACATATCCAAGCAAAAGCACTAAGCTTGTAGAATACGTAAAAGTATTTCCCCCTTTATATAGGAAAAAAAACACACATACATCCTCACAAACTTTCGCATTTATGATATTAGTAAGAAGATCCCTTGTTATAGAAGACTTTGAGAGTTGACCTTTTCTCCAGGCTGTAAATCTTGACATCAGAAGAGAAAGCCTTACCTCTACCGAAAACGTCAACATTTTAGCAACATCCCATCTTATTACCTCTACATAAATTGTGCAGCTAATACTCACACATCACTCTGCGTGGTATATATCCTTCGCGTCAGTGACTCCAAAGCCATCCACCTGATGGGCATCTTTCCATTACCCTTCTGTTTGTACTGGTTCTCTTCATACACATCCCTTGAAAGACCAAAGTCTGCTATCTTCAAAGTCCTGTCTGCCGTCACCAGAATGTTCCTGGCTGCTAAATCTCTATGGACGACTCGATTGGCAGCTAGGAACTCCATACCCATCGCTATTTGCCGGCAGAAGGACAGGAGGTCTAAAGCAGTCAATTCCTTATCACAGATCTCTTGTAGCTCATACAGTTTATTGACGACCAGCTTAGAGCTCTCCATCTGCGCTTTGCACTTGAACAAGTCGTTCCTGTAGTCTGACACCTCTATGTTGTTGTTGTAATATTTTGCGTTACGTTTAGACAGCATAACGTCCCATGTACACCTGGAAATAAGTAGTGTGAAAAATAAATCGTAAACTGTCGACGACTTCTCACTTCGAATTAATTTCAAACAAAACCAAATATTGGCTAAAATCTTCTAATGTGATCAGTTCCTGTACCTCAAGTAACTGAGCAAGTCCCCCCGACTGCAATATTCTGCAATGATAAGTGGTCTCCTACCGCTGCAGCAGCCCACCAGGCTCACGAGGTGCGGGTGCACGCCCACGCTCTTCATCAGCTCCATCTCTGAATGAAATGATCTGATTTCCTCCAGCGATGGGAAGTCTATCATGAAAAGAGAAGAATTATGACTATTGCTTGCAATATTGTTTGCAAATTTATTTATTCAAGTATTTGTTAGATTGTTCGTTTTTCATTGACGTTTTGGGAGGGGTAATTAATTGACGGTTAAATGAAAATGGTATAGGAATTCTTTGGTTTATTTAGCTTTTATTTACATTATTGACATGGTTGTTTCTTGTCGTTGCACCAGCTTTTACCTTTTAGCATCTTAACAGCGACGAGCAAGGAGTGCGGGGCGAGTGTAGCCCTGCGTACGACACCGAATGCTCCTTCTCCAATGACCTCGTGTAGCACGAGCTTGTCTGCTCGCACCTCCCACCGGTCTTCTGTCTCGCTCCATACTTCTAGCACATCGGTGTCGCCTTCTTTCACCGGTTTGTCGTCCTGCTGAGGCCGTTAATTGGGACATTAGAGTATGTCTATGTGGTTTAGTCACATAGGTTAGGATCTAATGGTGAACGACATTAGGAACTCAAGTTTTGTAGTCTTTTTATCGGTAATAGATTTTATGGAGATTAAGACGATTGGTTATCGATTGGCTATCACCTACGGTTGTCAAACATGGAAATACACCCTACGCGTAAGAAATAAGATCAGAACCTGCCAAAGAACTATGGAAAGAAGCATTACAAATATTAGAAAAATACAAAAAATCCCACACAATATCATACGGGAAAAGACTAAACTGATAGATGTCCTAAACTTCTCACAAAAGTTAAAATGGCGTTGGGCTGGCCACGTAGCTAGGTTGAGCGATGACCGTTGGACCTACAGATTGACACTATGGCGGGGTCCCAGAGGCATTAGAAAGAGAGGTAGACCTATAACTCGTTGGGATAACGATATTATAAAAATAGCTGGTGAAAAGTGGAAGACAGTTGCCAAAGATAGGGATATATGGAAAAGTCTGGAGGAGGCCTTCACCCTCACATAAGAGGGGTTCTTGCATGCTTGCATGATGTATTATTATAATTTATTCACCTTATAGATTGAATATTCTTGGAATTTTATTTATTATAAATGTACATAAAATTGAATTTATTATAATTATTTTAAATATTAAATGTGTAATTAAATTGATATAAAAGTAATTTTAAATCAGTAATTGAATTCATTTAATGATGATTCTCATAACTTTTATAATTATTAATATAATGATGATTCTCATAACTTTTATAATTATTAATATGGAAAGTTATTTTGCAAGAAATAAAAGGCTTTTTATTTTTTATTTTATTTTATTTTTATTTTATTTTATTATTATTTATTTAAGACGATTGGTTAGGTTGTAATTCTCGTTTTAGTTCAAGGGTTAAGTGTAAAGGTCGAGACGAGATTTTGTGTAAGTTACCGGTTTGTAGGACGGCACAGGCAAGTGGTCCCTGCGTCGCCGGCACCGACACAGCAGCGCCAGCGCGGCGGCCGCAGCGCAGCCCGCGCCCACGGCCGCGACGCCCGCCCCACTCGCTTGCTCCGCGCCGCGCGCCGCACCCGCAGTGTCTGGCCACGTTCAACACTATACCACGTTATTCTTATTCTATTACATCTTGTATTTATGTACTGAGGTATTAAGAGGTCAAAAACCGTAAAAACTGGTGGCTTCTCAAATCGGAAGCCAAGAAAGAAACATTAAGTCACTGATCTGAGGTCTGTAAGTAACTTTATGCTCATATCATAAGTTATTGTGTGTGATGGTTTTAGTATTGTAGCTGTGTAAGCTAGCGGCCATAATCAGGTGGCCCATATTTTTGTTGCACCTTTTGCTTTCCTGGTATCAGAAATTATTTGTTCAGTAAGGGAAGTTCTGATTTCTGTTGTCTATTGTGCAGTGGGCGTAAATGAAGTGTGTACCTATTCTTTTCTATAATTTGTATAGTATACGGTACAGATAAAACGAATAGTGTTTGGATATTATATCAATCTGGATTGTAAAATATTCGAGTATAGCCAAATGGTTTTTGATAAGTTTCTTATTGTGGTTTAGTGTTTTCCAACATACGTTCTGATATTTCACTTTCTTCTCGTCTATTGTCTTTGGGTTGCAATAATGGTCTTCAGCAAGTTCAGTGTTACTTTCCTTGTACCTGATATTTTTCATTTGGTTATTAAAAACTGCAGCTAAGTCTCATTTAGCAACTATAGTAAGACAGTATTGAATGTGTTACACCCAAATACTGAAAGGGTACTCAATTTTAAGTCTTGCTTAAATATCGTGCCATCTCTGTCATTTTACAAAGAATTTGTTGTGACAGAACTATTCTTAAGCAGGCATTAGATTCTTATTCTCAGGATAGCCATTTATCATTTATGGTTGTTTTGTTTCATATTTTTATTGGTGGTAGGTAGGTTTGGTATTTCTGGGATAAATGTGATGCACCATCTTTTTTTTATGGCATAAGCCGGTAAACGAGCAGACGGATCACCTGATGGTAAGCAATCGGCGTCGCCCATGGACACCTGGAACACTAGAGGCGTTACAAGTGCGTTACCGGCCTTTTGGGGATTAGGAGTTTGAGGGTCGTTGGGGATTCAGGGATTGGGGAGATTGGGGAAGGGAAGCGGGTTAATTTGGCCTACGGTGACCTCACTCACACGACGAAACACAACGCAAGCGTTGCTTCACGTCCGTTTTCTGTGAGGCCGTGGTATCACTCCGGTGGAGCCGGCCCATTCGTACGAAGCATGGCTCTCCCACACTATCTTTGCTTGCAGAAACTTCCACGTGTCGAGTGCTCTCTCAGTCATTTCTGTTTTATTTGTGTTTGTGGTGAATAGGGAGTAGTAAGTACGAAAAATGCGTCAAACATCAGTGGTGATACTTTATTTCATTATCATGTGTAGGATGAATAAAAATGCAGACGAAGGAATTGTGAAGTTTGATTTTATTTTTGTAATGAGGTTTCTTGTCAGCTGCAGTTACTGTTTTGATGCTGTGAGTAGATGAAGGAAAAGTGTTGCTTTGAGATTATTTGTCAACCGTTCTGTTAGGAGTGAAGTGTTTTTGAAGATTACTGAAGTGTTTTTGAAGATTTAACAAGTTTACAATCCGCCTGATGGAGAAAACCGGAAGTCTACATCAGTAGAGGTATGGAGACTTCTAGTACCATCTACACACCCTGTTCCCTAAAGAAGTGTCGCTTGTTGCTGTTCAATGTTCGTGCTGGTCAGTATTCTTCGTCGTCGGTGTACTGCAGAGTGAACTTACCAGGGAACTGAGCTTGTCTGCTGGTGACAGCTGTGATGTTGCCCAGCTTGGACTTGATGCCCACGTCGTAAAAGCCCAAACCGCTGTTGCTCGTCACATTTCTAAACACTGCTTCTGTTGCATCCTGTAAAACAACATTTTTTGTTAAAAGGTTTATTGATCTGTTTGGAAATTTTGTTTGGTTGAACTATAAAGCCAAGTTCACCAGCGGCTTCGCCGGCATTATCCGGATGGAAAGTAGCCCTTGTATTAATTCAGACCGTCTTAACTGTCCGTGTCAAGTTTTATCTTAAACCGTTCTGTCCTGCTTGCTTGTTTTTTGTGTATAAAATAGAATTTTTTAAACTAACCCCAGGTAATATGAGTATCTGTGTTTCCACTTCGTCGATCCATAAAGACACGTTGTAGAAGTCAGGGAGGACATTAGGCCTGGCCCAGCTCACATGCACCTCCCAACTATCGAAGTCGTCTTCTATCGCGACAATTGTGATATTTGTCGGCATTTCTGGCTCGATCGGTGCTAGAAAGCAAAAGTACCAAAAGTTAGTATCTAAGCGTGTTTCTTAATGTAAATATTTTTTATTTTTCATTATGAATTCTGCCGTAAAAACACGAGTGGTGTATGATTGGAAAATGGCGCCGCCATTTTTCTAATTGTAAAGCCATTATCTCCACCTACGGCAGGTACTTTAGGGATTGCCCTTGAAACCGCTGAAGAATTAACTGGTTACCAGGGCTGTGGCTCGAAGCAAGACTAGGAACGGGGAGGTTTTTAGTCAGGAAGAGTCTGACACTCCCTCTCGCCTCACTTAAGGCGGGAGGAGTCATTGAATGATTTTCTCCCGCAATAAAAAAGGGGCTTTAAAATTTGGCTCAAACCTAGTTTAGAGCTGCTACTGAACCAGTGAATAATACCAATATCTTAATACTTAATAAGATACTTACAAAGCAAACAATCGCCAGGATAGCAGGAAGGCGTCCGATACGTCACTGTGGTGGTTCCGTACATGCCTACTACATTGATGATGCATTCATCGTCCACTGGCAGCTTGTCGAACACTACATAGGGCTCGCTGTCTTTACTGTTTGGCTGAAATTAATATGAAACTTTATAGACCACAAGCAACAATTTATTGATGGTCTGTGTTGTTAGACATTCGTATAACTTACCCAAATTTTCTTCTGCTTCAAATTAAACTTATTGCAAGAGTTCACAACGTCAAAGCATACATCAGCATCTGTAAGAAAGTCTTTCTTTATTTTTTCCTTTCAAATTATGTGACTTATTTAAATTATACCATGGATGAAGACCTCTTTAACTATATAGCTAGGCTATTTTGTAACAGTATTTGTACTTACGAAGTGAGCTCGATCGCATTCTCGCCCATCATTGGTCGAGATTATTCTCACAACCAATGACACTTTAGTTCACTTCGATCTTCCGTATTGAAACTTACAGAATAGCCTCGCAGAGCTCGCATAACTGTTCAAGCTTATTATTATGATAAGTCCCGTATCTATCTTGAAACTAGTCGAGCTTTTTTTGTCAAACATTTCTTGTAGTTAGCTACGGCTAACGGTGGATGGATGTACGCATCCTAAGTTCTTAGTACTTATCAAAACCTCTTACCTCCACTGATGTTCCACGTGAATCTTCCATCTAATACTGAAGGATCCGCATTAAGATGGAAGAACTTTTTAATTTCGTATGTTTTATTTACTTGAGTTATATTTCTGTCTTGTCGTGGAAACGTGTCACCTCTTGTCCACATTACTGGTGATCCCTCTTTCAGTTTCGTACTCCATATCGTGTAGTTAACCTGAGGTGTTATGGGAATCTCTTCGAATTCACTCCAAGGTTCTATAATACTGTGTTGTATCTGTAACAATTGAATAATAATCTGTAACAATTGAATAAGTGGAAAGTCTGCAGTGTTAAATCAAAAAAAAAACATAGTCAAAGCATTTGTTTCATTTTTCAAAAGTATACTTAAGACACTATTGATAGCTTTTTTTTTTTTTTAAGGGGGGAGAATCATCGAATGACTGCTCCCGCCTGGGTGAGGCGGGAGGGAGTGTCAGACGCTTACTGACTAAAAACCACCCCGTTCCTTCTCCTGCACGTCGAGTCGGAGCCCCGGTTACCCGTTAGGTTCTCCGCGACACTATTGATAGCTTAGGTTGGTTTTCCGGTTTCATAAAACCTATTTTTAAAAAGTTATTAATTAAAAGTTACGTTTGTTAATAATATTATTGTTGTAGGAAAATAGGCACCCATTATGCGAACAGATTCGCACCAATAGTAGGCTTTTGTGCTCATGAATTTTATTACTTTTCCTGGAAATAACTGTTCTTGCATCGATATAAATATACACTACGGTATGTATAAAACCACTTTCCCGCCCGCTTGTTATGTTATCTGTGAAACCCGCATTGACGTACGAGTGCGGATAAATTGAATGGATTCATTATGGTTACACAAATATGACGAATTATAGGTAGCTAGGGAAATTCCTTAGTTATTTACGCCATTAAGCTTTAAAGCCTTCAAAAATATATAGCGGTAGAGAATAAGTAAGAATTTTTGTTATGGGACATAATACTAGGAAGAATCGTGGGCAACGGGACTAAAGACACTATGACTAAGACTAATGAGATCACGCAACAGGTGGGACTGAACCTTACACCATGCACTATGTAGCTTGAAATTCGTAGGAACCACAAATGACACATTAGCAAATATAACCAATGCTTCACGGCCATAGTAAACAGCATTGAACAGGTATAGAAAGATCCCATAGTGTGAGTACATTGATGTCATCTGCGAAATATCCCTTCGTAAACGTTCTTACTTGGTACTAAATCTATATAATATCGAAGAATTTGAGTAGATTATTAGAGTACTTATATTATAAGCACTTATACTATATTATAAATAGGTACTAATAGTAGATGACAAATATTTTTTATTAGAGTACTTATAATAGGGTAGATCACAATTTTTTATCTTAATGTCCGTCTGGTAGATTATTTAAGACCACGATACACGTATTTTTATTATCTTATGGAAACAAATACTGTCGATGATATATTGATTTAAAATATCGCGAGACGTCACTTTTGTGTACGTTTTATATTTAAAAATGACATAGCCAGCTCCCATTCCAAAACCTATGTCCTAAACTTTGATTCGCGTTATCTAAATATTGTTTTGTTATATGACAAAATAAAAAAAAATACGTGTCTAATATTTTTTCATTACCTAACTGACTAATTAGATTTTTACTTTTGATACCCTGTCATCATCCGTATTTACTAGCATCTGCCAGCGGCTTCACCCGCCTTCCTGTGGCTTAAAAAGCAGCCTATGATCCAGACCATAATCTACTGTTCCAAATTATATCTCGATCCCTCGAGCCCTTTAGCTTTTTTAACAACTGCAACGAATTTGATAATTTATTGTCTCCTTTATTTTAAGGACAGGGTTTGGGTGAGTGACATATGGAATAATGGATAATACCAGCAGGGTTATTATGATGACTTAGGTTACAGAGCTAAACAAGTCGTGTAGCGAGATCTCGTTCCCTCAACGGAACCACTCTGGCTTTGAGACATCATAATACGCCACCTGGCCTAATGTGGATAGTCCTAATGGATAAATACTTACATAATTACTGCCATTGTTCGGATGTGGCACTAACGCCACAAGCTGGAAGTACTCTGAAGGCTCTATCTGAAACCAGATGCTTTTGTTCCTCCAACATCGTATCTTGACGTGTGGTGATGATAACTGTGGCTTGCTTTGTTCTGGAGCTAGGATAGAAAACGACACAGTATGAGATTTATTTCACATCATATAATATTCAGAGTTCAGAATGTCCAACCCACTGTTTCATCGTACGCACCATCATTTTTGGGATACCCGCCTGCAGAAACGATGGTGTAATTGTGCAGTTTCGTATATGGTCTGCAACGCATTTGTGATAACTTTGGTGTTATTTACTTAAATTACGGTGTTCGCTTACCATCAGGGCTAAAAAAAACCCAAAGAACTGTGAAGTTGGAAACCCGTTAATAATTTTTACGAAGTGAAAAACTTTGGGTAACTTGGGATAAATAAAAACTTCGATTAAGGTAAATTTTTGTCAGTTATGTTTGCAAACTCCGAATTTTATGCGAATGTAATTCGGATACTAACCCCAGTAGTTTTCCGTGCACGTGTCCACTGTCTGAAACAAACAAAAACGGGATTAAATTTTAAAAAAAACACCTCCGGCGTTTGCTATCACTCCTGGGTAAACGACCTCTTCAAGCCTGAAGTAAAACAACCACGATTCACTATGTTAGGTCTGTGTATGACTTGTGATCTTTTCATATTTTCGAGTTAATATAAAATATTGTACAAAATAATTATAGTAAGTAGTAATTCAGTTAATTCACTAGAACTTAATGGAATCTAACTAATGGACAAAAAATAACAAAATATAATGGAAAAGTACTATACTACATAGGATACTTACTATTCTTTCAGACAACAAATAAAAAATATGGAGTGCCTAGACCAGACGGATAAAAAATAAAGTGAATCAACAATTTATCAGTTTTTATAACCTTTACATAACGCGCTGAAGAAATCAATACGCATTAAAGGATTATTTTGCAAATTGAAGCGTCTAGCAAACTTCCGGAAGCGATTATTTACGTGGGAATCACGAATATATGTCATATTTTAACGTATTTAAGGTCTCTTTTTATAGACCAGGGTATGAAAGTGGAAGTGTTTGGGACGTAAAGCGACACGTTCCAATATGCGCGGTTGAATCATTGCAGCGATGCACAGTTTGTCAACAAACACACAGAAATACCACAGAACGGCCAACCTGAGCGTATTATAGGAGATTCTAATTATAACTAATTAGACCATTGTTAATTGTATAAGAGGTCTCACAAATGCAAGTCTAGAAGTCCGTCTTAATTAACCTAATTGTTTGCTGCAAAATACTCATATTATTGGTTTTCGATAAAAAGCAGCCATGATACAGATGCAATAATGTCGATTTCCTCAATCCCTGACTCCCCAATAATCCTCAAATTCCTAATCCCCAAAAGGTTGGTAACGCACTTGTAACGCCTCTGGTGTTATAGGTGATCCGGCGGAGATTGCTTACCATCCGGTGATCTGTCCGCTCGTTTAACGACGATCCCATTCAAAAAATATAATTAATTACTTTGAGATTGGGTAATCGTATCCATCACACACAATTCCTACCATATCGATATACAGCGTGCGTAAATTTCTCCTACAAAGACATAAACTACAGAGAAAGTACAACGTTTGTTGCATTTTCAATCATTGAAATAGTAGTTATTCATACAGGTCACACCGAAGCGACACGATGTAGATCATTTACCTACGGCACACGTTCGACGCCACGTCAGACCTGGTATATTAATGCATTTTAAGTAGTCTAGTTTTACGAAGGTTTTACTTAACCATATCTTATTGCAGAGGTACGCGTGATGATTAATTTGCATAATTATGTATATCAGTACGGATTTGTTTATAATTCCCAGGTTTTATCAATTGTATGGTACTGTATTATTGCTGAAGTCGTATTTCCATTCATACCTTTCGCTTAGCACTTCAGTTTATTTAATTTTAGTTTTAATGACTTCCACTTCCACCTGCAGGAATGCAAGCTATGCATTCAATTACATACTGAACTATTTCTGAGACAGAAACTAGAGAAGTCGCCCACAAGGCCACAGTCCCCAGTTTCGGTATAACTGGACTGTGCTACCGATCTGGAATGACGTCCATCATTTTATTTAGGTGGTCGACCGCTGGACGTGTCTTTGGCTATCGTAATCTTGGGAATAAACCCGGTCGTACTATTTAGCCCCAGATGAATGAAAGAGAGGTGGATGTGGGACGTCTACTAATTGAAGCAGTCAATCTGATGTTAAAGTAGACCATTACTTCTAACCGAGCCGTTAAAGTGATTATTTTTAACAATTCAATCAGATGGGTAAAAAATGGTTAGAAAGTTTTCGCAATTAACATTATACCGAATGCATAGGACTTACGTTTTTAATATAGTGTGGTATTTCAAGACAATATTTTTCAGAAGATAAAATCAACCAAGAATTTCCCAAAAGGAAAACCCAATCAACGCTTCAAGCAAGATTAGGAAAAATAGTCACTAAAAGCAATCAGATGGTGAAATACGATTTATCTTTGAAAGTGCTGATAATATCAATTCAGAGTCTCGTAGTATCACACACACCCTGATGCCTATTACAATTTGCGTCATTGCTACCGTCAATTGATTTGATAGTGAGTAGTGACAAAACAGAACATTCAAGTTCAAATCTTTCAGTGTCAATGCCGACAGAGTGCTATACGATAAGAAGATACTCTACAGGATGAGAAAGATGTACAGAGAATTATAGATGATAGTGGCAAACTAAAAGGTTCTAAAAGTTCGGGTTTGGAATACGTCCATCTACCTTCAGATTCAGCACTAGTCTTTTAGTTTATTATGCAAACATTAGTGACATTGCTTCGGGGAATATTCTTCAGGGCCAACCACAACAGAAAACTAAAAGAGTTTAAGATGTTCGAATTGACCTTTATTTAACAAGTAGGTATGAGCTATTAACATTGTTAAAGGACACTACAATGGAAGCGAATTTTCTGAAATAGCAAAGGACTTTTCTCACATTATGGCATAACAATAGTAATTTGCCGTTTTCTCGCTTTGACAACCTTATTCTGCTTGCTTCAAATCAAGAGAGGGTAGGAAATTTTAAGCTTAATTTCAAAGACTACTACGTTACCCAGAAATCTTTGTTTATTGTTTAGTTCCTGAAATCGCATATCTTTTCTTGGAATTTATCCAACAAAAATCGGCAATATTTTTATTACCTTGGTTCGAGGTGCATTTTAATATTATAAGTATATAAGTATTTGGTTTTTAAATTTTCGGTAGTGTATCGTACCGTGTAACCGCACCCTGTATATTATTATCAATATACAGTTGTTTTATATTGTTCGCAGTAACTGCAGTTAACATTTTCGGCCTATTGATTACTTGTATCGGTTGAAACGTATCACAATCCGTCTGGGAGCGATCGCAGATAGCAATCACCTTTGCCCTATGAGCTGTTCTGAGTTATCAATGAATATATTTTTGTTATGCACTTCTTTTAATGTGTCACATACATCGTTAAAGTAATCTCGACACTTACAATTACAATTAACTACTAATTAAATATTAAAAAGTGTAAATTTGTAGCTACCTCCTCTTTTAAAAAGGCGTTAAGAAATCGCTTTATGTGATAAGGTTTTTCTTACTAGTTAATAGTTTTGTCTGATGAAGTTAATGAACTCATTGTTAATGAGAGCAAATAAAAAAAAATGATTTTGTTCTTCTTTTTGATGATAGTGTTAATAAATTCCAGAATTCTTGTTCTGTATATATTGAGGTAATATTTTGATGTGTTCCAAAATTGTATTTTTCAAGTTTTAATATGTAAAAAAGTATGAGTTTAGTGATTCTTTATCTTACAACTTGAGTTGTACGATATGATTTGTTTGTAAGTAGAGGTAGGTCCACCAATATTTACGTAATATTGTTTTGATGTAATGGATGGACTACTATGATGGATGGACGTATTAAATGATACGCCCACTTGTTATCAATAGATAAGGAGAAATCATACGAGTTTCTCTGACATCTCATTATTTTTTCATTTATGATTGTAGCTAACGTGATCTTCACAGTGTGATGTGATTGTGCTTTAAAATAAATTAAATTAATTTGTTATGAATTTCCTATATAAAAAAAATATAAGTTTAAAAAAACTCTGCAACAAATCATATTTTTTCTAGTTGTTCTAGTTCGTTGAAGAAAAAAAAAATTAATGCTTTAAGAATTCATTTGTCATAAAAAGGAACAATTTCAATGAATTGTTAATTATTGTTTCTTGTTCCGTTGTTCCGTTGATATGAGAAAACATGATAAGTTAAAATTAACCCTTTGTACTGTCATTATAGACACAATTAAAGAAGTATAGGTTGCGGTCACCGGTGTCCTCGCGGTGTTTGACAGTTTCAAGTACCTTCAGAGTATGAGGATGCAGGCGGTACATTGAACATTTTTCTACTGAAATAATAATGAATTAACAATGTAATTCAAGATACAGAAATCGAACATGCAGGTACATTGAAAATTATTTTAATCGACTATTTACCAATGTGGGTATCACAAAAATTACAGTAGGTACTTAATTATAACGTATCGCTTAGGTAATAGCATAATAATCATAGTTCTATACCGATATTTGTTAATTATATTTTATTTTCGTATGAGAAACGTTAAGTACTTTAGTATCTATTTAATTTCATATTAGTTCATATTTGATAAGTTAAATTATATTTAAGGAATTTAGTGAAATCTTACAAAATGTGGTAATTTTTCTTAAATAGGTTATGGAAATGGATTTATTTATGTTATTGGGTAGTTTGGTGAACATCTGCGGTTCTTCATATATGATATTTATTTTACCGTCCTTAAACCTTTGTTATTCATAAATAAGATGGATAAATAAGTTATGATAAAAAGGATATCTTACCACATTAACAAAAAATTCCAATTGTGTGCACACGTCTAGCGCCAAATCTTTTAACTGAAAGTCCGTAAATATTTCACTACCCGTCGGTTTTCCACTCACATACAGTGTCAAAGTTATTTGTTTTAGCAAACATAATGCTATGTAGCGTTCAAACTTTTTGTAACACATTTTAATAACAATTTAATTATAAACATGTAGAATCAACTAAAATCACACATCACCTAACGAAAATACAAATTAGTCACGAAAAAAAAAGAAAAACAAAATATCGTATTCTTAATTTAAATACTAATTTCTTTTTTATTTAAAAAGTTTGTTCGAGAAAATTAAGTAATCAGAAAGAAATTTGATAATATTGCAAACTTTTAGCTCCGATAAAGTGTGATAAAGTACAGTCGCGTGCGGTAGCGCGGTGCTGCGGTAGTTGTGCCTTCGCGCCGCCCCTCAACTCGGAACTGGGGCGCCACGCTACTGAGCTTTACACATAACCGTATCGCAGGGTGCTCCCAAAGCTCTCTTATTAGAGTGGAACTTCTACCTACAATGCGTCATTCCCATTCAAACTTTTGCTTGTTTTGAAACGAAGCAAAAAATGCTCCTTCAGGTCACAAACGAATTGCCAGAATGACTTTTCTTGTTTCAACATATGGCGTACGTGATAATAAGCATGCATTGTTGATCTTTAGGAAGTAAAGCGTTTTGCGTGCAGTTTTATTTTAATATAACTGGCTGATTTACAATTCCAGTCATTTACAAAATTTGCTTGTTTGCCTAAAGAGACTTACCTACGAGCTACGTACCGTCAAACGGGGTGAATAGATACAGAAGAGGGGTGAATAAATGTTGGGAAATTATTCTAATATTTTTTCAACCCATTCCTATCCTACCCATCTATGCATTGCATTTTTGCATTTTTTTTTCTTATTAGCTTAAAATACTAATGAGATTTCCGGATGCGTCTGACTCCATGAAACCCCTACTAGTCACCTAATAAACTAGGTATTTTCTATTATGAAAGTTTACCTTTGGTGGACAGTAGATGGCACCTAGATTTACGACTAGTATTTGATCGATTCGGTCTATTTTTGGATGTATGACTATTAGGCTTATTATTCTCAATTGAATAAAAAGTCAGTCAGTCGTGCAGGTCTGTACTTGTCTCATACTTGATAGCATAGCACGTGCCATCTCAAAGTTATTCCGAGGACATCGCTCGGAATTTAACTGGCTAGTCGAAATTGTTCAGACTGCATTTTTATTTAAGCGGTTACAAGAATAGGGTAGATGAATAATTTTTATTTTATTGTCCGTCTGGTAGAAGAAGAAGTTTTTTTAAACCATTAGAGACGTGTTTTTTATTTTCTTACAAAAATAAATAGTTTCGACTACATGTTGATTTTTTAAATGTCGCGTGATGTCACTTCTAGGGCTTTATACTTACGTAGAAATGACGTTTTAGCTTCCACTTCTAAACTTTGAGTCATTTTATCTACCTCTATGTATTGTTTTATTATACGACAAAATAAAAAATACGTGTCTAATATTATTTCATTGCTTAACTGACGGGCTAAATTGATTTTTAATTTTCGTATCCCATCATCATCCCTATTACAACATTCTGCTTGTTACGTTTCGCCCTCGAAATGTAAGGTATAGTCTTCTTTTGAAATTTTGTCCAGACTGTCGTTTTACGGTACTTACATACATACAATAACATGACTCCTTTTATCCCCGAAGGGGTAGGCAGAGGTGCACATTACGGCACTTAATGCCACTGTACAATGCAACACCCACTTACCACTATTTATGTTATGAGTGCCATGTAATAGGGGGTGGGCCGTCAGACATTTAACCGCTTGAATGCACAATAAGAGACACAATAGAAAATTCATTGTCACACGACGAGGTAAACATTAAATTCACAATTAGGACAATTATTCTAAATTTTATTTAGCTTGAAAAGAAAAGTCCTTTGCGGTATTGCGGTCTCTTTCCTCGTTACTACACACAAATAATATGTAATAATTACACCATATTAAAACAAACTTTTCGCAGTGATTCGTCTTACTACTCGTAGTAAACGAGTCACATTTGAAGTATTTAATGAATGCCGTCGATATTGTTACCTGGTACGAATATTTGTACATACACATACCTATACAGTATGTTAGGTTAAACGAGGGACATATTCAAACCCATAATAGTGTATACTCACATGAACCTAACAAACATATAAACGAAACGAAAACACTAATAAATAACAGACAGAACCATCAAAACGCTTCCGCTTACGCTTACGGGTTTCGGCTTAGCGGGCTTAAGCGCACTCTATCCTTTTCGGCAAGATCGGCGCATGTTTTGCAACGCGACTTACTTTATGTAAGTACTGTTTCTGTTTACAAGTTCACTTGTTGCGCGCTCAGTGTTCATGATGATTTATTTTATTGGACAATTACTTCAAAAATTTAGGTTATAGGTTTTTTACATATTCGGGACGAGAATCGAATACTGAATACCCTCCCTCAATAAGTCCCTCGTTTAACCTAACACACTGTATATATAATGTTGAATATATTAAATTCAGCGGAAGTTAATGAACTATAATATAATTGCGCAATCGAAGACTGGGGCACTCCTAAGTGTGTTAATTTTAACATTAGGAGTGGATAGACTGCCTCGTGGTTATGAAAATGCGAGCAGAGAACACGTGGTCGCAGGTTTGGTCTCAAAGTACAAAAACAAGTTACTTAAGTGGTGCATTCAGTAGAATATACTCAGCCACTTTTTTAAGTCATGGGACTCTTTTGATAAGATGAGAGCTGATTGTCATTGACCTAATAACTAATTAGAGCTTCCATTTGTTCTCGGTTTTTCAATTTTCTAGATACGCTCAATTTAACGTGCGATAACTCGATCCACTCGACTGGTTACTTGATTAATATATCATATTAATCGTATATGGAATTAAATAATTGATCTCGAAAGTACCTACATTTTAAAATATGTATGTAGCCACATTATAAAAGAATCCGGAATTAAATGTCCGCGTCGATTTATTAATCAACAATTTTACGATTCAATAAAAACAATCTTGTAAGTAATTCCAATAAAAAAAGAACATTCGACAAATTCTTTTGGCGCGAATTTTTGTAAATCGAACTTGGTAATGGTATTGTTATTTTTACTCAAACGTCAATCAATTGTAAGTCGCGCTTAAGTATAGTTCTGTCGCTACAAATTCTTTGTAAAATGACAGAGATGGCACGATATTTAAGTACCTACAACTTAAAATGTAGTAGCCTTTCAGTATTCGGGCGTTAGTAAGGGAAGTTAGTTCATAACTTGTATATTGCTTGAATGCTCCAATAAACCATCGGGTCCTTTAGATTAAATTAAGCGGGTTACTCACGTGAATATACTGAGAAAAGCTCTACTAGTTTCGAACCACAGAGGGGTTCTTCCTCATGAGCAGCGTGCGCGGTCGCGGCGACGTCGCGCAGCTCACTGAACTATTTTACTTAATTTAGTATGTCTCCTTTATTGGTTCCCCTTTAAACAGTCTACGGCAACACCCGTACTTATTTACTTATATCACCATATTTTAAATGTCATTTTTTATTATTTTTCCTTTCCATTTGAACTAGGTATTTTATTTAAGGTCGTTGCACATATAAACTTGAATTAAATCGGGCCCCTCGCAATATGGTCTAGGATAGGAGCCGAAAGATCGTCTCGGTCACCTTCAGTGTTCCACCTTCTAGTATTAATTATTTTAATGTCAATAAATCTTATTGACATTTAGACGTAGGTATTATTATAGAGGTATAATGTAATAATAAATTGTATATTTGTATCAATCAGAGACATGACTACCTATTCGAGGCTACCTGCGCTTTGAAATTTAGTCTTAACGCCAAACCTATGTTCCCTAGGTCAGTCAGAGCCATATTATCCCTAAGCCAAACTAGGCAACTACTCAGGGCGCCAGGCAGTGGTGGTAAGGCGGCAAAATGGCACGGCTCCCAGCTGGAAGGGGCCCCTTCTTCGTGGATTCAGCGGATTTCATCTGAACTCCTCTCTTGTCTATTCTCTCGTTGAGTACCGTCATTATAGATACAATTAAAGAACAATAGGTTGCAGTCACCGGTGTCCTCGCGGTGTTTGACAGTTTAAGAACGAGGGCCCATCTTATGAATTTGCCACGGGCCTCGAACAGTATACATAGTTGCGCCACTGGCGTCACAGAGAGGCGGCGCGGCGCCGGCGTTGCCAAAATGTTGCGGGTGCCTAGGAAGTGCTTGCTTAGGGCACTCACTAGGTTTTAAGTAATTAAAGTAATAAATATCTTACGAAATAGTGAAGCGAAAAATACTTACAAAATAGATTGCCGTTGAACCGATAAATGTTCATCGTCAGAAAGCCTTTTGTTCAGGGTGTAATATAGGCAAATTTTTATCTGGGTTTGCCTACAAGATATGGATCTTTTTGAGAGAAATATAAGCGTAATAACAACCTTAATTTTTGTGACTACGTTATTTAAAAGAATTCTCAATTGTGACACCTGCGTGTTCATTTCCTTTATATTCTTTATCTTAAGTTGTTTTTATTATTAATACCGACATTATTAATGAATTTTATGTATTTTAGTTGAAACAATTTGAATGTACCCGCCCGCTCCACCCGCTTGCTTGCACGCTGTACTTTAATTTTAAGTTATCATGTTTTCTCATATCTTAAGTGAATTGTTGAATTCTTTTAAGATAAGAATCAGAGAAATCTCATAAATTCCACTTGTAGAGTGTAAATACTATTTATTGTTATTTTATTTTTTATTTACCCTTCTTCCACAATGGGTATAGGGTATACAATGGCGGACTTAAACTGTCAAACACCAAACGGTCACCGGTGACCGCAAACTATTGTTCTATAATTGTGTCTATAATGACGGTACTCAACGAGTTAATGCCTAGTGGCATTCTCTAATAGTCAACCTTATGATGCAGAGGTCGCGGAGAACCTAACGGGTAACCGGGGCTCCGGCTCGACGTGCAGGAGAAGGAACGGGGTGGTTTTTAGTCAGTAAGAGTCTGACACTACCTCTCGCCTCACCCAGGCGGGAGCAGTCATTCGATGATTTCCCCCCCTTAAAAAAGGGGTGATGCAGAGAGACATTATTCTATGACGCGATTGAATCTGCAGGCGGAAAGTCAATATTAGTAGGTAAATAAATATCAATTAAAGAAATCAATATACATTGACCTATTCATTTCTTTCCTGCTTGACTACTATAAATTTAATTGAGGTGTGTGGTCTTGCATTAGTATTTTAATAAAAAAAACGAGATTTTATTGAATTAGCGATTTTAAATAAATAATTAGATTCAAGAGTAGGAATTCATTTATATGCTCATTTTTTATTATAACAATATCTAATGAGACTGAGACTGAGAGACTGCCTCGTTGGCCAAGTGGTCGCAAGTGCGACTGCCGGGCAAAGGGTCTCGGGTTCGATTCCCGGGTCGGGTAAAGTATTACTGGGTTTTAAAAAAAATCTCAGTAGTAGCACGGAGTCTGGATATGTGCCCGGTATATGGCAATAGGCTCACCCCCTATTACATGGGACTCATAACATAAATAGTGAAAAGTGGGTGTTACTTCTGTGTCCACCTCTGCCTACCTCTTCGGGGATAAAAGGCGTGATGTTATGTGTGTGTTATCTATTGAGATAGAATTCTAGCCTGCTATTAGCTAAGCTTAGATAGTCATAGTTACAATTTATTATTCTGCCTAGTGAGTAGTTCTCCTTTCGGAAATGAAAAGGTATAGTAATTTTCGTCTGCAGTTAGTCGGTTGGTGCGGTGCCTGTGCAACCGGCTGCCGTATAACATGTAGCAAGGTCGATTCCCGCACGGAACAAATCTGTGTGATCCACAAATTGTTGTTTCGGGTCTGGGTGTGATTGAAAAATGATCAGCTAAATTGATACACAATATGTAGTACATTGAAATTCCAGGCCTCGTTTATCTACCTCATTGTATTAAAGTATTGAATGACCTCTAGTGACCGTCACGCGTCGAGTTCACTACCAGCTTGCCACACAGCCCTTCCTTGCCATGAGAATCTCTGAATGAATTTGCATTCATCGTAATCCCATAAAATACACGACTTCTTGTACAATTTACATTCCACCATTATAAAATTGAGGTCTTTCATGAAGTCAGGTAACGGGATACGAACGAAAGACAAAGATATAGTGACGAGATTAACGGTGTATTTAATAATTGAGAAATTATATTTGTATTAAAATAAATCTGCATCTTTGTTTTCGCTTGGTCTTAATGTAATATATTACTTATATTGTATTATTGTGCGTCTTCCTGCGTCATAGCAGTTTCTTTATGATGGTGTAGAAAAAAAATCTTATTCAATTTTTTCATTAATTTACGTCATCAACACATTGGATTGACTCTCATTGCTATTCTACTAATTAGGTGGCTCTTAAGATTGTAAGTGTGAATGACAGATGATTTTATACCGATGATTATTATCAATATTAGTGCCGATTTTTCAATCAACAGTTATTTTATAATTATTCTAGATAGGATAAAATTGTCAGTTGACAGTTTTTAGTACGTAACGAAGACGTATTATTACAAACATTGTAATAATAAAATAATTTAATAATCAGTCATCTACCTCTACTAAATAAATAATTGCCATAGAAGAAAAAAATAAAATAAAAATATAATAACCATGGACCGTGCTCCCACTACTGGTCGGCTCCTATTTTTAATATATTTTTTTGTAAGTATGTAGTTTTAAAAATGTAATACATTAGTCATAGTATAGATAAACTTCTTAATTTAAAATCAGAGATCTCACTAAATTTGAATCGAAACTTATTTATCAGATAAACTGACGTTGGATAAATCGACCCTTAGTGTCTGGGTAGGGAAGGAAATGCGGCGTCTAGTTTATGAACTCATGAACAATGATGCACAATGCTGTTCAAGCTTTTAAAAAGATGTGAGTGATTACATAAAGCTGCCCAGTCGGTATGTGTAATGTTAAGAATGTATGTCGAGAAAATCCTCTCTTTTTATCAGAAAAGCACATATTTAATTGCATTCTGCATCATTTAAGTTAATGACACTTGACGAGGCATTTAAGGTCGGCACGGAACGCGACGTCTCGCCAACGACCTCTAGCGGGCATTTAATAGACCACATCTAATATAAGAACTAGATTCTAGATTGTTAATGTTGTAGTTATTTCTTATGTATAGGTGGTACATATTCTATCGGCGCCGGGCCCCACAAAAACACTAGATTTTGAAATTATAATGTCCGCACACATCGGTGTCGGACGAATGAAATATTTGACTTTGGTATAGGTCGACGACTTATATCTTGTCACTTGTAAAGTTCCAAACAATCGGTTATATTTGTAGGTATATGTGTATGGAATTTGAGAGAAATGTAAGTGGGACCGTAAGTAACGGCTTGCAGCTACGGTACTCGCTTGTGAAGCTTTAATTATTATAAAACCACCGTGATAACAATCTGCAGATAGCAAATGATTGCCAATTATCATAATACTGTTTTGACATGGAATAAAGACTCGGTACTCAGCAGAGTAACCTGTTCCTTTTTTTTATTGCCTGGCAATACATGCGGCCCACATACTGATCAATAGTCGACGTTGTTCGCATAAATGTACAAATGCCACTCATCTTCAAGATGATCTAAATTGGCAAATGTAAGCTTGAAATTGAATGTGTGTCGTTTTAGTATACGGGTGATTGTGTTATCTGAAATATTGTAAGCATCTTCGATTACCCAAATATGTTATTTACACGTGGAGGAAGTAAACGGAGTATCTACTTATGTTGAGAATTGTGAATTGACTTGTAAGTTACTTAGAGTTGCGCTGTACTTACCATCTACCAAAGTACTGTTGCGTACAGCGCCCGTTAATGATACATATTGAAGTACTTTGTACCCACAATTTTTCAATAAATAAAATAAATGTTTTTTAATCTGGATGCTCAAAAATATTGAGAACAGGCTACAGTCTAAAACAACATTGTTAAATGAGGAGTGACCGAGTATGCATAATGTATCGATGTTTGTCCCTGATGAGGTGGTAATATGTCCCGAGCTGGATATGTCTGACGGACGTCGTATATATTTGCATCGCACCGTGTTGCTACGAAAGGAATTATATTTTCACTGATATTATGGTGTTTAGATTATATTATTTTTTTATTCACCATTTCATTGCAGCAAAAAGTAGTTTTTTTAATGGGGAAAAAATCATTGAATGACTTCTCTCTCCTGGGTGAGACACCTCGGATTGGAGCCCCGGTAACCGTTTACGTTCTCCGCAGCTCCGTATCGGCATCAGCCCTATTGGGCCCCATCCGTGGTGGAGGTTCTTTGAAGGACGCGTGGAACCCAACGAGCCGTATGCTCTGTTCTGGTTCGTCTGGGGCGAGCATCGCCGTCGGCAGGCCCGTGCTTACGGTGGCCGGAGATCATACTGCGATCCCCGACGCCCGAAGTGTCCTTCGCGACGGCTGGATTGTGAGGAGGCAGCGATTCGCTGCTTCACGCACCTCGCCTCCTCCTTAGCTAACATGATCCTGCTTCGCAAAAGGAGGAGACGGCATACCAGTCTTCCTCGCTCCGCATCATGGTCAGGACTAGGGCCGGACGCGAGAGATCACATCCCTAGGGGCAAGGCGGTGCTCCCATGCAGGGCACGCCCCACCTTGTGTTCCGTTCGGGGCCTCAGGGCGAACAAAAAACAAGTCGATGGGTGCACTTATTGGCTGTAGACCTTTTACTAGGATAAAACTTGTAGCCGGCGCGAGCGCATCCTTTATTCTTATTATCGCCACCCGCACGTAATAATTTAACTTCAAGCTGGCTGAAAATTTCGAAACAATCAAATCTTTACAGAAAACCAATTGAATCTTAACAAATACCTGGAGCCTTAATAAGTATTTTACTTTATTAATATTCCAGCTAACCTGTCTATCTGCGTCAATTTATTATTATTTTTATTTCTAATGCAAGGCTTACTAAATATCTCATAAAATTGCATCATATTGCGCTTCCATGCCGCCATCTACACAGGTAGCGACTTGTCTATTTTTTGGGGTCCAATTTCCTGAACGTTGGCCCAATCTGTTTTTCAATAAGACAATGGCGACTCAGGGATGTTCTGCGAAGCTTTAGCCAGTAAAAACTTTTTAACAAAGTTATTTTTCATGAGAATTACATCCTCGCTCGCCATGGGATTGATGAGGTCCAGTCATTATTTCGGAGAATATTGGAAGTATTTGAGGAAACTTTACTAAGCCCGACTCAGATTTTATTTATCGTTGGACGACAATTTTCCTTTTTAGATTCTTGGTAATCGTTCAAAAATCTTGTCTAGACTGAAACGTACAAAAAAGGACAATTCTTTGAGGAATGCTCCGTTCATTCACCAATCGCCTCTTTGTTCCAGTGTCATCTGATCCTCTGAAGTAATAATTAATTAATATGAGAAGTACCGGTATCGACATTTAGGGCGCTACCGATGAATCAGAGAAGCCCTGCAAATAGAACTATGTATTCTCATAATCAAGTCGTCGAACCTTATTTGGTTATTACCTTTTAATAAAATTGAGGCTTTTAATGCAAAATCTGCATTCTGTGGAGTTCGAAGACCAGACGAAGGGTTGTTGGCCGGCCCTTCAATCTACCTACCAACGTACTACCCCAATACAAATAATACGTATAAGATGACAAATGGTTCAAAAATCTAAACGAGGTCGTGCACCTTTAATCAGTTCCGCAAGCGAAAAAAATATTTTTTTTTCTATAAAGGACTCGTGGTGGCGTTACCTTGACGTGATCAGATACAACCTTCGAATATATTTCGTCACTAAAATAGACGGTCGATGAACTTCATTGACTAAGGTAATGACGAGAATTATTTTGCAATTAAATTCATATTAACATTTTTGGAACAAATGTCACGTATCGCCATTTGACGACCGCCACCCGCCGCCTACCTGTGCGCCAAACATGATAAACACTTTTTTGCTCGTTACTATTGCTTTTAGTTACTTTGAAATAATATATCTAATCTTTAATTGGATTTAATTTGCATATTTATTTTGAAAAATGTGTTTTAATTTTAGTACATAGTGGTTCTTTGCGTGAAATTATCATGGAGTGAGTTTTCAAAATCGACAACTACCTACTTATCTCAAAAAAAGAGGTAAGTATCCCTATTTTAACGCTGAATATGAATAAGTCTCTATGTCTAAGTATAACACACAAATCTAAGCATTTCCGTGCTATTTTCCACCTATCCAGGCCCCTCATAAATTAATATAAAATTCAAGAATAACTGACAAATAGCGCAGCGCGTCTAAAAAAACAACTCGAGCCATTCCTATGTATGTAGAACACATGTGCGTAGGAAGACTACTAATAAATAAATATATTTTAATTCTTTATCGATCGTGTTACAACTAGTATTGTAGTTTGGCGCCAAAATTCCACACAAAAACGTGGCTGAACGACCGTGACTCTTGAACGCAAAAAACTGCGAAGGTATCGACTATTGGACTTGCTTAAGATCCTCTAGTAGATATGAATCTACAACGCTTTAATCTACGAATAAATAATATTTAATAATCACCGCACTTCACCATATAAAATGTTAGTTTTTGTCCGCGACTTTTGTGTATTCAATGTAACCGTTTGTGTAACTATTCATATTTTTATTAGTTCACTGAAATATTGATATGAAATGTTACAATTTGAAGACCGAGTATTGCATTTGTTAGAGAACGCCATTTTATTTTCGAGACTCGTGTGGGGAGTTATTAGAAGCTTAATCTCAAGTTTGTAGAGTCACCACCCTTGTTCCCCGGCTGCTATCTGCGACCAGCTTATCAGGGTCACACTTTGTATGATCTTCCCGTAGATTTAAGGGCCAATTTATACTGTCCACTCATATGCCAAGAATAAAAGTGCGTCCTGTAACAAATGCAACGCTCATGTTACATTTCAATGGACTATCGACTATGACTATGACTGAACGGTTGGTGCGGTGGCTGGGCAACCGGCTGCCGAGCAACGTGTCGCGGGTTCAATTCCCGCAGGGAACAACACTTTGTGTGATCCACAAATTGTTGTTTCGGGTCTGGGTGTGATGTGTATGTGAACTTGTATGTTTATAAACGCACCCCCGCCACAGGAGAAAATCCTAGTGTGGGGCGACGTTATTTTAAAAAGAAAAAAGAAAAAGAGTACGTGGGATAGACTGACAAACAAGCAGATGAATCACCTGAATTCCTTGATGGTTAGCATCGACGCCGGCGCAAACCATGGACACCGGCAACATCAGAGAAGTTATAAAAGCGTCATTTTGGGGACTTGAGATGAGAAATGATAACCGACGGTAAAGGATAGAAATCAATACTAAGCACTATTCTTCATTAGTTTCTGTTAGGGTGTGGTACATGTACCCTCAGTCGAAATTACGCTTTTTTGGTTCATCCCGTCTTTTCCCCCGAATGTGAAAATGGCAAAATCGTAATCGTCAAAATGTCCTTAATGTAGTAGTAGCCCAGAGGTTTAAGACGCCTGCTTCTCGTGCATGAGAGTGCGAATTCGAAACCTACCAACGGCAAGTGTTACCTAGGTTTCGAATGTGACATCCACTGACAAACGGTGAAGGAAAACATCATTGGAATCTTGAGGAAATCCTGGGCTTATAATTATTAATCCTCAATCGTAGCGATTAGTACTCAAAGCTTGAGAGAAGAGTGAGAAGAGGAAGAAGACTACAACAAGACAAGCTTCCATCTCTTCTCTCGCTCTATCTCTAGCAACAATGTAGAGCACCTACCTATATAAGATTATCTAGGCTGAATTCTAACGAATTCACTGTCGCCAATACCTGCTATTTATATGGCATTTCAGGATAATATAGGTATCAAAATGTATAGGTAGGTACCACTTACCTGTCTTTCAGCATTTACGTAGATAAAGGTCACTCGATCACAGCAAGGTCTTTGAAAAAAAAGATCTTGCATCAATGTTAAATGTGTTTATTTGAATGCTTAATAAAATATTCAGGAACGATAAAGGACATTATGTTAAGTTTTTGCGAAATTGGTCTACAACGCAAGATACGTTTTATTTATGGTTTCTCTGAAACTGCTTTAATAGCTGTCGATGAGTGGAGAACAGTACATCTTATCGCCAGTCAGCTTCTTCAACGCAATCTGACGATCACGCTCGCGGCGCATCACCTTGAATAAAAGCAAAGCAAAGCAAAAATTAGGTTTGTTAGCGATGCCACCTTAATTTAAAATTAAGATACTCCAGTCTGGAACTTTGAGAATGCAAAACCCATTTTGTAAGTTATTTTCAATACACAACATGCGACTTTTGTGGCCGTTGCGTGTTATGTTTCACATTTAAATATGTAAAATGACATGAGTTATAGTTAATTAACGTGAAAAGTATAACATAACATCACGCCTTTTACCCCACAAGGAGTAGGTAGAGGTGCACATTACGGCACATAATGCCACTGTACAATGTAACACCCACTTACCACTATTTACATCATGAGTCCTATGTAATAGGGGGGTGAGCTTATTGCCATATACCGGGTACAATTTCAGACTCCGTGCTATTACTGAGAATTTTTAAAAAACCCTATCTAAAGATTTACTATCTTTGACCGACCCGAGACCACTTGCCCGGCAATCGCACTTGCGGAAATAAATAAAAAAGTAAAGCATTATGGCACTCTGCACTTTAGCTGCACCAAGGTAATGTAGATATCAGTCAGTAGTAACACAAAGCTTAAGCGCCTGATACATTTGATTTCGAGTATCACATTTAGGTAATCATTTTTTAACTAGGCGCCTTCTAAAACTAATATAGCCAATGGCAATAAATATTTATCTACCGAAGTAAAGACAAGTAATTAAATCTGAAGTACCTACCTACATAATATTTAGGTATTATAAAGTATTGCAACGTACGTAAAATCGTTTGAACTGTTTTGCATTGGTGTGACATTCGCGGAAATCGTCGACCAAATAGTTACATTTCACTAGGCCACGGTCCAGGCCATAAGCCTCCAAGCAGTCCATCATTGCCATCTCCTGCATCTGGCAACGACCCAACATCTGGTGGGAATGGATCCCCCCTGTGAGGTCCGTCATGGGGGAACGTAAAAATGGCGATATATTATGCATTTTTTGTAAAAGGCACTCGACTAGATAAATTATTAGTCGAAGAAACTCAGAAACTCGTTAAGATTGATATTTTTTCGATAGATGTGTACGTCAAATTCAAATTTTCTTTACTGAAAAAAGAAACGCTGAAATAGTTTGTATATTTTTGAAAATTAAATAAATTCTTTTTTAAGTAGCCTTTTCGCTAACACTTTACTGAACTTGCATTAATCTTTTAGTTAACTCGGACTTTGGTTAGTTATATAAGAATATTTTTACAGACTGGAATGTCGCGAGACGATAAAGTAGTAATCAATAATCAAAATAATAGTCATTTATCACACTAGCAGTGATTCATTAATAATTTAAATTTTATTTGTATTTACCAACCCTTAATAAGGAGTTGTGACCTAGAAATGCGCTGAGGCATCGCATGCTCTTCAACAATATTTTAATCCGACTTGCATCTTGCTTACCTCGCAGCTTGTGGTAGGTATGTTTCATTGAAACGAATACACATTTTCCCTTGACTTATTACAAAAGCTTTCTTCCCTAAAAGCAGATAACAGTTGCTGTGGGTTTACCGTTTATGGTGGTTGGTGGCGAAGTGGCGATTGTTAGTCGCAACTTCACAAGAGACTATTGTTAAAGAAACAAAATTTATACTCATGCATAATACATTTTTCTGAAGATAACTAAACTCATAATATGCACATAGCCTGTTTGATTTGACCTTGGATCAAATTGACCTTGTGTTGGTGAAATGGTAAGTACCTACTATCTTTTAGATATTTGTGTTATAAGTTCTGAATAACAATAAATACATGTTTTGTTTCGTGTGGTTTCTTATTTTTTAAGTATCAATACCAAAGGATCAGTATTAGGATCAGGGCCTTGGGTTTGTGTAATGTAAACTAGTTTTTTAAATAAAATCTATATATTTTTGGGTTAAAAATCATGGAAGAGATACAACAAATAGGTAATTTGTTTAAATTATTTTATTTACACCAGTATTACAGTATATTCTGTTGCAAAAATTAAAGTAACTATTGGAAAAGGTTGATCTACATAAAATTAGTAGCTATCAATTTTCGGTGACACAAATTTCTCATCTCCAGTCAATTTTCCTGCAGCAATTTGCCTATCACGCTCTCTGCGCATTGCCTGAAAATATGAAAATAATCATTCAGACAGATAATTATAAGTAGTATATATAGATATTCATTGAAGTGTAATAAGAAAAACTGAAAAAAAAAAACAAATCAATACACATTAACTCGTTGAGTACCATCATTATAGACACAATTAAAGAACAATAGGTTGCGGTCAGCGGTGACCGCTCGGTGTTTGACAATTTAAACTGTCAAATACCAAGCGGTCACCGGTGACCGCAACCTATTGTTCTATAATTGTGTCTACAAAACCGGTACTCGACGAGTTAATTATCAAATAGAGTTTAGTATATACTTGTATTATTATATACATTAGCCCTATATACATTAGTATTATGTATAAGTCCTATGCTTCCAATCTGGATATCTGTATTATCCAGATATCTGCCAATTTTGAAATCCAGATTTTACGGATTATTGTCGTTCGCGCGAAAAAAGAGTTAACAATAGACACTCTGTAAACATTTACATCTTACTTTTTTAAACTGCTTTGGAAGGAGGCTATTAGTTTTGAGTGTTTGTAGTGTTTGTATGTGCGTAAGTAGGTCTACGTAACATACTACAGAACAGATAAGAAGATTGTAAAGTATGATATATCTGTAGTTTGTCTAAAAAAAATGTATTCGATCGCGGATTTTCGGCACCATATTGAGATGTGGGGTATCAAAATAAAGGATTTTAACCATCTGCGGCTGACGTGTAGTCCCACAGACACCGCGAAATACAAAATCACATGTTATACCGTCATTTTTCAAATACGAGCAGCACTGCTGCGAGTACCTTACTGTATTAGTGGTCGCTATACTTTAATTCTACAAAAATATTTGCTGTTGAAATGGTGTCTGGTATACTATACCACCTCAGTTGAATTGTAACAATTTAACCATGTCAGTTGCAGAGGGTTAAATACCTAGTAATATAAAAGTTACTATTAAACTGTCAAACACCAAGCGGTCACCGGTGACCGCAACCTATTGTTCTATAATTGTGTCTACAAAACCGGTACTCGACGAGTTAATATAATTTGATTGGACGGACTCATTAAAAAATGGCACTGGATGCAGCACACAATGCAGCCAGTAGGGCTTTGCATGCTGTGACTTCTAAATTTAGTATGTTTCAGCTATAATAAGTATTATTAAAATATCCATATTATAATCCGTAATAATCCGCATAGTACAATTTTGATACCATGTACGGATCCAATCCATATTGTTGTCAGTTGTACCTATGTATTATTAAATCAACATTTACTCTGTGTTATCTTAATATTTGATTCAAAGAGAATAATAATTATTCTCTAATAGGATATTATAATACTAAGTTTATCAGACTTGTTAGAGAGTAATGTATATGGCATGGTAATGTAAATTTCAAATTTTCAATACTTATTCTAAGCACACATACCACGAATCTTTTGTACTGCTTCATTGAGGTCTGGCATTCATGGAAGTCGTCAAACAAATGTGCGCATTTGACCTTTCCGCGCTCAAGACCGTAAGCCTCCAGGCATTCCATGTAACGACCCTCCTCCTTCTGGCAACGACCCAGCATTTGATGGGAGTGAATACCTCCCGTCAAGTCCGTGAACGGAGAGCGGAGGAATGGTGAAAGAGACATTGTTATGTCTGAAATACACAAAATAATTCTTCAGAAACTACATTTAGGTTACAAAATTACGTAAACAAATGACATCTAATTTTATGATCATTTTTTGTATGTTTTATTTTGATTATATTGCATTTTGTGTGTTAATTTTAACAAATGAATGTGTCTCTATTCTATTTTCCCATGCAAAACAAATTACCTTAAAAATTCTTTCGAAAATCGAATTTGATCAATGATTTTCTGGTCGAAAACAATGATTTGACATTGACAGCAACCTGTACTGTCAGAGTCATAATTTTGACACAGATAAAATAATTGTATTACTTCAGGTTAAAATCTCAGATATTTTATTGTTCAATGTATATAATAAATGTAATGCTTAATGTAATATTTTTATGCTTATCAAATTATATTTACAGAGCAATATTGTAATAATGTTGAAAATTTTCAACATGACCGATCCTCGTTATCATTATCGATATCGATAAGTTTTCTACTCGGGACTCTGGTACTTACTGTTACTGTCAGAAACAGCTGAATTGGACATATTGTATTGAAGTTACAAAAATTGAACTCTCCACGTAAAACAAAACAAGTTATTGTAAAATTTCAAGAAAGTACATAAACTCAATGACCATGGAACAGTGGATTAGTGAAGGATTGTCCAAAATCTTGGATTTCCAGATACCGGATGATTTAATAAAGTAAGTTCCATTGAGGAAACGTGTTCCTGTTTTCATTCTTAAACTTGGTACATGTTATATGGTTTTACAAGCTATTATGACTATGGGTGGCTTGTGAATATAATTTTAATTGTAGTTATGTTAAATTTTCAGATACATAATGTCTATAGAAAGTGAGAATGATTTGAATGAGTACATGAAAACTCTGCTCGACTTTGATAACTCACAACATAAAGGTTTCTTCCTGGAACTTTGCAAGAAAAAGTTCCCAAGCAGAGGTAAGTTATATTTATTTATTTATTAACTTAACACAGTTTACCAATACAATAAAAATATTTTTAATTGCAAAATATTATTTTGTTGATTTACTTAATATTGCGCAATGTTATCACATTGACACACATCGTAATATTATGAAAATTTTATTTTTACTAAATTTATTTATATAGCCTGAACGATTATTACAATCATCACTAGTTAACTATATTTTATTTTATTACTAAAAATTTTATTTAAAGTATATCCACTGTCTTACGCTGAAATGCTCAAATGACACTCAATTTTAAGTGGCGCTTAAGTATAGTTTTGTCATAAATTCTTAATGAAATATTAGACTCAACATAACATACATAACATCACACCTTTTATCCCCAAAGGTGTAGGCAGAGAGGTGTACATTATGCCACTGTACAATGTAACACCCACTTTTCACTATTTATGTTATGAGTCCCATGTAATAGGGTGTGAGCCTATTGCCATATACCAGGCACAATTCAAGACTCCGTGCTACTACTGTGAATTTTTTTAAAAACCCAATAATACTTTGCCTGACCCTGGAATCGAACCCAAGGCCTTTGCCCGGCTGTCGCACTTGCGACCACTCAATGATATTTAAGTACAATGTAAAATTAAGTAGTCTTTCAGTATTTGGAAGCTAATCTCACACCTATTAGTCTCTTTAACATGTAACAACGTCTTTTCTTCAGTTATGATATAAGTCTTACATTAAATAGATATGGAGCCTTTGGCCCCAGTCCACTACTACCAATATTTATCAAATTAACTAAAAATCGCAATTTACTCACATGTATACATACGGAGAAAAGCTCTACTAGTTTCAACCCATAGAGGGACTCTTCCTCATGAGAATACTTACTAAATTGTTACAAAAACCAGCCGCCTCACAACCCAAACAAAAAAAGAAAATATCTAAGAATAAGCAACAAGACTTCATCAGTGCCCCACCACCAGTTCAAGAAATAAAGGAACCTGTGGAATCTGATAGCAAGTCCAAGAAGAAAACCAAGTATGTCAACTTGTACTCACAAGAAGGGAAGAATGCGCAAGTTGTGTTGTTAAAAGGTATCATATTTGTGTTTTCTTAAAGTTTTCTTAGTGTAATAGATTTACAACTTTATTGTAATGGGCTATGGCCTAAAATCTGTTATATTATAAAGTCAGATTGGATAGCTTGAACTTTTGACCTTATTGCAAATTTATAATAGGATATGGTTTAAAACTGATAAAACCAAGTAAAAAGGATATTATTTTAAATGTTCAAAAATATTTTCAAAGTAAAATCATTTATTTCAATTAGACCAGAAAGGCACTTTTAAACGTCAATAATAAAATTAAAAGTGAAGCTATTTGATCATTCCAAGGTGTAGATTCCTATGGAGAAGAACGAACAAGAAACTCCATAGGTTACTCTTTTTCAATCAGGTTCACAATACAATTCTCTAGTTACATAGTTTTGCTGTTTGGATTGTGCAAGAACAATGTAACACTAAAATCTAGTCAAAGTGATCGAAAAAGAAAATAACCTTAAAGACAATAAATAATATAGTCTGGAGCTGAACGGTCCCAGTTGACGGCGGCCGTATTTGTAAAAATAGTTTGAAATGATTTATAAAAAAATATTTTAATATTTTGCAGGCAGACACCGCTGTGACTGTCAAGCTTCCAAACATGATTTGGTCAACAACTGCATCCAATGTGGACGCGTCGTGTGCACGCAAGAAGGCTCAGGACCATGCCTGTTTTGTGGCAACCTGGTAAGCAATATTATTTTAATTTCTTACAATTATTTTAAATTTAAAATAAATATTATTGTAATTTCAGACAATTTTATCTAAATATAACTATGAATAATTTAATGCTGTAAAATTAAAATGTTTTGAGTGTTACATGATGATCTTATAAAATTCAAGTCTTGTTACTTTCACAATTTTCTATTTTTCTGCATCGATATTAACTTTTGCGCAAAATGTTCTACACTTGCGCAAAACCTTGTGCCAAAGATTTAAAATGTTTCATCACAATTAATCATTAATACATTCTAGGTATTATTAAAGTTATATAAGTTAGTATTTAATACTTCAAACTGTAATAAAAGCAAAGTTAATAAAAAAATCTGTCTTCTAGGTGTGCACTCCAGAGGAACAAAAAGAGATAAATTCGAAGACCAAGGGTGCTGCCAAGCTGATGGAGTCTTTGATGGAACGAAGTAGACCTAAAGGATGGGAGGCAGCCCTCTCACACAGGAACCGTCTACTGGAGTATGACCGCACTAGGTACGCATTGTAGTTTATTTTAATATTAATATCATTCGTATATCATTGTAAGTTAGGTAACTAAAGTGTGGGAGAGCTATGCTTCGGCACGAATGGGCCGGCTCGACCGGAGTGATACCACGGCCTCACAGAAAACCGACGTGAAACAATGCTTGCGTTGTGTTTCGTCGTGTGAGTGAGGTTACCGGAGGCCCAATTACCCCATCCCTAGTCCCCGTCTCCCGAATCGCTGAATCCTCCACCCTCAAATTCTCAATTCCCAATTCCCAAAAGGCTGGTAACGCACTTGTAACGCCTTGGTGTTTCGAGTGTACATGGGTGACGCCGATTCTTTACCATCAGGTGATCCGTCTGCTCGTTTACCGGTTTATGCTATAAAAAAAAGTTCTATGTAAAATTAATAAATAGCAAAATAACAATTCCCCCAGCATAATTCCAAAGTGGTTCATAATATTACTGAATCGTTTATTTAAAACTCTTGTCATGTCTTGTTACACAAAATTATTGTTTCAATTTGCAGTGAGCGTCGTACCCGCGTCACGGACGATGATAGCGACTACTTCAACGCTAACAGTGTATGGCTGAATGCTACTGAAAAGGATAAGTTAGAGAAATACCAACAATCTCTCCATGAAAAGAAACATGGCTCCAGGCTCAACAAGAAGATGACATTTGATTTTGCTGGTAAGTAACTGACACTACTATTTCAATTTAATCAAAAAACTTCGTTTTGTTTATATAACAACTATCGTGAGACATACTAAATTAACTAAAATCGCGGGTTACTCACGTGAATATACTATATAACTTCGTTTTGACTTTGTAGAAATGCCGTTTGCGCAACACTTGCGCAAAATGCGTCTTCCTTGTGCAAACTAATACCTTAATGTGGTATTATAAATATATCTATTTTCGTTTATTACATTTGGAATGTTTCTCTAAGATTAAAACCGGTGCTAACAATCTGTAAATCCAAGATGCATTAAAATAGTAATTTAACTTATTGAGTCATACAACTTCAAACTCAAACTAAAAATAGTCTTCACTTAGGTAAATACAATGTATTTTCCGTTCTCAGGTCGTCAAATAGTGGAAGACAACACAATAGACTATGAGCCGGACGAGGATCAGATTAGACAGATGACTACTGACAATACTACCAATGGAAGCAAGCTGCAACATGACATGTTCATTGGGGTAGCCAGTGACAGGGACGTGGCTCCTGGAGTTAATGCACCACTTTTACAGGTCAGTACCATAATTATGTGTAGGTGGTGGGTAGAAATTGTCCATCTTCAGGAACCCCTCTTTTTAAGGAACCTCTAAGCTAACACTAACACAGGTGACACTTAACGACATTTTGGTTTTCTTAAGTGATGAAGGTAAGGGGTTAGTTTATGTACTAAGTAAGTCTTAGTTAGGAGATTGTTTGGCGGTCATAAGTTTATTTTAATGCAGAAAGACCAGAGCAGAATTTTGTTCAAGAGCTTTTTTCATTTATAATAGTTTTTAACCCATTGTAACGACTTTTCAGCCGACTGCAAAAGAAGGGATAATATTTATTTATCGACAAATTAAAGTTAGGAAGCACACTATCTTTACGGTATCATCATTTATCACCTTTTAGTATTGACTGAAATAAAATCTATTTCAGTTCGACCCTTCAGTAGAGACTAAAGGCTACGCTCAGGTGACCAGAAGTAACTCTGGCCAGCAGATGCCTCGCGTCCAGGACATGGAGCTGCAGCAGATGAGTGACACCGGCCGCTGTCTGTCCATGCACCAACCCTGGGCTTCTCTCCTTGTTGAGGGGATTAAGCTGTAAGTAGTTTACTTATTGACCAGGGCCTTTAGCCAAACGCCAATTTAGCGTTTGTCTACAGAGAGAGTAGAAATCAAAATGTATGACACTGACAAGTGTGAAAATTAGAGAATGCCTGTTAGAGAATGCCACCCGGCATTAAGTCCGCCATCGTATGCTTGTTATACAGAAGTGTTAATAAATAAATAAATAAATAAAATTTACGTCAATTCCATATAATTTAGTTTTCTATTCTACAAGTAGACAAGCGCTAAATAGCATTTGGCTACAGCTGCTGGTGTGGAAGGCAGATCTACGCTAAATAATACGGTATGGAAAAGAAGCTATGTTATTTTTTTTATATTTTTAAAAGTTATCACGCCTTATCTACTTAGTTATTGTATACAATATTCATTAAACAACTTTAAAAAAAGATACAGGTTGTCAGTTTGATCTGTATGTATGTGTTTGTGCGCGTTTATCTCGCGAACTGACTTTGATGCGGACCAGTTGAGTCATCATCAAAAGAGTAACGATGGAATTTTTTGCTCGTTCCCGTTCATTCTAAACTGCACTTGCGTTCTAAACACACATTGGACAATTATCGATTATAAACCCTATTATATTATAAGTTGAATATAATGTTTAAATGTTATCATACATGCTCATGGCAAAAGTTACACAATTAATTATGTGTAAAATATTTAAAAGAGACTCGACTTTTGTCTATTGTTTAGTCAACTTATGCTGACCGTAAACTTCACTAGCGCCATTTTGTCAGACCTAAGTCGATAACCTTCATATACTGAACAACCTGAACCTGAAAATTTTTGAAAATCATCCCCTAAATTTGTTCATACAAAAGTAGTCTCTTAATATTGTAAATAACGTCTATTATGTAGTTAGTGGAGAGCGGTCACCGGTGACCACTTGGGGATATAATTCTGTGTCAACTATAGTTCAATCAGGGTTTTATTTTTATCAGTGTCACACACACTTAAAATATCAAATATTGGTTAGAAACAATTGTTAAACACATCGATCATCTCAACTTCGAAAGTAAGTCACTAGTACAAGGTGATCGATATTTAAATAGGTCAGGGCTCACATGACGTAGCGCCCTTCGCTTGCGCGGTACGTGACCTCGATACAAAGGTCAACACGTGGCCTGTGACGTCACAGAAGAACGTCACAACTTTCAAACAAGTACCGTAGATGTCGCTGTACCCATTCAATATAGACTGGACAGATGAAGTCAACACGTGGGCCGTGACGTCACTGGGGAAGTGAAAACCTTTGCATAGATGTCGCTTTCTTGTACAATGGAGAGAGGAGAGGGATGCGTATAGAGGTATAATTATTTCGGCACCTAGATGTCGCTTAACATTGAGAGTCCATTTCTGAATCGCGGTGTTAAGATTCTCCGCGATTTTATGACCTCGCGGACCGATCGTATGTTCGATAGAAATTTTTCACAGGGTTAATAGGTACCTACGTTACCCCCGTCTAAAATTTCTCAATGAGCCACGATGATGTATGGCGCTAGAAACGTGAGGCTGGTTGATGTAGTATTCCAAGCTCTTGAGTTGGAATTGCGAGGGTACTGACATCAGCTATCGATGATCGTTTAAGTCACTGGGAAGAGGATATAGTGACTAAGGTACCGCTACCGCTGCCTGAGTGGCTCTTTTTAACCCCCTTTTATTCCCAAAAATGGCCAATTTGACTTTGGTCTCGTCAGTTATGAGCATGACTGCAGAGTTGCTTGTGGTCGCAAAGTGCTATTCAATTTCATAATTTTTAAACCTTAGTGAAATGTTATTTCCTTTAAAAACCTTATTCCCTTTTGAATTTTTTATGTTTATTGCTCGCATTAATTCCTATTTCTTGTTTCTGGAGTTTTGATATACCTATAGGATTTTCATATTCATATACCTTATTCATCATATACCTTTATAGTTACCGATTTAATCCAGGTTACACTGTTAACATTGATTGTTTAAAACAGTACCCTGAGTTTGGTGAAATAAAGTTATTGGTACTACAATGCAAAAGTGCACTTTTACCTCCCCTAATATATGTATAACACCCACGTTCATAGGCGATCTGCAGCGTTACAAAGATGTGTAAAACAATAATATTCTTGAAAGCACTTTTCGAAACGTATATATAAGTATTATGTAGGTCTTGTATTGACTTCTTGTATGATTATGATTATATCATAAATATTATGTCAATCACATATCCAAATATTCTGATGCGTCTACCCTGTCTCAAATACTTGTGCACGCCGCTGGCGGTCCGCTTGCTCGTTTGCCTTCATCTCGTTAGAAAAAACATCATTATAATAACTACTTCGTAACTTTACTTCAATTTCAATTCTGATGTCTGTTTTCAATAAAATTCTATGCTTTCCTATTCCAGGCATGAAGGTCGTACCTGGTACTCCAGTCACCGCGGTCGACTGTGGATAGCGTCTACAGTGAAGCCACCAGACCAGGAAATCGTTAGGGCCATTGAGAACCAGTATAGAGTTCTATATCCAGGTAAGAATCAGCTTACAATATTATCTTAGACTAAAAAGGTTTGCATTGCACCCAATATTTCGGAATTAGGATCCGACTTCTGCCACACTACTCAAATTCATGCAAAATTTATCATCACAATCATCATCAGTCCATCTTCGTCCACTGCTGGACTTAAACCTCTCCAATGGCACGCCACTGAGCTCGGTCTTCAGGTTTTCTCATCGAACCACTGCCAGCTACCTCGCGGATGTCGTCGCTCCACCTGGCTGTAGGGCGCCCTACACTACGTTTGCCTAGACGCGGTCTCCACTCTAGAACACGTTTACCCCAACGGTTATCGGTTCTTCGACAAATGTGACCGGCCCACTGCCACTTCAGCTTACTGATCCTTTCATGAAGGATCATCACAATATTAACTGAAAACTATGGATATAAATATAATATTGTTAATTGAAATATTACAGAGTCAGAAGTAAAGTTCCCGTCGTTCTACCCAACTGGATGTCTCCTCGGCTGTGTCAACGTGGATGACTGCCTACCACAGGAAGAGTACCAGAAAAAGTAAGTACATTGCATTATGTACCTTATGTGTTTGTTGTTAACACGTAATATTATTTATTACCAGTGACGCGTCCCGGCTTGCTTGGGTGCAGTACAACCCATGTAATTTGTGATACAAAATTTCAAGGTGTACGTTGAAATTCCCAATTTTCATTCCGACCACTCAAAAGTTAAGTGCATACTTTCATGCATTATATTGATCTTATTTTATTTTTACATCTTTTATCCCCGAAGGAGGACTAGCACTTAATGCCACTATACAATGTATATAATTTGAGTACCATGTAATAGAGGGTGAGCCTATCAGAGCCTACCAGCCATATACCAGACAGAATTCCAGAGTCCGTGCTAAAGAAATAAAAAAAACCAGTAATACTTTGCCCGGGAATCAAATTCGAGTCTCACTTGTTACCACTCGGTCAACAAGGCAGTTTTTTTATTTATATCGGTTATAATAATGGATGAAATAAATAATTCATCCAAATATCTTAGTAAAAGTCTGAAATCTCTAAGCCGCGGAAGACTTAACGGGTTGCCGGGACACCGGCTCGAAGTGCAGGAGTAGGAACGGTGTGGTTTTTAGTCAGTAAGAGTCTGACACTCCCTCCCGCCTCACCCAGGTGGGAAAAGTTATTGTATGATTTTCCCCTCGTAAAAAAAGTATCGGAATTGAAACCTTTGGTATTCTTTTTAAATTAGCGAAGCCTGGGAAACAAAAGTCTACTATAAATAAATTAAAACGTGCCTGTCAAATAAATACATTTTATTTCTTTCTTTCCTTGTTTTGTAACATGAAAATGTGTTATCTACAATTCTACACTAATAGTATAAAGAGGAAAGATTTCATTTTTTGTTCGTATGTTTGTTTGTTTAAATGTTTGAATGTAATTTCTTCCGAAACTATTGGACTGACTTGAATAATTCTTTTACGGTTGGAATTCTATATTATCGATGACGAACATAGGCTTTATTTAATAAGAGAGAAAAAAGGGGACCGTGTGAAAATTTCACCCGGGCGGGAAAATACATTGGATGATTTTTCCCCCTCAAAAAAAAGTCTGAAGTCTCTACACAGAATCTTATTCGTCTGTACCTACTGATAAATGCCAAGAACCAAAACGTACTGTAATATTATTGTTTTCCAGATACCCAGGTGGTGAGAGTGACAGTCCGTACGTGTTCATCTGTTCCAATCCCATCAGCTTGAGGCTTAGGTTCCCGATCAAAGGAGCACATAAAATATGTATGTCTTTTAATAACTATTGAATTACCTTCTATAATAAAATATACTGTTTAATTGCGTTGTGTTTCGTAGTGTGAGTGAAGTTACCGGAGGCCCTAGTCTCCCTAGTCTCCCGAATCCCCGTATCCTCCACAATCCTCGAATTCCCAATTCCCAAAAGGCCGGTAACGCACTTGTAATGCCTTGGTGTTTCGGGTGTCTATGGGCGGCCCCGATTGCTTACCATCAGGTGATCCTTCTGCTCGTTTACCGGATTATGCAATAAATAATAATAATAATAATGTGATACAAAAATGTGGAATTCATTGATAATTTAGCAAACATGGAGGTTTTTGTTAATGCTCCATCCATTGACTATCTACACTTTTGAATATTGAAATACTTATCTTTATTAGGCGACTGACTGGCCGACAGATATACAACTTTTGTTTATGAATATGTAATCATACCGTCAAGTTTTATTAGGGCAATACTTTGAGCCTTTATCTAGTTTAATACTTAATATGAAATATTGTTTTAAAATGTCTTTTCTTTGTTCTGATAGCAATTACTTTCTCTTTTACAGATGCATTGGAGAAAACGATTCATCAAGCAGCTGTGAAGAGCATTCAGAAAATGTTCAAAGTGCAGCCAAATGCTGCATAAGGTCCATTAACTTATTACTTAAACATATTTATTATAATACCCTATTTATATCGAATAATACACAAAAATTGTTAAAAAAATCTTTTATTTACACAATTAATCACTAAGAGTATAAATATTTTATTTTATTCAATTTATTCATTCATTCTTCACTCTTATACTCATATTCACTTCAATATTCAAATAAACAGAAATAAATTTGCATTTAAATAATACATTTTATAATAAATGCTGCAGAGTTTTGAATATAAATGTAAAACAAACATACACACAGATGTAACACTACAGTATAGTTAATATTATGTATGTAACAAACAACCACAAACACATACTTTGCATTTAAAATAACATTAGACAAGAACCTTGTTCTGCAGCTTATTTACTCAATTTTGAACTCTATTGCATAGACAATTGCTACAAATTTTAAACACTTCATTGAAATCAACGCTATGGTGGTCGTTGGTGATCAACGCTAGCTTGCGGAGGATCCTAGGAGTATAAAGCGACTTAACCATAAAGTGTATGAGTTTTAGAATACTGTCAATATGTCCTACACAAATCTTTCTATATTAATATGTCTGTCTCTTATTTTTATTGCATTATTTTCGAAATTATTTTGTATGAAATCCTGCAACTGAATTGTTTGTTTCATGCATATGTAATAGGATTCAAAATTGCACAATGTATCTACCTGGGATTTATGTATCTAAAGTTATTTTAAACGCAGTAATGTATTGTAACTTAACAACTAAATGAGCACCGATAGAGTTCGAACAACAGATGTGAAATAACTATAAATGAGATGAATAATAATAACAATATATTTAAATAAGTCTTACCTAGTGTCAGTTCTTGCAAGTTTAGCTCGACGTGTAGTTGCTAAAATCTATCTATTTATAGTGTAAAGTCCAGCGGTCAATAAATTACTGAAAATGCCTTAAAACAGGGTGTATTAAAGCCAGTTCTAATTCAATGTCAAAATTGTGAAAATTGACAAGGTGACATCATTAGCAGCGTCTCTAGAAGAGAGTGCAGTGACGTCATTACTCTTATTCTTGAGTTTACATGTAAAAAACTTATTAAGTTTAACTTCTTTTGCCGCTGTCGCACAGACCTAAAGAAAAGCTTTGGCAGTAAAAAGAGGATTTGGTTTGTAGAGTTAACTATACTTAGGAACGTTACGATTCCTTCTTCTGGTTCAATTGGGGAAAGAATGCTTCTATTGGTAAAATAGGGTCATCTGTCGCTATCGTAAAGTAATTTGGTATCCGCCTACTATTTGACGACACAGTCTTAAACATCCCCGGCTTATTGTAATCTTTACTTGCTGCTAATGTTAAGTCCGATACTCTCTTCGAATGCTCAAATAAATGCTCTAAATGATCCTGGTGCTTCTTGTCCGCTATCTTCATGATTGCACTCTCTGATCTTGTCCTTTCTGATGTTATTTCGTTCCTGTCGTAGACTGTTGTTTCTGTCACCGATATGTCCTGCACAGATTCACCTATTTCAGAGTCCTTTATCTTCTTTCTTATTGGTCTTTTGCTGTGTACTGTGGTTGGTGTGGTCGTCTCCGGTTCTTCAGTCGTAGGCCTCGGCCGCCGCTGGCCGTTCCGAATCCGCGCTGATACTCTGATTGTGGTCGCCTCAACATTCTCCGTTGTCTGTCTCTGTTTATTTGGTTTAGTGAATTGTATTTCTTTCTCTGTCTGCGTCTGTTCATTCTCCACATTTCCATTCTTGTATCGCGGGTCTTTAGGCGTGAATCTTTTTCGTTCGGTAGTGCTTTCATTGTCATTGTTAATATTTTCATTGTAAGGAACTCTTCTCTGAGGGAATCGTATCTTAGGTACGTTTTCAGCAGGTTTCTCAGTAGTGCTAGTTGTGGAACTCAGTCTGTTTCTGTAATCTTTGACGTTGAATCTCGTCCTATTGTATTTGTTCCGTAGTCTCGGTCGTTGAGATCGGCTTGTAGTTGTGACGTCAACTCTTGGAGTGGTCGTATAGTCTGTTCTATCTTCTTTGTAAAATTCTGTTGTGGTCTCCCAAGCCCTTACTGGTTCTAGTTTAGCTTCAATAGGCTTCACATCTTTATGGAATGAAAATTCTTGTCCAGATTCGACAGTAGTTTTCAGTGTATCAGATAAACTAACAGTGACGTCACTTGTTGGCGTGTCTTTTTCATCCTGTTTGTGTGTGAAATCGTTTTTGAAGTCATAACTATTTATTTTAGATCCATGCGGTCTGCTTGTTATTTTCATAATCTGCGATTCGTTGTTTTGGTCTTCTTGAACGTATGTTGTAGTTTCTGGTCTATCAGCGGGTGTAGTTAATGGTCGGCGATGAAGTAACTTCTTCTTCACTATGGTAGGTATAGTAGGTGTGACTGTCGGTAGAGCGCTGGTGGTCAGGTCAGTCGTGACAGTTGGTGTAGTCAGGTTAGGTTGTGACTTCGTTGGCCTAACTCTCGGTCTGATAGTGTACACTTCTTCGGGGTCTGTGGTCAAAGTTGGCTCGGTCGATGAGATGTATGCGGAGGATCGGGTGCTTAGCGTACTTGTAGTGCTAGGAGTGTCATCCTTGTTGCGGTTGTTATTCGCTAGCGGGGGACGGCGTCTCCTGACCTTGTTCCTCTTCCGTTCCGACATGTTGGGACGTTTGAAATGCTTATTAGGAGGTAACGTAGGCAGAGCTTCTACTTGTGCGTCTCCGTTGTTGTCCTTGTTGTTAAACTGCGTAGTGGTCTCCGGTGTCGAAGTATACTTCGCCGCATCAGTCGGCTTCTTCGTTCGTCTTGACGTGGTGTAGTCTTCGTATGAAGGAGTTGATACCTTGTAGTAGTAGTCTTTAAGCTTGTGCTTCCCGATCGGTTCAACGAAGTCGTCTTCTAGAGGCCGCCTGCTTTGGGATTCGACTTTCGCGTCGTAGCTCAAAGAGTTGTCATGGCCATTCTCAGCCTCGGTCACGATGGCAAATTCTTCAGGGAGGTCTGGCACAGGCGTGGGCTCCGGTTTGCGGTACGAATCGGAATAGTCTTGCGGCTTTGTTGTTTCTTGTGTAGGTTTCTGGTTGTTGTACTCATACGTTTGAGAGGTCAATGTCCAGGGTGCTGTCGATGATTGAGAATGAAAATCATCCGAAGATTCAGTTACTTCGTAAGTCTGTCGGTAAGGAGAGCTTTGTGCGTTCTGTGCATCTGCTCTCAAGGGAGTATTGGCGTACTGTTTCGACGGTTGCTGGTTACCACCGGCAGCGAGATTGTCGTGGATCTTGTGTTTCTTTTTCTCGTTACTATAGTTAACGTTCTGTGGTTCATGCGCTATTTGGCCCTGCTGGTTTTGGTGTGTGGGGAAGTTGTAGTCGTAGAAGTTGTTGGCTAGCGTTGTCGTGGCAGCGGTCGGATTGTATGTGGTGACGGAGATTTTATTGAAGTCACTTTGATGGTTCTTTGCGAAGGGATCTTGAGGGCTTGGTTTGAAGGCGTTTTTGGCTCCGGCATTGGGATCGATCTTTGGTGGTACGTAAACCTTAGTTTGTGGTGTGGGTGTGATCTTAATATCGCTGTATGTTGTCCCGTAATGCAACTGATTTGCTGTTGTAGGTAACCTGGGTGTAGTTGAATCATATATTGTCGGAGTAGTCTTGAAATTCGGGGAGTAGCTGAACGAGTTGAATATGGTCGTCTTGGTCGGTTGTGTATGCGGAGGTAAATATGTAGTCTTCGTAGCTGGAAACTGGTACACGGGATCTCTGCCTTTAACTGACTGAACTCCAAATGTTCCAAACGAACCTGGAATAAAGCACATTTAAATGAGATACATAGGAATATAAGCTTTACAATCGTTTGAGAAACCTAGCGGACTGATGACAGGAACTTGCCTAATATACTCGGTGGGAATACAGCATCCTGGAACGAATACTGTGCGTAAGGGTTGACGATGTTAGGTATGCCGACCAGGCCCTGCTGCTGCGCTGTCTTCACTTGCTGAGGACCTGTCTTTACTTGTTGACTGACGGACTGCGGCGCCGTGTCACTATCTTGTAGCTTATACAATTCTTGCTTGTAGATCTCAGTACCACTTGTCTGCTGCTTCTTCGTCTCCGTGGGTCTCGCATAACTTTCAATCGGTTTCCCAAACAAGTCCAATGGTTTAGTCGTCTGGTATTGTCCGAACTGTATTGGCTGTACGTTTGTCAGTTGCTGCATCATAAGGTTCTGGTGATTATTTTGCTTTACTTTATTGGGATACTTGGAGTATACTTGACGGGTGTTAAATGGAATGTGAGGGTTTCTCAGAAGGACGCTCTCCACCGGGTAGTTTTGGACAAACTTGTAGTTTGAGAAGCCGTTGCTTTGGAAGGCGAAGGGATTGTGGTAAGTGTTGATGGGCTGGTTGATGACGGGGATGGCGGATGCAGCTGGTACGGTCCGCAGTGTTGTGGGGCGGTATGACTGCGCAATAGAAGTTAGTTTGTTCCCATCCTTCGCAGCGACAGGACGCGTCGACGATTGGTACTGGTACTGGTCTATGACGGGAACTGGAATTTTGTAGTGCGGCGCATGTAATGGAGCTGTGCCATAGGTCCCGTATACCATGCCGCTAGATCCGACTACTGGTCTCCAACCTCCTTTTGAGCCTAGACCCTGAAACACCACATAGACATAAAGTCAGTATTTGTCACTGAAATTTTATTTATGTGCCCAATTTATTATGGTCATAGTCTTGATTCATGGGACACAATTACTCTTGTTATGACTGGAGTTAATCCCACTCAGAGTAGCTTTAATATCTGCACGGTTGGGGCGGTGGCTGGGCAACCGGCTGCCGTGCAACGTGTCGCGGGTTCGATTCCCGCACGGAACAACACTATGTGTGATCCTCAAATTGTTGTTTCGGGTCTGGGTGTCATTGTGTATGTGAACTTGTATGTTTGTAAACGTACCCACAACACAGTAGAAAATCCTAATGGGGAGCAAAGTTTCTTTATAGTAAAAGAAAAAAAAATTGATAGACTTCTTACCACTTGTGAGGCCGTAGATCGCCGGTGGCTGCCACAGCTGGCTGATAGGAGAAGCGTCTGCAGTGTGACCGCAAATACCCATAGCCGTACATCTGTAAATAGAAAAAAAAACACGTAAACTTTATGCACATTCTTGTAGATGTACTCAATAAGTCCAACCTTTGGGTTATGGCAGAGATGAGCCAATTTAATGAATCAATCAAGTCAGGCAAAAAATAACTAACAATTTTACTACGTAAAGCTGTAAAGCAACGCTTGCGTTGTGTTTCGTCGTGTGAGTGAGGTTACCGGAGACTCAGCTCCCTCCCTCTTCCCTAATCTCCCCAATCCCCAACAATCCTCAAACTCCTAATCGCCAAAAGGCCGGTAACGCACTTGTAACACTTCTGGTGTTCCAGGTGTCCATGGGCGACACCGATTGCTTACCATCAGATGATCCGTCTGCTCGTTTACGGCATATGCCATAAAAACATTTTTAGAAAGATATAATGACTAAAAAGAAACATATTTTAGTTTCTTCGGACACCGATCAATATTCATTGTCAACATACCTACATGAGCATGACACAATCATAAATAATATTTTTATAGATGCAAGAATTTATTTTAGCTTAAAGAAACTTACTTTTGAATAAGAAATCTGTGCAATTGATTGGCTAAACGTGAAAGTAAAAGCAAAATTACTATCGAACCATAAATAACATACCTACCACAGACAAGTTTATAATTACATCTATTATCTGTGGTCTTGACCTCTGTCGTACTCATCATTTTTAAACTGTCAAACACCAAGCGGTCACCGGTGACCGCAACCTATTGTTCTATAATTGTGTCTACAAAACCGGTCCTCGACGAGTTAAGTTACAAGTCATGGTCAATTTTACCCAATCATACTTACATTGAACTTGGGTGAACTTAACTTTTTATTATTTCTAAGTGTGTCAGTTAATTTTAAAGTGTCATGTTTCACATAGGTGTCTTGTTTGGTCAAAATTGGGTAGTTTCCAGGATGTCAAAATTAAAAATCTAATTAGTCCGTCAGTTAGATAGTGAAAAAATATTAGACACGTATTTTCTCGTACTTAGTTGCAATACTTAGATAAAATGGCGCTAAGTTTAGGAGTGGGAGGTCGTTACGTCATAACGTGCTACAAAATGTGACACGCTATGACGTCACACGATATTTCAAATTGATATATCGTCGAAAGTATTTAGTTTTGTGAGAAAAGAAGAAATACGTGTCTAAAGTTTTAAATTAATGTACCAGACGGACATTAAAACAAAATTTAGGAAACTACCATATTGTGATGATTGAAGAGGTCTTGGACTTGATTCACAGGTTGACCAAATTATTATTTGGGAAGCCGAAAGTATGCTTTTGCATGGACATGGACTTCATAATACGACTGATGAAAAGGGTATATTACTGTGTGTACATTTCTAGGGAATCTTAAAATTATACTAAAGTAAGATGATACAAAAAAATTGCAACTACTTTAACTACTGGCAATTACTTTTTATGAACAGCAACAATGTATCGTCTGGGTCACAATTCACAAACAGTCACAATACAAAGCATTATTCAATTATAATGTCTATAATAATAGATATAAGTCTCATATTTATACTTTCTACTTCCTTACAGAACAACTGTAGACTATAGTGCATTACACTTCGGGACAAAAAAAGTGTCGTATCATTGACAATTGAGTAAAATTATCTCCTATTACACATTGTTGGAAAGTGAACACATAATAATAACTTACATGGGAAATATACATGTAATTTACTGTTTTTGTTACGGCAAAATTATGTGAAATTATTGAGTACCATAAGTCTACACTTAACTTTAATTGTACGGGCCCATGCTATTTGAATAGCTACGGTATTCGATTTCAATAGTCTAATTGCTATGGTACGATTCTTATAGACTTATTTGGGATCTTGTACGACGAAATCAGAATAATAACGCCTTAATTTACCCAAAAGATTACTCTTCAGTATGCTTTATCTATTCATCTGCAAGATCTACGAAAAATCTTTTAAATTCACCCGAAAAAGATCACTATTCTGTTATCAAAAACCGTTGAATTTGAAACTTAAGCAAATATAAAAACAGTACATATTTAAAGCAGTCAAATATGACCAGGTGCATAGCAGATTACATGACTAATAGGACACTTAAGTCATTCAACAAAACATTCACAATCCTTGTCCCACGAACAATAACGCGAAACGTGTGCAGAATAAAGATATCAAAATTTCAACCGTGGAAAACTAGAAAGGCTTAACATAATTATATGTGTAGTATCACTTTCCATTGCTCGCGTGTGTACCTGGTTTTCATTCGGCCATTGGGGACCACGTACTGTTTTCTATCATAATTTTTTATTATGGTCACTCGCCCGAAATGGTAGTGTAATGTAACTTTATGGTGTGAACTCCTTTCCTCGCGTAGTTAATGGTTTGCCACTCGTTTTGTTAGATAATCCTATATGGTCTAAATGGAGTTATGAAGGCTGTTATTACATCGATAACTGATCTAAACTGGACAGATTTGTAATACGGATAGGAGGTAACAGTTAAGATTGTGATCACATTACATTAAAATATTAACTTTGCACATCAAAGGGAAACAGGTATAACTAACCATTTTTCTCGTATACGTCACAAGAATACGATATGATAGATAAACAACCTATGAATGAATACGTAACGTGGTTGATTAATAATTAAGGATATTTCTTTTTGGTCAAGTTCTTTTACACTCTTTGTCAAAATAGCAACATTTTTTAATTGATCAATTTAGTCGAAAAATTTATTAACATGATCTAGATGTAGACTAATAACAAAAGTAATCTAGATAATTAATTTTGCTTGAATTGCAGTGGCTTGAATGACAATCGGATTGATGTCCACGGTCTAACTAGAAACTAGGTTGTATACACGTAGTATGTACATATCTGTTTGTAAACGTACCCACGACGACAAAGAAGAAAATGTTAAAATCCTAGCTATAATCGTGTTTTGTTTTAACTTAAAAAGTATTCTAGTCTACATAAATAAATTCCTTTGGAGAAAGATAATCTCTAGACACGAGTCTGCAACGTAAGTTACGTCATTATGTTGTCAGGTGTTGTCCCCATTGTTCAGCCCCTAGTAGCTCATGATAACACGGAAGATGGTCACAGGCTGTGGAGCCATTCTAGATAATAGACACATTACATCTGGTACCTTGAGTTCTAGGAATTTCTTTTGTGTTACGAGTAAGACATTTTCTTTCGTGATTCGTTTAATTTCTCTTACACGGCTATACTATTTTGGTCGTATACAGGGCGACTTGTAACTCGACATATTCCTCTCGGAAGGTGATAATACAACTACTTTCCTACAAAAATAGGCCCGAGTTCCCTAGTCTGAAAGTGGCTCGATTAGTTAATTAGTGACTCAAAACAAAATTTTTAAGGTACTAATTTACTTGCTATTTTAAAACGAATGATTTTTCTGAAAGTATCAGTAAAATAAATGTTTATTGACGTATTGACAACAAATTAAAACTAAAATCACTTAAAACAAACCAGTAGTTTTTATTTATTGGTGTTTTTGTAGTTAGATCGAGATTTTATCACCAAACCGAAAATATTGAATATCTCAGAAACTAGCCACTTTCGGACCAGAGACCTCGGGGCTAATTTTGTAGGAAATTAGTTGCATGATAATCTCCTGAGAGGAATACGTCGAGTTACAAGTCACCCTGCAATTCGTCAGATGGTTGATTTGATATACAAATTAGAGTTTCAGTGTAGGCCCTACTCGTAAATCGCGACCTTTTAATCGACTGTTTACGAAAAGCTTAAACCTTAAATTAGATTTAAAGACAATATCGGTGTAAATAGGATAGCTGTTTTTGTTGATAACTTGTAGGCGATTCATCTCCCACCAGATGTTTCATAGCGATAGTTCCTAGTAGCGACAGCGAGCACTTTTGGTGCTGTTTTTCTTCTATCATTCATTTCATATATCATCATACATAATATACATCCAAATGTACAACAATATATAACCTACCATAAATGATATAATATAACCATATCGAGAAGAAAACAATACTTAATACGTTTAATAACAAAATTAATTCATTTTATGTATCACATAAATTGCATAATGACGAGGTGACATTTTAGACTTTCACTACCTAACTATAAAGTTGATAAACACATAATATCACGTTTGTATTCATATTCGTGTGTTTATTATGGAACTGTTTATGGTGGTAGCTGTCATAAGTGTTCACTCGTTAGGCGAGTTATTACTGTCGTGTAAGAGTCAAGAGTTCTGATGTTATGAGAGTCATGTACCACTGTCTCTTTGTTTTGCATAACTTTTTTTTGAGGGGGGAACTGTTACACTTGTTACGGAGTGATACCACGGCCTCACAGAAGACCGACGTGAAACAACTTTGTGTTGTGTTTCGTCGTGTGAGTGAGGTTACCGGAGGCCCAATTACCCCCCCCCTCCCTTTTCCCAGTCCCTGAATCCCCAACAATCCTATCAAATCAATCCTAAATTCGTAAACAAGAAGGCCGGTAACGCACTTGTAACGCCTCTGGCGTTCCAGGTGTCCATGGGCGACGCCGATTGCTTACCATCAGATGATCTGTCTGTTCGTTTACAAGCTTACCCCTTAAAGCTTAGCTTACTTAAAAAAACTTAATAGGTGTAAAATTTTCCAATAGACTCAACTTCTTGGGACCCACTAATTATGTTGGGGTTGGTACTCATAATCAAATAAGTCGAGTCAATTCAATCGCGAATGTCTGTGTACAAAAGGTTTGGGAATTCCTAAAAGATTTATCGTTCCTGGGTGCGAAACAATTTACAGAGACTACCTCGAGACAAGTAATTTGGACACATTGACTACTCTCTACTTTATATACAACTTACTGCCTCGTTGGCTAAGTGTTCGCAAGTGCGACTGCCAGACAAAGGATCTCGGGTTCGATACCTGGGTCGGGCAAAGTATTACTGGATTTTTGAAAAATCTCTGTAGTAGCACGGTCTCTGGACTTGTGCCCGGTGTATGACAATAGGCTTACCCCATATTACACCGACTCATAAAATAAATAGTGAAAAGTGGGTGCGACATTGTATAATGGCATTAATTACCGTAATGTATACCTACCTCTGCCTACCACTTCGGGGATAAAAGAAATAGCTTAATGTTATGTATACAATTTACTATTTATGAAACCTTTTTCAAAAAATGTATAAACATGCTTTAATTTGACCAATGTAAGGCATTTTTGAACGTCACACAACGACACCCAGACACACCCGTTAGTATCTGGGTCCAGAAATGGAAAGCAGAACAAATTCTATCTCGTTCATGAAACTAAATTGGTAAAATGCCGTTTTGTGAGATAATTCACAATTTACCGAAGAAAATTACGAATTTGGCACCTAATTTGGTCATGCCTCGGTGGCTTGGTGAAAACCTATGCTGCTTGTGTTGTTGGTATTACATGCTACTGAGCAATCTTATTATACTGTGTATATTCGGAGTCGCGGAGAACCTAACGGGTAACCGGGGCTCCGGCTCGAAGTGCAGGAGAAGGAACGGGGTGGTTTTTAGTCAGTAAGAGTCTGACACTACCTCCCGGCACACCCAGGCGGGAGAAGTCATTCGATGATTTTCCCCCCTTAAAAAATACTGTTTATATATATATCTAGAAGGTATTTTAAGATGTATATATCCACTGCACTATACATTTTACTTTTCATGAATTCTGTAATTTGTGCGTCGCTAAAACAGAAATGGTCCCAAAATGCTCCCTTGCGGAAAACTTATAAAATTAAGGAAGGTTTGGTGTATCGTGATTTTAAAATGACGTCAGTAAATTTAAGTACCAAAGTCAAAGTCAAAATCATTTATTTCAATTAGACCAGGTTGGCACTTTTGAACGTCAAACAACAAAAATTTATAAGTGAAGCTAGTTGCTCATTCCAAGGCGTAGATTCCTATGGAGAAGAACGAGCAAGAAACTCCATAGGTTACTCTTTTTCAATCAGGTTTTCAATACAATTCTCTAGTTACATAGTTTTATTGGTTCGATTATGTGAGAACAATGCAACACCTAAATCCAGTCAGAAAGACTGAAAAAGAAAATAACCTTGAGGATAATAAAATAAAATGATACAGTCTGGAGCTGACCAATTCCAATCGACGGTGCCCGTTCATGAACATTTGGCGTAACCTAGCACCGCCCTACTCAACCATTTTGTAGGGAATCGAGCGATCCAATGCACGTGCCACCGCCAACGAGATCTTTGAGTGAGCATGACAACTCCAAGCTGACATAAATGCAATCTACTAGTCTAATTTGATTTAATTAATTACAGGGCTCTCACATTTACAATAAATTGTGCAACGTTTTAAACTATAGAGGTAGAAATATTTAAGCAGCATGATTATATTATTACCCAAATAGAATTCATTGAACATCACTGTGTTTCATGTTATCCTGCGGAGCCGGACTTTTTTTTTTTTTTTTTTAAGGGGGGAACATCGTCGAATGACTGCTCCCGCCTGGGTGAGGCGGAAGGGAGTGTCAGGCTCTTACTGACTAAAAACCACCCCGTTCCTTCTCCTGCACGTCGAGCCGGAGCCCCGGTTACCCGTTAGGTTCTCCGCGACTCCGAATCGGCATCGGCCCTATTGGGCCCCATCTGTGGTGGTCTGATGGCTCTTTGAGGCGCGCGCGGAACGCGACGCGCCGTACGCTCGGGTCTGTTTCTGGTCGGACGGGGAGCCACCCATGCTCGCCGTCCGCAGGCCCGCGCTTACGGTGGCCGGAGATCGTCTCGCGATCCCCGACGCCCGGTGTGTCCTTCGCGATGGCTGGGTTGCGAGTTGTCACGCGTCCCGCCTCCTCCTTAGCTAGCATGACTGCTTCGCAAAAGGAGGAGACGGCATCCCAATCCCTCTCGCTCCGCATCATGGCCTGCACTAGGCCCGGACGCGAGAGGGCGCCATCGCCGATCACTTCCCTGAGGGCACGGCGGTGCTCAGCCCACGCAGGGCATTCTCCCACTGTGTGTTCCACCGTGTCCTCAGGGCGGTCCTCGCAGTGATGACACCCGGGCGTTTCCTCCCGCCCCATCAGACACAGGTACCTCCCGAAACTTCCATGTCCGGTGAGGACCTGCGTCAGGCGGTAGGTGAGGACGCCGTAGCGTCTCTCAAGCCACTCCTCAAAGAGGGGACTTACCGCTGCAATGGCAGCGAGCCCAGCCCCCGGTTGCGACAGTCGTTGCTGCCATTCCGCCATGAGATCGCGCCGGAGCTCATCCCGCCACGCACTTATTTGGCGCGGCAGCGGAGTTTCGCCCCGGCGACGTGCCTCCGCGCGCATGTTATACACGCGCGCGAGCACCTTCGCCTCCAGATCCCACGGCGGTAATCCGGCAAGGAGGTTCGCCGACTCCCCAGAGATCGTGCGGTATCCGCGGATCATTCGGATCGCCATGACCCTCTGTGACATGAGCAGCGTCCGAGCAGGACGCCGCAACAAGTTCGGCGCCCAAACAGGGGCGCCGTAGAGGGCCATGGACCGCACGACCCCGGCGTACAACCTCCGGCAGGAGGCGTTTGGCCCCCCGAGGTTGGGGAGGATGCGTTTAAACGCAGCCCCCGCCCTCGCCAACTTTGGAGCCAAACGTCGGAAGTGCTCCACGAAGTTCCACCGACTGTCGAGGACGAGTCCCAGGTACTTCATCGTCGTCTCGACGCCGATGGTAACCCCTCCCGCCATTATTTGGGACCCACCCGGAGGTGGCGCGTTCCCCCGGCCATGAAAACACATGGCCTCGTTCTTGTGGAGCGCCACCTCGAGTCCCAACTGCCGGATTTTTTCAACGACTGTCGCAACCGCTGTCGCCATTAAATCGGCCGCCGCCTGGCGCGACCTCCCGTGCGCTAGCACCAGCGTGTCTTCGGCGTAGCATATTGTGCTAACGCCGTTCGGGAGGTCGGTGCGCAGCACCCAGTCATAGCCGATGTTCCACAGGAGCGGCCCCAGAACCGAACCCTGTGGAACACCGCGTGACATTTCTCGCCGGTTCCACTCGCCCCGGTGACCGGGGTAGCTGACGGACCTGTCCGTCAGGTAGGCCTCGATCACACGACGGAGGTAGGTAGGCACCCCATGATATCGGAGTGCCTCCAAGATGCAGCTCCAGGGCAGGGAGTTGAAGGCGTTGGCGATGTCTAAAGACACCGCCACTACGACCTTACCCCCGGACACTGCAGTCCCCGTCGTGAGGTCCCTAACGCGCATGACGGCGTCCACCGTGGAGCGCCCTCTGCGGAAGCCGAACTGGCCGTCCGACAGGTCCGGCCCAATGTTCGTCAGGTGCGCGACGAGGCGGTTCGAGATGATTCTCTCGAAGACTTTCCCCACCTCGTCGAGCAGCACTATGGGCCGGTATGCGGACGGAGAGTCCGCAGGGCGCCCCGTCTTCCGCACGAGGACCAGTTTGCCCGCTTTCCAGAGAAGCGGGAACTGGCCTCTCTCCAGACATGCGCTGTAGAGACCGATCAATCGAGGCCCGAGAGCCTCCGAGGCCAGGACCCATGCTTTGCCATGCAAGCCGTCGGGTCCTGGGGCGGTGTTCTTGGCGCCCATCCGGTGCACCGCCGCTCTCAATTCTGCCTCGGTCACCTCTGGGACGAGGTCATCGTCGTCGTCGCTATAGCCCGCGTCGGGCACCGCAGGGGGCAGAGTCATATACGGAGGCCTGAAGCGCCTCCGCGGTCGGGGGAACAGGGCGCTTATCACCTCCTCCAAGACCTCTGGCCGGAGACTCTGAGTGAGCGGGGGAGCCCAGGCGCGGAGCTTATCGCGTACCATCCGGTACGGGCGTCCCCACGGGTCTCCATTCAGAGTCCCCAGCATTTCTGTGCGGGCCTCCTCCTTGGCCCGCAATATCTCCGCCTTGAGGAGGGCCTTCGCCGCCCTGTATCCCTCGTATAACTCCGCCTCTCTCGCCTCCGCATTAGGAGGACGGATACGGCGCCTGCGGTGCCTATTGTACTGGCGTCGCGCAGTAGTGCACGCCTTGCGCAGAGCCGCCAGCTCTTGCGACCACCAGTACACCTGGCGCTTCTGTTGCCTCGATCGGATCCGGAGCATCGCCACGTCACAAATCCTGGACATGGCGTCCTGGAGCCACTTAGCCTCATCGTCGATGTCGGCAGGCCTGACCGGTGGTATCACCCAGGCCTGCACGATGGCGGCTTCCAGGAGCAGCTCCCAGTCCAGCTGTTTCAGCGCCCAACGCGGACCACATGGGGCCTGTCTGACCGGCGGGTCTGCGGACTCGGCGGAGACGTCGAACCGGATATACCGGTGGTCGGAGTACGTCTCCACCTCCTCCTTGACACGCCAGTCAACGATACGCGGTGACAGAGCAGGGCTGGCGAACGAAATGTCCACCACCGACTCGCCCTGCATCCGCACGCACGTGGGGACAGAACCCCGGTTCAGGACGACTAGGCCTGTCTCAAGGGCCCAGTCTTCCACCATCCTACCCCGGACGTCGGTGAGCCGGGAACCCCAAGCCAAGTTCTTGGCATTGAAGTCCCCGAGGACGAGCACGTTGAGGGAACGGAACCCGACGACGACGGTGACCAACTCCATCAAGGAGTTGTGGAACTCGGCGAGAGTTCAGTTCGGAGAGCTCGCTGTGGTGGGCGTGTACTTCTCTTGTGCTGCGACACAACCCCGACCTCTTTGAGCAGCCTCAAGAGTCGGGGTACCGGCGGCGGCCGACGATATGACGGTCACCGAGCCGTCCAGGTCCGCCACCCAGTGATCCCTGGGCGGGACGAAGTACGGCTCGGAGACCACGGCGACATTGATCGACCACTGCACCATGCTCTGGAGCAGGAGATCCTGAGCAGCGGCGCAGTGGTGCGGAGCCGGACTAGCCTGCCTCCAAGCACTTTTATCCTCTATATAATCATTTAGTTTGTAGTATGCTTGTGTACATAACGTTTTTTTAATACATAGTTTAAATTTTCTTTCATTTAGATGCAGTATTTCTTGGGGGATTTTGTTATAACATTTAACACCGATTCCCATGAACGACTTATGTACTTTTGACAATCTAAAAAACGGCGGACTTAATCTATTCTTATGTCTAGTTTCATAATTGTGTCTGTCAGACACTTTACTAAATAAATGTAGGTTTTTCCTAACATACATAATATTTTCATAAATAAATTGACATGGAACGGTCATAATATTGATCTCCCTAAACCTTTCTCTGAGAGATTCACGACGACCTAGGTTGTATATAGCTCAAACGGCGCGCTGCTGCAAGACAAAGATAGACTCAATGTCAGCAGTGTGACCCCACAGCAGAATGCCATACGACATGATGCTATGGAAGTAACTAAAGTACACCAGTCTTGCCGTGTCTATATCGGTTAACTGACGGACTGACCTACTGATAAAAACATAGTTAGCTGGTTAAAATAACTTTCTTAATTAATTAAATAAACAAATAGAAATAAGAATAATTGATGTGTGATATGATAATATGTTTACTTTACGTAATACAAAAAATCAACAGAATTATTGTGAAATCGACTTTGATTTTAATCGAGTTCAGCAATAGGTCTATCGACCGCAAAATGTTTTATTTAAAACTGATTTTTACTTAAATTTAGTGGAAATTAATAAACATGCGAGCGTCGAAAGTTTATTTTTATCAAATTAATAAACGATTTACTTGGATTTGGCATTTCTGCCTATTTTATATTCATTATTTCAAATTAAATAATCGTACTTAATAACATCGTTAAGTTTGATTAATTGGAAACCGCGCCTACAAATATTAGATTATCCATCAATAGAAATTGGACGCTGGAATGGTAATTTGGGTGAGTAGCGTGTTCACTTCTGACGGCTAGACATATTCGTGTGTCAAATTATGCAATACTTAGTTTGTTTCAACTTCAATCCAGTTGCCATAACTTAGGATTGCGTGAAGCAAGTTTTTCACAGAACGTCGAGTGGATGAACGGTGCTCCACGTGACCGTTCGTGCCTGCTCCGCGGACCGTGGCCCGTTTCACTACAGCTATTCGACTCGAGAAAACACTACCAACCACATTTTTATGCTTTTATCTCGCTCGAGAGAGCACACCGCATATTCAACCACCATCTAGCTCAACACAAATAAAAATCCACTCTACCCACATGAAAATAAAAGTAGTTTTCTTTCGGAGTTTCGGGTTATTGCACCCAATGTATGCGTCACGTATCGGTCTATGTACACGAAATCGGTATGTAAATATTATTAATGAAGTTAGATGCCATTGTTTCGGTCAGTTAGAGTATTGTCCTCGTGAAATTATATTGAATTACACTTTGCTGCAAATTATGAGCGTATCGTGAGATACTATTTGCGTGTTGGACGTGAATGCATTTCTAACATCTAGCTAGATATTTAACGTTATGTTTAAAATGCTATACTCGTTTATTATATAGGATTGAATTTTAATGAACTGTTTAAACTAAAGACGATGGACGACGTAAAGTGAGACGGTTTTAGGAATTACTTTATTTAAGATTATCATGGATATCCTTAGAGAAGTCCATAATCCAGTACGTAATTGGTTTACCCAATTGCTAGTGGAGCGCAAATTATACCTAAACATCCAAATCTTTCCTTTTTATCTCTTTCTTGGGAAACAATATGGAAAATTAATTCGCTTCGCATCAAGCTCCCTTGTGCGTACTGCTAAGGAATGGAATTCTTTGCCAGAGTCTCTATTTCCCGAAGGGTATAACCTGGGAGTCTTCAATGCCCGAGTGAACAGGTTGCTTATGTGGCGACGTGCTTCATCGTACCACATCATTGCTTACCACCAGGCGAGATAGTGGTCAAACTTCAGTCCCATTTAATATTAAAAAAATTAGGTATTCCAAATTCTGGAATATCAAGATAAATGTCGGTAAAGTATTCTATTGGATCACCTCCTCCTGCACGATCTAAAACCTTTCCTACCAATGCCCAAAGTGTTGATATAGTAATGTTTGTTAATGTTTACTCAAACTTCTTGTCGGTATCGCTGTCATACCGACACGTCCAACGTCCACCACAATGTTTACCATCAATTATTTCCGGCAACATGAATTAGTTCCACTTTTGCACGACTTTTTATTCAGCTAGTGCGTAAAATTGCCTTATTTATTTAGTCGGCTCGTTATTTTGTTATTTAAACCTTTTTCAATGACTTCTGTTTAGTTTTTATTGTGAGAACATTATCCGGTTCATGGCGTTCGCGGTTTTTGTTGGTCTTTCGAGACACTTGTCGATTTGGACCTTATGATTTAGATAAGACGAGAGATTTAACTAGCGTAGAACCTAGATCTATCTGAATAAAGAGATTCACGTCTGATTCTACCCACACCGATCCAAAAATCACTGGTTACTAATGATGTTATTTTATGCAAGTAAACAGTGAACTTGGCCATTTAGAGAGTTCCACGCCCTACTTGTTCCAGCATAGATTACCTTGCTCAGATTGCTTCAATATTTTACGGTGTTCGCCTCACTTTGTAGTTTGTACGCAGAACACCAGCAAGAGAAATGCTTATTAAACATTTAAACATGGCTTTTGTTTTCTCTTAGACATCGAGATCGAGAGAGCAATATTTTTATTTTTTGGAGAAAGAAGAAAGATACCATGGAAGCCGAAAGTTACAAGTCATTAAGCTCTGATAAAAATTTGAATTGTTTAGACACCAATCTCTAAAAGATGTACTACTAATTGACCGTATTCCCACATCTACTAGTTTATACTTCTAGCAGTTGAACAGTTCTAGCATCGATTTATAACTGATTAAAGACTATAACAGATTTGACCGGCGTCTGATTCAATACTAAAAGCATTGAGTTGTGAATGGCAGATGTACAGGTGAAACTGGATACACTCAACATTAAGTCTGTCCTAGTTGGAAATAAGCCAGAAGAAAGGCTATACTAAACTTGAATAAAGATGATCAGAACACTTAGATCCTTTCTCAAAATTGTATGTAGACAACATACAAGTTCAATTTAATCTTCATCATTGTGAGCAGCTAGAATATGTCCCTTACTGAATAAAAGCCGCCTTCTTGAGAAGGATTTTTCAGCCAAAAGAAGGGGTTTTCAGTAAACCTCACTCTTGACAGGTCAGAGCTACTGTTGGATGCTGTTACCCATCCTTCATTAGTTAATCTCTTCAATCCCTCAAACTCCAACAATCCTCAAATTCCTAATCCCCAAAAGGCCGGCAACGCACATGTCCATAAGCGATGCCGATGGCTTCCCATCAGCAGCTGTACCCAAATGCCACTTAGCGCTTGTCTACTTGTAGAATAGAAAAACAAATTATATGGAATTGACGTAAATTTTGACTCTTGTCAATGTCATCCCCATGCATTTTGATTTCTATTCTCTCTGTAGACAAGCGCTAAATTGGCGTTTGGCTAAAGGCTCAGGTGATCCGGCTTATTCCATAAAAAGTAATATTTTTAATTTACGAATTCTCTAAATAAGAGAACAGTGAAAAGCACCTTAATCTTGTAAAAAATGTGCAAGATTTTAGATTTTTTCATCTAAGTAATCTGAAATAGTAAACGATGTCGTGATATTATGCTATAAAAACTTATTTATGTTGAATGCAATTGGTGATTAACTGTTTTATAGCAACTAACTGACACAAATACCCAATGCGAATGTGTAAGCTTCCTCCGCATAGTTTCAGTCATAGATATCAAATGACTATTTAACTATTGCAAATTGTTGTCAAGTTTTGTAAATATTTGATGTAATTTTTTAATAGAATGAGGTTAGTATTGTGTTGTTGTTGTTAGCCTTGTTTTCGGATATTTTTCTTTATTACCTGCTATTGAAAAATTGTACGGTTTTGTGATTATAGCTATCGATGATCATTTAGCCTTTAATGAGGGCAACAAAGCTTAGCATTAGCACTTTAACCGACTTCCCAAAAATACCGACCGACCGACTTCTTGCCTATGCGTGGTTGGGTAACCCATCAGTACGTATGACTAATAATTAGGTAGTCACTTTTTAATTTTTACCTTTTTTTTGTTTTTGTGGTGGTTGAGTGGTCGCGAGTGCGACTGCCGGGCAAGGGGTCTCGGGTTCGAATCCCGGGTCGGGCAAATTATTACTGGGTTTTCAAAAAGTCTCAGTAGTAGTACGGAGTCTGGAATTGTGCCCGGTATATGGAAATAGGCTCACCCCCTATTACCTGAGACTCATAATATAAATAGTCAAAAGTGGGTGTTACATTGTATAGTGGCACTAAGTGCCGTAATGTGCACCTCTGCCTGCCCCTTTGGGTAAAAGGCGTGATATTATGTTATGTGTTGTTTTTAGTTTTTGAATTCCTGAAGTCGGTTTTTTAACGCAATTTTTTATTTTTCTAACCTTACTACTGTACTTTCCTCCTCGGGAAATACTCAAAAACGAACTATGTTCAGGTATCATCGGGTCAACTTTATAAACTAACATCAGTTACATTCACGCATATACTTCTAAACTATATCTCCTGATGATGTGTGACGGTTCAACGAACAACAATTTACCAACGTAATAATTTCACACGATTAACGATTGATTGTCTCCATCATGACAATGATTACAAATAAAAAAAAAATCATTCACTTTCATTGCCTCATAAAAAAGTTGTCGTTGATGACTTTTAGATTCTATGGGAACGCCCCATTGTAGGAGATTCGTTTTTTGCATCATTGTGCAAGGGATGAAAGAAAAGAAGGTATTGTTGCGTAACTTTCTTTGTCGTTTGCCTTTTTTGGGACAAGCCCGGCACTACCTCTCAGAACCGCTGCAACTCCTGTACAACCATGAAAACACCGGAAGGCTGAAGTCCGGCGCGTCCCAGGGACATGTATACTGTGTTGGATGCCGCAATGAAATAAAACAGAAGATATTATTAGAGAAGAAAAAAACTTTTTGCCCTTGCAAAAGTGGAAACTATCGTTCGTGGAAAAATACAAAACTATTCTATACAAGGGTGTAGAATAATAGTTTTGTATTTTCGTTAAGAAGGATATCTAAATTAGCAATTCTTTTAACATGGTAGGTTCTAAATTACAACTTATTGACATTTTGTCTTAATCTGCGACCTTTTTGAGTTAATTTTAACGTAAAATAAAATAAGTTTAGAAAAGATTTAATATAATATTGATAGGCTGTCGAGTGTCCACAGAATTGAATCTTTATTTGATTAAAAACTCACCTTTCCAATCTCACAACAATTTTTCAAAAGTGAAGAAAGTTGATGACTGTTTCTTAGTCAGCGATTTCTTATCTATTATAACGGTGAAAATGTTTCAAAAATTCAAAAACAAAATGCAAAGTTTAGTATAAAAAACTAATAATATTAAGTAGTAGGTAGTAGATGAATAACAAAGATGATAGAGTAACATTAATAGATGAAGTTTAAGTTTAGATTATCTCTAAAATATGCTAATTAAATTAGCACTCTAATCAATGGTGTACCTAACTACAGGGTGGCAAGTCCGCATGCCACGGACCCCCGAGCCGGGAAGGGCCTCAGTTCACAGATATTCATCTGAATCATTATTTTTTTATATTGGGAAGACAGGCTCATCGAATGAATTTGCTACGGGCCCCGAACGGTGTAGTTACGCACTTACGCCACTGCTAACAATGGCGTAAAACTAAACTAGACTAGACACAACACCTTATAAAATTAAATATACAGACTTCACGCTGTACCTAAAGATCTTGACAACATCTGTCCTAGGTGGTCCGATGTAATGTAGATCTTACAATTTCATTACCCATCTGTCCAACTGCCTTACAATTTCATTACCATTCTGCGGCCATGACCTTCAGTTGTTCACTTTCCATGGTAGACGCGGTTAGAATATAGCACTCCCGTTACGGATATACAATACACTTTCTTTTGTTTCCATTGCTAAGGGACCCTGACTCATTCAAGTTTCGTAATAGCGACGCAGTTTTATTGGGGACTCCAAAAGGAAAAGTGAATTGTTTTCGCGTGTCGTTTCGTAAGTTGATGTGATTAGATTATATTATTATTACCTATACGTAGGTGCCCAGGTGTTGATGGGTAGTCCAATGTGTCATTTGTGGCTTGGGAGTGTGTGGTCATAGTATGGTATCATTGTTTTTATTTTGGAAATGTTTAGTTGCTTTTATTATCAGATTTTATGAAAATAAGTTTGTAAAATGTACGAGATATTTGGGTTAATAAATTGGAATGTAGAACATATCATATTATAATGGGTTATATTACAATTTGATATTGTCATAAACTTTAGTTTAAGCATGTTAAAGGCTTACCAGGAAAAATCAAATAAAATTAAAGTGACGACTATCCTACCAACTTATTTGAATACTTTATAAGAGCTAAGAAAGCCAAACCAGGTTAATATAATTTTAAACATAAACAAAAGAAATTTGAAATATTCAATTCGCTCCAAAAAGGTCATTAGCCTCAAAAACGACAGTGCTGCCACAAGGCCCATGAGCTTACGTGCGTAAATCCATTATTGTTTTAATTATTTCCAAGATATGTATCAATATAATACAACGTGTTCGTGCATTACTTACATAAGGGCACGATTGTATACATTTTGCATGCAACAATATTGTATTTCATAGCTATTACACTGATCAAACATGGCGATCGCGACAAATGTAGGAAATATTTATTTAAACTGTTAGGATTGCATGTTTGTATTATATGTTAGGTATGTGGTACACAAATACATAAGCAATGTTTTAGTTACACCACAAAATACTATACTAGACCTAATACTTACTATTGTAGTTACATTTTCGCGTGGTAAACTTCAAAACATGCCTTCTATTTGTAATTTTATCTGCAGTTGAAATAGTGCAAAAATTGGTTTCATTTGCTAATTTTTAAACTGCTGGTAAGTTTATTACCAGATTACATTGTACAAGATTTGGTTCATTTTATTATCAAGTAGTTAGTATGTAAATACTTGCATAGATACATAATAATATTACATACAGTTAAGATAAATTTTTGTTTAGTGGCTTGCATTACGGTTTGAACTATCGGAGTTTTATTGATATAATTTAATAATTAAAACAAAGGTGGGCTACACTACCATGGACACTAACAACCTATCTTGAGAGAACTATTAGTTTAGGTGCCAAATACCTTACATACAAAGTGTTGTTTGAAAGCCGCGTCATTTTCTAGGAGGTAACTCGGCTTCCGATTCTGAGTCCGAATCAACAAAAAAATTGTAGGTAAATATTTTTCATTTTTCTGGAAATACGGAAATCCGTAAGTGCGAACTACACGCCGCCATCTTGTAACTAGCTTTATAACACGGCACACAAATTCAAACACGTACCTAAGTAATTTATATTATTCCTAATTCCATAAAACTCCAATAAGAAACATTGCTGTCGCTTATTTATTTATTTATTTATAATTACAACAACAATATAGACTAACAGTATTATGTCTACCAAATCGTCTACATGTCACTAAATACACAATTAAAATATTACATTATAAATAAAATTAGGAACAATAATGAGATCAAATACAGTTAAATATTTAAGTAATAAAATAATAAAATATCAACCAAACAATAAAAAAAAACCGACAAACAATTCAAAAACAACCTATTCACTCTAAAATTAAGTGTTAAGAGTCATTGAGATAAGTCAAAATGTATCTGGACATTGCACTAACACCATCGAAAAAAAGGTCTGCATCAGGATTGCTTTGTAAAAGATCATTGATCATAGCAATCGCCCGGCCCGTTGGACAGTTACCAGCATGGGGAGACCGCGAGCTCGGCGGACAAATAAAAATTTTTTTATTCTGAAATACTGTCGAACTTAAACGATGTAGTATAGCCGTAGTTTAAACTACTGGCCTTTTTGTACATTGCACCTTTATGACTTTCGTGACATGTCCCCGAGAAATGACACTGCTTCAAAACTACACCTTCTATATCAACAGCCTGTGGCCACTGCTGACCAAAGCCTCGTATCACACGGAAAAGGTTTGAGCATTAACCTGTGACCTAGTTAAGTACCTAAATTGTATAATTATTTTGTTTGTAATGTATGTATAGTGTAGTATTTATAAATCTTTAGTGTATTACTTTATAGTATTCGATATGGGCCTATGATGCCTGAAATAAATAGATAAATAGAAAATTAATCACCTTGCTCGCTCAAAGCGGGTTGGCGATCTCAAACTTATAATTAGAAATTATAAGTTCAGGTTTCCTCACGATGTTTTCTTCACCGATTGTCAGTGATGTCTAAATAATCTTAGAAAGTACATATAACTCGGAAAAAGTCACATTGGTACTTACTGTTGGTAGGTTTCGAAGCCGAACCCTCATGCATGAGAAGCGTAGAAGTACATAATTAGGTTTATTCTCTAGCTCTCTCTCATTACAACAGACCATATCTTATAACTAGTAGACTTTACACTTCAATCTAAAGTGCTTAAGAATGCTTTATGTAGGTTTCCTATCCACTTTTTAACATAATCATCAATAATACTCTCTCCAATAAATCAAAGTAAGAATTACACAATGATTACAAACTATAATAGAAAAGATAGAACCTTATTAATTAAAATTACTTCATAACGGTGATGTGAGCAGTCAAAGATATTCAACATCTGAAGTTACGACTTAACACAAACATCGTTGTAATACAATTTCTCTAAGAAAGTTGCCATTCATTGGAAAAAAAGTTTAACGTGTCACTATAGCTGACATGTTACAACAATAAGTTAAAACAAATTATGTAAAAGTTACGCCTGTGTTGCCTAGACTCGGCTCGGTGAAACTGAACGAAATCTGTGTTAGTCAGACTGGCCAGTTTGTAGTCTCGTATCCTACTTCCTATACAATAAGCGCTAAAGTCTAAATGTCTGTATGGAAATTATGAATGGACGGATTGTTACTGTTTTACGTAAAAATTATTGAAAGTATTTAAATGTAGGTATTGTTGGTTATAAATGACCTATGTCTATGGTCTTGAGCAACTTAATACCTTCTTTACTTTATAAAAATTGACTAGATGTATTGTAATAAAAAAAATGTATGACAAGGGCACGGACCAAGAGTCCTTGGAGAATGAATCTGTAACATTAAAAAAAAGTTAATATGGAGACTACTCGTCTATTTTTACTATCTCTTAACGCATTCGGGGCATTAATTAATGCAATGTGAATATTTAAAACTGAAATAAAACCAGTTGTTCAGACGCCCTTACAACATCATTAGTCCTTTACATTCCATTGTTGGACTATGGGCCGGGCCTCCTCAGCATGAGAGGGCTTGCTATAATCGTCAACTTTCCATCGCGATGAAATGTAAAAAATTATACACATTGAACATTTTGAAAACCATTAACTTGTATCAGCTCCAATGAATTATTTATCCAGAACAAAAATGTTAAAAATCAACGCACTTGTATTTTCCGAACAAAAACTTGACTTTGACTTTGACTTTAAAAACTACTTAAAAGCACTTGCAACAGTATCACATTAAATATATAGGCTTCGGAAATCAATTGTAGATAGATTTCTATTCCACTATAATGCTAATGGAAGTAATAAAAATATCTAGATCTTAAACATGTCTGTGCTAATAGTTCTCACGGGATCCATTTAGGTGGTCTACTTTCACTGAAGGCAGCCCATAAGGGCTTCAAATTGGTGTTAACAATTGTTGCGTGGAGTTATGAGTTATTGTGGTGTAACTTCTATTGTTATGTAACGTGTTACAGATGGTAGTGGGTGCCAAATGTTCGGGCTACACACTACAGATGGTAGTGGGTGCCAAATGTTCGGGCTACACACTACAGATTTTGAAATAAGTCAAAGGAATTGCTTTACGCGTTTACGGGCTTTTTTTTTTCAAATTATACACATACATAACATCACGCCTTTCATCCCCGAAGGGGTAGGCAGAGGTGCATATTCTACCACAGTACAATGTAACACCCACCCTTCACTAGTTGTTATATTCAAGATAAGATTGTTTCAAATTATATTCAAGATCAAAATCATGAACTACTAAACTGATTTTAATTAAACTTGTTACTAATGCGTAGGTAATATATAAAGGTGTAAAAACTAGGTAGATACTTAAATATTAAATATTTTTTGAACTTGATAGGTCAGCGTATGGCAGCTATTCTTTAAACAAGCAGTTATACGTGGCTTTAAATTTATTTTTATAATAACTACCGTGAGACATACTAAATCAACTAAAACGTGAATATAAAGTTCTTAGCTAGTCTAGTACTAATAGGCTGCGCGACATCGCCGCGACCCCGCACGCTGCTCATGAGGAAGAACCCCTCTGTGGTTCGAAACTGGTAGGGCTTTAATTTGTGTAGATATTTTAAATTATATCTCTCTATTTCTTTAAATCGCTTTAGTAATTTCCATGGTTTTAGACTAAAAACTTTGTATGGAAGTTAACGCGTAAACGCGCGCTCTTCATACCGTCCTAAATGCTTTCGCATATTAAATACAAACAAGATTACTTAGATTATTTTATCCCATTCTCCGTCTACTGACTGCCTCGTTGGCCGAGTGGTCGCAAGTGCGACTGCCGGGCAAGGGGTCTCGGGTTCGAATCCCGGGTCGGGCAAAGTATTACTGGGTTTTAAAAAATTCTCAGTAGTAGCACGGAGTCTGGAAATGTGCCCGGTATATGGCAATAGGCTCACCCCCTATTACATGGGACTCGTAACATAAATAGTGAAAAGTGGGTGTTACATTGTACAGTGGCATTAAGTGCCGTAATGTGCACCTCTGCCTACCCCTTCGGGGATAAAAAGGCGTGATGTTATGTTATGTCTCCGTCTACTTATCGAAAGTATTTTCTTTATTATTATAATTTGATATCTTAATTAACATAATCAGGAAGTTGTAATAATGTTACTGTTTCCTTTTACATTAATGAATCAAGTTTCGGTCGGAGTATAACAACTATATTTCAAGTTGGTGCGGTTTTCAAAGCTTGAATTAATTTATTACGTTGCATTTGAATGTGCATGTCAAATTACAATAGATTTTCGACTTTGGTATAAAAGTGATTAAGTTGAAAATTGATTAACAAAAAACAGATTGGTGTAGGTTGACTTGTCGATGTCTGTAGAACAATCTCTGTCCCGCGGTTTCAATTACACGAGTATCCAAATGTCGTAGTTTGATGGATTGGATGACTTAATTAGAGAAAATTAACAAAATCTTTATCAAAAACATGAAAATATAACAACCTTTTGATTTGATTGACAAGTAACTAAAATATAGATAGGTACTTATAGTTGCTCCGAAGCAGGTCTCTTTTAGAAGACCTGGTGCCTCCATACAGGAGTTGAGGGTGGCCACCGGAGTAGTTTTAGTGGGGTAAAAATCCCACACTGTCTAGTCTTTTATCCCCAAAAAGCTAACCGCCTTTTGAAGGTTTCCCACGTCATCAAAAAAAAGTACTACGTAATAGTTAGTTTTACAGATTACGATGATATTAACAAACCGATCTAAAACATTTATGAGCTTGTCTTAAAACAACTATTTATAGATTATGAAACCAGTCGTACGTAATATTATATTAAAAGTTATTTTTAGTATCTAGGTAATGTTAGATAATATGACTATAAAATAATTTATAGGTACCTAAGTTGTTAAAAGAATCGTAAACAAAATAATCATACCTAGATACTTATAAAAGTTAGGTATACAAAATTATACAACGTTGCAATTCTTAAAGAATTAATTATTAATTACGTCTCATAAATAACTTATTCCGATCATGTCAGTTATTTTTGTTATGTATCCAAAATAATTGAAGCGAATTAATCAACAGAGACTTGAATTACCTAATTGCACTTTCTTCAATTGTGTGTGAGCTTTAACCCTCGGCTTGTATTTATCGAATATCCTTCTTTATAATCCCAACTATATGTTTGCAAAATTTTAATAATATTTGTTAATTAATTATTATGTTTTAGGATTATTTTCACGTAACTGTTTGACGAGAAACTCGACTAGTTTCAAGCCATGCTAGATGCTTATACTCATGAGCAGCATTCTGCGATCCGCGACGCGGCGACTGTCGACCTGCTACTGACTGCTTGGCTCCGCGCTGGTCCCGAGCAATATTGGTTAAGTTGATTGATGAGCCTTGAGCAGAGGCAGATTAAATTTAGGGAACGCCCTAGGTAAGCACAACAAGACAGCGACAAAAATTAAGGGCGCCTATGAGAGACGCTCCTATATAATTGATTTTGTCGTTGTCTTCCCTCCATGTCCATGGGCAATTTGCACACACGCTCCACAGCGCCTCTCTGTAAGTAGTAGGTGCTTTAGACGTTTGTATAGTTCGCCTTAGGGATATTTCGGATCTGGCCTTAAGAGGTAACAAACGAACAAATAAACTTGCTTTGGCATTTATTAAAACTAGTTGTAATATGTTTTTTTTATGGCATAAGCCGGTAAACGAGCAGACGGATCACCTGATGGTAAGCAATCGGCGTCGCCCATGGACACCTGGAATACCAAAGGCATTACAAGTGCGTTGCCGGCCTTTTGGGGATTAGGAGTTTAAGGATCAGGAATTGGGGAGATTGGGGAAGGGGAGGGGGTAATTGTGCCTCCGGTCACCTCACTCACACGACGAAACACACCGTTGTTTCACGTCGGTTTTCTGTGAGGCCGTGGTATCACTCCGGCCGAGCCGGCCCATTCATACCGAAGCATAGCTCTCCCACACTTATACGTTTTAGTTTCACTTAGATAACAATTCTGTATTTGTGTTTAAATTATAGGCTAGTTAAACTGTTAAAGGAAAGTAAATGAGGGCTTAGCCTGTGTGGACAAACGGCCTGGCGCCGCGGAAACATTTCCTCTGCCTCTATAATTAGAAAGCATACATGTCTTGTCAATGGACGGAAATAGGTAGAACTGTGAGAATTTTATGTAGTGTTGATTTTACCATAGAAATAAACATAGATACTATTATGTCTTATATTCCTCAAAGAAGAAGTGCATACATATTTTTCACAATTACCTACATTATAGTAGGGGAGCCCATGAAGGGATTTCGGTAGTTACTCGAGCGCGTCAGATTAACATATGGGGAAAAACTAGTGTCCTGTTAAATATACCCATCATATATCCGATCTGATTAGAAAGGGGGGACTAAAAATAAAAAAAAAAGTCTGACTAAATAAAGTCAGTTTCGTCAGATTAAGAGAAGGTAGGTCAATACCATGCTAAAGGAAATGTATTTAAAAAATGTGCCCATTCCAACTTGATTTGCAAGAGTGGGGGGATTTTGAAGGGTTCTCGTTTGTACTCTCCAGAACATTCAACTCCACCATGCAAACTGGCAGATTAAGAGTTTTTTATTATCAAAGTCACATGAAGCATGTACATTATCAATATCTGACACGCTCGACCACTAGAACAAAAGTTACGCGTAACAGATTCAAAGATCTGTGGATTCCCCCTTCCCCCACCGGTGTAAGAAATTGTCACTAAACCATTTTTTCTTTCTATCAGCATATTTTTAAAATCCAGTAGGTCCCAACGACGCTCGAGTAAATCCAAATTTAGCATCGTGGGCTCCCCTACTATTAGGCAAACGTCGTCACTCGGCCCGTCAAATATTTAAAAAGGCATATCTCATAAGTAAAGATGTATAACAGGTGTAAAAAATAATCTTTATTGGTGAGAAAATGAGCAAAATACAAAATAACACATAACATAACATCACGCCTTTCATCTCCAAAGGGGTAGACAGAGGTGCACATTATGCTACTGTACAATGTAACACCCACTTTTCACTATTTATGTTATGAGTCCCATGTTATAAGGGGTGAGCCTATTGCCATATAACGGGCACAATTCCACACTCTGTGCTATTACTGAGATTTTTTTAAAATCCAGTAATACTTTGCCCGACCCGAGAATTGAACCGAGACCCTTTGCCCGGCAGCACTTGCGACCACTCGGCCAACGAGACAGTCTGTCAGTCAAATACAAAATATTGTCTTAATAAGCGATGTAGACCTTATAGAGTTAGATGCTTGTACTAGGAAAGCCCTGTATCACAGGCAATGAAAACAGATTTAGAAATCAGAATACCTACTCGACAATATTTTGCCCTATTAGCGAATCACACCTGTGTAACACATTTTGTGTGAAAATCAATTTTACGACTAGTCAACAGCAAGGTAGGATTAAATTGACTAATAACGAAATATAAAATTAAATATACTGCGTTCTATCAAACGGTGAAGACGAAGACGGTAAAGATCTAGTTCGCTTACCTAATATGTCTTCGCTTCTTGTTTTTATACTTATTTATGAGCTATAAAACAATTAGACAAGTTACGGTAATCACCGGAGCTAAGGAAGCTACCTGACTTATTTACCAGTCGCGTACGCGTCACAAAACGATAAAAAGTAGCCTATGTGACATATACAAATACACACAGCGCCATCTATACCAATACTTTTGTTTTCCCTCGGGAATATAAAATTTTTCCGGGATAAAAAGTACCCTATTATTTAATCCGGAATTCTAACTTTACGTCTGCAAAAATTCACAGCAATCGGTTAAATTGTTACGGCGTGAAAGCGGAACAAACAAACAAACTCACTTTCCGATTTATAATATTAGTAAGGATAAGGATTTTTTGTAATTCTACGACTTGTGGACAAGATTTGGTCTATCCAACTGATCATGGACCATAATGAACGTCTTCAAATATTACAATTAAACCTTAATATCCCAAGTACGTTGAATACAAATATAACCTTTATACTTTAGTAACAAATCTGTATTGTATACTTTGTGCTTGAACTCGTTTTAGATAGATTAGATCAGAGTTTAATTTTGGATGTTCTGAGAAACCGCGTTTGCTTTTATTATGATCTGTGAGCGACAACAAACGAATTGGCACTAGTAACAAGTGCACTAGCTAAATGTTAAACCAATTAAACTCATCATTTAGTTACTGACCATATAACAATATCTATACTAATATTATAAAGCTGAAGAGTTTGTTTTTTGTTTGTTTGTTTGAACGCGCTAATCTCCGAAATCACTAGTCCAACTTGAAAAGTTATTTCTCTGTTCAATAGCCCATTTATCGAGGAAGGCTATAGGCTATAAAATATCGCGCTACGATTAATAGGCGTCGAGCAGAGCGAGTGAAACCGCGCGGAAGTAGGTACTACAAGTATAAGGGGAAGAAGAAAAAATAATAAAACTGCTCCCTCATCATCATGATCATCAGCTTCAGGAAGCCATCCTTAGTACTTTTGTACTAAGGCCTCCATTTCGTCTCCTAGCAATTAGCAATTATTTATATTTAGCTTTTGAATTTCTTCAACACAGTTGTATCGTTATTTGTTAGCTAAAAAGTTCAAAGCTGAACTCCTTTTAAAGAAAACCACAAATTGCCATGCTGCCTCTACCTATAAAATCCATAACCAGCAAAGAATTCCCGCAACTATTATAGGTAGCTGACCGCGAAACCAGTCTTGCTATGGCGTTTACGTCCGTGGTCGATGGATAAGTAATATTATAGGACAAGTTAGGTATATTTTTAGACGCCATTTTCTTCCTGGTTGATCCAGCAACGGATATGGTGTTAGGTACGCGAGACGTTGATGAATTGTGATTATGGCAGCTCAGTCGATACTAGGAGAGATTGATAGTAAAATGGACCCTTCTTTACGAGATTTTCACATCGTATTGTGGTAATGGTCACTCAAACTGAAAGCTCGAATGTCATAAACCAATTTTATTGTATATAGTACTTATAATATGACTCTAGCAACTAGTGAAAAGTGGGTGTTACATTGTGCTGTGGTAGAATGTGCACCTCTGCCTACCCCTTCGGGGATAAAAGGCGTGATGTTATGTACTCGTATGTATGTAATATGACTCTACTTTAGACTGCATATTTAAAATATAGTGTCGCGTTTCATCACTGTCTCGTATTATCAAAATCAAGAACCCAAAACTAACTCGTTATTGCATAAAAAATTATAAATGAAAAATAATAAATCTCAGATTTGCTATTGGTCAATAAAATTCTATCCAGTGTTACACACGCAGCTACTTCCGAGCACGTAACCTATTTTAAGTGGGTACCTTATGCGAATTGGTCTGTTTGCTGTCGATAGCTTTTCTATCTGTATTATAATGGTTATTGTATTCAATTTTCATGGGTAAGTGGGAACGAAGTCTAGTGACTAGTGGTTAAAAGTGAGATTGGGTGTGTTCTTGGTTGCACTTGCATACTCAAATGTTTCGTTATAGTGTATGTGTTGGTTAATACCTAAGAAGAAAAGTGTTAAAGAACGACTGGTTTAAGCTGTACCTAGATGTAAAATTCAGACACATTTTTCAAAGGTCTCACGTCAAAAATTCACGATGTTATATGATTCATGATTTTTGACACCTAAGAGTCATTTATGAGAAATTCTTATAGGTAAAAAGTTACCGTGAAATTAGTACATACCTACACATCTTAATCCCGTTTACTTAGAGCGCCGAGTTAACTAGTCACACTTTATTAAATGTAATTACGTTTAATAATCAACTCGAGTGATTATCTGTACCAGTACAGTCTACATTCAAAGTAGGTACTTATTCAATTTTATGAAATAAAGAAAGAAAAATAATTTCTCAATATGACTAAATGTTTACCACAGTTCACTTTCAAAGTTAGTTGAAAACAAAAATGTTTCCATGACTCTTCTAAAAGCAGTCAAGATCACAATGAACATAGATTTATTTACCGGTTAATGATTTTGTGACTTTGCCCCGTAAATCATTGTAAGTAGGTACCTAATTACTTTCATAGATATCGATCACTAACTGTACATAACATATGAATATTCATAAGTTTTCACAAACTACTTACATTTCCTTCTTGTAAGTTTTCTAAGAATAGTAACTGCATTCAGCTGACCAGACACGCAGGGCCGTCTTAGACTACACTGGGGCAAGGGCTCACAATAATTCAGGACCCTTTTGAAACATTTCTTTTTTTTAAACATTGTCCAACACTATTTTCTCCTGCACCGTGGGTACGTTTACAAACATACAAGTTCACATACACATGACACCCAGAGTTTTTGATTGCGAAAGTTTAAAGTGGTAAGTAGATCGTAAAAAATTGCACTAAAATTTTACTTCGGTACCTAATAATAGGCTTGATGCTATCAAATTTTGCTTATTTAGGAACTAGGTTTTACCTGTAACATTGCCCGCGTATTCCTGTTTTATCTCATGGGAACATTTTATCGGGATAAATAGTATCCTATCACCTAAGTCAGCCTGTCCCGTCCATATACCAAATTTCATCAAATTCCATTCAGTACTTTCAGTGTAATTCACGGACAAACATCCAAATAAAGAAACTTTCACATTTAGAGGTATAATGTTAATGTGGAATCCTTATTATTGTTCTGAAATGGGCCAAACCCATGTCCCTATCATACGTAAATCGACTAAATCTAATACCTATCATCCAATCAGCGTTCCTTTATAAATTCTCTTCTAACGATTTCTCTGCAACTCGCTAATCGGAACCCCATCAATCTATTGATTACTATAATAAAATGCACCTGTCACAAGAATTAATAAAGATGATAAATTGATGCTTTTCTTGTGAATAATCCAATGTTTTTATGTAATACCATTATCAAACAACAATTTCTTGGCTTTCTTATGATGATGTCATATTAATGCTGTAAGTACTAGCGTTAATCTCACGGACTCGCATCAGAATATGTTAGGTTTTATCGTGGCAGAAAAATCTTACTTGCCTTTAGTACCTAGGTACCTGGGAACTTGTGCAAAAATGTCCCATCCCAGCCTAAGGGCTTCCTAAGTAGACTAAATGCCTAAGCAATGAAAAAACTCAGTACCTATACCTACATTTTCATTGTTCATCATATTGTTATTATAGGTATGCATGTATTCGGCACCATTTTAGATTTATAGGTACTTATTTAAACTCCGCTTCTGTTAGGCTATTCTGTAACTGACAATCCGATCTTTCGAAGTGATCTCGATTGCAACTTCGCCGGGTATGGGTCGAGATTGTTCTCACAAGCAACGACATGTCGGACTGCGATCGAGATCACTTCGATCATCGCTACAGAATAGCTGGCCCCAAATGAAGCGCGCGATAACCACCTCTTGTGTTTGTCATTTCTATCCAACTGCAGGGCGCTCCCGAAATGTTGACAAAAATAAATTGTGTTTTACAATTTTAATTGTTTCTGTTTTCGTGTTATTTATGCAAGATCAGCCTTGAGCAGTTGGTCCCAACTATTATCCCATAAAAGAAATATTTAATTCCTTACTTTTATGAAAATTAAACTTGCTTCTTACCATCACCTGTTGGTGTTTTTCTAGACCGTTCCGTTTACACTCTATAGGTATACAAAACAATTGTCTTCTACTATCAAATTATGATAGACAATATTTTTTTTTCAATATTTTCTCACGCCAGTTACATATTGTACAAACAATGCGCGAATTGAATCTAATTTTGTATACTTTGGAGAACAATAAAAGTGAAAATGTCTAATCGATCACGACTTGCTTTCTATTTTTCCCCACGGAGACAGCGAAACAAAGATTTACTTTGCAATCATGAAATTATTATCAATTGAACAAAATAAATAATAAAACAGAATAGAAATTCTTTCTTCATTATGTCATAAACAACAACTACGGTTCTCCCAACAACTTCCCGATCATCTGGATGGGAGCCACATGCATCTAGCGGCTCCCTACGACCTTTATGTTAATCTACTCAAATTGAAACATGTTGTTTTACCTTTAATTGACTATGTCTGTTAAATTCTTTATTGTCCATGCTTTTACATTTATACATAACTAGCGACCCGCTCCGGCTTCGTACGGGTACGGGTACAATATGCATGTAATATACCTACAAATAAACCTTCCTTAAGAATCATACTATCCATTAAAAAAAACCGCATCAAAATCTGTTGCGTAGTTTCAAAGATCTAAACATATACATAGGGACAGACAGACAGCGGTAGCGACTTTGTTTTATACTGTGTAGTGATAGTGATGTTGACATGCCTTATTAAAATTAAATAAATACCTACGTTAGTAGTACCTAATATAAAATGAAATAATATTTCGTGGGAAGTAAACCAAATAAAAATTCTAAGCCCCGGAAATTCTGGAAAGTGTGTAAATAGTCCGCAATTTAATAAAAGCTGTCGACACAACGAAAGTACGTACCTACCTAACTGTGTCATTCAACGTTATCAAGTAATTCAACGTTAATTTAGTTACCGCAATCACAGTCGGAAAACGATAAATTAATGGTCGGTGGAGAAAAGTAGTATAAGTCATAAGTCTGGTCTATTAAGTAGTTATAAGAAAGCTCGCTATCTAAGGCTTATTAATTCAATTCGATAAAAAATAAGCCCTACTTATCTCGATGTGTGCATCCGATCTAGATATTGTTCAGGTTTGTTAACATGCGCACGCGCAACCGATACTAACGGGGCTTTTCACATAAAATTATGCACGTCCTGTTTAACTTTTTTTATATATCAATTTTACGCCAGTTTTTACATCTACATAAATAAATAAATTTCATGAATTTTGAATCCGATGAAAGTGATTTTTTAAATGTTTAAGTACCTATCAAACAGTTTTTGATTTATATTTGCATTTGGATATTTTAAATATTACTAAACGTTCATTATTTATGTTTTTCATCAATCGTAAAGTCAAGTAAATCAATCAATGTGAAATATTAAGTGTTTGTATGATACTAAAAAATGATAAAACACGATCGTATATGATTTAATACTGCATGCACGAATAAAAAAAAACCCTACATAATTTATATGTTACCGAAAAATACTGTTTTTTAAAATACAATAACAGCTGATTTTCAGAAAGACGTCCAGAATATGGAGTGTAAGTATAAAATATTCCTGTAAAATAACACCAGGAAGTAATCTTACCATTCATCTTTGCACTGCCAAAAGTCCTCAATAAAAGCATGTCGAACACTAATATGCACAAGGTTGCATCACTGTCACTTCACAAAATACTCTATAAGCTTCACTAGTGTACAATTTGAGGTTGCGCAGGAGTAGCTCGGTGGAAAGTGGCGCTTGCTCAGCGGTTTGCGGTCGACTGCTCCATTCGCTAGCACCTACGGGGGAGCAAGCTCCACCACCAAAAAAATAGTGGTAGGTATGACGTCATGTAATGTGGCAAATTCTAGCTTTGTTTTGGTATTGAAATCGTTTATGTATGTGACAATTATGAGCAAATATTCGATAAGTACTGTGTGCAGACTTTCGACTTTTGACGCAAGTGTAATAACTGCCTATTACATTTTTATCGTAAGTTGACCTGCGAGATTGATACATTTTTAACACGTAAAACTAAATTTTAAAGAACCATTTAAAAAATGCAACAAAAATAGTATTAAACAAAGAAAAGAAGACATAACACCTAATAAGACATACTTACATCTCTTCGTCATCATTTTCTTGTTAAAGTTTGATAATAATCTGTTAAAACCCAACAATTAAATCCAAATCTCGGCGCGGATCTCAATAACTTTCTAGAAATTACGGTATTAAACCTTTTGGATAAGTAATTAAAAAATAATCACAAACGCGCTTGCAATGGTCTGACGTTTCAATCATAAAGGTGCAAGATCATGATTGGTATTTTTTTTTGCTTCACTTTGAACTTAATCAAAGGGCCTTTATATGCATACGTAATTTAAGTACTGCTTTACGTAGTTATGTTAAATAACAAACATTTGTAGCTCTGTAATTGTGTGTTATGGCGCATACTAAGAACTGGTGTTAATGTTTCCGTAAAAAGAAAACATGGAAAGTGGCTAGTTTGGTGAATGATATGGCATAGTTATTCTAGTTTGCTATTACCTGATATCTCTTTTTTGTATTATATGGTATTCGTGGATTGCTTAGTAAAAATGGCTGAGTTTTAAAATTTTTTTTAATTGCTTAGGTATTTCGAATTTCGTTCCCAGATGGGAAAATATTATTAGGATTTTAGACTACCGGTTCATCTGTCTTTTTCTCTCCTTCATAGAGAACAAAGGACATAACAATGCCTATTGTAAATAGAAAAGGATGGCGGTTTGAAAACATCGCAATAGGCATTCCCAACATAACTCATTTACAAGTATAGTATGCCTGCCTACATCAATAGTATTAAAGAGAGGCAATTAAAACTACATGTACGCAGCGTTCTTAGATTTAACAAGCTTCAAGGTTGGCCTGACAACGATGTCAGTGAATCACAAATCACAATCATTATGCCCTACCTTTGTAGAATTTGCAAGCAACATTAACGCGTCACGCTTCAAGCATTATCATCTGCTTTCTCCAGCACACTGATAACATAAAGCGATATCAATTTAGTTTCGCAAACCAGAGTCCTACCCAGACCCTTAAGGTTCCCACGGCTATATTAAGAACTAACCAAGGGACTATACTCCGAGTAGAGTCCGGACAGCCCTGCTGTCAACTAAATCTGTACAAAGTAAATGGTACTGTGATCTCCAACCTCTCATTCTATGTTCTACTATGAATAGTTCAGGACATACAGGCTGTATGTTTGTTTTGCATATAGGGCACCAACCAAAGGTTTATCAGTGCCTGTCTTATTCGTAGTACCGGTTAACCCCTTTATTTGTGTGAATGGTCTGTGCCCGTAGGAGTTGGTAACCAAACGCTATCGTAGCGTCCATTCTCAACAAGTTGTCACAATGGATATTCCACGTGTTTAAAAAAGGTACGGACTAAATCAACGGTTGCAATTGCTTGCGACTGCTGTGATTTTGATCTGTAGTTTGATTTTGAAATAGCACAAATTCGAGCGTTTACCAAATACTTAATTAGTGTAAAGTTGTTATAGTACCTACCATGATTAGTGACTTTATTAGCGTGTAGGATGATTGTGCCCACTGTTCTAGTAGCGCAAGTGCTGCTGAACACGACAACACGCAATCTTAGGAGAGTACCATTATGTAGAGGATTTCCATTTTTTTAAAGTTGCTCAGATGTTATTATTAGAATTACACCTGTTATGACTATATTTATAGGATCATTTCTCCGTCATATGACACGTTTAATAAATGGCTTTAAGTTGCACGGTTGACATGTTAGCTTAATGATTAACAGCTGTGTTAAGTGTCATAATTTCGGTTCCTGTTAACATAATATATGGTTGCCAAAAAAGAGAAAAAAAAACATAATTTATTATTATTACTTTAAATCCAATAAATCCATGTCCAGTGAGTAGATGAAAGGGTAATTCTAGAGTTTTGAGTTATAGCTACTACGTCTTTCTCAGACAAATTTGAAGTTCCAATACAATGCACTGTTCAATCAAACTTAATGCTTTCTCTATTCATCGATATTATAAAACCCCATATAAATTGTCAGCATATCAATACGCAGGCGTTAACTGCATCGATAAATAAATTAATATCTATTGTATTCGCTTTTCACGCTCATTCCTATGCGATTCGAGTACCACCACCTATGGGCTTGTACGATATATAATTTCTCTCGTCCTTTGGAAAGCGATGCATGGAAAGTGGTTCCGGAATATTTTGGACAATCGTTAAAATAGAAAGTTAATTAGTAATTTTGCATACACGTTACGTTTGAATACAATGTATTTTATAATGGAAAACTTCGTAATCGAATCCCTTTCGGTAAGGGCTATTTAGTTGCCAAAGATTACACAATCGCTTACTTTTCGTAGGAATTGGTGTTACAAAGTGCGAATACCGTTCGTTGTGAATTCCGTCAAAATGGAGATGATACCTAATTAAATGAATTGCAACAAATGACTGCCTCGTTAGTCGCAAGTGCGACTACCGGGCAAGGGGTCTCGGGTTCGATTCCCGGGTCGGGCACAGTATTACTGGGTTTTAAAAAAAAGTCAGTAGTAGCACGGAGTCTGGAAATGTGCCCGGTATAAGGCAATAGGCAATAGGCTCACCCCCTATTACGTGGGACTCATAACATATATAGTGAAAAGTGGGTGTTACATTGTACAGTGGCATAATGTGCACCTCTGCCTACCTCTTCGGGGATAAAAGGCGTGATGTTATGCTACAAATATGTCACTATTGTATTTTAACTCTTTTATTAACAGAAACTTAAAATCAATCACATAGTTGTCAATTAGTTAATATTTAACTTTAGAGTCTTCTAAAATGTCATCGACAATCACCAAGACCTTTTCGCTAATCTCCTTCAAAGCGCCTTCTGCGATTAAATTCTTCTTCATCAGCACCATAGTCTTGATCACAAGACTTTGCTTACAAAGCTGAATCTTGTTCATCTCCTGGCACTTCTTAATCGTTATTTTCAACAGAGTCAACCAATTTTGTGTGAATGTTAAAAATTCTGGCGTCAAGTCTTGCGTTAATTGAAATTGTATCAATGTGTGTGTCCAAGGTTGGGATGTTAGTGTGGCTATCAATTTTGTATCGTTCTTAGTGACTATAGCATGTTTGAATATAGAGCTTAAAGTCTTCCAGCCAGCTGTTGATTGGTTTTTGGAATCCTATAAGAACATTGGTATATCATTTGAATGTCATTTTATTTTATGTGACAGGAACCTTTTTATTTAGAGTTCTATGAGACCCCGTTCTAAATAAGTTATGTTTATGAGTATGACTAATGAAGACTACTCTGTCAACATTTTTCTTTTGACTTAATGACGGCTAGGACCAACAGCTTGACATATGTTAGTAACGGTACTAGATTTGATTGGATTTAAACTTACCCTACAACAAAGCATCAATTGTATCCTCAACATCAGTGCCCTTAGCGCATTGCACTGTATGTTCACAGTTGGTTGCTCTTCCACACTATACGCCAATGCTAATGGCGAAGATGCTCCCGTATTTAACACCATATAAACTAATTGCAATAAGGAAGCCCCTCTTTCACTAGTACTGTCCCTTTTTAAAGTTTTGATGATCAAATGTGTCTGTATCTGTAGCACTGATTTCGGCTAAATCAAAAAGATGGTCTAGTGAAAGTTTTAAATCTTTACAGATTTCTCAAAATTTTGAAATCTAGAAACGTTAGGTCACAAAATACGGTTATTATTATAAACGTAACAAATTAACACGAAAGGTTTATGGATCATAAAAAAACTTGCCTGATAATTATTCTTCGTGAAGTAGTGGATGACGTAAGAGAGAAGCTGCAAAGCTGCACAAGACACGTTTTCATTGCTACTATCAGCTGCAGCGAGAACTGATTGCAAAAAACCTACTCGATTTGTATAAGTTAACAGAACTGGAACATTACAAAATTGTACTTTAGCAAAGAACTATTGGTTCAGCAAATTTCTTTAACAATGTTTTTCTCACCTCGATTATCGTTCTGACTATTACTCAAACTCAACAAATATAGCCCAAGTTTCAAACAAACGTATTCATAATGATGCTTAGTGCTTTCTTCGCAGTGTTCTGGCAGGTTCTTTGAGAATATAGCAGTTATAAGCACCGCAGTCTTTAAACACACTATCTGGTCTATCTCTAGGGGCGGTAGAGTTGTTGCTAGGTCGAGAAAGTGGCAAATATTTGTGTCTGAAAGACGAGAAGATTTCATAATAAAGTTTTTTATTATAGGAAATTAAGATTTAGGTTTCTGTAACGTAACATATTGATGTGATGAGATTGAAAATGACGTAAAAAAAGAAGATGAGATCAATAAAGAATCATTTGTCTCTAAAGAACTGAGAGTGGTTAATGTGGATCTACAGTAAACAATATTATACAATACATTCAGTAGATATAATGAGGTAGAATAAATCTAAGGAAATGATGAACTTGATACCACTAAAGCAAGACATGATTAAATACCTATTTGATATTCAGTGTCTATCAAAACTTTCGACAAGACATTAGGGAGCATAGACCAAATCAGTCCAGCGAAGTCCTGCCTAGAGTCGTCGTCACCGTCTTCTAGGCACACGTGGAGAGCTTCCATACAATTGCCCACTATTGTTTTGTCATTGCATTGTATCAGAATGTTCAAGAGAAGTTCCCAAACTATTGGTTGGCTTGTAAGGTCTGCTGGCAATGAGTCCTCGGATTTAAACCATTGGGACAGCTAGAAATGAAATGCTTTGTTCAGAAACTATGTACTGATTGTAATCCATAGATTTTGAATTGAGAAAGGTTAATTTAGCAATTAATGTGTCTGTATGTAATTATGTGTCTCCTGTAAAATATATTTTTTTTATCAATGGCGAATGGCTTCTCTTTCTAAGGTTCGATTTAGGAAAAATGTTTGCTATAAACTATTATTTAGAGGTATACTAGTATACCTCTAAGTAATACGAATAATCTATCTAGTTAGATAGATTATTCGTATTAGTATCTATGTTCAAACTTACCACATGTAACCTAACACAATGAGAAATCCTTTGCGAAGTGAAAGCCCAAAGCAATAACGCAGGGTTATGTGTGTAGTAAATTGATGGGTCTGGGTATAACATTGATATTAAACGATCAGTCGCCTTCTCCAGGTACACTCGCTCGCCTAGAGATTCCAGCGAGCCATTCGATATAGTGGACATCTGCCGACGAATTTAATGTTTAGGAAATAATTACCAAGCACCTTTTTTAATATTAAGTGTTTGACTTTCTGTAATAGTGCCGTATAATTACGGCAAATGGGAAATTTAGTTGGGAGAATATAACTGAGGGTTCATAAGACAATACTCACAGCAAATACAAGCCACAGTGCTTTAATAATATAAGCAGGCGGCTTAAACGATTTGGGCAGTTTCAAAATATGCTCAACTAGATAAGGCAAAAGTGGCGCTGTTGCTTCTTCTGGGCTAAAAAGTAAGAAATTAACTAAAAAAACGTTAATTAAAACTAAAAATCCGATTATTTATTCATAAATATTTCAATACTTGTCCGAAGACTGGCAGTAGAAGTAGATATAAATTAGTAAGCTGTAAGGTTGATTTTTCTGCAGTTGCGAACCGATGTGATGAGGTTTCTCTATTCCATATTGTAGCTCTACTAATCCCATCTGCAAATAAAATAGTACCTAATACTTATGATGATGGTAATTTGATCATTTTTATTCTTAAGTTTACTGATTCAGCTTCATTAATAGAGATTAACGATGATTTAGATAAAATCAATGTTTCGGTGTCATTCACATGTACTCCGGAGACATGTGCCACTTATATAAGTCCGAACCCTTCTTTAAATGTTTTACACCTCAATATCAGAAGCATCAACAAAAACTTCAATGAACTTCAGTGTCTTCTTGCGTCTACTAAAGTGAAATGCGATGTCGTGATCCTGACGGAGTGTTGGCTAAAGAAGAACGATATAGTACCAGACATCCAAGGTTACACATCATCGCAAACACAAAACCTCATCAATCAGAATGACGGTGTCGTGATCTATGTTAGTGAAGCGCTGGACCACAGTGTTATTGAACCGGAAATTGTTGATGCTAGTTGTCTTGTATGCTCAATTCAAAATAACATGACAATATTAGCTCTGTATAGACCTCCCGCTCAGAAAAACTTAGACAATTTTTTCGACAGTATGGACCAACTGCTGAAGGGCTACAGTAAATTGAAGAATGTTGCTATACTTGGAGACTTAAATATCAATATCGTTTCAGGAAACAGCGACCCTCGTACTCACCAGTACCTTAATCTAATGGCATCACATGGGGTTCTACCCGCCCATTCACTACCTACGCGCCATAGAAATTGCTTAGATCACGTCCTACTTAAGACAAATCGAGCTGCAACCACTTTAGTAGTAGAAACCTCAATAACTGATCACTCAGCTATCCTATTGAGCCTCGAAATAAGTCCCCTGAATCGTGGCTCAGGTGGACGTACTTCTCCTAGGTTAAACTTATCCAGTACTATTGCAGACATTGAAAAATGCGATTTCTCTGCTGTATTAAAACAAAACGACCCTAATCTTGCTCTAGACCAGCTATACAATTTATTGACACCCATATTAGTCAAGAACACTGCACAAAAAGCCATCCCTTGTAAACTTAAAATAACTAAACCATGGATCACGGTTGGATTGTTAAGATGTATTCGAAATCGAGATAGCATGCATAAAAAAGTAAAAAAGGACCCCAACAACTTAACATTAAAATTAACGTACCTGCGCTACCGTAACTTTTGTAATGACTTGCTAAAGAGACTTAAAGTCGCGCATGAAGAAAAAATTTACCAAGATGCCGGAAATAACCCAAAAAAGTTGTGGGAGGCCATACGAACCGTTCTTGATACCAAAAAAAAAGCTCAAACTGCTACCGACCTCCTATCTTCAGCCGATAACCCCACCACCTCGGTCAATTTGGTAAACAGGTTTTTTGCCAATATTGGACGAACTCTGGCCAATAATATACCTAAAATCTCTATTAAAGGCCAGAGTGAACCTCACAGTTCCACGGTAATGTCTAACTCGATGGGTCTCCTGGAGACTGACGAGGGTCAGGTTAACACTATAATAAAAGACCTCCGTACCGATAGTGCTTCTGGTTGGGATGGAATCCCTCCCAAATTATTAAAGTCCACCAGTCACAAACTGGTTCCGCCCATAACACACATATGTAATATCGCTATACCCTCCGGCATCTTTCCTAAACTTCTTAAAAAAGCCATTGTGCATCCGATCTATAAGGCTGGTGACAGAGGCAGCGTCAATCGTCCAATATCCGTACTTCCGTCAATCTCTAAAGTTCTGGAAAGAGTAATACATAAGAATATCCTCAAATATTTAACTAAATATAAAATAATTTCAGACCACCAGTTTGGATTCAAAAAAGGTGTATCCACAGAAGATGTTGTTTTAGCACTTACAGACCATGTTGTCAATAAAATTGACAACAAGTATAAATGTATCGGCATATTCCTTGACCTATCGAAGGCTTTTGACACTGTCTCTGTCCCCATCCTACTAAGCAAACTGGAGCACATTGGTATACGTGGTACTGCCTTAAAACTACTAGATAGTTTTCTCTCGGACCGCACTCAAATGGTTAAGGTGGGTGAATTTATCCCCGGAGAACAGACCTTGGACTTTGGTGTGCCACAAGGAAGTTTACTCAGCCCGATTCTCTTTCAGATCTATATATGAACGATCTCTGTTTACTTTCCCTTTCTTCTACCCATATTATAGCATACGCCGATGACACTGTCTTGTTGTCTAGTGAGCCTGATTGGGAATCGGCAAGAAAAGCGGCCGAAAGTTCGTTGAGCCGAGTTATGAATTGGTTAGGCAATAACAGTTTAACTCTAAATATTGCTAAAACAAAATTTATCATCTTTACTCCCAAACCGTCAACTCAGCAACAACATCGCACCTTACAAATTAAAGCCCACGATTGCGACGATAATAACCTACACACTTCTTGCGCCTGTCAGATAGTTGCAAGGGCCACGTCTGTCAAATATCTCGGTATTCTCCTGGACTTCTGTCTCAGCTGGCGAACACATATTGAATCCTTGGCTTCTCGTACTCGAAAGCTACTTTATGTGTTTAAAAAGCTGAGAACCTCGGCTCAAGAAAAAGTATTAAAAATGGTATATATGGGTCTATGTGAGTCCATACTTTCTTATTGTATTGCTGCGTGGGGCGGTGCAGCCAAGACAACAATAATCCAAGTCGAAAGAGCCCAACGTGCAGTTATAAAAACCCTCCTAGGCAGACCGTTTCGCTATCCGACCCAACAACTATATTCCGATTTTAAGATGCACACTGTCCGGCAGTTGTTTGCAATCCGTATCATTCTACGTAAACACAAAACCATCCTACCAAACAGTAACCAAAGCCCTGCAATCATTAAGAGAAAACCCAAACCAGTCTGTCCCCGAGTTCCAACAAACACCACCTTTGCGCGCCGACAGAGCCGTTACCTAGGTGCTTTAATCTACAACAAAGTCCACAACATATTAAATGTGCACCGCTTAAGCAGTTTTCAGTGCAAGTCCAAGGTGAAAGAGTATCTGCTCACCCTGAACTATGACGCTACTGAACAGTTACTCAACCCCTAACCGGCACACACACTCACTCACACACTCACGTACATACACACACTCACTCACACATACACACTCACTCACATATACACTCACATAGGTATTCACTCACATTATTCAAGGATTGCAGAATTCCTTTCTATCAGTATTCTGATTTTGCTTGTACCAACAGTTGCTTATTCAGTCTAGCCGTTGTTTATTTATCTTACCTTACCTTTGTTAAACTGTCAAACACCAAGCGGTCACCGGTGACCGCAACCTATTGTTCTATAATTGTGTCTACAAAACCGGTACTCGACGAGTTTTCTCAATTTTTTTATTTTTTTTATTTTTATGTCATAATACACCTTTCATAGTTATGTACTTATCAATAAAACGGACGGTAGGATGACCCCTGTAACACAGGTTTTCCTAGCACGGGGGTCATTGAACATAATTATATACTAAATGACAAATGTCTTCATGAATTCTAGTCAGATCATTTTTTTTTTAATTTTAATAAATGATTAGATTGACCCTAGAAATATTTTCTCATGACTGTAGGCTGTAGGATATCCATTTGAAGGCGCTCCGTGTAAAACACTGATATTCAGCAGAAACTTCAATCTAGCTAGAAAATGGCCATCGCCAAATAAAGAAGCACTGATTATTTGATTTGTAATTAACGCATTGGCTGCCGTGTCGGACAATGTTGTCCGACGCTAGCGGAGGATTAGCCTTTAACAGTTTTTGTCGGCAGTTAAAGGCTTAAATAATGTAATACCTATCACTGAGTAAGTAAACAAATGTTACTTACGTGAATGTCTTTAGCACAAGTGTCACTATTCTGTATATCGTTCACGTTTAGATATTTTTCAGCTAGAACCTTTAGCATTTCTCCAAGCACTAGTGTGCTTACTTTGCGTACAGACACGTCGTTTCTGAAAGGAATACTTATTTATTATTTTAAGTCCTTTTGTATACAAATCTAAAATAATTTGTAAGTCTGGTGAACAAAAGTTTACACTAATTTTCTAAAGAAGTAAAGTTGACCCAGGGACCTATATTAGGACCAAAATTTTTTTGGCTGTTCACAGTAAGATTTTCATTAAAATGACAATACGATCCTTTTTTTCATTCTAAGACAGATTGATATGGTCCTACTTGCCTCCTATTAGAGGATTTTATTCGATTTCAGAAGGACGTGGGCTAAAACTAGAAAGCACCTTATGCAAGTACCTCATACCCCCTTATGTTTTCGGTTGCCTAATGCAGTTGGGCATGCGCGTCTCGCGGCGCCCCTCTGTAACCTGGCACCACAGGGACTATTCTAGTTTACCTTAGGGATACTACGGCTCTACTTATTAGACAATTTGTTAAACTCACCTATTTATTTGCACCTGTGGCAGCATCATTAAATATCCTTTCGAAAATAGCAAGTCACAGAAATCTGTCAAATACTCATTGTTTCTATTATCGTAGAAAAATATCAACAATAACTTTAGGAATACGTTGTATTCTTCTGTAGAAATCTGATTTTGATGTTCCTGAAATATAAGTATGTACCATGGTTAGCCAGTAGCTCGACGCGTTTTAACAAATATGAATGTAGAACATGAGTCTTTGGCGAGAATGAAAACCTTAGTACATCGACTATTTCTGGTAAAAAGAATATATGGAAAACCAAGCCTCGGAATCAAGAAGATGCCTCTCGACTGGTTGTACTTCTCGAACTGTATTGTATTCTGTTCTTGGTTATGGAGAATGGCAAAGCACTACTGTCTAATTAGGAGTTTATTTACAAATTTAGTTTGATCTCGAATAGTCCAAACGAGTTACTCAAACCATTCTCGATTTAGGTTCTCTTAACAAATCTTTAGGGTACAGGAATTTAGTAGTGCAATATTCGTTTTATTATTAAAGTCACTTACCTTTGTAAATGTAATTAGTTCAGCTACTACAAGCCTAACAGCTTCTCCCATATGCCCGGCACACTGCCTCAAAGCATTTATCTCATGATCATCGCTCAGTATCGTCTGCACAAAGTCCGCTTTCTGATCCCGACCGACCAGTTTTATTAGTCTAAAAAATTATTACGGTCATATTTATGTCAGTTAGTGAAACAGTCTTTGGTTAAATTGTGTTAATAATGGGCGTCCACTGTATTAAAGATGCAGTCAAATAAATTTGCAATAATAATAAGGCGTTGAAGTAGTCATGAAAAATGCCACTTACCCAAAAACATCCAGACCAATTTGACAAATGACGACGTAGAACATTCCAGAAATTCCATTGTCTCCTACCAGCATAGAGTGGTTCAACGTTCCCATGAGCAAGCTGAACCATTTCTTCAATACTTCCAGTAAAGCTGATGCTGTATTCGTGTTTATAGTCAAGTTCTCCGGTTGGTAGGAAATCAGCGCGTGAAGGACTAAAGCGCTTGATAAAATGGTGTTTGGGTTTGTACTGATGTGAGTAGCCAGAGGGTTTAGACAAGCTAAAAGTTGTACAGCGCTATAAGCGCTTTGGTGTGAAAGAGGGGGAGTAGCCTTGTTCACAGACACCCTGTAGCAAAGAATTAAAAATGTGCTAGGAATACTTGGCTTTTAATTTCATTCTTTCTTCTGGCTTCTTAAGTTCTTACCCATTCAACAAATCACACAAGAAGTGCAGGCAGGCGTCCACAGGAGGCTTGGAACCACTCCCTGCGTAGTGCGCTAACGCACGCAACACGGCTGTCATCGCGTGAGCAGCGTGCTCGTCCGCGAAGAACTGATGAGAACGCCATAGAAGCCGGAGACATGATAGGATTGATCTGAGGATATAAGATGTTGGCTTACTGGGGTAAATTGATCGAGTATGCTTGACCAGTTTCAAGCCACACTAGAGGTCATAAACACGAGCTGACAGTATGACCATGAGCAATGATGTCGCGCAGGCACTTTTATCAATTGACCAAATAAATAGTTAAATCTAAAGCAAGTATATTGGTAAGGTATTGAGGTAAAATAACCTACCTACTCCGTTGATATTATGATGTTCTTATGGTAAGTAAGTACATTTAATTAATTCATCATGTTTGTGCAGGTACTTACTTCTACTTTCACACATTTCACATGACTGTTGTGTTGTACTACATTGTAAAATCTCAAATTACATAAGGAAAATTCATACTAGGTACCTAAACAGCGTAAAATCTAGGTTTGAGGTAGCTTCACACAGGAACACAGTTATGTCATTGTCGAGTAAGTATTCTACCATACGAGCACCTTCATTTGAATTTTTGTTGTAACGGCTTATAACTTCGATCAAATATCCACAAGCCTTATTTTGTGCAGTTGTATCCCGGGAAGTAAGCAGCTTTTTAATATCCGATAAAGCATTTTGTCGTCCACTTGGATTATAAGTTCTGTTAAAATTAGTGTTAACCAAACTGTACATCTTTAATGTCAAATTAATTGTTAAATGCAAGTTTAATTATTTTGAAACTTTAACTAACGGCTCAGTTTAAATAAAAGAAAAAAGAGAACCATTTGAAATTCCCGCTAATATGTTTTTTTAATCTGTTGCAATAATGTTACCACTCAGATGGTACATACGTTTCTTAAAAAATATAATATATATTTTATTCACTGCGTTCATCAACTATTATCCGTATCGCGGAGAATTGAAAATTACAAATAATTATTAATTCGTAATTTATTTATATTCGTTAAAAAATCAGTCAATCTTTATTCAATTTCGTTACAAAATCCTTTTTCATTTGGTTTATATTTACATGCGGCAACATTAGTTCTAGCTGTCATTCTCATCTGGTTGCTGGTGGAAGCGATCGTTGAGGATTTTATTTTTGATTATTTTGGCTTTATTGTTTGATTTGTCAAATTGTTGATTGTTAAATAACGAGCTCTGACCATATCATTGTAGGATTACTATGGTAAGTGCGAGGACTGGATCCACATTTCGCCAAAAAGTGATTGTATTGCGCACCATGCTTGGGCCTTGATGTTGTACCTTTCAATAGAGTGTTTGATTGAATTGTGATATTTCGGCAGTCGGTGATGGAATTTCTGAAGGATCTACCGTCGTACGACGAGCATAACTTCACATTATTCAATACGGACCATGGGATTAGAAATTGTTCGAAAAGACCGTCAATATATTTACCAACTAAGGATATACCGTCTGAGCAAAGTTGAGTATACGATTCTAATAAGACTAAATGAGTTTGTTATTTATAGCAGCATTAACACTAATCAAGTTGATCTAGATATAACATAACCTAAATCTAATTAGATAGTTATTAGCTATTCATTCATACTTTTCAGATTTCATAATGAGAACCAATTGTATGTAAAATAATCCAATAAGTTTGTTTCTTTTTCCAGTAATTGTAACAGAAAAGACAAATATACTGTTAAGGTATCTTCATCAGCAATGGGAGAAAAAGGTAAAGATTATTTTTAGCTCTACACTTATCAGAAATTTGCTTTTAACCTTTACTTTATAATGTTAAACATAGCACTAGTAGCCTAGATTTTATTTTTGTAGTAGAAACTGAACCTATATTCACAATTTAATTATTGAAGGTAGTTACATTATAATTATAGTCTAAATTACCTTGACTTAACATGAATTTAACCAGCTAGTTTGTCAACATTGAGGCTAGTTTTTCAGGTTAACTCAAAACATGGTGGTTAAATTCAACTTAAAAACCAATAAATACTTTAAGTTGTTTTAAACTATCAAACACCAAGCGGTCACTGGTGACCACAACCTATTGTTCTATAATTGTGTCTACAAAACCGGTACTCGACGAGTTAAAATGAATGTCGGACAGCATTTTCTAATTTAGGAAATTAGTATCTGGCCATCAATGTTTTTGAAACCCATGTGTGTGTGTAAAATTTTAAATTCTTGTCAGAACTTGCAGAGACTTGTCGCATCTTGCAGTAAACTTGTCACATTTGACAATAAACCTGTTGCAACTTGCAGTAGACAATACTCTTTCGGAACACTTGGTTATAGTCCAGACATTGTAGTGGAGTGTTCAGAAGCAATAAATTATTCATTGAAATTGTTTTATAAGTTTTATTTGACCATTATGGATAATATATGCAGCTGCAAAAGTAATTAGGTTGCTTATTGACAGACTACCTAGACAAAATAAAATTCAAATAGAAAACATTCTGCTGCACCTACCTTTCACAGAGATTAATGTACTTGCTTTTCTAATAAATCCAATTTCTCAATTTCAGAACAACAATTCACCAAAAAAACGTGACCAGAGCCACATTGAACAGAATGGCGACGATAGTCGACCTCGCAAGAGGCCTTGTCTAAACTCTCCATTAAACTGAAGACCGGCAAACAAGGCAGCCAGTTAGTTTGTGCTTCAGTTATAGACTTTCAAGTGTATGGCATTTTTGTAACATTTGTATTCCACATCTTAGGTCAAATTATACATTGATTCTCAATGTATTGGTCCCATGTCTTCTGAGAAAACTACATCCAACAGTCAAGTGCCATTACAAGGGTCTTTGAACTAATTTGTTCTCACATGTGGCTGTAAGTTATTTATATTTCAGTGGATATTGAATATTGAAAATCAAAGTATGAATTATATTCATTCCATGTTCTATTCATAAGTTTTTTTTTAACTCAACAAATATCTCCTTGGAGGTTTTATATCTTTGAATCTAAATTCATCTGATAGTATAAATAATTTTAATATTCTAAAATTAAGAATGTGTTCAGTAATTTTAGTGCCTCAGTAATATTCTTGAGTTAATGCAATATTGATTGAAACTACATTTGTTACTGTAGCATTATAATTTTTAAATTTATTTTATTGCAGATGTGCTAAATAATTAGTTGTTGTTTTGACTATTGTTTTTTTTTTAAATGAAAGCAGTATAATGGTAAACATATTTGTATACTGTGTCAATGAGTAGTTCTCATTAGCTAGGCACAAGTTAACAAAAGGCCAAAAATTATTGTTGTTGGAGTACATGAATGTACTGTGCCATACATCAGGCAGAGGTTCATGAAAGAAGTCTTATTAGATGTTTAAGGCACTAAATATATACTTTATAATGACAACTAAATTAATTTGAGTATTTTGAAAGCAGTACTGCAAATATTAATTTTGATGCTATTTATGATAACATAAAAAGTATATTATTATAATGTATGAATTGCAATTTATTGGTCTGAAATAGATTGTACGGTAAAATGGGGTGAATAGGGATTGAGCGGCGAAAAGGGACAGAAGAGGGGTGAATCGATACTATGGAGAATTTCCTTATATCCCTATTCACCCTATTTTACGGTACTGTGGAATATTGATAACTCAATTTTCAAAACACCAATATTTTGTTTTAGTGATGTGTAAATTCGAATTTCAATGGAGTTAGAACTTATTCTCATAACTTTTATCAATAATATTATTGATATTCTACATTATAATGATTTTTTTTTTCACCATTTTGAGTTATCAATACTTCACAAAGCTGTGGAATAGGCGATTGTGATTTTAATTTAGTAGTATCAAATATTCAGTGAATGAGTGCACATGCTAGAATAAAATGTGATTGCTGTTATAATAGTAAACACCAATTACTGTACATCCCATATTAGTATACTATTCACATTAGCTAGTAAATATGTTTGTCAAGTGCTACCAGCCTTATATTTAGCAATTAAACCTTTTTGGCAATAAATGTATGTAGTTTATAGAAACAACAATTATAATTGCATGACAGTGGATTTTATTGTATACTTTCATTGGGCCCAGCTTGCAGAAAGATAGCTGTGTTATTCATAATTTACTAGAAACAGATGAATAAAGTTTTAATTATGATAATACATGTGTTTCAATTGATCGCTTTGGGCTTAGTAACTCTTTTGTAGTGGAGAACTATGCAACAAGTCATTGAAAATAATATGTAACTGTTTTGGAAAATTAAATATTGAATTTAATATTCAAGGTTATTCTGTTATTGAACTAAAATAAAACTACAAATTGACTGAAAAATAACTTTATTCTAATCATTATACTTATCTCACAAGTTGCAGAAACATTCCACAAGCTGCAAACAAATAGGTTATGTGTACCTAATGGAATTATTCTCTTTTCATTTATGATATCTTATCTAGATTTATAAACACCAAAATAGTCACTAGATTGAGTTTCCTAGAAGCTTTCTTACAACAATATACCTTAAGTAACTTATCTTACAAGAAAACAGTGGAAACCAAACTCTCAAACTAAAATACTTAAGATCCAAGTTATACATAATAAATTCAAAATAAAATTTTTAAATTTATCCAGTTCTCAAGAATTAATTACTTAGAAAATATAAAATTTGTAACTGTCTGAAACTGAACTTAGTTTAATCTTTAGCGGGCACTTCAATGACTCGGGGCTTATCAATGATGCGGGCAGTGCGGTTACCTTTCTCAACAATTCCTATAATCCATGCCTGATAGCCTTCTTGCTTCTCAATGTCTTTGCAATATGCTGCAGCTTGTTCACGGGGCAAGCAGATGAGCAGTCCACCTGATGTCTCGGGAGCATGCCCTTGCAACAGTTGGAACATATTGCCACATGCCTTGGCTACTGCTGCCATTTTGGCAATCACTGGTAAGTTATGAATAACAAATGAAACCTCATTCTTCTGATGAGAAGCCAAGTTCTGTGCATGACCTAAGAGGCCAAAGCCAGTAACATCTGTGGAACCATGAGCATTGTATTTATGCATTAAACGAGCAGCAATGCGATTGAGCCTGCTCATAGAATCCATTGCTCGGTGATACGCCTTACGGACATCTTCTTCAGACACAACCAGCTTGATACGGTTCCAGCGTTCAGGTTGATCAAGCCACTGATGAGCATTTACGGCTACTTGGGTACCCAAGGGTTTAGTTAACACAAGTACATCACCCATAACAGCATTATCAGGGACAATATATTCATTGGGTTGGCAGATTGTAGTGGCTACCCCGCCAATTGCACACCACGGGTTAATGACCGTCTGTCCACCAGTGACAGAGGTGCCAGCCTCTAGAGCAGAGTCTTTGAATCCACGCATAATTAGAGGAATCACAACATCACGCTCCTTCTCAGTCATCTTTGTTGACACGCCGAGCAGCATAAGCATATTGTCACATTCTGTAACACCCATCGCGTACAGGTCGCTTAGTACGTTAGCACACGCGATTTTACCCATCATATAGGGGTCGTCAACCAGAGGGTAAAAGAAGTCGGTAGTTTGGACCAAACAAAGTCCTCCATGTCTGAGTGGCGTTACGGAACAGTCCAAGCCGATACCGATACGCGGTATCGCCACATGCATAAATTGATCCTCTTGTTGGGAGTAGTCCTGTTGTAGCGATTCCACAAGTTTACCAAGAACATCTTGGGGAACTTTGCAGCTTCTTCCTTTCAAGTCCGCAAATCGTGTCAATCGAAAACTAGCTTCTAAGTCGTGCGCCACCGGGTCGAATGGCCGACGCAAGGCCAAAGCGTTGGGGTTACCGGTCATCTCTAATTGTGCCGCAGCTAAAGAGTCTTGAGCTACACTTGATTGATAAGACATATTACACGAAACAAAACAATATTATGATTTAAACAAAGGTATTTCGGGTCAAAATGCGGATACCCGACACGCCGCCAAGTGACGCTTGCAAAATGGCGTCTCCGTTACAATTAGAAAATGTTAATAAAAAATAAATTTGGATACCGTTATATGATTGGCTAAGACCTCGCGTAAACAAAACCTGCTCTGCTCCTATTGGATAAAATATTCTTTGAATTCAGATTTGTCAAAGAAAACAAGCTAATGTCATCAAACTACGTTTCGATGTACGCTAAGTCATAACACTAAAACCGCTTTACTGTTTTTTAATGAGCAATGAAACGAAAATAAAAAACAAAATTATGAATTAAATAATTTTAAGCAGTTATGAATATTTGACAAATATTATTTTCATCCTAGAGATTATATTTGTTTGACTTAATTTTCGAATATTTGTGATTTAGTAGCAGTTTTCGTTCTAAATTCCACTGATATTTAGGCCAATAGAAATCATGCTTTGAAATAGTTCAACCAATAAAAAATTAAATGCATAACAAGCATCGTAATGATTCGCCTAAATAGTTGACCTTTTAAAACTTTTATCTAGAAGAGAATTATTTTATTTTTTGAATATTTTACGACGGTTGAGTAATAAATATTTTGCTGTTTCAGCTCTACTGTTTTTGTTCATAAATAATGGAATTGTGAAATAAAACAGGCAACATGTCGTTAATACACTGGAAAAAAGTGGAAAATGAGGCAGGGTATCCGTGTTATATCGAGTACGTAAACTTTCACAGATCGAGTACATCATTTTGTCGTCGTCAAGTTGAAAACTTTTGAAAACTTTTTTGTTTTTAGTGAGGTGTCTAGTAAACAACAATATGATCATCCTGAGTTTCAGAAGATTATGGAATCTCTTGAAGAATATGACGGGATCAAATATAACGCTTATCGCGTTGCATTCAAGATATACGCTTTACAAAAACACCTGAGAGGTAGGTGCAAGTGCTACCTGTTGACATTTTTCTTACCATTTATGGTGATGTATCGGATTTCAGTAAGAATTTACTGTTTCCGACTATTTACTAGAAATATACTATCCTAAATAATTTTGAATTCTTGTTTATGATAAAATATTCGGTTGCGCAAAGTTCATCAATAACTATTTTAATGTAAACTTCGACTAGATCGTTTCGAAGCTCATCAAACTTCAACAAAGAAAAGACATACTATCTTTGTTTTTGACCAGAGTTATGACCGGTGCATCAAATAAAATCAAAGTACCATAAATACAAAATGCTGACCGTCAATAATTCTAAAGCCTTACTAATTTAATCTTGATCAACCTAGTGTTTAGTAGTTTCTAAGTGATTAAATGTACAAAAACTATTTTCAAGTATTTGTTATTGTAGAATAACACCATTTGTTTCCAGTTCCTCCTCTCCGGATCAGCTCAGGAGTATTTGCTAGGCACCAGCTCAGCCTATCAGAAACCAGTCTGTCTCTAGACACAGTGGAACTGGAGTCTGTCCTAGCAGACATTTACTTTGCAGCAGAAAAAGAAGGTTTATTCACAGGAGACATTGATTTAGCCGTAGACTTGCTGATCAACCTGTTGCTAAATATTTATGATAGGTGAGTTTTATGTTTCATTTGAGTTTATGAATTTGTTTCAAAAAGGATGTGTGTATTTTTAATGTTAGAAATGGTCGGATTTTCTTAATAAACTTGCCTATTGAATAGGACCAATATACATAACATAACATCACACTTTTTATCCCCGTAGGGGTAGGCAGAGGTGCACACAGAAGTATCATCCACTTTTCACTATTTATGTTATGAGTCCCATGTTATAGGGCATGAGCCTATTGCCATATACCAATATATATTAGGCAATATAAATCTAGTTACTATAACTTACTTAACTTTCAATAATACTTTATTCCAAAGTTCGTTCCTCATTGTTCAAGACGGTCAAAAGAAACCTGTCGTCATTTTATCAATATCACATTCATTTTATTTTTATAATAACATTGATTTTATAGTAAAAGAAAAGAACCAGTACGAGTTTTAGCAGCAAAGACTTTACTTATAATTTTGAGTGAAGAATCAGCGTCTGACAAATGGGGAGCTCTGGCCAACTGTTGTATGGACCATAATGGCTGTGTGTCACCCAAGAGACTAGCGGCACTGTTGGCACATGTGACCGCATTGTCTGCATACCTTGGAGTTATGTGTGACCATGCTCAAGCTGATGTGGAGGCTTGTTTTGACAAGGTATGTGATATATCTTGTTATCATTTTAGATTTTTTATTTCTAGCTGTATTGCGAATTAAATTTTGGACTGTCTGTTTGTGTCTGACTTACATGCAACTTTTTAAATTCTTTGATTAAAAAGTCGCGAGTTTATTTATGTATATATGTGTATTAAAGTTATCAACCAAAAGGTTAATGGTCTGATTAATAGTAACGAAATCGGCAATATTTGAAAATGTTTACTTTCCAGGCTGATAACATTTAACGGTTACACTTAATTATTGTAGTATTTTTGTACACACTATTAACTGTACTACTTCATTAGTTGGTTAGATGGTAGTGTGCCCCTCCTTCCTACCTTCATCAGATTTTCCATGTCAGGCAACAAGGTTTTCAAAAACCCTTATGACATTGGAATTAATAACTGGTGAAAAATCAACTTTATTAATATTACTGAACATTTTCCAGAGTGCGGGCATGCTCGGCGTGAGTGCCCGCGCCGTGTCGGAGTGGGCCGTGCAGCGCTGCAGCAGCGCGCGCTGGCTGCCCGTGCTGCAGCGCGTCGTGGCCAGCAGGAACAGCGCTAACGTCTCCGCTGCGTGCGCTCATTGCTCTCAACCTCTTATACAGGTCAACCGCCTTTAGTATTTATTGGTAATTCATACTGCCGAGCAATTAACAACTTGCTTAAGTAACAACTTGTAAAAATACCTGTTGTCAACAATTGACCAGCGAAACTATTCTTTAGATAATTTAGGACTCTATTATAGTTAAGAATTTAAAAGAGTAGTATGGTCATGGCTAAGTAGAATATATTTGGTTGTCACTTCAAAAAGAGTGGCCTACAACCGATACAGTTAAGAGACATACTAGTTAGAATATACAGCTATTCGAGATTCGCAACAAAGAGGCATAATAGACAGTCAATAAATAGGTGGGTGGGTGGATCCCAAAAGAGAAAAAAAAAGATAAAAAAATCAAAGTGCTTCCATTACTACCTGCAACCCACTTGTTATTCACCTGACATCGTCTACCTGTTATTGTTTACTTCTTGCGGTTTTTATCTCGCGGTGCGCAGGCGCCGATGCTCGTACATTTTACGCACTTTCAATTTTGTCGCCGAACAATGAAGACGTGTGTAACGGGACGTAGTCTGTTATTGTCTGCTACTGTTTGCAAAACGTATTAGTATGTTAATTACGTATTGTTTAAAATAACGGAAAAGTTTGTGAAAACATTAAATTAAAACTCTCCTGAGTTTAGAATATATCTAATGTGGAAGTGAAAATTATTATTGCAACTGAGATAGAAACTTCTTTTTAACTAAAATGGGATTTTGTGTATAATTTTACTGCGGACATTGTTTATTTTGTGGGCAAAGGTGATGCCACAATGTTGGCGGGAAAATTGAGTATGCATCTTAGTTAAGGAATACTAAGGATTGAACTATTCCTTCTACTGTTCGTTTTTGATAAGATATCTACTAAATTATTTAGGCAGTAGCACTCCGAATTTTCTACCTTTAGAATAATCTGTACCTTGTAAAATATAATCTAGCACACTTGCCCTTAGTTCAGCAATGGACTGTCCTGGATTGTTATTGATGATAAATGCTTATTACAGGTGCTCAAATTCAAATGCAGTAAATGCAGTGACATCTACTTCTGTGAGAAGTGCTATTTGTATGACAAGGACCTGACCACCGTCAGTGGACATAAGAAGACGCATCTTGTACATGAGATCATGGACGGACAGGTAAGCAGTTTTTACGCGACTACGGCGAAGCCAAAAAGAGAGTTATGATGATGCACTATACTAGGGTTTTCTCCTGTATCGTGGGTGCATTTACAAACATACAATTTCACATACACATCGAATCTAGACTTGAAACAACAATTTGAGATAACACATTTAAGAGATTTACAATAGATTACATAAAGATATGCTCCGTGAGGGAATCTAACCCGCTAGCGTGTGTGTGTGTACGTCGTAAAAGTTGTCTGTCCTTCGAGGCCCCCTAAAGATAACTTATTATTACTTCAGGGAGGATACGGCACTGAGTGATAGTTATTATAAAAACTCTACTGAACTAATTCACCATCTTTCCTTTCTTTCAGACAAAAACATCAGAATGTATAAACTTCATAAAAGGTATGAAGAGACTATTCTTCTGTACTAAAACTAAGAAGAAAGGCCCTAAGAAGGGTTCTAAGAAAAATGTAGACAATGTGGACAGTGGTACAGTCAGAAGAAGAAAGGATGGCAGGCCTGTGATCTTCACGTCTACAGTGGGTAAAGCTTCAGGCAATAATGCAAGTAACCCCACTGTTGTATTAAATGATATTATTACACAGCTTGAAACGCAACACAAGTAAGTTGTTTTGTCAGATCTTTTGTTGAAAATTATTTCTGTTTACCACTAGTCTAATAAAATGACCCGAGCGTACGGCGCGTTGCACAGATGGGGCCCAATAGGGCCGATGCCGATTCGGAGTCGCGGAGAACCTAACGGGTACCGGGGCTCCGACTCGACGTGCAGGAGAAGGAACGGGGTGGTTTTTAGTCAGTAACCGTCTTATTACAAAACCCGATCTATTTTTAGTACCAGGATTAATACTAGGTTTAAACCATGACTAAATAAAACGTTATTATAAAACAAAGTTTATCACTAGTTCCGGAACTATCTATGGTACTAAAGTTAAACCGCCGAGACCCCTAGTTTAACTTCGGTACTAAAGTTATTTGAGGTTAGCTATCAGAAATATTTACGTGTATCTTCTATATTATTATAATTGTAAAATGGATATTGAACCGATTGATGTTATGGATTTAAAAGATTTGGAAGATTTGGACATGTTAGAGACGTCTCGGCGATCGTACAGACATCGCCATCGTGTAAATCCCTTTGACTTGAGTGACGAAGACTTTCGATATAAGTACAGTTGTTGTTCCATTTCCAGTCAGTCACAATAAACAATAATATTTATTTAATAAAAAATATTCAATATTTGTTTCGTGATTCGTGCTCTGCCGCATTCTTATAAGTCGCTCCATTTCACGCTAGAGTTGTTAAAAAATATGACATCATCATCAACAGCCTATAAATGCCCACTGCTGAGCAAAGCCTCTTCTCACACGGAGAAGGTTAGAGCGTTAATCACCACGCTTGCTCAATGCGGGTTGGCGATTTCAAACTTATAATTAGAAATTATAGGTTCACGATGTTTTTCCTTCACCGTTTGTCAGTGGTGTCTAAATAATCTTAGAAAGTACATATAACTCGGAAAAAGTCACATTGGTACTTGCCGTTGGTAGGTTTCGAACCCGCACCCTCATGCATGAGAAGTGGGCGTCTTAAACCTCCGGGCCACCACGACTATGACAAAAAATATGACAACTTGGTTATAAAAAGCTCGTCAAAATACAAGTTGTGCTTGTTCACTATATTGTAACACAAACAAAAAACAATTTATGATATAATTTTGTGTTGATACATAATTATTTATGCAATTCAGGCGTTATTGTAATAACAATATTTAGACGAACGGAACGTTGCTTCAAGTGAATCCTGATTCCTGAGTGAACGAATGAAAGAATGCTATTTATGTTTTTTATCTGTGGGACTATGGACTTTCTTTGGTACTAGCTGATCCCCGAATAGTCTTAGTTTTATAATTGGAACAAATTTTAGTCCTGGTACTAGCTTTAATACCGTAACAAACCTAGATCTTATAGTCCGGGTTTAAACCAGTACTAAGTCGATCTTTTGTAATAAGACGGTAAGAGTCTGACACTCCCTCCCGCCTCACCAAGGCGGGAGCAGTCATTCGATGAATTTCCCCCTTTGAAAAATATCTTATAAAATAAAAATCCTTAGTAAACTAATCTCATTACCTATTTTCTTTTCTTATTGAATAAGCTTTTTGTAAAATAAGCTTTACATAGAGAGGAGTGGAAGAAGGGTAGGGGCCTTTGCCCTGCAGTGGGACGATCATGTCAGAATATAAAAATAAAAATTGAATAAGCCAGTAAACGAGCAGACGGCTCCCCTGATGGTAATCAATCGGCGCCGCCCACGCATACCTGAAACACCATAGGCGTTACAAGTGCGTTACCGGCCTTTTGGGATCACGAATTTGATGATGGGATTCAGGAATATATAGGGAGATTGGGCTTCCGGTAGAGAGCTCGCGAGATCTCGTCCATTTTTTTATTTTCGATAGAGATCTCGCGAGATTGAGATTGCATTCTTTACCCATCGGAAACGTAAAGACGATAGTACGATTCAAGTAATCAACTGACTAATATGATTTTTCAAATAATAATTATAACACCTTTTATCACTTACCTACAATAAAGCTATAAAATATCAATTCCAGATCCCTCCAAGAGCTGTCGAGCAGGCTTGACAGGTTGTATGGGAGTGAGGCTGATGCCAAGAACAATGACAATGATGAGTTGCGGACCAAAGTGGAGGCGCACTGGGCTCACATGTCCACACAGATTAGCAGACTGAAGGCTTTGAAGGTACAGAACAATTTAACTTGTATTTTAAATAATAGCATTTAGTTGTTTGGGGAAGTGTAGCATCCTAATGGTCTAATATTCAAACTTTTTTTACGTACGATTTACTCACAATAAGCAGGCCGCGCAACATGCGACAAGTATCAAAGATTGTAATCGCCACAATCATTCGGTACAATTCAACTTCCTACAAATGTATTGTATATGCACACATCGGAAACAAAGTTATAGCGTGGCACCGTTTTGAGAAGTCGTCTCGTCGTCTGATGACGACGATTTCTTGTTGTGGCGACATAAAAAACTAACGTTTTCGATAAGTTTGCGCAGTCTTTCGAGTCGCCGTTATTAGTTAATATCTTCGGTACCTTCCTAAACGTTATCCCTTTTCAGTGTTCATGTTGCTCGTTGCTTTCTATAAAGTAATTAATTCAATTCCAGGAGAACCTATCATCAAGTCAAACGATAATAGTATCAGAAAATGCTCCGAAAACCGACAAAATCGAACGACCGCAAGCATTTGATCTATTCAGTCCAATACCAGTGATTGAAAACGAAAAGCAGTCAAAAGCCGCAGACATTAAAAGCCAGCCGCGGGTACTGAGTCTGGATTCTGGAAACTTCTCTGTGGTTTCGAAGCCAGAGAGTCAGAATTTGCTGACCATGTCCGGAGATGCTCTGAAGCCTGTAGTCGTGCATGCCACCTCTGACAGTATATCCACTGTGTCTATGAATGATATCAGCAATTGGTATAATGGTGAGTACCTGCTTAACCAATAATAAAATTATATCTTAGTACGAGTTCGTTTTATCAAAACGAGTGCACTCTGATTAGTTGGTTCACTGGAGCCGGCCAATCAAAGCGCCGAATGATTACTTGTTTAAATTACGACTCTTACTAAGGCTTCTGCTTGTGAACTTTAAGAACCTTCTCGATATGATACTAAGTGAAAGGCTGCTCTAAATATTCCGGTGTCTATTTCGATATGTATTGGATGAAACTAAACATTTGACAAATAAAAGGACTAATATACTGTGTGCAAGTACAGTATTAAAGTTGTGCTCAATATATTCTTTCTATAATACCTATTTTCTATCCAAAGTAATTATAAGACCAAATATAGTTCAGTAGGCAGTAAGTGAATACAGTACACTACAGTTGATAGTCTTTCAAAAAAGAATCACGCAAATCGGTCCACAAACCGCGGCGTAATCGATGTACTTACTACTTAAAAAAAAAACCGGCCGAATTGAGAACCTCCTCCTTTTTGGGAAGTCGCTTAAAAACATTTTTGTATATAGACGTTGATCCCAAATTCTTCCAGAAACTGAATCACTACCAGATAAAAGAACACGTAGCAAGCCTCGCCTAGCGGACACGACGAACCACTCACTATCAGCTGCCGAGCAGAAGTTCGCGGCCGACATACGACATGTAGAGGACAGTAACGATAAGATGAAGGAACTTAATGCTGACCTAGACACCGTACTCGATAGACTGCAGCAAATATTGACTAATAATTTTGCTATGGATGGTGAGTTAACAGTCAGCAGCACATTTTTTGTATTCAAAGTCTCTTGCTCGCACAGTTTCACCCGTTGCTTGGTTCTTGTTGGTCCTAACATGATGTTTTCTCTCTATAGCACACACACACAACACAAAATAATTTTAAATCTGAACCAGCATTTTCGGAGATTCGCGCTCAACCAAACAAACCCTAACTTGATAATTTCAGAAGGTTATAAAGTAAAACAGTAGTTTTTATAATAACTATCGTGAGACAAACTAAATTAACTACAAATCGCGGGTTACTCACGTGACATATTCACGTGAGTAACCCGCGATTTGTTGTTTGTTTGTATAAATATAGCCATAGTCAGTAGGCTGCGCGAAATCGTTGCGACCGCGCACGCTGCTCATGAGGAAGAGCCCCTCAGTGGTTCCAAACTAGTAAAGCTTTTCTCAGCTTTTTAGTAGAGCAGAGTTCTCAGAGTTTTTAGTGTGGGAGAGCCATGCTTCGGCACGAATGGGCCGGCTCGACCGGAGTGATACCACGACCGAGCAGAAAACCGACGTGAAGCAGTGTGTTTCGTCGTGTGAGTGAGGTTACCGGAGTCCTAATCACCCTCCCCTTCCCCAAACTCCCCAATTCCTGAATCCCCAACGATCCTCAAACTCCCAATTCCCCAAAAGGCCGGTAACGCACTTGTAACGCCTCTGGTGTTCCAGGTGTCCATGGGCGACGCCGATTCCTTATCATCAGGTGATCCGTCTGCTCGTTTACCGGCTTATGCCATAAAAAAAGTTCTATGAAAATAGTTTTACTACAGTCTTTTTACAGAACTTGCAATTTTAAACTTCTACTGCATAAAAGTAAAATGATTCAATGAATGATTGCTAATATTGGTATGTCTATTTCAGACTCATGCTTTGACAACACTCAACTGCGGGAGACGGCGAATGAAATGGAAGGGTTACTCGGTACTTTAATACGAGGGGTCGAGCAGAGAGCCACATTGAACGCTACGAAAGGACTAGTATAAGATATACAAAGTTATCGACATGCAATAGATGTATGTGTGTAATTTTGTATTTATTGAGATATTGGAAAAGTATGGCGTCATTTACTCTGCTGAAAGTGAGTGAAAACGTTTCAAGTTAGTATAATTAGCAAATAGATAATCTGGTTATCGGATACCATTTTGCTCAAAAGCAGTTTGAATTGAAAAAAATAATAAATGAATTATACAATTTTAGGCTTCAAATACTTTAGCTTATATTATAATTTAATTCAAAGCTATTTTTAATAGAAATTAACTTCTTAATCTCTGATTATGAAATCCACAACGTTCATACAAAAGTAGTCTAAACAACGGAAATAAGGTCTATAATGGTGTAAGAGCGGTCACATTACTCACTTTGAGCAGCGGAAGTAGCGCAAGTACACACTGAATTAGCGCAGTAGCGCATTATTTTGCGCAAACTGAGATTAAAGAACTGTTTTAAAAGGAATTGAATTGCACTGATTTGTTTTGACTTATTTTTATGTAATTATAGTTGTTTCATAAATGTATAAATCTATGAACTACTAATGCTTGTGACATCAAATATAAAATTTTTAATTTTCTTGATACTCAGTTGTGGCTCTTATGTAAAAGAGATATGACTTATTTTGCAATAGCAATGAGGACTAGTTGACACGCTCATTATATTATTTGAATTGTAACTGTCAATTTATTCATTGACAATTTAAAAGCTTGCTACTTGATACCTTATAATTATGTAAAAAATGCAGGCCATATACGACTCTAATATTGAAGGAATAATAATAATTATTGAAAATTGTGTTCATAGCGAAAATCTAATTCGCAAAAATACAGCTATGATTTATTTGGTTGTGTGCTTATGTGTAAAAAAGAATCTCATCTACGAATCTCAGTACCTTGAATTTTTCATATCAAGTATTTAAGTTATATTATAACAATGTAATGTTTAAAAAGACTTATGAAACAGTTCCTCTGTCAAGCAAATGTCAATCTTATGACCATCCATTTTATTGAATCTCATGTTTAATTATGAAGTTTATTATAAGGTTTAATTTCGAACAAATGTTTAGTTACTTTTACCCCCAGTTTACATGGTATGTTAATTAATTTTAAGATAATTCAGCCGTCCTTAATTTTGGTGCTCAATTTAAGAATTATTGTAGAAATTTCGTATACCATAAAAACGCATATTAGAAAAGTAACATGCCATATATTTTATAAAAAATTTACATACATTTTCGTGTTTATTAAATAGAAAAAATAATAATATTGTCATATAAATTAAACGTAATGTTAAAACTATTTTAGGATTAAGTTATAATAATAAATTGCTACATTTCATTTTGTGCGTTTAACAAGTAAATAAAAAATATATTAATAAAATAGAGCAATCTATTTATAATTCTCATTACAAGTAAGCGTATATCACTGTCTTAGAATAAAGAAAACAATGCAAACTGATATTAATGAGAAACGCCTGGAAAATATTGAGCAATAAATTTAAAAGGTTGCATACAAACTTTTTGCAGCCGTTCAAAAAGGCGCCAATGTACTGGCCAATAAAAACAAATGTCAATATCTACATTTTTAAACGTCATTTTCAATGCTCATTCCAAGTTTAAATCTCGCGCCATTCTATTATTATGGACAGGGAAGTATTGTAAAGCAGATGAACTAGCTTCTATGGGAATATTGTTTCACATTTTCACACACACCGTAAACTCAAAACTTAAAAAATATGATATTTATGTTAGCCATTAAGTAAAAAAAGGTATGACAATGACATTACAATCTGCCATCGCAGATAACGTGCATTCTATAACTAAACGCTCATTCTTTATACAAATTATTCGTAATATAATAAAAAAAGTACAAAAAAGCAATTAAATTGCTCCGGCACAACCTTATTACGTACTTAAAATTAATTAAATTCAATTTATATCGAATCATTTACAATTATAAGTTTATGTATAAATGTTAGCGTATTCTATAGTAATTATAATTATAATGTAATAAATGTTTTACGTGTCAGCATAAGTGTTTTATTTCTATTATATTACGTATATCTACATTTGGGTAAAAATCGTATAAAATAGCTTATAAAAATTATGTTCATCATAAATGATTACTCAGAATACGCCCTTTTGTTCCACAACCTTTTGTGTTAGTGGCTTTCCATAAAGAAACAGGTTACCGGTACGGGCTGGCCGGTACTGATAGGTACAGAGAGTACAGGTAACATTTAGATAAAAACGACCTTGTACCCTTATTTAATTATCGTTTATAATGCCTGCACCGATCATCGGTACCGACTAATCCGTACCGGCAACCTGTTTTCTCATATGATCGCGCTTTTGAATATATAATTGACAATGTAGGACGTTAAAAATTGTTATATAATACCGTCAATAAAATGTGGAAGACAATTGGACGGTAGCCATTTTGTTGTAACGTTTTTAATATTAAATAACGTGTTATCATAATTATATCGGTAAAATTATGACTAATAATGATAATTATAATATTTTATTATTGCAATAATATCGTAATAATATCCAGCATCAATGGTTGTGACAATTGTATGTTTATGAACTATTACTTATGCGTTTTCTTATAACCTTGTTTGGTTTGTCTTTAGTTTTGAATCCCACCGAATTCATTTCATAATTTATATTGCAAACTAGATGCTTGCTCTGGCCTTTGTACGGGGCAGTTCCCCGACCGACCTATTATCCAATTTGATGCAGTCATTCGGGAGTTATGATCGTACATATTTATGTATCATGTACGTACATTCTGGCAAATCCATTCTTAACTGAAGAATCGAGTCGCATTTTCAAACGCGTGAAGTAACAAAAACAAGACTACAGTTTGTGACGAACCAAACTGCTAACACTTTTGTGATGATAACGCAAATTCGAACTTAAATACTTAAAAAATAAAGTATATTACTGAATAACTCGTTAGTTCCTCTTGCTGCTGTTGATGAGGTATTTGCAGCAGTGTGTAAGGAGGTGCTTCTCTTTCTCCGTGGAACCGTTTTGGTGGATAGCTGTGGGACCGCCGCGCTCTCGCGTGTAGATGTCCAGACCATATTGACCTGGAAAAGGAAAGGTAATTTAGATCAATTATTTTGTGTTTTTTACTTGGGTCTGCTTACGTCTTTACTACAAAACCTATGATAACCTTATGTACCAAACTAGCTTCTGCCAGTGGCTTAGCCCGCGTTCCCAAAGCTAAAAAGTAGTATATGTATTACTTCAGACCATAATCTATCTCTGTTCCAAATTTCATCTGTGACTGAGTAACAAACATATACACAAACTCGCATATTTGTACATTTACAATATCGGTTCAAGCTAATTTCAACCATCCGTCCTACAGGTACATCGTAAAGTCCACTGCGGGCAACCTTACATCTACAAACTTATATTTACGTTTGGTACAGTAACTGTGTCTAGGGATTGAGCCGCACAATTAAGTTTGTTTATTCGTGTGTATACTTTTCGGGTTAAAAAGTACCGAGTGTTGTGCACAGGATATTAAAGTACCGAACCGGTAGTTTTTCTGTGATGCGTGAATATGCAGAAAGACAGACGAAAATTCCGATTTGATATATTTTTCGAAACGGCCATATTACCTATAACCACTATATTTACAATCCCAATAATTACATTTTAACATACCTTCTTCAGGGAACGTGATATAGAAGGAGACGATGTCATCGGATACGTTTTGCTGGACGTACTTGGAGAGTCGCTTCTCGTCCACTCCGTTCTTGTGCAGAGTCGCCATGAAGTCCGCCAGGGGGCGCGACATGCGGAACTGGATCTCAAGCTCACGACCCGCGAACACTAACGCTTCCTGGAAATATGGATTATGTACAGGTGAATTATTTTTTGTTTTAATTCATGTAACTAGCTCATGGTTGCTGAGTTAAGTGTGAAATAATAAATTTTCGAAAAAATAAGTGACAAGCAGAGACTGTGTCACAATTGGACAGTTTCTTTTCCGGGACATTGTACAACGACTGCCCGAAGGAGTAGGCATATGTGCAAATTACGGCACTTAGTGCCATTGCATAGTGTAACACTCACTTTTCACTATTTATGTTATGAGTGCCATGCAGTTAGGGGCCTAGGGGGTGAGCCTATTGCCATATACCGGGCACAATTCCAGACTTCGTGCTACTACTGAGATTTTCCTTGTTTAAGAAACCCCGGCAATATTTTGCCCGACCTGGCAATCAAACCTGATTTGGGTTTGATTACCTTACCCGGCAGTCGCACTTGCGACCACCCGGCTGACGAGGCAGTCAAAGCAATCTAAAACATTCAATTAGATACAAAACGACTTGGTTATTACCTGATGCGTTATAGGTACGAGTCCAAAGAGTCTGGTAGCTTTCGTGGGTCCCCACTCACCGCTCGCGCAGTCTGGGAGCGGCACCATCACTGTTTGTAGCTCCGCACAGCAAATCTATAACGAAAAATCACGTATATCTTTAGTAATCTGTACACAACAATTAAATAATAAATAAAGTCTGGCAAACGACAGTAGAGACTGAAAAAGTCTATCTAATTTGATACTTTATAATAATTTGTTTGTTACGTCTTCACGTCTGGTTACTCCAGGTATGACATACTAATTTTTGGGTTGCTATACTGATATTTTTTAAATTTGCCGGGCTTTTTCAGTCTCTACTTTCATTTGCCAGACTCTAACTCCTACTATTTTTCAGACACGCCCTTAATTTTTTAGTGGCCAGGTTATACCGGGGAAGTTTCGGAGAAAGGGTTTCTTTCTTATCCCAAGTTACGTGCTGTTGGCACAATGTTTTATTTTTCTATTCTCCATTCGATTTTCATTGTATGAATCAATAGCCTATAAATGTCCACTGCTGAGCAAAGCCTGTTCTCACACGGAGAAGGTTTGAGCATTAATCACCACGCTTGCTCAATACGGGTTGGCGATGTCAAACTTATAATTAGAAATTATAAGCCCAGGTTTCCTCACGATGTTTTCCTTCACCGTTTGTCAGTGGTGTCTAAATAATCTTAGAAAGTACATATAACTCGGAAAAAAGTCACATTGGTACTTGCCGTTGGTAGGTTTCGATTTCGCATCCTCATACATGAGAAGCAGGCGTCTTGAACCTCCGGGCCACCACGATTTCATTATAACGCCTTGGTAAAATGACTGTACTGGTATATACTATTTTAATTTAAATAAATTACGGCAAAATAAAAAGTGTGTCCAACATATTAAAGAATGTGTTTACCTTGAATTTGCAAACGCTCTTGAACTTCATGGGTTCTCCGGTAAGGTATTCCCTGGGTGTGACGGCGTTCGCGAATATGTCCAGCAGGAATGCACCGCTGCAAGGCGCGTGCACACGGAATGATACCACGTTGCCGACCACCGACTGAGGAATGACAAAATAGATTATATTTATTTATGAATACAATAAGGTAATAGCAGCACTTCTTCATATATCTATCCTTACTATAAATTATCCTTACTATTATAAATGGGAAAGTAAGTTTGTTTGTTTGTTCTGCTTTCACGTCGTAACTACTAAACCGATTGCTTTGAACTTTTGCAGACGTAAAGTTAGAAGTCCGGAATAAATAATAGGGTACTTTTTATCCCGGAAAAATTTGAATTTCCCGAGGGAAAAGGGGAAAACAAAAGTATTGGTATAGATGGCGCTGTGTGTATTGGTATATGTCACATAGGCTACATTTTATCATTTTGTGACGCGAGCGAAGCCGCGGGTAAAAGCTAATATCTAAATAAATAAAATGAATTTCCGTTCGTCAGTCTCGCTAAAACTCGAGAACGGCTGAACCGATTTGACTAATTTCGGTCTTGAAATGTTCGTGGAAGTCCAGAAGAATTTTAAAGGGAGGGAAATTCTTTTTAGATGGTACGGAAGTACGAAGTTTGGCGGGTCAACTAGTAAGAACATAAAATATGATTGACAAGTTGTGTGTAAGTTTTCATGCTTTTAAGTCAAAGTCAAAGTCAAAGTCTAAAATTATTTTTTTTTTTTTTTTTCCTCTTTGGCAAACGAGTCTCCAAAATGATCTTGTCGACTATACTGCCAGTGTCCAGTGGTGACGGTAGTTTAATGAACCGTCGAAATTAACTTTGTGGTAGTTTTTAGTTGTTAGTAGCTGAAAGGACAAAACATTTGGGTTAGTGACATATAATTATTATCAACTATTTTACTGTATATATACAGAGGTGTAGAAAACAGTTGAGGGGACATACACAATACAGACAGATAAGTATGTACATCATTTACATTATTGAACACCGTCATATCTTAATCTCATTTTCATTGATGAATTTACTTAAACAATGGATTAGTTTATGGGAAAAGTGAGTAAAAAGGAGGTGGAAATTGATTGGAAGCGGGATTTGGATACTGGGGAGTTTTTGATAAAGGTCAAAGGATTGGGAGTTTAAGGGGCACGAAAAAAACATATGATCTAAAGTTCCCTCGTCAAGGCCGCATTCGCACAGTGAGCTGTCGCGGACGCGGATCTTGCTGAGGAAAACCGGACTACTACAGTGGCCGAGTCTGAGCCTACACAAGGATGAAATAGTGTGACGGGTAAGCTTAGGGTACTTGGAAAACCAAGGCTTCCGTCGGATGCCAGGCTGGACACCAGCATAGTAGGATCCTTTATGCTTGGAAGATTCTACCCACACTGCAGTCCATGACTCAAACAGCTTGTGTTTGGTATCGGCACGTATGTCATACCCGTACACAACGTAGTGTTGACGTTCGACATCGTTAGAGGCCGCAAATTTGGCCAACGAATCCGCACACTCGTTACCACGTATGCCAGAGTGGCCAGGGATCCAAGCGATCTCGATATTTATGCCATCATTGTAACAGGAAAAAGAAGCGCCTTTATCTCTACAACCAAACTGCTATGGGTTCGGGTATGGAGCTGGTCTTGGTTGAGAGATTGTAGGCAACTTCGGGAGTCAGAGAAAATAATGGAATTCTTAAGGTTGTGCGCTCTAATAAATTTGACTGATTCTAGAATGCCAATGCATTCTCCCGTGAAGACAGATGTTTCCGGGGGCACTTGGAAAGAAGGGCGATCTTCGAATTTTGGAAGTATGCTGCTACTCCTGTACATCCGTTTCGGGATAGTTTAGACGCGTCCGTGAAGAAAACATTCCAGCCCTTCCAGAATCTGCTCAAAGCGCGTCCAAACTCGCCCGCAGCATCCACCGAGTATTTCGAGATGCCAAGTCCTAGAATCAGCTTTGGCCTGAAGTGAATAACCTCATATATGGAAGAGAAAACCGGGAGTACAGGATATTGACTGATAGGTGCAGAGAGGTTTTTAAGTTCTCTGTACCTGACGATCACGGGAGGGACGGGTTTATTATTCCAATAGGAAGAGGAGCTAAAAGAACAGTGGATTTGTTCCAGGATAGGAAGCAGAGGATGTGATGAGAGGGAGAGAACTTTTGAAATGAAACGGTCTGCCAGGTATTGTCTTCGAAGGTTGAGGGGAGGCTCTACACATTCAACCTGAAGAGCATTTATGGGGGATGATTTCATAGCTCCGATAATTATTCTAAGGCATTTGGCCTGAATGGAGTCTAGTTTTTTTAATGCACCCTTATTGCAAGGAACAATAAGGAAGCAACAATAGTCCATTACGCTTCTGACCAATGCATTGTAGATGAGCTTCAATGAGTAAGAGTGGGCACCCCACCAAACCCCGGCCAAGGCTCTGAGTAAGGATACTGAGCGTTCACACCTTCCAACCACGGTGTTTATGTGGTCCACCCCAGACATCTTTGAGTCGAGATAAACTCCCAAAAATCTAACACTGCTTTTGATCGGGATAGCCTGACCGTCTATCTCTATACAAACATCCGGAGTGCGTCGTTTGCGTGTAAAAATGATAGCTGAGCTTTTTGGGGCGCTTAAAAATAACCCGTGATTAAGTAGCCATTGGTTTAATGAGGCCAAAGAGACATTGATGGAGTGAGCAGCGTCTGTTATAGAGCTGTTGGTAACCATTAGTGCGATATCGTCGGCATACTGAAGGACATTACAGTTGAAATTTAAACAGGAGGGGAGGTCATATGTATAAATATTATAAAGGATGGGACTAAGGACTGACCCCTGAGGTAAACCTTTCCAGGAGGACCTCTGTACTGGGTTATCCTCAGGAGTTCTCAATTGGAGGGTACGATCGGAAAGGATGCAGCCTATTATTCGGCAGATTGTACTCGGGATTCTCAGCTGTTGCAGTTTCTGCCTGAGAAGGGGTAAGAGGACAGAATCATAGGCCGCTGAGATGTCCAAGAAAACCGCGACCAGCGACTCCTGCCTGCTAAGGGCCAGTCGGATGGCTGACGTGAGAGTACCTACACTGTCAGCCGTACCCAGACCTTTCCTGAAGCCGAACTGAGTCGCCGGAAGCAGCCTCTGGCTTTTGATGAGGTGTTCAAATGATTTAATGAGTATGGACGATAAAGCAATAGGTCTGTACGACGAATGGTCACCAGGGTCTTTGCCAGGTTTTAACAGCGGCATAATAACCTGAACCTTCCATGTAGGAGGAATATAGCCTGACGCAAAGCAAAAATTGACTAAGTCAAGGTAGTGCTGTTTCGTTTTGGTTCCTGCCTTAGTTAAGAAGGAGTAGGGGAACCCATCAATTCCTGGTGCCGAGTCCTTTACACGATTGAGCACAGTTTGGAGTTCTTCAAATGAAAACTCCAAATCGAGCGTATCATGAATCTCGTGTCTCTCGATCTCATAAGAACTCAGGCAGCATTCATCTGCACTAGGAACGTATGTTGGGGCAATACTATTAAGAAAATTGTTATTCAGAGATTCGGGTAAAGTGGAGATAGAGGGAGGTTTGGTGGAGTTCCTAAAATTTTTTACTCTCTGCCAAACTGTGGATATTGGTGTGGATGGGCTTAGGGAACCACAAAATCTCTGCCACCCTTGTCTTTTCTTTTTTTTGAACAATTTTCTTGACTTAGCCAAAATTCGCTTGAAACTTAGGAGATTTTCCAGGTTCATACCTTGGTTATATGTCTTTTCAGCTTCATTCCTAGCTCTTATCATGGCAGTGCATTCACTATCCCACCATGGAGGGGAGGGAATTTTGCCTTTTGGTGTGCTTTTCACCGGAAAGCAGTCTTCACCTGTAGAAGCTATCAGGTCCGAAAATTTAGAAAAGCACTCCAAAGCATTCTCGGTATTTACTGGTGGAAGGAAAGAAATACGGTGGTCTAATAGTTTTGAAAAAAGATCCCAGTCTGCTGAATTTAAACGATATTTTAGTAGGGGGGGAAGGGGTTTATCTGGAATGGATTTTGAAGGATTTTTAATTATGATGGGATAGTGGTCACTACCATAGGACAAATTTAAACAACTCCAGTTTAGCATGCCAGCCATAGCAGGCGAGCAGAAGGTCAAGTCAACACAGCTGTTTCTTTGACCAAATGCAGACCTACGAGTAGGGCTGCCATCATTAATGACACACAAGTCGAGCTCGTCCAGCATCTCCACTAATTCATTACCCATTAGATCGCATATATCTGAACCCCATCTATAATGGTGGCAGTTGAAGTCACCCATTACAAGCAATGGGCCACTTACCACGGATAGCAAATTTTTAATTAACCTAATGTGATCCACATGAGGGTGTGCAATATAAAATACAAATATATTTATGTCCTCAGCCTTAACAGCGACAACATCGATGTCATCGCCAACGAAGGGTAGAGGGATCTGGGTGAAGGGCACTTTGTTATTAACTAACAAAGCACAACCTCCATAACCATCAGATCTGTCATGTCTGACAACACTGAAACACGGGATCCCGAAATTAATATTGGGTCGAAGCCATGTCTCAGCAATGCCACAAATCGATGGTTTAAATTTATTAATCAAGTGGAGTAAGTCACTCTTCCTGGGAAGAGTACTCCTCACGTTCCACTGAAGCAGTGTTAGAGGTAGGAATTTTACAAATATAGTCTAAGATTGTAGAAAGCTTGTGTGCCACGTGGTCAGGTACATTTTGGGCAGGGTTTGATAGAACTGCCATGAGCATATCAGAAACTATATTTAGTATGTGTTTGGAGCTACGAATGTTGGTTCCGGATTCCATAGGGAAAGCGCAACCATTTTTGGATGGGGAGTAAGAGTAGTCCTGGATAAGGGCCTGATGGGCCTTCTTATCATAGTTGGGGGGAAGGGGAGCATGTGACTTAGGTTTGAGATGAACTGTTTTTTTATAGGACACTCTTTGTTGGGATGGTGATTTATTAGGAGACGAATCTATAAGGTTGACTGATCTTGAAACCTCAGCATAAGACCTTTTAACCATAGGGAAAACCTGGCTTGCTTCCATATACGAAATAGATTTTTCTGCCATCAAAGCTTTGATGCTCTTCTGGCGTCCTAATTCAGGGCAAGCTTTGTCATTGGCAAAGTGGTTGCCATTACAATTGATACAATGGGCAGTATCGGCTGAAGTCTGGCATCCATCACCTGGATGGTCCTGCCCACACCTGAAACAACGCGGCTTCGAGCGGCAGAGAGTGCGAGTGTGTCCAAAACGACAACAGTGATAACATTGTATGGTGGGATATGCATACAGTTCTACCGGAAGTGCTGAGTAAAAGCAAAATACCTTTTTGGGTAGGGTTTGACCATCAAAGGTAAGCACTACAGTTTGGGTAGGTTTCCATTCGGTTCCGTTGATTGAAGTGATTCTACGATTCATCCTCCTTGCCTTTATCACTGCCCCACAGCCGGTGGGAACCTTGATATTTCCAATGATCTCGTCCTCTGTCCATTCAACAGGGACGTCCCTCACAATACCCATTCGTGTTACATTGAATTGAGGGATTGAGGTAACATAGCTTTGAGCCACCATACCATTCACCAAGAAACTATTTGCATCCTGGTGCGACACAAACTCAACTGAAACTCGGTTCCTTCCCAGCCGTTTAACACCACCGCTCTTAACATTGTTAATGTTTTGTTTCATCAGAAACATTCCGAACTTAACCGGGTGTAGTGTGGTGCCAGACGTCTGAGAATCCTTAAGGGACACATATACTACATAAGGAGGGTTATCCCTGGCCGTATAACACTGTCTACCATATACACTTTTCGCCAGTTTTGGAGGGTTATTCATGGAGATAGGAGGGGAGCCTGCATGTCGTTTCCGACTGTTGGTGGGTTCTAAGTCCATTCTTTCAAAATTTGGTGTATTGGGAGGAAGGGTAATGGTCACAATTGTTTCTGTTTCGTATTCCGGCGACTTATCGGGAGGATCGGGTGGCTTCTCTTCGTCCATTTTGAGGATAAAAAGTAGGAAGAGGAAACAAGTGGAAAAACTTACTTAAAACTACCAATACCGAGATAAAACTCACGGACACAGTTAATTAGACAACACGACAACACAGAACTTAAAAGATTTCAGTTCACACTGAGGGGGATCACTAAAATAGTCAACAAACGTAGGAAAACGACAAAAGCACGTGCGTAACCTTCACCGCTACCAACGAAAAAAAAACCTAAAATTATTTATTTCAATTAGACCAGAGAGGCGCTTTTGAACGTCAATTGCGTCAACGTCAGTAAGAAATTGTTTTCACCTTCTCGTATAAAATATAAGAGGTACATACCTGCATGACGAATCTCTTGAGACTGACGCCATCGAAGCCGTCTCCCTCCGTGTCGTAGAACTTGAGGTTGTAGTGGAAGATGAGCGAGCTCTGCATGTGTGCTGGCATGGCTATACGCATAGTCGCCGCACCTGGAATACAAAAAAACCGTAATGTAGAAACTTTAAGTACATTTAGGAACCGTCTTGGACAAAGTATTATAGCGTTGCCCGGAGTCTAGATTTCTGATACTAGTACGGTAAAAAAAATATCCAAAGAATAAAATAAAGAACTTACCAGTCGAATCAGTAAACATGACAGCCTTCGTGTTAGGATCACTGAAGTACAATCCATATCTGAAGAACAGCGATCTGACGAAGGGCAGTTCCTCAAAGTCATGCAGAGTGATGGGCGTCTTCAGCAGCTGCCAGTCAGGCTGCAGCGGGAAGAACTCGTATATGAACTCCCGAGGGTCCGTCAAGAAGTAATGATCATCGTATTCATATCTGGAGGCGAAATAAGCACCTTTAAACACCATGAATCCCAAATTGGATTGCGAAGTTATTAGACACGCGCACATCCGACAATATTGTCTTTTAATCGTTTCTCTTTCAATAAAATTGAAATACTACATATTCTAACCATTCTGATCTTAACCACATACCTTAAGCTATCACTCTTCCCTCTGTTGCCCGGTTTCGGCGCATCCTTAGCGTTGACCAGATGCCTGGCTCCCCAATTGCACTGAACGAAACGCCACGCTCCAGCTACGAATACTGCGTTCCAAGAATTACGGAATCTGTTGTCTTCGAAGCGCACTCCTGGCTGGTACCCTGCAGATTTACTGTAGCCTTTGATCACCACACAGTGGAGACCTGCATAGCTGAAAATAAAAACAAAAAAAGGTTTAAAAATAATTGCAGGAAGTCCATACTTTCATCATTGTTCTCTAGTCATGTGAAATTGTAACCTAGCTTCACCTAGCTTCACTGACGGACTGACTGACAGACTATTATTTATTTTGTATTTGTTGACGTTCCTGACTTTGACTTTGATTGAAGAACTTAAAATCTCTCCGAATTTTTTCTATGAAGACATATGTGGCTACTTTCATCTGTGTTCTATGCGGTATATGAAACTTATAAGGTCGTACCTGCACAATCTTTTAAACAGAACGTGGTAACTTTCAGTGCCATGTTTAATGCCTCTGAGCAGTCCTAGCGGTGAGTCTCCTCGAAGGTTGTCATCAAATTGAATGTTGTTCAGGTTCTTGACAGTGATCCAGCGGAATATGGTCCTCGCCTTCTCAACGTCGCTTGCGCATCTACCTACTAGCTGTCGGACTAGATCCGTAAAGGTTTTTTGGTCTTCTTGCGCCACCTGGAACGAAAGTTATTTTTAATTTATGACTGATATTTTTTAAATGATTAGCGCCCGCGGATACCTAGCTGACCGAAAGGAGTGTTCTGCACTGTGATTATTCTCTAAATAGATTAAGGTTATATACGAATACTTTATAGACTTACCGAAATAGCAATCTTATCAACATCAGCGAATTCGGCGGGGTCTGTGTAGATATGGAACTTAGAGACGAGCGGGGGTTGAGGCGGTGGGGCGCGGGCAGGGTAAGGCGGTGCCTCTTCACCATCCACGAACAGAGATGATGCCGCCATGTACTCGGACCGACGCTCCTGGATCAGCTCCATCATCTCGTGACTTTGTTTCTCTACTAGAGCCGCTGTTGCCGCTCTGGAAATACGATGTTTTGGTGAATGGTGTATATTGGATTGATAGTGATTTGTTATCGGTGTTTAAGTTTAGTGTCTTATGGTGGAATTTAGTTGCGACTGTAGATTAGTGTTAGTCTTTTCGTTAATACACAGTCTCGTTGATTAACTCGTCGAGTACCGTCATTATAGACACGATTATAGAACAATAGGTTGCGGTCACCGGTGACCGCTTGGTTTTTGACAGTTTAAGTGGTCGCAGGGACGACTGCCAAGTAATGATTTAATGTTAGGATTCTGTCGGGGCAAAGAATTATTAAGTTTTCCGATTTATACCAATGATCCTAATCTAACTGTATGTATAATATAACAAAAAGTTCTCCCTCTAAGTCTTAACTTTTAACATAATTTAGTAAAACTTTAATGTAACATTTAATTCTTCGCTTTATCTAGATGTTACCAACCTCTCATGTTCCAACATCTTCCGCGTCAAGCTCTCTTTCTTCTTGTCCCTTCTTAGTGTCATATTCTTCTCTAAGTCGGCTCTCTCCTGCTGGTGACGTAACGTGAGGGCTCCTATCTCGGAGTCCGGCCTTCTCTTCTTTACTTGCATCTCTTGCTGGAATCTGCTAGTTAGTCTCTCTAGTTCACGCTCCCATTCATCCTGTAATTAAGTTTTATGTTTATTAATTTTATGTCAATAAATACTTTCTAGTATTGTATGTTGTGTTCATTACTTCGCGCCAATCTAGTAAAATCTTTTAAAATGGTAGTTCTACATTTCATAAACTTGAATACATTAGTGCTTGCCGTGTGATGGTTAATGTTCTATAGCTATATACATCTTATCTTGAAAACCGTAACATATCCGGTGGGGATATGGTTTTTAGTTCTACCTGTATTTCGTCTCGTATTCTTCTGTTCTCTTCCTCTCGATGTTTGGAGAATTTTCTGTACAGGTCGTCTTCTTCTTGTCGATGTTTCATTTCTAATTTAGTCTGTTCATCACGATCCTGAGGACAAAACAACGGACTGTTTAGATTTAGAACATAATAATTTTCAATTAACATACAACTTTTTTGCTAGTCGTGATTATTCTTTTCTCTTTTTATTGCTTGTATATGATCGTCTGTTATTGTCTATGGATTATGCAGCTTCATGCAATACGCACAACAAATTAATAGAGCTCATAAAATTCTTTCTTCATAAAGACTACTGTTCGCAACTCAGTCACAATTTGTCGTAACATCTGTAGTCGTGTTGTCATATAAGTCGTTAAGCATACAATAATGACGACACATTTCTAAACAGAGCACAAAAACATAATGAATCTGTTTCTAGGTACATTTTAACTTGAAAGTAGAAATGTACAACTTACTAAGTTTTTACACAAGGCTTCATCAGTCCATTGACTTGAAACTTAATAACTGTCTAAAACTACCATTTTCTACCATAACAGATGCTTGAAGACAGATAGTGACCATAATTACCACTATATTTATCTTGATCATAAATCAAAGTATATAGCTACCTATATACCGTATCTAATTCAATCTTATTTAGCTTAGTAATATGTCAGGAAAGATTAGCGGCTAGACGACCATTAGATCGTCACGATGGAAAGTGTCGCCACCTGGCGGCCGCCGTGAAAAGTGAAACGATTGTGTCGTTCACCTGCGCGCGCGCAAGGTAGCGATTAGATCGTAGAATAGGAAGGGTCAGAATACCGAGTTGGAACAATGATGAGGTAGTTCATTATGTTCTTTAAATTGAACTAATAGTTATGCAATGCCTAAGTATCTAAATAAGGTGCATGGAATTCAAATAGTTTCAGAATTACATCGATGTAAAATATATGACGAGGAAAGTGCACACAAGTAACGACTTATAAGTCAAGTTCCTATCTTAAGATAGACACAAGAACTACATTTGGAGAGTCAAATAGTTTTGGCAGTTCATACATAGATACGAAATTACGGAGTACCCATACATTTATGTATATGACCTTACCTTTGTAAGTTTTGTAACCTTATGGTTAGTTGTAAGTTATTTTATTGCCTAAAGAACAACTTCTTCCGCAACTAGGCCTTCTGTTCCCCAGTACCTTTCTTACTCCGTGATTAGATGACCGATCGCACCAGCTTATTTATTGATAGCTCGCTACAGGTTTATCACGGTGTTCACTGCTCACGGTAATTTTCTGACTTTTAATGCTGTTTTTGCGGTAGCACGAATGCCGGAAGAATTCATAAATTGCTCGCAGCATCGTAAATCGGAAAGTATTTTGCAATTTCCTAGTGTTTTCAAAGATAGAAGACTTTCTATGAGGCCAGTGTGTGTTTTATTTTTTAATTTTAACGCTGGTCGTTCCTTTGTGAAATTGATTTAGTCAAATGTCTACTATTACCTACCATCGGCATCATTGGGTGACCAAAGGATTGAATTTGTTTTTATAGAGAAGTTTGTAAGTGAGTTAGTGTGTGTTTGCAAATGTGACTGCCAAGCAATGGGTCTTAGGTTTGAATCCTAGATGTAGGAAGTCGTAATGAGGGTATCTTCGAGGAATACAGACTTTCCAGGTTCTTTCCCTAGTAGGTACATGCGACTCTTAATATAGGATAACTGGTAAAAAGTTGGTTGAATATGTTCAACTCTGTGTACTTCGTCGGATATCAAAAGAGATGACGGTTAAGTATGTATGTCAAAACCACTTCAAAAGTATTACATATGCTCTTATTAATAGTAGCAGGGCCTCCAGCAGTGAGTGCCCTAGAAGTATAAAATTATATTCGAGTACTTACTGATGAGATTTTTTCTCCGACTAACAGTAACTTCTGTCAAAATGAATCGCTTTCGTTTAACCATCGTCCGTACTCGATTTTGATAAACTTTTTATTTCCATATCACAATCCAATGTATCTTGGTATATTCTTGGCAAAGATTTCGCAAGTTTGACTACCATACGAGAACTCAGAGTATTTTGACTTAAGTTAAAGTAGCATAGGGAAATCATACAGTTCAGTCATCAATCACCCAGTCTATCTGGTATACTTAAGGATTTGTAAGGGGGTTAAAAACACGGGCTGGTGAAAATTGGGTCTTCTGTAACGAAAAATTAGCTATTTCTTCGTAGAAAGAAATGTGTAACATTAAGAGATCACAAGTATTCCTACAGATTTAGTGAGATTTGTGAATTTTCTTAATTGTGGAATAACTGAAACTGAAATTATAAGTACCATGCCCTAGATTAACACGAAAATATTTTTTTGCCCAGCTAATGTGATCAGAGACGGCTGCTGTTACTATAATTGACTAACAGTTATCGATCATTAGGAATGAATAAATTAAACGTTTTTATAACCGGATAACCTGGAAGTTGTGTTGAGAAACATATATGTATATAAATTCTATATCCATTCATGTTGTTTGGAGGATAAGATAGCTTGTTACACCATATACGTTTGAAGGAAAATGTTACATCTGTTTACATAATAATTTACGTTTTACTATGATTTTAACTATTTGTTTTCACAAATCATGTCTATTAGACCACTATCAGTCGGTTCAGGCAAACAAGTTTAATGTTGATTAGACATTTAAAAGCAATAAATACGAAATCAATTATATCATTTCTACAAAGTATTGCACATTAGACTGTCATCATTAGTCGATTAGTTATCACAATAACTAACAGATGTGAAAATGAAATAAATAAATATAAGTAACACCCGCTCAAGGTTAGCGTCACACAACATGAACTTATTGCAAGTAGGTCATGACACGATCATTGAATCATTCAATAAGTATCTATTCACTCGGAGCGGAGAGCACACGACACACGACGCTTATTTATATTAAGTATTTACTGTCATATATATTCTAAAACGATTTCTCTGAGAACGAATGAATGAACCCTCGGCGCATTGCCTCAACAACATGTAAATATTACGTAAATAGTCACTGAGTAACAATAGCTTCACATTATCATTTCACACATGATGCGAGTTTTTATCGTGCCGCGGGAGGGTCGACGAGCGAGGAATTTGTTTTTATACAAGTTAATCGTATAGATAACGGTACTACATTATCGGCAGTAGCGCGACAGCGACTCGCCGACCGGTCGTGTTTCATTCTGCACTTAATATACGTTAAAATGCTCAAACTAGTCAGAGGGATACGGCGGTTGAACCAATGCCGGCACAATCACGCTACCGTCATTGGTTCCGAGCCGAACAGAACTGATCCTTTCTACCAAGAGAATAAGGGCAAAATGGACGAGCTTGTCGAAGAATTACGGCAGAAAACCGGTGACGCCATCAAAGGCGGCCCGGAGGAGGCCGTACAGAGGCACACGGCAAGAGGAAAACTGCTCGTCAGGGACAGGATTAACCGGTTGGTGGACGAGGGAAGCGACGTTTTAGAACTGAGCACGCTAGCCGCCGCCGACATGTACAAAGGGCAAGTGCCGAGCGCCGGCATCGTCACCGCCATTGGCAAAGTTCACGGTCGTGACTGTATGATTGTGGCTAATGACGCTACTGTTAAAGGAGGTACTTATTTCCCTATGACAGTGAAGAAGCATCTGAGAGCTCAAGCGATCGCACAGGAGTGTCGTCTTCCGTGCATTTATCTCGTGGATTCCGGAGGTGCGCACTTACCTGATCAAGCCGATGTCTTCCCGGACAGAGAACATTTCGGAAGGATATTTTACAACCAAGCAAATATGTCTGCGGAAGGAATACCGCAGATCTCGGTAGTAATGGGCTCATGTACCGCTGGAGGCGCGTACATTCCTAGCATGTCTGATGAAAGTATTATAATTAAGAATCAAGGAACAATTTTCTTAGCTGGTCCACCATTGGTGAAGGCTGGTACAGGCGAAACAGTGTCTGCTGAAGAATTAGGAGGTGCTGACTTGCATTGTCGTCAATCTGGAGTTACCGACCACTATGCTTTGGATGATGAGCATGCCTTACATTTAGCTAGGAATACTGTTGCCAATCTGAATTGGAATAACGAACAGAGAACTCGAATTCACACACCAACAGTTGACGAACCTGTTCATGACGTAAACGATCTTCATGGCATTGTCGGAGCCAACATTCAAAGACCATTTGACATGCGCGAAGTGGTCGCTAGGATAGTTGACGGAAGTAGATTCCATGAATTCAAACAACTTTATGGAGAAACATTGGTATGTGGTTTTGCATCCATTTATGGTCACCCTGTCGGAGTGATCGGTAATAATGGTGTCTTGTATTCGGAGGCAGCTTTGAAAGGATCTCATTTCATTCAACTTTGTGCGGCTAGGAAGATTCCTCTGCTATTCTTACAGAACATAACAGGTTTCATGATCGGTAAAGACGCTGAAGCCGGAGGTATTGCCAAAAATGGAGCTAAGATGGTGACAGCCGTCAGTTGTTTCAAAGGACCTAAAATCACAGTATTGGTCGGCGGCAGTTATGGTGCCGGAAACTACGGCATGTGTGGTCGTGCATACTCTCCCAGTTTCCTGTACATGTGGCCAAACGCAAGGATTTCAGTAATGGGTGGACCACAAGCGGCTACTGTATTGTCTTTGGTGGCTAAGGAGAAGGCTGAAAGGAGTGGAAAGCCTTGGACTGCGGAGGATGACAAAAAAGTAAGAGCGCCTTTGGAAGAAATGTTTGAAAGAGAAGGACGGCCATACTACAGTACTGCTAGACTGTGGGACGACGGTGTCATCGCTCCCAAGGACACAAGGAAAGTGATAGGACTTAGTTTGTCTGCAGCCTTGAACGCTCCATTTAGAGAGAGTAAATTCGGTGTGTTCAGAATGTGAAGTGATAAAGACTGTATGACATGACGAAACTTTGCGTATCAGTAATTAGACGTAAGAACGATAACTCTGATTTTTATTATTACCGAGTTATACAAACTTTGTATTGCCGTTAATTACCTCATTATGTGTGTGATAATGTTCACCTTAACATTTTACAAACGGTAAATTTAAGTTTGTGTTAATCTCTGCATATCTTATCAGTGGTGATAGTGTTGCCAACGCTAAAATCGTCGAGTTGTTAATTGGGCAACAGAAAAGATTCTTACTTAAATATTGATATTGCTTGTATGCCGTATGAAGATATCTATCTGTGCTGTTATCATACACGCCTATTTTTTACGAACGACTCGAGAGATAATGTTTGCTAATTTAAGCCTTGATTGAGGTCGACAGTTTTTTTGAATAAATTTATTTTCAAAGCGATCCATATTGATCTGTTTTGTTCACTGGCTAGGAATTTAAATACAGTTTGTGGTCAGTTTTTATGTTAGAACGTCTGTGAATGAACATGTCCTGGCATTTCTCAAGGTCTAGCCGTCTTAGGAAGGTAAACAGGTTATCAAAACAGACTCGGAGTTGTATAATTCAAGAATTCTTCATTTAATATTGTCACAGATGTTTTTCCAATGGCAGCATTTATAATGCGAATACTAAATACATGTCACAAGTATTTATTTTTATTAAAGTTTTACTTTTATACTTATTTTAAAATTTGTTTTCAATGTTATATAAAAGCGTGAGATAAATTGTTTTTGCTTTTATTTTGTTGTTTTTGTCGTTATGAAAGGTTAATTTAGAGTGAAACAGTATAATTATGTAGATATGTATGTGGCACCTATCTGATTGTCTGTCTGTTTGATGGATACCTACAGATTATAATACACTTTTTAATATCCCTTCTTCTGCTCACTAGGTCGATGGTAAGTTAATGTGCTAATTAATTGACTCTAGATAAATATTTTCACACCAAAAACCCAAATTCTCAAAGACTTGTATAATATTTGCTATGATGCTCAATCATAGTCACGTCTAATTGGACGGAACAATAGCAGTAATAATAAAACACATTACAGGGCTATTAACATGCAAATGTAATACAATGACCTGACCGCCATTAGCAAAGTTCAAGTTTAACAATAGGATATAATGCCACTCACTTTTAAATTTAGAATTTTTGGCAGGACTAGATGACAAGGCCGGCTGATCGATAAATATCTGTGCCTGTTTATTGCTTTATTTTTTCGAAATGGCGCTTAATTCTTGATCAGTCTTGTAGACTGTAGGACTAAATTCGGAAAATAGGAAATTCACAGTTGTGTTTTAACAATGCTACAATTTTGGCTTAAAATAAATGAGATCAAAACCATCATAAATATCCATTAAATAAAAATATGCCAGTAAGTAGATTATTAAGAACAGTTTCAATAACTTATAGTGTTGTTATTATAAATGTAGACTACGATCACGAATCGCCTTGTTTTCTTCGTGTTACATTCACTATACCAAATTAACTTTACTGTATCCAATTTCACTATAAATCATAATAATAAACAATTGATTGGCAACAATATGTCCGCGCTTACGATCGAGGCTTGCCATTTTACGCTTTCCAGTCGCAACGGTCGCCGCGTGCGTGATTTTTTTCTAACTGGAATTCTTCACAAGAAAATCTATCCGGCGAAGCACCAGCTAGTCTATTAACAGAGTTAATTGCCTATCTATATGGCGAGTGCACGGCGCTGGCACCATTTTTAAATCATTTTTCTTCCACAAACAATTCAAATAACAGTGGGTAACTTTTGATTGCGTAACTGTACGCAATTAAGGCTGTTCATGTAAATACCTTTGCCATAAAATCAAGATTGGATTGTCGTTAAAATAAAAACAGATGTGATCATAGACTGGATATTTAAAAAGTTTGTTTAATATTTGATTAAAAATGATTATAAATAGATGTTTAATTTATTGTTATAGGTGATAAAAATCCGAGATTTGCCATTTGTTTGTAAATAGGTACCTATATTTCATTATTCATAATAGATTGATTGTGAAGAATTTACTAGAAACTGAGTCACTAAAGCAACGAGGTGTTTGGCAACAATCTTTAGGATGGTTGAACTCTTAAACAATGCGACATAAATTAATACATGACGTGGTTACGGAGTTCGCTGACAGGTGATGGAGAATACTTTGAACCGTGTTTCCAACGCCAGATACATTTTAAGAATGAGAAATTATGACAAACTCTCTTGCATTTTTATTGTTTGAACAATATCCGTATAAAAGTGCTTGAAATAATTATTGCAACGTGAAATTATGCATTACTTCGGTGTTGAGTCTTAGTTTTGACACAACAGCAGTAAAATTAATGTTGGCCGTAAGTCAGTGCAGCGTTTATAGGGGGCGGGAAACAGTCATTTTACAGTGCACTACAACATACTAATTAAAATCAAAACAAAATAATTAACCCGAACTGTCTAACATAATAATTGGCATCAGTTTAATTCAGTCCGTTGTTCTGTCAACATGTCAATCTTCATTTTATGTGCATTGTAAGTATTGTAATAGATTCACAAATTCCCTGAATATCTTCAGATCGATCCGATCGCGGTCAGTTTCAACCAGTTAACGAACTAAGCAGGATATTGCAAAACCATAACTGTGGGATGTATCTACACAAATACAGAAGTAACCTATTTGGTGTTTTTTTTAAGGGGGGAAAATCATCGAATGACTTCTCCCGTCTGGGTGAGGCGGAGTGGGAGTGTTAGACTTTTACTGACTAAAAGCCACGCCGTTTCTGCTCCTGCACTTCGAGCCGGAGCCCCGGTGACCCGTTAGGTCTCGCGAGAACCTATTTGGTGTAGGAACAAAAAATAGAATAATAGGTATGTGTAGCAACTTGAACTAGAATTTCTAGATGCCCACTCCTAATGACTCAATTTTATTAATTTAACCCCGAGATCAAGCATCCTCGTGATCCTACTTAAGACCTCAAGAATGGAAGCTGTTTCCTTGAAATACGATATCTGTGTATAAATCGTATCTCATTGTGCCCGTGCGATACCGTTCTTGGGTTAATAGATTGATATTTATGTGAAAACTGCAATTGCACAATTGATTCAATGTTCCACTTCGCGAGGACGTTGTGTCCGATCCGGCTATGGCCATAAATAAACCAATTTGGTTTTATTACCGTTTCAATATAATATACTCGTCAATGTAAATTATTAAGAAGATTTAATTATCAAGTTTAGTACCCGATAAAGTTATTTAATGGTTTGCGATTGTGTTGTCTTTTGTCTCGGGTAAATTGTCCGGCACATATTTGTACCGCAACGGATTTAATTACCTACATTAATACATTTTTTTGCAAATTTTCCACCGGATTTATCCTAATCATCTTGGAGCACCACAAATCATTGCGGTTTTATGCCAATGCCAACCAATCATAAAGTATTTATTAGTAAAAAATATTATTATCATTTAAATACGAATAAAACAATCAACCTTGCTCTAACTATTGCACAATAGGAAAAATGACGTGTTTACTTTCTTTGGCAAAGGTATTTCCCTGTTCAGCCACATGCTTGATCTGTTGCGTTCGGTTACACAATTGCCCGCCAATCAGGCGCGTTCTTAATTAACAACTTTCTATCTGCGAGTCAACGAACGAGGCTGTAGGTTGATTTGCAGTGTTCTAAAAAAATAAATAAAAATATATCTATTTCGATTGTCTATTGTATTTTTTTAATCTGTGTCTAATATTGGCGCATTTCGTTTTGCTGTTCGAAGTTTGAATGTTCTTTTTGCATTAAAATCTGAACCCACATCGATCTCTTGTTTAGTAAAATGAAGTTGAAATATGGTGCCTTTTTATTTTATTGATAGCCGGCTAACAGAAATATAGAACTTAATTTGCTTTGTCCTACTCTATGGGAAGACTGACTGACCTACATAAATACCGCGAATTATCTGTAAGTGTCTACATAAAAACCTGTAATTTATGAATGTTTACGACGTGGACATAAATCTAAATCTCATTTTCTGGGCTTAATTTCTCTCGTTAGTTGTATCATAAACCTATGAAAACCCTTGAAGTTTTCTCTATGCAGAAAGTAGAAATAAATATGGAAAAGTTTATATTATTCTTGTTACAATTTTTACTTTAAAAGACGCAAATTTTCGGCGGAAAGAAGGCGCGTGAATTGCGTGTGCTAAAACCGTATTAAATTATACCTTCCTCAGGAATCCCACTCACTGGTGAAAATTATAAAAATCTCTCTAGTAGTTTATGACTCAAGTATTTACCTTCAGACAAACGTGAAAAGGTACTTGTTTTTATACCAAAATCTAAAGCTTTGTAGCAAAAATTAATAAGAGAAAACTTAAAAACTTCAGTCTACTGGCATAAATAACAAGTTAATGTTACATTTGATTAATATAGAGGTAGTTAATTAAATGTAATTAATACGGTGACTAGCCAATCTTAGTGAGTCACGTTCTTAGGAAATAGTACAGATATCATCACTGGTTTCATCTGAGTAATCTTTATTGTGCTGGTAAAAATATTATCAGAAGGTTTACCTGTTTAGAAGGTATATTTCGGAATGAAAACTATGCGATCCCATTGATAAACTGCAAGGCTTTTCTGTAATTGTCAATTCGAACTTCCGAAGTGAGCTCGATCGTAGTTTGAGCATTTATTTAATTTAATTAATTAATTTATAATACATGGTCGTCCCGCTGCAAGGCAAACGCCTCCCTACCCTTCTTCCACTCTTGTCGCGGAGAACCTAACGGGTTACCGGGGCTCCAGCTCGAAGTGCAGGAGTAGGAATGGGGTGGTTTTTAGTCAGTAAGAGTCTGACACTCCCTCCCGCCCCACCCAGGCGGGAGCAGTCATTTGATGATTTACCCCCCTTAAAAATAAAAAAAAATCCCTTCTTCCACTCGTTTCTTCTTATAGCTTTCTGTGACCAATCCTTTTCATAGGCGTCCAGTTTATCCCTCGATCACCTTCTGGGCCTAGTTTGAGATTAAAATAGTCTCGACCATGTCATTACATGGCGGACTACGATCGAGTTCGCTTCGATTTTCAAATTGACAGTTACAGAACAGACTTGCTGATGTGCTAAATGCCTTTTGGTACTACAGTCTAGTAATCGATAAACATGATTTTTGTGTGTCAATGACGATAATGGACTAGTTTCCTCGTGCGAGTACTCCAACCTAATTATTTGTTTTCGGCAAATTGGGGGTAAAGTCTTAATTAAACGATAAATAGAAGAGAAGTGCTTATGATATTTCGTCAGTTGATTATAGGTACCAACGTATTATATGTTTTTACAATAGAGCTAGTATTTGCAAGCTTAAAGTACAAATTAGTATAAAGCATTGGGCCTCAATACCAAGAATTCATTGTTTAATTATTTATTTTTAGTTGTCCTTTTGTCATTTTTATTATGATACGAGCAGGTGTTTCCGCATTATAACTGTTCTATTGTTACATTGTGATTATTCACAGATCTGTCGGAAAAAATCTCTTATTCATAGCATTGGAGGCGCCGGCGCAATGTACGGTAACTTTGACTTTTGGTTTTAGTATTGTGTCAAGTTAATTGTGATCTACAGAGGCGTAATTATAAGTAAAGGCTCATCCTAAATCTTAAAACTGACAGTTTTAACTTCAGCAAAAGTAACGCGAAAAAAGATTTTGAACCAGTCGCCAATTTTAAATTACAAGAGATACCATGATTGAATTTATTAAACCATATCGATTTGTGTACATGACATGGGTCAGAAACTTAAACCATGTTATTACCAAGAACTTCAAAGTAGAAACAGATAAAAACAATTTTAACGACATTAATTAAAGTTTTACTTCTAAAACAAAGTTCCACGCACTCTCAGCTTTAAAACAAACATTTTAAATGTTTAATACCGTATTCACAAACGTGACCGCGTCTAATTTTCTTTGTAATCAACATTTATGGTAATCCGCTCGGTTGGCGCACGACACAGCTATTCCTAAATATGGTGGAGTGACGTCACATGCGCAGAAACCTTGTAAACACCTTATAGAGGAGAATGGGACCTCCTTGGACAAAAATAGTTAACATGTGAAGAGTGCGAAAATTGCTATAAAATTGTTGTTAGTCTATACTAATATTATAAAGAGGAAAGATTTGTACCTATTTTTGTATGTTTGTAATGAATAGGCTCAAAAAGTACTGGGCCGATTTAAAAAATTCTTTCACCAATAGAATGCTACGTTCTTGCAATTTGACATAGGCTACATTTCATTTTGAAAAAAATTAGCGATCCTTGGTAAAATTTGAACAATGTAACCGAAGGTGTAGAAAAATGAGTATTAAAATGTCTTTCGTCGAATGCGCTGCCGAAACTATTAGCGATAGAACAAAATAATGTACAACAATATTGAAGAACATCATAATGTCTACAAAAAGCTCCACGGTAGCATATGTCCAACTATTGTAGTTATGTCCAAATTTCCAAAAATAAATAATTGTCTACCCCGTGCGAAGCCGGGACGGACTGCTATTTTTTTATATTTTCGAAGAATAAATTTTTTCATAATATTTTATTGCAAAAAAATTTAAAGAGTCAAGTACAAAATTTTCCTATAACCCATTTTGAAATTGAATCGAACACTACGCTTGCTCCACGCAATACGCAATTATCGTCATTGAAGAGCCCAATTCAACACTTTAACCTTACCCAAGATTAAACTAGACAATTCGTGCACGCATTCTCAATTTTCTACCACTGGATAATAAAACAACGAACAAAACATTTGCACCCAATCACCTGGTGCACTAACTACAGCAAGTGTCCAAGTGACAGTTAGTGGCACTGCACTTTGCATTATGACTAGGTGTCGCTTCGGACGCAATCAACGGCCCGACATGGATGGCTTGTGTTTCCTACTGCGTCGGTAGCTATTTGTGGGTGTTGATAGCAGTAACCATGTGTTTAGAAAATCGGAAGAATATAGTACAATTTGTTTTGTTTAGAAAAGAAAATTAAGTGCTAATAGGTGATTGTTATTCCATTTACGTATGTAAAAAGAGTAGACAATAGATTATATTCTAATAATCAATGGACTTTCTACGAATTTCTTTTAAATTCGCTATTGAAACAAATAATTTGGTTTTGACATTTTGGATAGTAGTTATCATTGCAGTGATTTTGTATCTGCATCGCCCAAAGGTCTGGCTGGAGACGAATGCCCATGACATTAAGCCCACCTTGTACATAAGACGGTGCATGAAGCCTTTTAAAATTAAAATTAAATTTGTTGCACTACTAGCTACCTCTAGAAGTTCATAACCATAACCAAAATACACATACACACTATGGTGCCGTACTTAATGTCTGATGCAAATTATACACCGCTACACGAAGTAATGTTACTTTTTGTGTCCGTCCGTCCGTATGTGTTTAGAAATCTTATTTAGATCACAATGTCTTCAGGCCTTGGGTTACCAGCCGTTAATATGGAGAGGTGAGTTAATGCTGCGTGATATGTGGATTTGAAGTGTTTTTGAAGTACAAAACATGAGAGGAAATTACTTTACTAAGGAGTGTCTCATATAAATAAGTACTCGTTTAATGTCCAACGTTGTCTTTTCGCGAACAACCCTCAGCAAGGCTCAAAAGTATTTAATCAGAGTATTCAACTATGTATGCAGGTTTTAAGCGACAGCATTATCAAGGAACGTAGATTGGGTCGTTCAATTGGTCAAAGTCATTTTTAAGTCCATATTACAAACTTAAGGAACAAGACACACAACTGGACTTGAAGTATCTCATTGCGAAATATGTGAAATCGATAACTCCTATTCATCTCAACACTATTATCATCATCTTCATACTAGTCTTGAGCTATAAGCATTTACCAAATATCCAAGCTACTCAACCTTGACTTATAAAGAATGCCCTTCGGTACTTTACGGCTTTCGGATACTTCGCCTACAATAAAATGCAAATGGTCAACGACAACGAGAATAACATTACGTCATTTAATTAGTAACACCAAACGGAGACAGTAATGTATTCTAATGCGAGAATATAATCCTATTTAACATTCTAACCGGCCAACCTACGAGACTTTGAATTCAATGAATTTATCTGCCTTATGTAATACACATTTTCTATTAATTTGTCGAGGCAGTGTTAAAGAATATGGTCTGCAAAATGAAATGTGTTAATTTTTACCAGGACATTGGCTATTTTTTTAAAGTACATATTAGTAAGTCGTATCGAATCTTGGACTATGCAAAAATATCTTTAGTTCACAGCGCAGCATTCTCTTATAAACCCCTGAACCTCTTCAATTCCGAATTCCAATCCATTAGCCAAGATGATGACAAATCCCTCATTCGTTGAAGAGGCCTATAGTCATAGACAGACAGGTGACTGTCACGATTTGTTGGCGATGACGATGAATCTTCTGTGTAAAGAGTCTACAGTTCTGTCATACCTGAATGGTGTGACAATAGGATAGTTATAGATACCTGTTGCGGCTGTTGCATAATTATTTTATACATGGATTCTTTCAAATAGACTAGTATTTATTATATGAATGCCCTTTTTTGTCATGTAGACAATTCAAAATACTTTTAGCGCAAAACGTATTTTACCTTTAGGATTCTATATATATAGCACTATACTGCATGCAAATGCTTTAGTCGACTGTACACGTGTGTGGAAACATCGTAGGATGTTAGAATTAGCTAATTTATTGCTTTTTGGCACATCATCTTGGCAAAAGAGTCTACAAATACCTAAATGGCGGCAAATAGTTTAAGAGTGGGATTTGATGGTCTTATGTGGGTTTTATAAATACTGTTTAAATGCTTAGACCATGTAATGATATTACTTTGTATGTATATGACGTTAAAATGTAATCCCTTGAACTAACAGTCGGTTTGAGAATCTTTTTCCACTTAACTAATAGGTACGCTTAATTGACAACACACTATCAAGACTAGCTCGATGTTCAGGTTCTTGAAAGTAAAATCCACTATCGGTAGACCACAGAAAGAATAAAAATTCAGAACATTACAAATAGATTGGATATGAAAAACTTAGAGAGTACCTAAAGAATGTTAGCCGTTCCTGTGCCCACGACCCGGATTTAAAAAAAAGCGGCACAAACAACAAAATTCAAGTATTCACAGTAACGTGAGAATGTCGGCAAAAAATGAGAATTTTTGTAACTCAATTGGGTTTTCCATATTTTATTTCTGTTGGTGCAAAAAAGTTATTTATTGCGAACGCTGCAGGGAGGTTGACGAGTTCCTTGTTTATGCCTAAAGGCAGTACTTTGAAATCCATGGACTGCTTATAAAATGTTGAATAGGCTCTTTATAAATGTTCAACCACGGGGCAATACTTATGGTTTTTATGATTTCAAAAGATCTTACGCAATTTATCTAAAGATAAAAACTATCAACCAATTTTTAATTACCTTCGTGGACGCAGGTCATTTGAGATAAGTACTACAACAAACTTGTATGAAATGCATATGATTTTTAACATTGTTCTCAATAGTAAATCATACTTTAAGTTCGAAGTAATATCAAAACGCAGCCATAACATCAAACCTGACTGACAGGAACCCGGAAACAAAAAAGGCGAATATTTTAAACACAGCCGAAGCCTTCTCATGCTCTTTTTATTTACTCTCACCGCTCACTGACGCGAAAACAGCTTTGTTAACATAACCGTTATTAGATATTCCCACGGCGTCTAGTGCATAAATGCACAAGCACAGGCACAATCTGCACAGAACAGCACAATTTGCACAGTCGCCTACGAAGTTTAAACCTTTTACTTTAGATTCATTCACCATTGTTGATAAATGACGAAATGATTTATTGTCTTATGTTTGTATTGCTTTGAACTTGTGGGAACCCGCTCGCCTAAATATTTATCTTCGTGTAATTGTGTAGCAAGATTTTTTGATTATAGTGTTTATTTCGGTAGCGGCCAGTTATTAGGAGTTTAGGCCAGTTATTAGTTTAATGTTAGGGTTCTTTTAACGAGTCACGTTTTGTCCTTGTAATAAGAACTCTATTGTCTTTTTGTAATTTGTGACTGTGAATAACTTGTATTTGGGTCAATAAGTAGCTCCAGATTCATACGAGTATTGTAATAAAGAATATTTTTACGACAGATGAGACTTTTAACCGGCTCGTTTGTAAATTATTGAGAAGGGCTTATGTTCATTAGTGGACATCTTTTTAATTGCATTGTACACTTACCATTACTTTAATAACAATGACGAATTTGATAAAGCCTTAACAGCAATTAAGTCAGTACTATCATTTAACAGACGTTCCTTTATATTTTCCAAATTGCTAAGTTATTGAAGTAGCAATAGACAGAGAAAATCATTGTGCAGTAGCCATTAAAGTCCGCAATATCGCAACAGTCCCCCATCTATTATGAGTGGTTGATATCTCAGTTCTGAAGTGGATTAAGTGCTTTTTGCAATAATGTAATAATATAGCGAGTCGTTAGTCCCATTTACGTGAACTGAAAGTAATGAATGAGTTGTTTTGTGTCGGTAGGATAAAAGATAATTGTGTCATGCATTAATCCTGCTTCCACGTAGTACCTTTTTCTTCCGTAAGTTTAGCGTTTAATATGACAACTGACAAGAATAATAAATTAATTATGAATTAAATTGAGGAAAAAATATCTAATTTTGTAAGTAATCGCCCTGTATTAGGTCCCTATAGCAGTTATGGCCTATACCTAGGACTCGTCCTCGACAGTCGGTGGAACTTCATTGAGCACTTCCGACGTTTGGCTCCAAAGTTGGAGAGGACGGGGGCTGCGTTTAAACGCATCCTCCCCAACCTCGGGGGGCCAAACGCCTCCTGCCGGAGGTTATACGCCGGGGTCGTGCGGTCCATGGCCCTCTACGGCGCCCCTGTTTGGGCGCCAAACTTGTTGCGGCGTCCCGCTCGGACGCCGCTCATGGCACAGAGGGTCATGGCGATCCGAATGATCCGCGGATACCGCACGATCTCTGGGGAGTCGGCGAACCTCCTTGCCGGGTTACCGCCGTGGGATCTGGAGGCGAAGGTGCTCGCGCACGTGCACAGCATGCGCGCGGAGGCACGTCGCCGGGGCGAAACTCCGCTGCCGCGCCAAATAAGTGCGTGGCGGGATGAGCTCCGGCGCGATCTCATGGCGGAATGGCAGCAACGACTGTCGCAACCGAGGGCTGGGCTCGCTGCCATCGCAGCGGTAAGTCCCCTCTTTGAGGAGTGGCTTGAGAGACGCTACGGCGTCCTCACCTACCGCCTGACGCAGGTCCTCACCGGACATGGGAGTTTCGGGAGGTACCTGTGTCTGATGGGGCGGGAGGAAACGCCCGGGTGCCATCACTGCGAGGACCGCCCTGAGGACACGGTGGAACACACGATGGGAGAATGCCCTGCGTGGGCTGAGCACCGCCGTGTCCTCAGGGAAGTGATCGGCGATGGCGACCTCTCGCGTCCGGGCCTAGTGCGGGCCATGATGCGGAGCGAGGGGGATTGGGATGCCGTCTCCTCCTTTTGCGAAGCAGTCATGCTAGCTAAGGAGGAGGCGGGACGTGTGAGGCAGCGAAGCGCTGCCTCCTCGCAACCCAGCCATCGCGAAGGACACACCGGGCGTCGGGGATCGCGGGACGATCTCCGGCCACCGTAAGCGCGGGCCTGCGGACGGCGAGCATGGGTGGCTCCCCGTCCGACCAGAAACAGACCCGAGCGTACGGCGCGTCGCGTTCCGCGCGCGCCTCAAAGAGCCATCAGACCACCACAGATGGGGCCCAATAGGGCCGATGCCGATTCGGAGTCGCGGAGAACCTAACGGGTAACCGGGGCTCCGGCTCGACGTGCAGGAGAAGGAACGGGGTGGTTTTTAGTCAGTAAGAGTCTGACACTCCCTCCCGCCTCACCCAGGCGGGAGCAGTCATTCGATGATTTTCCCCCCTTAAAAAAAAAAAATAAAAAAAAGCAGTTATGGCAGTTGAAATATTTGATCGCGCTATGATAATATTTTTGCCAGTAGGATGCAGTTTCAAATAGCACATCATATACTTAACTACATTTAGGACAATTGTAAAGTTAAAGACAGTAAATATAATTAATGAATCGACTTAGACCTAACTGTTCAGTGTAGTCAGGTATTTAACATAATTTATTAGTTCTATTTCTGTGTAAAAAATGTCTCAATAAAAAGAAATAAAGATAATTAAATACTTTATTTATTGTTAAACAACAAAAATTTATATCCGGTTTTAAAGAAGACGTCGAGTCTTAAGATGTATCATCGTGAAAGATGAAATTATGAGATAAGATACTAGGTAACATTTCTATCTCTTCGGTGTGAATTAAGTAAAGTTTATCTCGTCGACCTAAAACTTAAACATTGTGTTAAATAATGTTACGGTATATTAATTACATTCAGACGTGGGAACTCACTCCACAGAAGGTCATCAGGTCAGGTCACCAGCCTTTTTAAATGATTCAAGTTTTTGGCAACTCTTTCTCACTTGTCTCTCAGTGAGCACCAGTAATTATTGTTTTAATTAAGTCCCGGTTTAAATACTGTAATCAAAATGCAAAGAGATGTACCGAAACAACGTAGTTACAACATTGTAAGCAAACTTTTTAATGTCCGAAAAGTTTTATTCATATTTTATCTGTGGCGATGATTGATTTGAACAACTGTCAAACTTTTGGCGCGAATTAATTCTATTCGAGAGTTGCTAGGTTATTTCCACATTTCATTTACGGATTTGGTTATTTATGATGTGAATTGGTTGTCTTCTTGTATCATTATGCACAAAAGGAAATGAAAATAAATTCTGCACAACGGTATACTTATAAATCTTGTGCACAGATGTCTGACAACTTGATCAAATAGAGTTGACAAGTTAAATTGGACATGACAAATGTTGTCTGTGGTATATTTAATACCTACAAATGTGCATTACATTTCATGATTCTGATCTCGCACAGTTAATTGTAGATGAAGTGTGTATGATGTGCTCTCATGCAATCACAAAGATTTATGAATACATACATATGTATGATTTATTATGAATGATCACTAATTTCTAATACTTTTACTAACGTTTAGCTTTCACTTGTCCATCTGCACTAATTTAATGGCCTTTGTAATATGAGACGCGTGTTTAATAGTCTCAGAACAGTTTTCATTATTAAAACTTATAATTCCATGTTTCACAAATGAGGTTTTAACTATTTTAGTTTGGGGCAATTTTAATTATACGTCGGCGATATCTTTTCCCATTATTCTTAATTTTAATAATTGTTTTTTTACACATGTTCCGTTTGTTTCTCATAGCAACTTGTGGTTAATTGAAAAAGTTTATTTAAATCTATGTAATGTTTTAAATTCCGATTAGTGTCATTGTTTTAGTAAATTATATCACATGTAAAAGCAGTTTTGTACACCAAACCCATGGAACGTTCCGGTCACTCATACATAGCTACAAACCGTGACGTATATCTATTATATTCACACATAAAATGTACTTACAATTGTTAATAATGAGATATTAATTAAGATAACCCCATGCAGAAGAAACAATAAAACTATAAGCCCTTCAAAAACTTTCTCTTTGCAGATAAAAAAGAATATGTTATCTATGGTGACTAGTGACTGCACGTTGGCACACCTGACACATAGCGTGTACGAACATAACTTTTAAATCTCGGAACAACGTTATACAACTACCCCATTGTTACCCTGTCTTCCTTGCGATAACACCAACTTCCGTATCGACACAGATTTGTTATCTCCCTCGCACAATTGAGAGCTTTCATAAGAGGAAATGAGACGGAAATAGGGTATTTAAGTGACGCTGCAAAATTATAAGTTGGAAAGTAAGAGTGTTACCAAACAGTTGGTACTTGTCAGTTGTCAGTTTTGTTACGTTTATCTAGTCATTGTGGACAATTTCTAAGGTTGAAAAAGTCAAATTCGTGAGGTTTTTATTGTTTGAGAGACGTACGTCGTACGTGAGGTTGGGTATGTTGTAAAAACGTAACCTCTACCAAATTGATTTCATGGCCCTACAAGTAATTTGTACAATGGAGTTAATAAAATTATTTCTCGATTCATAGGTACATATAATCTTGAGACTGTGTCTGGCATAACGTACAAAGATTGGTATAGAAAAAGAAAAAATTCATATAGAACTTTGTGCAGCATTCCACGTGGTCTAACAAGACAGTTGGTGAAAATAAAAAAAAATACATGTACTCCTGTACCTTAATAATCCTTGTCTCTTTATTAAGAATCTAAATTAATTAAATAGGAAAATGAATAGTGTTATTCTAATAACCTGCAAATAGTTTAACGATTTATTTCCCAGCAAATGTTACAAATCAAACTTTAATGTTTTAAGCCCTAAAAAAATTAACAACTTGATGAACTTTCGGGACTCATACTGACATTGAGAAAAACAAGAAAATCCCGTTTAGTCGAGTGCAGTGACAAGAGGATGCCCACGTACAATGCAGGGTATCGGGCACGGTGCGTAGGCGCAAGGTCGCGTGCACCCGACACCGCCATTCATAGCTGACACCGAGCTCTAGTGTCTCTGGTATGTCCAGTGCCACATTAATGTTTATGTAAAAGTAAAGATCAAATGACACCATTTTGTATGCACTTCAATGTGAACCTGGAACTTCAGTCCAAAGCTAAAACGGTGCTCAGTCAGGTTTATTTATAGACGACATTTAATTATCATATTTGTTTGGTAGAGTTTTATTTCGGAACCAACAAATTTTATAATAACTATCGTGAGACATACTAAATTAACTAAAAATCGGTTACTCACATGAGTAGGCTGCGCGACACCGCGACCGCGCACGCTGCTCATGAAGAAGAGGCCCTCTGTGGCTCGAAACTAGTAGAGCTTTTCTTAGTATATTCACGTGAGTAAGCCGCGATTTTTAGTTAACTAACCAATTTGATTTTAGAGAGTTATAAAACATTTTTAAATACCGTCTGTAATGTTGTGATTGTGATACGTCTGAGAAAGTATCATCAGTAAAACTCCAGAGCTGTGGATTCGCTTAAGTATGCTCAAAGTGGTGGAACGAGGCTTTAATTATTATCGAAAATAAATTACTTTATTACTTAGCTTTTATGTACAATTTAATGGTGTTTCTGAATTCATCTGACCACCATTTTCTTCATAAACAATAAACTTCAATAAACATACAAAACAATCGATAGTTTGAGGTCTGGGTCCGGTTTTCACTGCCTCATGCCAAAGGAAAGGACATGAATGGCCTCGTTGTCTGCTCATCCGCTCATTGTAGGTCATATTATGTTTAATTCAGTACGTGACGGACTGTCGATAGTACGCATACTGACTTTATATCAACGAGCTCTCAATAATGATCCATCTCTAGGAAAGTGAGTAAGAGTGAGAAATATTTGTTTATATTGGAACTAGATTGGAGCAAAGAAACGGAGTCATTAGACTTTTTTCGTTTTATAGGACCGTCTATAATTTAAAAAAAATGTACCATTTACATTAAAATGCTCTCAATAAATTATCTATTATATTTTTGATTTTCTCACGTAACTGTTAGACGAGGAACTCGATTAGTTTCAAGCCATGCTATAGTGCTAGACCTAGAGTAGCAAGTAGCAGCGCGATGGTCGCTGCGTCGCGGGTCGCGGAATGCTGCTCATGAATATGAGCCTCTAGCAAGGCTTGAAACTAGTCGAGTTCCTCGTCTAATAGTTACGTGAGTAAACCGAAAACATAATAATTTAAATGCTCTCATATTAAATGTAACAAAATTGCCTTTACACAGCATATGTTACCAATTCATTTTTTTTATTTTTTATTTTTATTTATCAAGGACAACAAACAGCAGTATATTAAATATAAGACGGGTGAGTAAAATAATAGATTTAACAAATACACTCCTCACGACGTTGCCACGGATTACCATAAATCTACTTAGCAAACACAATGGGGCAAACTTGAAGCTACAAGTATACAAACATAGGATACATATAAACTACAGAATTACTTTTTACCTGTACCTACCTATTATATATTTTTACCTACCTATATATTATATTTTTTTTGTGCACTATATGAATGTGAAACACAAATAACATGTAAAAAAAAAAATTAAAATTAAAAAGTCTGGAGTAATTACATTATGATGAGAGTATTAATAGTGGTTTTATAGTGGTTGTTCTTTTAAAATGTTAATGATTCGTTGTCGAAAAGTGTTCTTGCTTAGAAATAAAATAAAATATCAATTGATGCAAACCTTTTATTATAAGTGTCAACCAATTATATTAATAAAATACTTGAATCAAAAAATATTTATCAAGAAATTAAAAATAAAAACGCTAGTGGCCGTTTCTTTGCACTCAATTTAGCTTTTACTAAAAAAACTTCATACGATGTCAAGAAAACTGGGCATGCGTACTTATTTCAAAAATTGTCGAAACGATTCAGTTTAAAAAAAGGTTAGAAGAAAAATGTTTGAGATGAGTAGGTACTCTTTAAACAACTTTATATTAGAAATGAGTTACGTAGCAACCAAAATTAATTAATTTCTAAGCGACATAACGATTAACACCAACATTGGCAATGGAGACAAAATCAATACTTTATAGGCACCAAAATAGACATAGAACAAAACAAGCCGGTCACAATAAAATTGGAGTTCTTGCTCACACATCAATCATATATGGTCATTACTGTGGTGTAGTTGGTGACCACCCAGGTGCCCATACATGGTGATATCACCTCGCTTTGTCAAACCATGTGGGAGCTATTTTCTTTATTTCTTCATTACGCAATCGTTGTACCGCTATGCTAGGAGTGGGAGACTATGGTAGACCCAGTTCTTTAGCCAACAAAAACCAGTAATTATTGTTAGAAATTACGTAGTAAGCGAATCTTTCCCATGAATGAATCTGGCCTCTTATGTGAATGCCATTCATGAGTTTTCCCTTCCAACGAGTTAGTAATAATATAGATGTTGCTTTAGTTTATATGAGACGGTGCTTGAGGTTGAAAGAACCATTGTTTCGGTTTCTGAATATTAGTTTATTACGTTTTTATTATATTTAATAGAATTATCTTTAAATAGAATACTTAGTTTGAGTTGGTTTTATTAACCGACTTCTCAAAAATGAGGAGGTTCCCAATTCGTCTAATATTTTTGTTTTTTTTTTTATGTATATTACAAACATCGATTACGCCGCGGTTCGTGGACCGATTTGCTTGATTATATTTTGTTCGACACAATATAGTTGCCATTTGGTCAGTTTTATTTTATAAGCATTATAATTACTTCGACGATGTCATTTTCACGATACTTCACATAATTGTGACGTCAATAACTTATTCTTGATAAAATGAATATTTAAATTATTATGTTTTCGGATTACTCACGTAATTATTTGACGAGGAACTCGACTAGTTTCAAGCCATGCTAGAGGCTCATATTCATGAGCAGCATTCCGCGACCCGCGACGCGGCGACTGTCGCGCTGCCAGTCGAGTTTCTCGTCAAATAACTACGTGAGTTAGCCAAAAGCAATAATTTATGTAGTATGTCTCATGAAAGTTATAATACAAAAATGAATATTTGTTTAACTATTTTTGTTTTATCAAGATGGACAAGATGTTCTTAATTACATTATGATGATGCTTCATTATACAGTGTAGACTGTGCATACGAGTAGAAAGTGTAGCCCTTACATTACTTAAATCATGGTAATCACGTCAACTCACTTTCAAAGCCAATGAGTCTCGCAAGGATATCCCGTAATTAAAGTTTATGAAATGAACGGTGTAGGCATAGGCTATGAAAATAATCTCCATTATTATATAGGTGTAACTTGTAGGGACAGAAATCGTTAGGAAACTTTGAGAAAATCAACATCATTTGAGAAATTGATCAAAAATCGATGAGATTGGAGATTTCTAGTGTAATAATTAATAACTGAAAGTTAATTTTAGAACTGTCAGCTCGAAGCAGACATTCGTATTTTAAAATGCCTGTAACAGGCTACTGCTGGATTACAAGACGAGAGGTTTTGTGTTAATTAAGCAAGAAGGTTTGCCACATTTCCACATTTGGTACGGTTCGAGATTGTAGTTTAAAAAAGTTCAAGTGTACCACCGAGTGATGTTTTCGTCTATGTAGGTAGACATTTCTATACAATCTTTTTGCCGAATTAAAACTTAATTCGGTAGAATTGAAGAGTGATACAGATCCGATTATAATCTACATTATCTCGAAGGAAGCCGTGGGCAAGACCTAGTATAGAATACAAAGCAATCTTTAGCTTTTAAGGCGTGGCTTGATAGAAATGTCAATCTCTGAGTCACTCCTCGACGGTAGAAAGGCGTGTGGGAGCGATGTTACATGTCCAGCGCAGAAATTATGAAGATTATGTAAAAACTGGTTTCTTTATTAATTTGTTTCGCATAAATTCAGATCGATGTTCTCGCCAATATTATCTTGATTTTATAACGTTTATTTAGAGTTTTATGAATATTATTTTTAGTAATTAGGCGGGGTGTAAATGTCTTATCAATTATCTGCAATTTAAATTGTACGTATCGACGTACAGATTACGTGATTATAGTCTTCCGATTGGGCTAAGTTGTATTGCGTTTCTTGGTTATAGGTAAGATCTTATAAACATTGGAATAAAGCAATATTTATGGTCACCAGCCTTCCTCATTTATATCTGCATTTAGACATTTCTGAAAGCTTCTAACTTGTCAAGATTATAAGCACTACCGAAACTACAATATTCAACTACTTATTTTACCCAATTATTTAGTCTCATGCATGAAAAGATTGACGACTGTTGATGAAGCGAAAGAGGTATGTAGGAATCGTAGCAATTGGCGTTTCATAGTGCCTGCCCCCATGGGAGACAGGTGTGAAGTTATGTATGTATGTATTTGTATTTAGTCTTATTGACCAACTAATGAACAACATACATTGCGCCATTACACACAAACTTACAAACTAATGAAGCGTTGGACGCTGTTCAAAGGCCAGTGTTGGCTCCAACTTATGAAGGGGCTCTACAGAGGCATAGTACAATAATTCCATTGTCTAATATAGAGGTAGAATTATCTGCAATGATCGTCCGTATGTAATCGTCCAGTCACGGCAGATTTCTCGATGCTAAATGACGGCTGCCGATTCGAGAGAGCAACTTTGGTATGGTGTAAGCTATAGGAGCCAGCGGATTATAGACTTTTTAAAGAAGGAAAATAAAAACAAACAAAATAAATATGTTTTGTTTCCTCGTTTCAAAGTTGAATAGTCAGAGTAAGAATAGTTGTGGTTATTCGCAGAAAAAACACATAGTGAGAATATTATTTTAAAAGAAAACTATAATAGTTCTAAGCAACTAGGTATAATGTGACATCGCTGTTTTGTAAATGGGACTACTTAAGTAGATAACTATTGCAAAAACAACACTAAGGGGATGAATTGTAATGTTAAAACTTTTAATTGTACACTAATATGCCTCCAATATTTCTACACCACATGCTCACGCACTTTTGTCGTTAAGAAGTATCGTGCGTGTGTTTTGTAGCAATATTTACTGTCTACTCATAGATATGTAATACATTTGTAAATACAATAAATAATAAGGATACACGTATTGTTGCGTGGTTGGAATAATTGTGAACGCATATTCATTGAAATGGTTTCACATCTTATGTATGTATGTATGTATGTAACGATTTTGTCATGCTTGCACCATTGGCTCGCACGCACGTTTTTCTATAATAGGTAATATGTATTACAAAGAAAAGTGGGATAATTGATACAAGGTTAACAGGCCACCGAATAAAGCCTTTTTTCGTTTTTTTTTTAATATTTGATGGTCCGACGTTTGACCACTAACTCGCCTGGTATTAAGCGATGCGCTCTACGATGGAGCACGGCTTCTCATAAGCAACCTATTCACTCGGGCCTTGAAGATTTTAGACCCAGGGCCCTTCAGGAAATACAGACTCTGGCAAAGAATTCCACTCCTTAGCACTACGCACAAGGTACGTTTCTATGTGAACTAAAGTTTTGTTTACATTTTTTAGTTTGGACTGTGAAAGTCATATTGAATATTTGATTTAGTTCCGCTTTGTAGTATGAAGAGATTACATAAGTGGGCCGTAAGAGACATTATTTACGAATCTATGTATTCTAAAACTGGTAACAAAATAGAACAATGGCTTAACACATCACCAAAAATAACAAATATATTCGCTTAATCTAAACAGACCATCTCCTTTAACTTAGACCAAACAACTGAAGCGTAAATTCCGAGTGCACACGCTATACGTTCTAGTCCAAAGCACAGGAATGTAGCAGATGTCGGTACATCACCGCCTCCCCTCGAGGAAAATAAGCCATAACACATAATAATTGGCGAAGAAACATTGCTAATTGATTGTCTTCCAACGGCAGAACAAGTAATCAACACTCTACTTTACTGCGTTGGAGATAGGTGAAAATATAGTTGGAGAATAACAGTAGTGAATTGTTTCTTTGGTTTTCATTTATCCTTAAAAATGTTATACGTCGAATATGACTTCCTTCTTATGAGAGGGTGTACCAAAATCCTCACGTTTGGTTGGTAGGGATAGCAGTTAAGTAGTTAGCATACAGAAGGTTTAGAGAACACAGGTTATTGTCTTTCGATACTAGTCGCAGTTCTAGTACACCTTCTTCTTCTTCTATCTCCTTATATTTGACAATGGATTTTGATACTAGATCAATGTCATATGAGCCTATACGTCAGTATTCTATAATGTTAGTTTATCTTTATTTAACTTAAAATGAGATTCCGTATACCCATACTAACAAACGTATTAAAAGTGAAACTCCCAAACAAAAACTCAGAGTTTACGTTATTTTTATTGCAGAACACTTGTTTTCTATCAAACAAGTAAAGGGCCAATTCTCTAACGAGGTCTTATGCAATGCCATAAAAAAAATCTTTTTATGCCCTTACAAAGAACACCAAATTGGCCACTGAGACAATTATCCAATTACGTTCAAAAACAATTTCGTAAAACCACAAATATTGTGAATTTAAAAGAAACAGCTGCAATAGAGTATTTCGTTTGTAATAAAAGTATTGTGGCGTTGTGAATTCGATCGATCTCGTCATGCGATGCCTGAGTTGCGACATTTTGTGTGCAATCGGATCATTTAGAATTTTACATCGATTTTAACTGTCAACATGAGATGAAGTGCAGTCGTTTGATGTTGTTAGTTTTACTTTAGTTTCTCTAATACAAGAGTAATACGTTTGGAAAATGATACAAGCCTTAACTCATAACCAGTACTCTCATGTACACACTAAGTACCTTTGGAAAAAATCTAGAAACCCTTGAAAGAAGAATAACAGCGTTATGTCATTTTGCGCTTCTGCGGACCAAAAACTGATTTTACTATTTTCAAACGGGACGCTAACAAACTGTGTGAGGAAATTTAACAATTCAGTTTTAAAATAATAAAACAACTTTCGAATGAAATCATCATGCCAGCAGATTACAATCAGTGGTTGGAGTAGCATTTAAAGCTAGCTGCTCATTCATAACATTAGCATAATATAATCCTACTGCCGGTATAAATACCAGTACAACGGTAACAGTGGTAGCGACCTTGTGGTTAACGTATGTATAATGTTTATCAATAAGAAGCTAGAGAAGAATAGAAGATTGAAATTGTCTCTTTAAGGAAGCTTTTTAATGATGGTAGGTAAAGGTATTATTTACCTGCTTCAATTTTTCTCGAATGATCTGAAATAGTCTCTTGAATGAGGTCTCGAATGTGATTTCAAGTCTTATTTGTTGGTTTTTGGGGTTTTGTTTATTAGAGGGTTCAATAATTTTCTAACATTTCTCAAAGCCCTACTAATAGTTCCAAATCATTTACCTAAGTTTTATTTTGTTGTATTATCTCTGTCATTTTTGTTCTCTCTTACAAATAATGTTTGATTGAAATTAATCTAAATTGTTGGTAAGGAAAGTGTAATGTATTTGGGGCCTAATGCTACAGTGTGTAGGGTTCAAATTATAACCTTTTTTAAATTATGGTGTAAAATAGGTTCTCGTTAGGAGTATCATATTTTCCCTGGAATCTAGTGTCACTTTATATTTAATGACTTAATTTTCTAATTACTTACCAAGTAACAATCGATGGGCTTCTCCCTGGGTCTATGATACGCTTTCTGCAGTTCTGTCTGTTTGAGCGCATGTGCAATGTGGAGTGCGCTTGCGTCAAACCGGCCATATTGGTAGTCGGGAGTGTCGCGGGACAATTCCCGCGCAGGCGACGCATGCGCACTGCCGCCGTTTGTGGTGCGTGTTGGGGATACTGCTGATAGGACTGGAAAAAGAGAATGTTTTGTAAATATTTTAAAGTAACAAGAGGCAAATTTGATAATGCAGTGACGAATGATGAAAGATGACGCTCAGGGACATGCCATTTATTACAGAAAGCTTTTTCTGATCTAACGAAGGACCATAATGAGTTTAAAGACATCATTAGAAGATTCCAAGTTTCCCAAGGCAATAAATACATAAACTTAGAAAATTTGCTATAAATTTAATTTACATTGACAATAAAACTCTCTTCGAAGGAATCTCTATTCATAAAATAACGACCCAATCATAGGCGCAGTTCACACTAACGGAAAATGTTATAAACGGGTGATTAGCGATCGTGCGAGTGGCTCGGCGTTTGCGCACCCGCCCGTGTGTATCGGACCGAAGGCCTCTAGTTAAATTAACTGGATTTTGTGTACAACAGTAATTTACCTGTTGATACTAGGAATTATTAACTCGGTTGCTTTATAGTTATCTAGTAATGGATAGTGACAAATGTGATTAACGCGTGCCAGAGGAGGCATGTTAATAAATTTTGTTGAAGTTTGTTGTAATTGTAGAAGTTTCTATATAAATTACTACTCTATCACTAGAATCTTGTTTGTTCGTGTATTACTTATACTATAAAGTTTTGTAATTTGTAATTTGTATAATACGTCAAGCATGTCTTTGCATTGTTCTCACATATGCGTACAATATTGGAATTTGTATCAGAGACATTGTAGAACATACTTTTTAAAAAAAGAGTAACGAACGTCACTTGCTCGTTCTTCTCCAATCGAATCTACATTTTGGAATGAGCACCAAGCTTCACCTAGCTTCACTGATGGTCTGACTAACAGACTATTATTTATTTTGTATTTGTTGACGTTTCAAAAGTACCAAATTATGGTTTAATTGAAATAAATGCTTTGACTTTGACTTTATATAGGTTTTGGATAAAATGTACAAAGACATCATCATCATCATCATCTACCGCGTCCATCCACTGCTGGACTATTGTCCAAACACTGAAACGACACTCAATTTTAAGTCGCGCTTAAGTATAGTCACTACATACACTCAGTCACTAGTCACTACAAATTCTTTGTAAAATGACAGAGAAGGCACAATTGAGTAGTCTTTCGGTATTCGGGCTTATGTTTTCTGCAGCACGTTACTTCATAAATAAACAGCATAAACCCTTCGTGTCAAGATACTTTTTGCTTATCGGATATCGTTAATATACCATATACCTGGTGAGTGTTCTATGCAATGTTTTAATAGAATTCAACTAAACAGTTAATATAATACATTAATATAATTACGTACAAATGTAGAAGCATAATAATAATTGTACGTTTTTATTCGGCAGTAGATTCATGCTACATTATATCTGTTTTTTATATTTCACTAGCGACCCGCCCCGGCTTCGCACGAGTGCAATATGCAAGTATTATATATATACACTTTCCTGAATCAATCCATCTTTAAAAAAAAACCGTATTAAAATCCGTTGCGTAGTTTTATAGATCTAAGCATACATAGGGACAGACAGACGGCTGATAGCGACTTTGTTTTATACTATGTAGTGATTATATTTATAGTTCATTCCATGTAATGGAATTGTGATACTTATACTGTTTTTAATAAACGCGGCATTTACTGTATATAATCAAAATGGAGATGACATCACAAGTTTTGCAAGACTTCATGGTAATTAAGTTGCATTCGTCCTTGCGTGCAGTTGGCAGTATGCCACTACCCAATAATTATGTGCATTTGTGATCTTTGCACCTTCACAATAAATATATTGCATTTTATTAAATGTGTTGTAACATACCATCACGCCTTTATCCCCGAAGGGGTAGGCAGAGGTGCACAATATGCCACTGTACAATGCAATATCCACTTTTCACTATTTATGTCATGAGTCCCATGTAATAGGGTGTGAGCCTATTGCCATATACCGGGCAGAATTCCAGATGCTGTGCTACTACTGAGATTTTTTTTAAAACCCATTAATACTTTGCCCGACCCGGGAATTGAACCCGAGACCTCTTGCCCGGCAGTCGCACTTGCGACCACTCGCCCAACGAGGTAGTAAGTGTGTGGTATTTGTGTTTTATCTACGAATATTATAATAATAGTAGTCTTAAGCGGTTTTAAAGGTAATCGATTATAAATCTTTTGTAAATGGATATTAATTTTGGGGAAACAGTTTGTAACTGTTTATGATTAAACTAAACAAATGCGACTACTTGTATACTAATCTTTAGGTTGTTACAGAGTAGATATTTCAATCAAATATACAGAAATAATTTTACATGTGAATTAACTAAACTAGTCAGATGCACAGTCCATATATTTTATAAAAACCAAAAAAGAATATAAAAAGGTTTCCAGTCTTGAAAGTGGCCAGCTTGCCACAGATAATATATACCATAATAATGTTATATACAGGGTACAAGGTGACTTGTAACTCGACCTATTCCTCTCGGGAGGTGATTATTCAACAAATTTTCTACAAACTTAGTTAATATAAGGTGATAATACAACTAGGAGAGAGAAATACGTCGAGTTACAAGTCACCCTGTATATAACAGTCCCAAAACAGGTCATCGCTTAAAACCCAAAAATATTCTTCCTTTATAATTTAACCTAAGCCTTGTTATCTGCCAGTCCATGTTCATACAAGGCTCAATGATTTCTCTAAGCAAAATCATGATAATAATCAAATGAGCAATATAATTGCAGATACAGTTGTCCATTCAGAATTAATTCTGTATAATCAGCATACTTATTATAATACTCAAGGCAGACCAGAAGTAATGGAATTCTTGTCATGGAACAGATATGACGTTATTTTCTGCACCTCTGTCTACACTATTCTCTACATGAGAAGATTTGCAATAAGATCTATGGTTACCAAATGATCGCAGTTTAAAAGGTTCAGTAGGAAAACCGTTTAAAATTAACCTTAATACCGAACTACCGCCTTCATCATTTTGTTAAATTCTTTCAACTACGTTCAACTACACGCATTATTTACCTCTATTATACTACCTCTACATTCTTTCATTAAAACCTACTATAAAAAAAATTGTAAAAGAGACCTCATACAGCGAACCTATATTAATTTTACTATATTTTCTACATTCCCATACAAATATTATATCACACATTGTGCATTTGAAATTCAATCTTAACGTGCAGAGATATAGTAAGATTTTCAATGCGGACGCCATACGTTGGAATGGTGTCAATGACCTGGCTTACTCTATAAGTTTTACACACTATTTGGCGAGCTAAAAATGTAAGTACTTGGTAAACGCAGCGTATAAAAAGTAGGGAAAACGTTATTCTATGTTTAAAAGCGAGGAACAGATGCGCTCTCAAGCGTAGGCTTTATTTATAACAATTACATTATTGATACATGAGTAACGACTATTTATTATTATGAAAAACTAGCTTCTGCCCGCGACTTCGTGCGCACAAACCCGTTTTCTTCCGTTCCCGTAGGATTTTCAGAACTTCTTCAGTCTTAAGAACCTTCTCCTGACAATAACAAACAACAAAAAAAAAAACAGCAAAATTGGTCCAGCCGTTCTAAAGTTATGGCGTAACAACGGGAAAAGGGTTTAATTTTTATATATTATTATAATAATTTAATACAATAAAACAAAAATGATAATGAAGCAAAAGAGGTATGTAAGTTTCGTAGCAATTGGCGTTGCATAGTCTCTGCCCGCCCGTGAGAGACAGGCATGGGATTTAACCAAACGGGTCGTACAACTAAGATAGTAGAACATTTACTGTAGATTTTTTATGGGTCCAATGTAATAAAAGATGGCTCCTATTTTCGAACACTGTATCAGAATTCATGATTTAACTAAGATTCCGGTTCGAAACCTACCAAAGGCAAGTACCAATGTGACTTTTTCTGAGTTATATGTACTTTCTAAGATTTTTTAGACACCACTGACAAACGGTGAAGGAAAAACATCGTGAGGAAACCTGAACTTATAATTTCTAATTATAAGTTTGAAATCGCCAACCCGCATTGAGCAAGCGTGGTGATCAATGCTCTATCCTTCTCCGTGTGAGAAGAGGCTTTGCTCAGCAGTGGGCATTTATAGGCTGTTGATGATGATGATAATGAACTAAGATTCCTATCAAACGGATTATTTCTCTACCATTGGAGTGCTTTTAAAGACTTTTAGGACCCTGTTAATTGTTATTTTATAAACTTCCCCAACAAAAATTAAATAATCTAAATAACATTTCGCAATATTTCGGTAGGTACCCACGATACGTGTCACAGACTCCAAGTGCAAGGTCGTCTCGGTCAAATAATAACAATGACACATTTTTCTTCACGACAATCATTTAATTGATTCACTTGTCGCCATTGAAACGGCTATTGTCTTTATATCCGCACGAATTACCGGCTATTTGCATTTCGGCAATTTATCCTTGAAGACAGACGGCCTAACATTATTCTTATGGTGCAATTAGGTATGCAGTTTCTATAAATAAAAGTGTTTTATCGTAAAATGTGAGCTTAGATTATTAATTCGACTGTAATGAATATACCTAAACAAACAGTATATTAAAATTTAATAGATTTCAGCCATTTTTAGGATGGTTATTTCTCATTTTAAATGGTTGTTTTTATTTCAAATGGTTGTTTACCCACAAAAAGCACAGCTCCTCTAATTCATTATAACGTGCACGTCACATGGAACGTCCCTAAACGTATACGGTCTTATTAATAAAAATCTCCTATTCAAAACTTATTTACAGATTAGTCTTGGACTAGCTAATCCCGGACTAACAAAGTATTAACTTGAGAATTGAATTCCTATTAATAAACATGGAATAACCTCGGAATAACAATACTATCCTTACACTAGGTTTAATCCGTTTATTATGGTAACCCAGAAATTTTAAAAGTAAAAAGACTGAGAAGGAGGTATATAATCGTATGAAACCTATGAAATCACTGCTTTATTGACAGATGTATGTTAGCTTGACATCTTGACAAATTGCTGTCGCTGTCAGTTTTGTTTAAAAACGTTCGTCGAAATATTATTAATTTCTTATTGTATTTATTATACAATTCAATATATAAATAACGAAAAACGAGCGAAAAGCACAGCCACACTATTAACTAGCGCAAATAATAAAAGGTAAATACTTCCGATGCCTGTTAATTATGGCGTATCTTAACAAAGAAAAAATGTCTTCGTATTGTTTATATATTTTTAGATTACAGCCATAAAATTATAACGCCTCGGTTCCTAAATAATATTTTCAAATAATTGAAAATAAATCGTTAAGCACAAACACCAACACAATTAAGATGAAAGAGAGGGAGGAAATTATTATTATACATACTTATACAAAGTAAGATTTTTTCAGCATTTTTATTTTATTCCATTTCTTCAGATCAAATTTGTTCAGAGATAATAAGATCAAGCATGCAGCTGAATATGTAGGCAATGTGTATTATGTTAACCTATAGTATCTGAATCACATAATGCTGTACCTAGTTATTTGGCTAAACATTTTATCATATTTACATTCATTTTATGTATTTTTTAGGTTTATCGAGTTGAATAGCAGACGTGAGTTAGTCAGCTGAAAATTCAGTAGAAAGCCATGAAGATCAATGCTTGAAAACAAAAAGCTAATACAACAGGCCACTTGGATTGATATTTACCTCTCCTCGGGCCTATATTCCGATTGCACTCAAAACTTTCAAATATGGTGGTATAAAGCCACCTCTTGCGTCACCAGCTACCTCTAGACTATTTTTAACCATGTTAATAATAAAAACTGCAGTAAATCGGTATTTTGATTTCTCTTCTTCTTCACGTTTCTCTATTCTACTAATATTATATAAATACGAAAGATTGGATGTTTGTGACTTCTTCACATCAAAACGGCTGAAGGGATCGAGATGAAAATTGATACAGGGGTCTATTATGGTCTGGAACTCTAAAATGACACGAAGGCTTTTTATTCCACGGGAACGCGGGCGAAGACGCTGGCAGAAAAGCTAGTCCTACCCACTTCTATACTCGAAGTCGATTTTCAACCTCATCAACTCTAATTCTCTCAATAACTCGAGATGTTGAATAAAATAATATCAATCCATTTTACCACGTTTTACAATGATAGTATGACGTTTTATTTATAAAAAGTTGTTGCGTTTTTACGTAAAAATCGAATCCATACTAGAGGTAATATTATAAATGAGAAAGTGTGTGTGTCTGGTTGTTTGTTCGTCTTCCTCGACAAAACAAAGCGAATTGACGTGTTTTTAAGTTGAGATAAGTATTTGAAGGGATAGAAAGTGAGATGGGCTACTTTCTGTCTCTTTCTAGCCCCCTACTTCCCTAAAATGGTGGGTTTATATAAAGCGTTTCACAATTTTCAAGTAAGAAAGATTAAAATTGGTATTTTGACTATTTGTGACTAACAAAAAACCTCGTGGCTTCATTTTTATGCAAATCTTACCCCAACTCCATAAAAGAACACGAGCGAAACCGTGGACAAAAGCTAGTATAGTTACTCATAATCTGCACTAATATTATAAATAAGAAAGATAATAGTTCTATCCCGGAAATCCCACGGGAAAGGCCCTATGCTTTAATATTTCGGGACTCTATCGTTTAAACCACTGAACCTATTTTATTGAAATTCAGTACAACAGTGGTTTACAACCCGGGAAAGGACACTGAATAATTTTTCTTACTCACGGGAATGTACACTACACGGATAAAACCTATGTGCGAATGCTTATTATTTGAAATCACGAAAAATAATTCATTTTACAATAAATATAACAAGTACCGAATCGATTTTGATGAGATTTGTTAAAACGCATTAGAATTAACCTCGGAAAAGACTTATTCAAAAACCCACATTCTGCCAGAAGGCATTATAATACGCGGACGAAGTCGTGGGGGTATAGCTAGTCTTGTACCTGTATACTTCTTAGTAATGCCGCAACGCAAGGAAATAGGTAATAATAAAATAGGTTATATGATGATGCCGTACACCACTCGATACTGGTCATCAAAACCATACTGGAAACTGGATGGAAACTCGGTTGTCAATAAAGAAGAAAAAAATATCTATCAACAATATGTCAAAATGACACTAATCCAAGCTTACACCGTCGCTAAACCATGTGGCACCATGGACTAACTTTTATTCTCAGACTAACGTTGGAATAGCTTAGTCCGACGTTACTCCTTATTTATTAATACCGAATTTGACTATTCTGAGCCTAAACCATGGAGTAAAGTTATTCTTACTCTATTCTATATTTATTAATAAGAGGGATAGTATTAGATAGTAGAACTGTGGCTACTACCTTATTTATTATTGTTAATAACCAGTAAAGACTGACAAGGCACCACAATTATTGCAATTGTACGTGCTACAGCACGTACAAAATGGACCATAAAATCTAAGTTTCAGTATTATATAACACTTAACAATATTGAAACAACGAAATCGATTACAAAATTCCAATTACATTCCTTGGCAAAATAAAACGATGTTTACGGAACTCTGGCGCATGCATTCAACACCTTTCTCGGAGATTGCGTTATGCAGAATGTTACACTCTTACTGCAACGTATGGCGCAACAGACCGGCAATTTTGTGGCTTTTATCCCTAAATATGGTGTCGGCAGCCAATATGGGTATAGCAAAGATAGTGTCTTAGCTATGGCAAGATTTATGACAGTCCATAGACCTGATAGATGTAGCTTATCAATATTAGGTGATTCGCAGTTTTTGGTGTTTTATAATACTAGTCGCGTTATGTAAAATCAATTGCTCAAAAATGTTATTATAATTTATAAATATGGTTTGTTCTTCAGTGATTCAGAGTGGACTGTACACTGCAGTAAAACACAACAGGAAAAGATTATTCATGATAAGTCCTATGTATCTCGAAAGAGATATCTTTTAATTCAGTTCAATTTAGTCTCAGAAGAAACCAACATCCAAAAGGAACTATTTCCTTTAAGGAAAATATCGGGCATTTATATGTCTAATGGATTTTACGAGCAGTGATACAACTTTCAATTATTTATAGCTTCCCAAAAATCTAAGTATATAATATAGTAACACGCCTTAAGCCCCGGAGGGGTAGGCAGAGGTGCGCATTACGGCACTTAATGCCACTGCACAATGTAACACCCACTTTTCGTTATTGATATTATGAGTCCCATGTTTAATAGGGGGTAAGCCATATGCCAGGCACAAATCCACACTCAGCGCTACAACTAAGATTTAAAAAAAAAACAAGTAGTACTTTGTCCGGCCTTTTTTATTTTATTGAGCGCGGAAAATCATCCAATGACTACTACCACCCGGGTGTTCTAAGATTATTTAGACACCACTGACAAACGGTGAAGGAAAAACATCGTGAGGAAACCTGGACTTATAATTTCTAATTATAAGTTTGAAATCGCCAACCCGCATTGAGCAAGCGTGGTGATTAACGCTCTAACCTTCTCCGTGTGAGAAGAGGCTTTGCTCAGCAGTGGGCATTTATAGGCTGTTGATGATGATGATGACCCGGGTGAGGCGGGAGAGAGTGTCAGACTCTTACTGACTAAAAACCACCCAGTTCCTGCTCCTGCACTTTGCCCGGCCTGGGAATCGAACCCGAGACCCTTTGCCCAGTAATCGCACTTGCCACCACTCGACCAACGAGACAGTTTAACTATATGTATACACACAAGGAAAACGCAAACTAATCTAACCAACCAACCACCATACTGAGCACAGTCTTAGCTAATATCCTTCACCATTTCTGGCAACACCGACACAAAATTTCAAAGGAAAAAATAATCTGTTACATATTCATGTCGCACTATAAACTAGAGTTCCTTGTAATGGCAACATTGCGCACGATTCAGGATACCTGCGCTTGAGTTGCGAAACCGTCGCTTGTGACGTCACAGCGACCTTCTTAATGTCGTTTACTTGGAACACTTAGATTAGAGACGAAGGTTTAAGTAAAGAGACGTTGAGTGAAGTTTAAGTGAACTACATTAGCAGCATTAATTAGTCAAAATCAAATCAAAATCAGTGGATTCAGATGAATTTTTACCATTAATTCTATTAATTGAACTTCTTTTAAAAATGTAATTCGATCCAAAATGATTGGTTATTAACTTATTAATTTTGGCCGTAGAATCCACATTGACGTGTGAATTTGTGAATGTAGTGTAAATTTTAAATATTTTTAGTACCTTTCTATATTTATAAAGTCTATTTATGTTATTTGTTTCTAATAATTACACATGCCTATTTTTTCGCAGATTTCCATTTTAACCCTAAGGTTGACTGGGAGAGAATGCCATATGGCATTAATGTCCGCCTTATGTACCATTACTTGTTTGTGTGTACATTCAAGTTTAAAAAAAAAATTCTTTCTTATCGGTGATATTTTTTTATTGGTAATTAGCAGGCGTTTGGCCGCACGTGATATGGAAGAGGTTTATGTCCAGGACAGGACCTTTTGGATGTTGAAAATGATAAAGCCATGTGTGCTCTCATTCTTTTGGTCATGGTAGAGTGTGGGGTTTCATAATTTTCGTACCTACTAGACATTAGTTTTTTAAAGAAAACAACTAATTTTGTCACCAAAATTGTCCTTATTTTAAATCAAAGCTAGTCTAGTTTTGAATTCAACCAGAAATGTGTAAACAGTCGTTTTGGAATTCCTGTGTCGCCTACGATTTTTTTTTTTTTTTTTTAAGGGGGGAAAATCATCAAATGACTTCTCCCGCCTGGGTGAGGCGGGAGGGAGTGTCAGACTCTTACTGACTAAAAACCACCCCGTTCCTTCTCCTGCACGTCGAGCCGGAGCCCCGGTTACCCGTTAGGTTCTCCGCGACTCCGAATCGGCATCGGCCGTATTGGGCCCCATCTGTGGTGGTCTGATGGCTCTTTGAGGCGCGCGCGGAACGCGACGCGCCGTACGCTCGGGTCTGTTTCTGGTCGGACGGGGAGCCACCCATGCTCGCCGTCCGCAGGCCCGCGCTTACGGTGGCCGGAGATCGTCTCGCGGTCCCCGACGCCCGGTGTGTCCTTCGCGATGGCTGGGTTGCGAGGAGGCAGCGCTTCGCTGCCTCACGCGTCCCGCCTCCTCCTTAGCTAGCATCACTGCTTCGCAAAAGGAGGAGACGGCATCCCAGTCCCCCTCGCTCCGCATCATGGCCTGCACTAGGCCCGGACGCGAGAGGTCGCCATCGCCGATCACTTCCCTGAGGACACGGCGGTGCTCAGCCCACGAAGGGCATTCTCCCACCGTGTGTTCCACCGTGTCCTCAGGGCGGTCCTCGCAGTGATGACACCCGGGCGTTTCCTCCCGCCCCATCAGACACAGGTACCTCCCGAAACTTCCATGTCCGGTGAGGACCTGCGTCAGGCGGTAGGTGAGGACGCCGTAGCGTCTCTCAAGCCACTCCTCAAAGAGGGGACTTACCGCTGCGATGGCAGCGAGCCCAGTGTCGCCTACGATAGATTTAATAGGCGAGCTGCTGGTGACGGAATAACTCACGAACTCAGTTTCAAGAACTGTCGGTTAAGTAAATACATTCATAGCTTTTACTGTCTGTTTTTTATTTACGTTACCTAAGTTTCGGAATCTCATTTACCTAGCTTACTACCTCTATAACCCGAACGGATAGACAAAGTAATTTATTCAGTTATACGTCCCATCTAATAAGAGTCGGGAGGTGTTAGATGAGTCTATTGTCATATATCATCCCCAATTCGAAAGTCGGTGCTAGAATCTGACTGAAAAAGAATAACCTATGGAGTTTCTTAATTGCTCGTCCTTCTCCATAGGAACCTACACTTTGGAACGAGCAAATAGTTTCACTAGAGGACTGACCGACAGACTAACATTTTTTTAATCACTACTTAGTATAAAACAAAGTCGCTATCCGCCGTCTGTCTGTCCCTATGTTTGCTTAGATCTTTAAAATACGCAACAGATTTTGATGCGGTTCTTTTCAATAGATAGAGTGATACTTAAGGAAGGTTTATATGTTGAAAAAGGTTTATATGTTGAAGGTTTGTATGTTGAACCCATGCGAGGCCGGGGCGACTCGCTAGTATTTCAATATTTTGTTTTGACGTTCAAAACTACCTTCAAGGTCTAATTGAAATAAATGATTTTGAATTTGATTTTAACTTTGATAAACTGCATGCGAGATTTTCATATAACCAAAAAATCCCCACTAGCATTTTACCCGACTTGGGAACCGAGTCAACTAAGTAGTCAAACTTAACTATAAATTTCAGTTTACCTAAAACTCAATAAATCTCCTCAAAGCTTTAACGCAAGGGTTCTTAGTATCTTTGCAATCAAATATACGTGAGAACAATATTGAATGTAGGCGCATATTGGCAGGTTAGTAATATATTTTCAATTTTATGTAAAACAATCGTTCACGTTGGCGTTCTTTAATTGATCGCTTGTTATAGAGGAACAACGACTTGATGTGTGTCAAGACAAGGTTTGTTTACATTTAATATTATCTTAGTTTTTGCTTTTAAAAGACTTCATGCACACACTTATATACAAGGTGGGCTTAATGCCTAGGGCATTCTCCTCCAGCCAGACCTTTGGGTGATGCAGAGATAAAGACAATGGTCGATGCAAGAAGCAAGCGTATTTAGGACTAAACAGAAATACATAATAAAGGATAGTATAGACTTACATAAAATAAATCTCTATATAAACTTACATATATATAACATAACAATAAACTTACACAATTATATTACATATACTACTTAGACATAACATAACTATACGTCATAGTACCTCTATATTGATAGTTACGACTCTGCCAATCTCTTCAAAAGTAACATATTATCTGATGCTTAAGGAATTTCGAATTCGGTTTGGGTTTCATACATAAGTATATACATAACCTGTGAGGCAGAAACAGTAAAGCAGTTGCAATTGTGCTACGATTCCTATAAACCTCTTTCGCTTCGTCATTTGGATTTCATAACGTTTGAGGTATATGTTTTTATCGGTTTTAATCGGTTACGTGGTGGCCCGGTTTAAGACGTCCAGCTCTCATAGCATGAGGGTGTGGGTTCTAAACCTACCGACGGCAAGTACCAATGTGACTTCATCCGAGTTATATGTACTGTCTAAGATTATCTAGACACTACTGACAAACGGTGAAGGAAAACATCGCTAGGAAACCTGGGCTTATAATTTCTAGTTATAAGTTTGTAATCGCCTACTCGCATTGAGCAAGCGTGTTAGAACCTTCTCCGTGTTAGAAGAGGCTTTGCTCAGCAGTGGGATGATGATATTTGTTTTTATATTAATTATGTTATTCTCATGTATGTGAACTCTATATTCTCATGTATGCATGTTCTTATGAGAATAAAAGTCTTTAAACACACTCCATATCACCTTGCTTTTGAGTCTCCGAAGGGGTAGTCAACACATGTATAAAATGTAACACCCAATTATCACCAGGTATTTTACGAATATCATAATATGTGACATGGATCAAATCTATTGCCATGTATAGCTACGATTCAAGACTCTGTGCTACTGCTAAGAAACTAATAGATTCTCATATTTTTTTGTTGGACCCAAGAAGTGTTTCTTATTTGGTCTGCCTCGTTCGTCAAGTGCATCATTGGTAATTAACCTTTCGTCTGGAGCTTTATGAGACACAATAAAAAAATATTTTGGGTTACTTAGATCTGCGATCTGGCAGACGGACAGTCCAAGGGTTAATTACACGAAGTTTTTCGGTTGCTCACCACAATATTATGTCGCCACATAATATTGTGCTTTTTTATTTACTGAACTCTCAGGACTTATAGAGCACTATGATAATTTAATGAAAGTGTTAAATGTTTTAATGTTTCAGGCAATTGGTTCCTACAATCTATCTTAAATCCTGATTTATAATGGAACTTCCAACTGTATTATAGAAGAAATAGGTGCTAATTATTAAAAAAAACTATTCAAGTATTTAAATTCAATTTCTACAAATGCCGTAGTTTTGAAGGTAAGCTCAATATAGGGTCCAAAGGTCCGACTAGTACCGAGCTTTAGGTCACTGGGCTGCCGACGGTGGAATGTGGTCGGTTGTTTTGCAACAAGTTCTCCCCTCCCCTTCTAACACACACTGACCTCTCGCTCTCCCACACGAATGGACCCGAAGTATCCCGAAGTGTGGCGAAGTTCAAAAGCTTTCGCGTAACATCGTACCTTCTTCGGAAGTGAGACTGGATTCTTGCAAGTTCTGCTTGTTATTTATGCTTTTTTGATGTGGATTTGTGATAGACATTTTATTTGTTAAATAACGGAATCTTGCGCTGTTTTAACACATACCTGTCTATTTAAATTCTTCACGCGTTTATTTATAACCGTTGTGGTTTAACCGTTTTGTGGGTTTTAACAGAAATTACTAAATGTTGTGTCCTATAACAATAATAAAGAAATACACAAGACGGACAAAATATCTGATAAAGATCGTAGGGAGCTTCTGGATCTCGGTTGAAGGTCACTTCTAACCGGCGATCTGGAATTCATTCCTGGAGGGAGGGAGGCCTGTGTTCAACAGGATGATGGATGATAAGGAAGGTAAAATACTCATTACCAGACGGAATGGCGCGATGGCCATCAATAAAAAGGTGCAAAAAGGTTACGGTAATAAAGGCTGGTAGTGACACACCAATGAATTAATGATACATTCAGGTTACATGACCGCAGAGTGACGTTATATCGCGCTTATGACGTCAGAGGCTCACGCGCAGCGCTCTTGATATGGCTTGACGAATTTAAAGGTGAGATGAAGTAGTTTCAACTTGAATTTAACATTTGGTACTATTATTAAGTAGAAATATTAAAATAATATTACGATATTTTAAAGAATTGCATTGTTAGCAGCGTGGCTTAAGTATGAATTGTATGTGAATTTACATAAAATTGTAAACATTTCTTCAATACCAGAGAAAATTTTTATCGTTTTATCTATGCTATTTAATTTCAATAAGACAGACATATTTGTAAACAATACACTATTAACGCTGAAATTTCGCAAAAAAATTACTAATTTCAATTTAATTCTATTATTGTAGAGTACATAATACTAACTCCAAGATTTCTTAGACAAAGAATGGATTGAATGATTGATTGGAACCTGCCAATGATTTGGACTCATGGAGTCATTGTGTGATCGATGTCTGATTGCATTAAAACAATGGACGCCCTTGCACGGTGGCATTGTCCTCGTTTATTGACCATACCGGCTTTGTTTACTTCTTATAGAACATTTATTTATCTATTCAGACGGGTTTTAAATAAACATTTTTCTATTTAATTCCGAAAATGTTGAAATAGACCTTTGTTTTCCTTCCTGCTTTTCCTGAAATGCCTCTGTAAATAAATAGATGAAATTGAGGTCTGTCGAAGTATTATTGTTTATTGTTACTGGGGTAAATAAACAATTATTTCTTGATCATGGCCATCGTATGTAATTTCGAATAGTTTGAAGTCTTGATTTTAATTCATTGGACGTCATGATTTAATGTATTAACTTATATTATGGATATTTTGAAGTCTTCTAGGACTGCACAACATACGAGATGTATTCAGATAAATATATTTCGCAAAGAATTCATAACCAAGCCATTAATTAGCATATCTCTGTATCACGGGTAGTTCAACTTTATTCCTAACTCATGACATGTTTTTTCTTTGCTGTTAGTTTATTCTCTCTACCTTATTCTTCGCAGATTTTCTACTTAAACCCAAACTCAAAGGTTGACTGGTAGAGAATGCCATATGGCATTAAGTTCGCCTTATATACCATTGTGTACATTAAAGACTAAATCAATAAAAAAAAATATATGACAGAATGCAACTTGTATGAATGATACCATTCAGTTAAAATCAGGACCTTGTGTGGGTGCGGTGGGACTGGCCTTATTCTTCTTCTATCTTCTATTCTTCAATGAAATGGAATGACTTAAGAAAATATTCAGGAAGAGAAAGAAGAAGATTAAACATCACTTACATTCATTATCGTGGCTATTTCTGGCGTGTCCTCGAATCTGTTCGTTGACATAATTGTTACTCTTGGGCACATTCAGAGCACTGCGTATGCCCACAGAGGAGTTGTCCAGATGTCCAGGCCCAATCTTAGGCACATGACTGGAACAGTAGACTTCTTTGTCTTCTGTCCAGTGCTGGTTATTGTAGTATGTCTGTGGAAGAAGAGAAGATAAGGTTATTTCCTGGTACATTTTTAATATAATTATTAAGGCTATATTATTAAGATATAATTATTAAGACTGCCTCGTTGGCCGAGTGGTCGCAAGTGCGTTTGGCGGGCAAGGGTTCTCGGGTTCGATTCCCGGGTCGGGCAAAGTATTACTCGGTTTTTAAAAAATTCTCAGTAGTAGCACGGAGTCTGGAAATGTGCCCGGTATATGGCAATAGGCTCACCTCCTATGGGACTCATAACATAAATAGTGAAAAGTGGGTGTTACATCTATGTGCACCTCTGCCTACCCCTTCGGGGATAAAAGGCGTGATGTTATGATGATGTGATGTTATGTTATTAAGGCTAGTTGTTAATTCTTTAAAAGGTCAACAGCGTGTGACAGTTGGACTATGGGCCTCCACATAAGAGGCGGTTTTTTATGGCATAAGCCGGTAAACGAGCAAACGGATCACCTGATAGTGCAACCGGCGTCGCCCATGGACACCTGGAACACCAGAAGCGTTACAAGCGCGTTACCGGCCTTTTGGGGATTAGGAGTTTGAGGATTGTTGGGGATTCGGGGATTGGCGAGATTGGGAAGGGGGGAGGGTAGCTGGTCCTCCGGCAACCTCACTCACACGACGAAACACAACGTAAGCACGTGTTTCACGTCGGTTTTCTGAGAGCCTTGATTTCTAAAAAAACATCAAAATAGTTGCAATAATAAAAAATGGCTAGGATTTGCAGAGTCCAATTTCGTTCGTTCCTATCCTGCCTGTAAAGTCATGGTTTGTTCCTTACAACATTTGTGGTTTTCAGTGTCGATGTATTCTCCTCTGCCGTGATCCAAAACGCGGCATAACAATATTAAAATAGAGTTTAATTTCACAAAGCCCTCGTTTAAAACCATGATTCATATGAACAACAGTAAAGTTATGTCACTTTTTACTCTTTTATTGGTCAAACTGATTCATTTTACACAAATTATAGCCAACACAATGGCTGGAAACCAGTCTAACGTGACCCTCGATATTTAAGACCGTAAAATGGATCAATGGGTCATATAATGTTGGAGTTTTATGAATGGAAAACGATATGGACAGTTAATTTGTGACAAAGTGAATGTTTTTATTGGATTATTCATTGAATGGGTTTCTGTATTGTCAGTCTAATATATATTTTTCCAGTTTTATGTTTGAGTTTGTATCGATGCCTTTTATTAGTGTTTGAGTCAACACTAAGTTCAAAATTGCAAGTAAGAACCTACTTTAGTTTTTGATTCTTTAACGTTTCGTGTGTCTAAAACGCACAACACAATGTATTTTCTATTGTGTTTCATATCGATGCATTCAGAAGGTTAAGCAAAAACAGTATCTATTCTTATGACACCGCCTATATAACGTTAACCTAGTTTTTGTTTTCGAAGGAGTAGGCAAATATTTTTGTATTCTGCTACAGCCAAATTATATCTTCAAGTGAAAGATTTTCAGTCGCGAAGAATCTAACGGGTTATCGGGGTTCCGGCTCGACGTGCAGGAGTAGGAACGGGGTGGTTTTTAGTCAGTAAGAGTCTGACACTCCCTCCCGCCTCATCCAGGCGGAGGCATCATCATTCGATGATTTGCCCCCTTAAAAAAAAGTGACAGATTTTCACGCTAAACAAGACTTTTCCTAAATCAGGATTCAAGTCTGACACCATATCCTATATAATTATACTAGTGACCAAACTATAGTAAAGATATATTACCTAAATGAAAATGTGAGAATCCTATACAGACAAATGGCCCACATAACACTCCGTTAACAAATAGAGGTGTGTATGCATTTCCCATAACCGCGTGCGTCAGTTAACTGTTAATTATCGTTTAGATCAAACTGTTGTGCTAACTGAACAGTTAGGAACGAGTAAATGAATTAAATGACGTTGAATTCAGCACTAATTGAAATATTAGAGGTATTCTACAAGGAATAATAGACGTTATGTCATGGCAGTTTTAGCGTTTAATTTTCAGTGTCTTTTAATGAGGAATTTCGCACTACTAGACGTGCTGGTATCGGAGTCGCGGAGAACCTTACGGATTACTGGCGCTCCGGCTCGAAGTGCAGGAGAAGGAACGGGGTGGTTTTTAGTCAGTAAGAGTCTGACACTCCCTCCCGCCTCACCCAGGCAGGAGCAGTCATTCGATGATTATCACACCTTAAAAAAAGACGTGCTGGTATAGCTTTATTTCTATAGAACAATAAAATACTTGGTTAATGTCAAATCAGTAGTCCATTAACTTATGACAGCTATGTTGATTGGACTAATATGACTCTAAGTTTGTGTACGTTAACTGGTATACTTTATATGGTATTTAGGCTGGTTATTTATAGAAGTATGCATAGAAGAAAACAAAGGAAATTAATTAAATATTAAAATATATTATCAAGACAATGAATGAAAGTATCAACAATTTTTAATAATATCTGAAATGAAATTATTTCTGGCTGATACCAAATAACAACAAGTACCTACTAATAAACGAGCATGATGTTACATTAATATTTTATATTCGACAGAGGAAGTTGTAATGGACGTCATTCATTCATGTAATACGTGTTATCTGTATAGAGCACGTATCACTCTCTTTTAGGTTAAGCTACACTAGGTGCGGTTGGTCAATGGATGGGTTTGCAGGTGGCCGTCGTTGATCTTTTATGTGTTTATTATGGGTTAGAGAGGCAGATGCGCTGATGGATAAGATGATGGTAAGCAATTGTCGCCGCTTGTGCTTTCCCATCGTTTGGAGGCTTTGGGACTTCGGTAACCTCACTCACACAGCGAAATATAGCGTACGCAGTTTCACGGCGGGTTTCTGTGAGGCTTGATTTATCATATGACTCTAGTAAGTTAAACCGGCCCATTTGAGACTAAGCACGGCTCTCCCACGCAATACATCTGTCTCGACAAAACTCGAGTTTGGCTGAACCGATTTGGACAATTTTGGTCTTCAAATGTTCATGGAAGTCCAGGGAAGGTTTAAAAAGTGAGAGACCAATTTTTTGGCGCAACGAAGTTTGCCGGGGGACATTAGTCTTTTCTCCTGTGTCGTGAGTGAGTTAAGAAACGTACAAGTTCACATACACAATGACACCCAGACCCGAAACAACAATATGTGGATCAGACAGTGTTGTTCCGTACGGGAATCACACGTTGCACGGTAGCCGGTTGCCCAGCCACCGCACCAATCGCGCAGTCGATAGCTAGAGTCATAGCTAGTACCTATGCGATAAAAATTCTGAATGGAAACAGTATATTGTATAGAGGTATATTTTTCATTAAACCTGGTGTTAAACAAACAGAATAAGGTCATATGACACAACATCAGATCACACATAATGACTCATATTACGGCAGCTATTTACTTACATTTAATAACTGTGTAATGTGCGTATAAATAATTATATTGGATTCTTTATGAACTTTGTCGTACGCCTTGACCTCGGTTCTTTAATGAAGTACTTGTTTAATAATAATCTTATATGGGTATGTTAGAATTTTGAACCCAACTTCAGAGAAAAGGTGGAAGATTTAATTAATATTGTAAACTTTATATTATTATTGTTATGTTTTTATAATAAATAACAGCGTGCGCTGTCGCGGCGATGTCGGGCAGCCTACACTATCAGTAGGCTCTCTAGGCTAGAAGAACCCCTGTATGGTTCGAAACTAGTAGAGCCTTTCTCAGTATTTTCACGTGAGTAACCCGCGATTTTTAGTTAATTATTATTGTTTATGTATGTTACAAGTATCATCATTATCATCATGTTTACCAGTCGTCACCTCCCCCCCCTAGTGACTTCGAGGTTGGCTATTTAGAAGCAACCTACATCTAGCGGCTTCCTTACACGTTTATCAGATCGTCCAGTCTCACAAGCCTGGAAGTCGTTGGAGATGCTAATATGATTATGACGTCTTTTTTTCTCGAAATTTTTGAAGCATGTCACATATTAGGCACACTTTGCCATTTGACCAAGAGACTGTTAACGAAAACAGCACCTCTCCGTCTACACTTCCCGTTCTTATTTACATTTTAATTTTAAATGCAAGTATTTACTGAGACATTCCTCAATGTACCGCTAATACTTTTAAATACACAATTAAACGCAAAACGGTTTAACTAAAGAATGTCCGTGGTACTCATGACTTTAATGCACATTTTTCTGCTAACTCTGTTTCAAATGTTCATTCTATTTAATTGGAGAGATTCTAGAATATAGTTAGGAGCGGAACTGATGGAACTTTAAGAAGTGTCTATGAAATCTTATCTTATACTCTTATGTATACTTACTGTTATATAAAGCGGAAGAGTTTGTTTTTTTGTTTGTTTGTTTGAACGCGCTAATCTCCGTAAGTACAAGTCTGATTTGAATAATTATTTTTGTGTTGGATAGCGCATTTATCGAGGATGGCTTTATAACTGCTACGATCAATAGGAGATGAGAAAAGCGTGTGAAACCGCGCGGAAGTAGCTAGTAAGCCATAAGGATCATTACTACGATCCTCACTCTGTATTTTTACCGATCCCTGAGATCCCGACATAAGATCAAATTGGATCCAATTCATATACATGAATTGGATCAAATTCATATACATTTGTACTGGCTCTTTGTTCAACTGGCTGTAAGTTCCTGTAACATCACTAATAGGTAGTTTGGTGATGCACCGTATACCTGTCATAACCTGTGACACATTAAGCAGCAAATAATCTGAACCAGGACCTGTCTTAGTCATATTTATAAATGCAAGACAAAAGAAACAGTACTTTATATTAACTAATTAATTTAAAAACAAGAATGGATATTACGAACACCTTTTTATAGCCGGATTTTATAAAAATTCTAGCAAAAAGTTTTAAGATGCTAGAGGTCGGATAAATGCCAACTAGTGATTTCTGAAGGTCGTGAAGATGCGGCATTACAAGGCCGGGCAGAGACTAGGAAATAGCAGCTCTGTTTATCAATATGTAAACATGAGAAACTGGTTTCATTGTCCGTTTTATTTATCAAGCTATTTTCGTAAAAGATTTTGCATCATTTTTGTTATGTTTATAAAATAGTGTCATTGTAGTTTTTCCTGGTGAGTACGCAGTACGATCTCTGGTGGTTCACCGTGATGATGTGAGAGTAGGTAGTAGAGAAGGAACAGTATACTATGACGTAATTGGTAAGTCACCTAGCCTCGTTTACATTGGCTAACCAGCCGCAATCCTGGCTTTTTGCCAACTGGTCGGCACTGTCCAGGCTCGAAACAGCTACAGAAGACCACACAAACAAAATCCAAGAATGGTTTCAATTCCCGTACGGATTTTTATGTAAAATTCCAAAGGGTTTTTATGGTATCCTCAGATGTGGTGTTTAACAATGGCATAAAATCTATACAATATACAAAAATAAATCATGGTACAATCGTGTAAAATTGTTTAAAACGTGAGGAAAATATACGTACTTAATTATGAAGTTATAATTAAAAACTCACCTTCAAAGTCAACTTGGTCCCGCAGACGGCACATTTGAAGCAGCCACTATGGAAAAAGGTGAAATCCTTCAACGGACCGACCCTATCCACCTGATACACAATCTCGTTGCAACGAAAGCACGTACTTTCATAAAAATTCGGTCGATACATTATTACTAACTTATTGTTCTATCACCTCATACTAAACATCACTTGCACTTCAACACTTCACTGACACTTTAGATTACACTCATTCGGGCACCTGGAATTTAATAACTTTTTGTAAGTAAAGAAAAATAAGATTTAATTTATGGTATTATACACTTTTTTAAAAAACAAGATTCGTTCGCGGTTTTTTGTTCTCTTCTTTTTTTAAAATTGTCTTTTGTCAATGGTTTTGTTATGAAAACTGTGTAAAATTAAAATTACAGATTAATTAATCGATTTTATTTCTGGACTTGAATCGAAATGATTAATTCAAATTCAAAATTAAGACTCTTCGAGTAATGACAAACAATATTGACAATCAATGAAATGATTTTTTTTTCTAATTCATAATTCAAATTTGTACGCGGTTAATGAAAAAAGGTTTTATTGTTTTATGTTGTGCTGTTGTTGCTCCAATTCTGATTACGTTTTGTTCTACATATTTCATTTATTTTTATTTTCTATAATACATTAAAATTAAATCGTGATGTATTTGAAATAGATAATCACAGGTAGTAAACATTGTATGACTCACTAAACTTGACTACCAGTTAAATCTGCTTTAATATGCATTTAAATAAGTACAGTATGGTAACCAAATTCATCGTCCCCTTCGTGGACACGCGATTATATTGATCGTGAAACACCCATAGTAAATGACCACTACGGTTCAGTGACCCCGTCATTCATAACATTCATCAAATATAAATTAATCGTTCAAGGCTGAAGGTGTAACAGTAGTTGTTAAAGTAAAAGTTTTTGTTCCTTCCTAGACTTGAAACAGTTATTGAGTTTGTCATAAAAATAGGACTTAATTGTAATAGGTACTTCATTTTCAGAGGGATAACCTCCAAAATCACCAACTCGCATTGAGCAAGCGTGGCGATTAATGCTAAAACCTTCTCTGTGTGAGAAGAGGTTTTACTCGGCAGTGGGCATTTATAGGCTGTTGATGAGGATTAATGATTCTCGAAAATAATGGCGCCATTAAGCAGTTTTCTACATGATCTCTAAAGTAATTTTGGTTTGACATGTGTACTTGTGCTACGGAGACCACATACCATCAGGTGGATTATTGCAACCTACAGCAATATAAAGAAAATCGCGATATACCTACTTATATATGTATAGGTAGTCTTCAGTTTTCAATTAGACATAACATAACATCACGCCATTTATCCCCGAAGGGGTAGGCAGAGGTGCTCATTACCTCATTACGGCACTTAATGCTATTATACAACGTAGCACCCACTTTTCACTATTTAATTTATGAGTCCCATGTAATAGGGGGTGAGTCTATTGCTATATACCGGGCACAATTCCAGACCCCGTGCTACTACTGAATTTTAAAAAAAAACAGTAATACTTTGACCCGGGAATCGAACCCGAGACCCCTTGCCCGGCAGTCGCACTTGCTACCACTCGGCCAACGAGGCAGTCAGTTTTCAATTGGAGTAATATAATAAACTAGGTTTAACATTTTATCCTTTTAGAACTACAAGATGGAAAATCGTGGCTATGTTTCCTCAACATGTCCTGATATTCTGAACACTTTCCACAGAATATCGTCCAGCTATTGATGCGTTGCATCACTGCGGTTGTAAATTTTCGCAACGAATGCCGTTCCTCATACTTGGAGGCTCTACGCCGGCTGGTTGCGTGCAGCCTCTGGGTGTGTGTGGCGCAAATGCTAAGCGGAATAGAGGTTTCCAGAAAAAATGAGTTTGGTCAAATCCATGTATCTGGATCATTGAAGTTATTGAAGGTCTATAATTATGTGATTAGACGGCAAAATTCAAAATTGGTTATATTTGTTAAATGTGCGGGATTATCTTGTGGGGATGCATAGGTACATTGTTATCGCCTATATATGAAATGATTTAATAAATGTACAACAGTTGGCACTCAGACAGCGCACGTTTCATTTCTCTCTCAACACACATGTAACCTTACACTTGATGATGGCGGTCTTACAAATATCGTCCGGATTAATCAATACATTATGATAGGCTTTTTTAATATCAATTTTCGAGAACACTGTTTTTCCTGCTAAGAAATATGTAAAATCTTGTACGCGGGGTATCGGATACCTATCCGGTTTTGTAACTGCATTAAGTGCACGGTAATCTCCACATGGACGGAACTGTCCATCTTTTTTGGGCACTAAGTGTAAGGGACTAGCCCAGGCTGATTTGGACGGTCTGCATATACCTGCTTCTAACATAGTTCTAAATTCTTCCTTAGCTATTCGATATCGCTCGGGAGCTAATGGTCTAGGTTTACAGTGAATAGGAGGACCTGTTGTGTCGATATAATGATAAATAGAGTGCTTCGGAGCCTCTTTAAATGACATAGGTTTGAGAATCTCTGGATATTTAGTTAAAATATTATATTTAGGATGATCACTTCGTAATATCGATATTGCTGACACATAATGGTTTACGATCGTTCCTTTGATTGCCAGATTGGTTGTTTTGTCTAATAAACAACGACCACTGATGTCTACAATTAGCTTGTGATGGTTAAGAAAATCTACACCGAGTATAGGTTGTTTGACATTGCATACTACAAATGTCCAGGAGAAAGGTCTGCGCAATTTTAAATCTAATGTTAATGTCTTAGTACCATACGTTTTTATTACTGACCCGTTTGCGGCATAATTATAGCTTAAATTCACAATTATAATCTAATTCTATTTTGTTTTTAACTATGTATTTAGGGATTACAGAAATACATGCACCAGAATCTATGAGAAATCTGATATTAGATTTTTGGTCACTTACGATAAGGCGGTGGTCCTTGACTGCACAACCTCCCGCTACCGGTTGTAGTCTTCTCAGTTTTCCGGATTGGTTGGTGCTGTCTTCGTCTTCCAGTTGCAGGGCGCTACGCATTTCGTAGCTCTGCTCCTGAACTTGAAGTGATACGGGCACAACCAGTTTGGACTTTCGGGCGTTCTTCGTGGCCTTGATCGAGAACGCGACTCCACAGAGTTTCTGTATCCGCTCCTGCTTCTATGCCTTCTTCTTCCTCTGTCCATTTCCGCTATCTTTAGGTTTATTTTCGCTATTTCTGCCTTGATTGTAGCTATATCGAAAGCTGTTGAACTTTCTTGGTTGCTGCGGGCTATTTCGCTGACCTGTACAGTTTGGTGGGTCTCCATTACTTTGTCTGCTATGACGGCTAGTTCTTCCAAATCTTTCGCTGACGTCACTGTGAGGACTGCTCTTACAGGTGCAGGCAGGTGTCCTTGCCATAATATTTTTAGTGTGTCTGCTTCTATTTTACCTCTTGCTAGCTCCTTCATTTTTCGTAGCAGTTGACTGGGTTTTTGGTCTCCTAGTTCTATTTCAGATATCAGTTTTTGAATTTGTCTCGTTTCGGATTCTTTGTAAATTTGCAATAGTCGATTTTTGAGGGCTTCAAACTTGTTGCATTCCGGGGGGCTCGCAACAATGTCCGCAACTTGCTGGATTACCTCCTTACTGAGTTTTGCCACAACCATGAAGTATTTGTTGGCGTCCGAGGTTTTTTGAGGTGCTAATATGGCTTCGACTTGTAAAAACCATAATCGGGGATTTTCTGGCCAAAATTCCGGAATCTTACTTGCGATAGTTAACGACGAAATTTTGGCGGTTGATTCTTCTGTTTTCGGTATTATAGTCGCTGGAGTTGGCTGCTGTGGCGTTTGTCCGAATTGTGTATTCATTTTTCTTGAATTTAGTGCACACGTGGTAGTAGATGAGCGTCGTATATGAGCGTTATGTGTCGCCTACGTTACTGGGAATTATGAGTAGTCGGGGTCACCAGTGTAAGGTTACATGTGTGTTGAGAGAGAAATGAAACGTGCGCTGTCTGAGTGCCAACTGTTGTACATTTATTAAATCATTTCATATATAGGCGATAACAATGTACCTATGCATCCCCACAATCTAATGGGATTTTATATAGAGACGAATAGCCGATAATTACTTCCAAATACTATTCACACATAACATTTAATTATTACCCTCCCCTGCCCCAATCTCCCCAATCCCTGAATCCCCAACGATCCTCAAACTCCTAATCCCCCAAAAGCCGGTAACGCACTTGTAACGCCTCTGGTGTTCCAGGTGCGACGCCGATTGCTTACCATCAGGAGACCCGTTTGCCCGTTTACCGGCTTATGCCATAAAAAAATCATATGAATTATATTATTTATTGATTTCTCTTTTCTTCTTTAATCTGCTAAATATTTATGCTGCCCCGATATGGACAGTTGCATAGTTGTTTTGTGCATCACATTCAACTTTATAATCTGATCTCGCTGAACTTTATAACTTAGGCCACACATCAAAGTAGTCGGTAAAGTATTGGAACGTGCAAGCGTAATGATACCCTGCCTTAGTATTTATGTGTTCCATACTATTAAATGGTCGCAGCAAAAACTGTGGCAATTATGAAAACTACGCACTAGTTTACAGGTTAACGGTGTTGGTAGCACGATATTGGCATACATTACTGACTTTTTTTTTTGAGGGGGCAGTATCATCCTATGACTTCTCCCGCCCGCGTGAGGCGGGGGAGGGAGTGTCAGATTTTTACTGACTAAAAATCCACCCCGTTCCTACTCCTGCACTTATAGCCCCGGCAACCCGTTAAGTCTTCCGCGGCTCATAAAATATTCGCTGAAATAGACTATTGATAAAGGTAGTAAAGGACCCAAGTTAAAATAACATATTCCTTTACTATGTAGGTACCAAAAATGTGAAATAACACTATCTCTCGTCATCGTCTCTTTTACGCTTTCACACATAAAGTATCTTCTGCATTGATTTTGATAATTTTTTTGAACTATTTTGATTCTTTTGCCAAGCACTGTTGCTATCTAGCAACCTGCAATCTAATCTTACAGGTGTATGTTAAATATACAATTTTAAAATCCGGGTCAAATATACTAAAAATAAAGAACAAGATAGACTTTTGATTCTATACCTCTATAAATGTGACATCATTGAAACCGTGAGAATATTTTTAAAATATTTTTTTTTATTTTTTTATCAATACATTTATGTTGTACATAATATTAATGTTAATCTTTTGTAAATTATACGTCTAGACTCTGCACAGCAGTCCGTTATCAAGTCGAACAAAATAAGGGTAAGGCACCCGTATTTTGTTCGACTTGATAACGGATATCTTTACTCGAAACAGTTCAGGGCATTATTGACCAAAACTTTAATGATTTTGTTGTGTGATAAACTGTCATTTGTATAACCGTATTAAGGTGCCAAAAACTGAACGAAGGGCACTTCAATAATTTATTTAATTAGTCAATTTTATGGTATAACAACATAATTTAAAATCTGATTAAATTGCTATGATAAAAGTCAATTAACGCTGACCAATTCCCATGATAATGAATAAATAATTAACATAATTTATCTTAGCAAAACACGTATTAAAATTACATAAAAACAATATTAATTTTATAGCAAAAGTATATTTAGAAATGTATTCATATAAAAGGTGTTTTCAATAAAAACTTGCTAATCTAAGTAGGTAGCACTTTACAGACCATAAACTTAAAAAATAAAGGTTTTCTGCCTACTATGAATAATATTAAGAACTATAAAATGTTGCGAACAAGCTATAAAATAACACCCATTTGTTATGTGGAGATAAAAAAGGTGCGAAAATGGAAAACTATAGTAAAAAGTCACCACCATTTGTCCCAGTTTTGCACGATAACTATTCCCAGACATTCCTAGACTACATATCATAACATCACACCTTTTATCCCCGAAGAAGAAGGCGGAGGTGCACATTACGGCACTTAATGCAGTACAATGTAACATCCACTTTTCACTATTTATGTTATGAGTCCTATGTAATAGGGGGTAAAGGTATTGTCATATACCGGGCACAATTCCGGACACTGTGCTACTAAATACAGTTTTTTTTAAAACCCAATAATATTTTTCTCGACCCGTGAATCGAACCCGAGACCCTATGCAGGCAGTCGGCAGTATCTACATATATACCCGTGATAATGCTGTACTGGACTATGAACCTTCATTACATAAGAGAGGGGTTTGCCATAATTTTCACGCTTGCCAGGCAGGTTAAAGATAGCAGTTTTAATTGTTCACGTTTATCAGAAGAGAAAAATCAGAATCCATTACGATTTTTGAACAACTTTACGTAATTTAGAATAATATATTATGTATCGATATTTTATCGTATTCCCACGGAACCCTATTCAATACTATAGAAAAAATATATATAAATAAAAATATATATTCAATACTATTGATTTTGAAAGCGACATTAAACGGTAATGGACGTAGGAGCAGTTTTTGGCCAGCGTTGGTCAACGGCTCGGCGGGCGGCCGTGGGCGATGCGTGGGCGCATCAATGATCCTAAAAACTACTTTTACTTTAGATTTCTTAATGTAATCTGGTATTGTACATGGACAGGTGTAGTGTTATTTATGTTTGATGATACTATCGATGGGAAAGAGCCCAAGGCGGCTTAGAAATATTTAAATAGAATGCCTTATTGGTTTACCTGGTCGGAAGCTTAGTAGAAAAATCTAGAATGGTACCCAGGCAGAATAAAATTTGTAGGTCCTATAGTCTTAGGGTTAGAAGCAGCATTCTCTAAAATTTTCGGTGGACTTTCTGCGATCTAAGTTATCTGCTCAGCTTGTAAATAACGGCCAACACCCTCTTTGTTTGAGGGGGAAAATGAGCCAATGACTTCTTACGCCTTGGGTGAGGCGAGAGACTCTTAAGGGTCAGACAGTTAAGGCTATATCTAGAATACATCAAGCTAAATATATAAAATAGTATTATTTATACATTTTTTAAATGATATCTTTTCGGAACACACTAGATTACCAATGCCCTGAAATACCACTATCTCAGAAGAACAATGCCACTATTCTCTTATCAATCGTACCTACACTCTAACAATTTGAAACTAAACATCACATCAACAGTCTGTAACTGCCCACTGCTGACCAAACGCCTCTTCTCACATGGAGAAGGTATGAGGTATGATATTAATCACCATACTTGCTCTATGCGGGTTGGCGATTTCATACTTATAATTTGAAATTATAAACACAGGTTTCTTAACAATGTCCTCCTTCATCGTTTGTCAGTGGTGTCTAGATAATCTTAGAAAGCAACTACATACATATAACTTGAAAAAAGGTACATTGGTACTTGCCGGTGGAAGGTTTCGTATCCATACCCTCATGTATGAGAAGCGCGCGTCTTAAACCTCCGAGCCACCACAAGAACAACTTATTCTTTATGCTTTAAATAATTTGTCATTAGAACACACTAGATCACGTAACCAATGCCCTAAAACACCACAACTATCTCAGAAGAACAAAGCCAGAACTGTGCTCTTATCAAACGTACCTGAACATAAACAATTTCAAAACTAAACTAGGGTAAATAGTACTTAGAGGTAGATAGTGCGGTTAGTGGTGGCACCACATCTTACCATCATTCACCAGCATTCACCACCAGTTGCCACTCACCGAAGTATGGTCATGAGTGTGATCCATATTTATGAGCCATGTAAGGCTTATCGGTTTATATTTGCATAGTTGCCGTCATATAGTGATCTCGTTTAGGCATAGTGGTGTGCTGTGTAGCGTCGTGGGCTTCATGAAATAGTTCGGTTCATGAGGTGGGTTAAGAATTTTTTTTGTAGGGCCACCAGTCCTATTTTGTCGTGAAAGTCAATGGGATTCTTGTGCAAAATAAAATTGTCGATGGTATATTTTAAGGAAATTGAGAATTCAAAGAAATCACTAAAAGCTAGAGAAAATACAATATAGTTACTCTTACGGTTAGAAACTTCAAAGTCTATAGAACAAGTAAAACTTAAGCAATTCTTTGTACAAGGATGATAGAGATGTCTACTGAAACGCACTAAAATGTAACTGAAAAAGTTGTCATCATCATCATATCAGCCATAAGAGGTCTACTGCTGAACATAGGTCTCCCCCAATGACTTCCAGATTTGCTTGAAAAAGTACCTATTTCATATTATAGGTCACATTCCTTATATAAATAAAAACTATAAGAATCACCAAACTACAATTAGGTATTTAGTTCGATTTTTACAAGCGGTCGTACGATCGTGTCGCATCACTAGCAGGTTGCGCACGCGCATAGTAGTCGCCATTGCGGTGGCATGTAGTTTGCCCACATCCCAGTTATAAGGCGAAGGTAACCGAACGACTTACGAATGCTGGCATACATTAGCTGTACATACATTTCTAGAAATAATTTCGAAGAAAGAAATATACCTCTAATATTTCCTTCGTTCATTAAATGTGTGTTGTGAATTATTTTGAAAAAAAAGATGGAATGATCTTAATTTTACAACATGGTAACAGAAATCTGTTACCAACGGTTTTCATGGCATGGTCAAATGAAATAACTAGTTTATCTGACTTTTTGGTGTTATGACTATCACCAAAATAAAATATACCAAAAAATCTCTCTGTCGTGACGTACAAGAAAGAAATACTTTTTGTAAGGATTTAAACTTACGATGAAAAGTGATTTGATTTAATTTTAAATGATTAAATAATCTTAAATCATCAAATCGATTGCGATCAAATGATGCAAATATGCAGAAAAAAAATCACCAAAAAGTTATTTAATCTACATATTTTGCAAAATTTATGGCTTCCGCTCCGAATGCATGTAATATGTATGTTAGATAGTTTAGAACGTCCAAATGAATAAAAAAGTATATTAATAAGAACGGTTTATTTTTAAAATATTATTACATCTTTTGCCTGCGGTTTCGTTCGTATTAATGCATGATGTAATATCTATTCCATGTCATCTCTTTTGGATTTTATAGTCATAAGAGAATATCTTAAGTTTAGCGAATAAAATGTGTGCTTTCATCAAAATTGGGCAGTACACTTCACTCAATGCCAGTACTCATCAGACCTTAGAATCAATCCCAGTAGTAGCACGGAGTCTGGAAATGTGTTCGGTATATGGCAATAGGCTCACCCCCTATTATATGGGACTCATAACATAAATAGTGAAAAGTGGGTGTTACATTGTACAGTGGCATTTAAGTACCGAAATGTGCACCTCTGCCTACCCCTTCGGGGATAAAAAAGCGTGATGTTATGTTATGTTACTTACAATCAAATATTAGTTCCCTTGCTCGGGAATCGCATTTAAGGCCAGTCGACTGACGAGGCAGTACTATTTATTTTTATATTAAAGCTATATTTAGTCGTTATTTCAAGTCGGTCAAATAGTCCCCTACAGCAAAACCATTATAATCGCCCAGTTTTTTGACATTTTTGCTTACGTAATATCACAAATTAGGTTCAAAGAGAGCAATTTATATCCTTCATAATATTATGTTTTATAAATAATCGTTGAGCAAGATTTGGTCAATATCCGGCATTATATTGAATGCAAAATAATTTATTATACGCCTGAGACCCTGACATTTTTTTAAATATCTTTTTATCGTGTCTGTGATTTTCATTCAACAACTTGTAAGTTTGAAGGGCAAGCTAATTAGTGTACTAAACAATCTCTGTCATCAACAAAACTAGTACAGCATACAAATAATATTACAGTATTTAAACCAGCGTTTCCCAGCCTTTTCAGCCCACGGACCCTTTGGAAATCAAGACACGGAAAGTGGGTACTTTCTAAAATAGCACAATAAAAACGAATTACGTATTTATTTTAGTGATGTATGTGTAGTATCTGTAATACTAAAAAAACAAACACAGAAGGTAATTAATATGAAAAATATGAAAAAAAAAAAAACAAATTATTGTGAAGGTGCATTTTTGCAACTAAATCAGGGATATTCGGGTTGATGTCGCTACTGCTTAGTAGTAGTCTGTAGTCTTAAATTAGATCCTACTTTGTTAGCCATTTTTGAGGCCCTTTTGCATTTAATGAACGATTTATGTGTGGTCCAGAGATGACACCGCGGAACTCCATCCATACATATACTCGCGGACCCCCAGGGGTCTGCGGACCACAGGTTGGGAAGCAATGTTTTAAACCATTTACATACAGCGTAATCTTAATGATATTTAGGAATAACGACAGGAAAATAAAATGAATGGTGTACTTAAACATGGAATGAAATGGAACGGAAGAAGACGACCAAGGAAGAGATGTTAAGAATGATGAGAGAAAGAGAAAGGAGGTGTGATAGGATTACGTTTGATAGAGAAGAACTGAAGGAGGCGTGTTACGAGGGCCCTAGACCTCATGTAACTTGAGATTAAGGCAAGAAGATGATGAAAATAATGAATTGCAATAACGACTAATGGGAGAAGTTAATGACCAACCGGGTTTTTATCAGAAATTTAATATAATCAATGTGAAATATAAACATCAACCCAAAGGTCGAGATGAAATTAATTTCGGCCGTCAGACAGTCTTATTACATTTTGTTTATTATTATTCTATAAAAATGTCTACAAACCAGTTTTGATGTGGTTTACTGGTTCCGATAAGTTACATAATCGACAAGTTCTCTCATATGTATCGTGAAGATATTGTAATTACTAGTTTTTGAGTTTTGGTAAGAATTGAAGTTAAGGCATTATTGTAAATTTTTATTTGAAACGGGAATATGTGTAAATAAATGATGTTCATTGTTAAAAATCTATCGATAAGATGTATATTGTGTCCATATTTGCAAAAACAAATATTATTCTATTCTTTAGACATTTCCTTTATTCAACAACAGAATAGTCACAGGTGCGTTGCCGGCCTTTTAAAAAGGAATACGCTCTCTTGAAGATTTGAAGGTTACGTACATCATTTTTAAAGCTATTTATTAATTTGTGTCAAATTTATTAAGTTTGACACAAATTATTAAGTTTTTACCTCTAGTAACAATCTGATCGTACACCAAAAATTGTTTACAATTTATTTTACAAAATATTTTTAAAACGTTACGTAATTATTGTATTAAATAACGTTATATATTTATATGAGTTTTTTAAATATATAATGCATGTTTAATGTATAAAATATTTTCCGCATTGATTATATATCGGCTATCTAGATAGACTATTTTAAAACTAGACTTGAAAGCTTACGTCATTCACTCTCACTTTGAAATGACTTTTTTATAAACTTTTTATTTTGGTAGACTATTGAATAACTATTTTAACTAGACCTCTTAGTTGGTTGATGATTGGGAAGTTCCGGTAAGGTTAAATCAAAGAAAAACATAGAAATAATGAAGAAATTACTTAGGTACGATTGCTTTTGGCGGGCCAAGATGTTATGAGGCCCTATATACAGTATCTTGTTGTTGATGTGATGATGACAAATTGAAAGAAGTAGGTAAGTTAAACAGCTTTAATGGATTTGGCATATATTATGGCATAAGCCGGTAAACGAGCAGATGGATCACCTGATGGTAAGCAATCGGCGTCGCCCATGGACACCTGGAACACCAGAGGCGTTACAAGTGCGTTACCAGGCTTTTGGGGATTAGGAGAGTTTGAAGACCGTTGGGGATTCAGAAATTGGAGAGATTGGGGAAGGGTAGGGTAATTGGGCCTCCGGTAACTTCACTTTTTTACATAAATAAATATTATACGTAGACCATGTATGAAGTTAAGGAATAGTGTTGTAGACCATACTTACTTATTAACCGCACCCAACAAAAAGTATTAAGTACACATAAGTAAACATAATAATGTTGGGTGACAATAGAACATCAAAAATGAAATGAAGGTACTGTAGAAGTATACTGTTGTTTCTAACTTTGTATTAAAGGGTAAGATTACTACTACCCAATATCAATGTGACTTTTTGCAAGTTATATGTACTTTCTAAGATTGTTTAGACATCTCTGACAAACGGTGAAGAAAAAACATTGTGAGGAAACATGGGTTTATAATTTCTAATTCTGAGTTTGAAATAGCCAACCCGCATTGAGCAAGCTTTGTGATTAATGCTCTAACCTTCTCCGTGTGAGAAGAGGCTTTGCTCAGCAGTGGCTGTTGATGATGATGATTACTACTACCCATATTAATATATAGAATTTCAAAATACAAAACATTCAAAATCATACTCAGTAGTAGCATTTGCAATCGAAGGCAACAATCAAATGTGTGAATTAACAAAACGTATCTAGAAACAGTGGGAGTGCGCCTCAATGAGCATCCACAATTTGCAACATTGCCATTACTTGCAAAACAAATTCTATGCGTTTAACGTCTTCGTGATAAGTGCTTGTGACATACAAACATACATGCCTATATATCATATTACATGTCAAGAGCCTGTGACAGATATCTATTGAGCTATTGGACTGTCCACTACAGGAGTGACCACTACTATAGGTTCTAGTAGAAATTACTATACTTAAGTGATAAGACCGCCTTTGTGTACATTATTACTTTTTATTTATGTTTGTTATATCTTTTTTTCTGTATGTACTACAGGATGTAAATGGATCGCTTTCGAAACGCAACGAAAATTTTTTTTTTACAATATTAATCGTTTTTGTTTTCGTGTTATTGGTGCAATATCAGCCTAGAGCAGTTCATTACAATTATTATTAGGTACATAAAAGAAACATTTAATTCCTTACTTCTATGAAAATAAAACTTATTTTCTAACATTAGGCGTTTTTCGGGAGGGTTCCGTTTACACCCTGTATTATTACTGATGTGCCTCGTTGGCCGAGTGGTCGCAAGTGCGGCTGCCGGGCAAGGGGTCTCGGGTTCGATTCCCGGGTCGGGCAAAGTATTACTGGGTTTCTAAAAAATTCTCAGTAGTAGCACGGAGTCTGGAAATGTGCCCGGTATATGGCAATAGGCTCACCCCCTATTACATGGGACTCATAACAAAAATAGTGAAAAGTGGGTGTTACTTCTGTGTGCACCTCTGCCTACCCCTTCGGGGATAAAAGGCGTGATGTTATGATTATTACTGATGTACAATAAAGATTATCCTACCGTATTATGGGTCTCCTCTACATAAGATGAGTTTGCCATGAACACTCTACATAAGATGAGTTTGCCGTGTTCTCCACGCTTGGTAGGCGGTTGGGCGCAGTTTAAAAGGTTCAGGTATATCAAAGAACGAAACCAGTCTCAGTTAAATGTCAACTTGCGAAGTCCCTTATGGTCAAATTATATATTTTAATATAAAATATGTAGGTCAATTTTTGACATTCATCACAAAGGAGGCTCATTGACATAAGTTATTAATATCGGCTGTCAGTAGACTTTTATAATATCAGTGGGGAGTGAAAGGATAGTGAAAAATGGAATGAAATTGTGATTGAAAAATGTATGAACCAAGGAAACTATGCAACTAGAGAATTATATTGTGAACCTGATTGAAAAAGAGTAACCTATGGAGTTCTTCTCCATAGGAATGTACACCTTGGAATGAGCAAATAGCTTCACTTTTAAATTATTTGTTGACGTTCAAAAGTGCCGTCCTGGTCTAATTGAAATTGTATTCTATTTTACCATCAGTATAGGTAGTAAGTAAACCTCTGTTATAGGTAAGTTTTTACAAATTCTTGTATATATTTATGCGGGTGATAAGGACTTTTATTGGCTTATATTGTTTCTTGTATATGTGTTTCTATGGCGTCCGACTCAAGGTCGGTTGTTGCTCCTAAGTCTACCTCATAAAAGTCAACTATTCGGCGTTTCTCGTGAGAATTACTTGCATACGATTGACTCTGACTCAATCATTACGACTTTCAATTTTGTATTTAGGTCTGAACTCAATTTTGTTACTTAAAATTTTTGTGAAATTAATTTTTAATAGTTCTCATTTTTTTGCTGGTGTTACGAAACCTCAACGTAACGGATAACAACTGTTGCAAGAATGTGCACAGAGATATAACAGATACTAACCTGACTTAACCTTGTAAGGACGTCTGACTTATCAATTCTAACATAACTGTAAAACCTTGAGCAACAGAAATAGTTTCCTAAACACAATACGTAACAAAACTCTAATTCATTAAAACTGAAAAAAAGTAACATAAAAATACTCGGCAATGGTCAATAGTTTACACATCCAAACCTATTCCATACAGCCAGAAACGTCATGTAAACGTCAAAAACAGTATACACGCGAGATAGAAGAAGCAACTAAAACCATTTTCCACGAGAACAGTCCATTGGGTCTCACAGCACAATACACACGGTTAACGGAAACATCACGCAACGGTACATTAATAAAAAAAAGTTTGTGAGAAAAAAATAATAAAAAAAGTAAACGAACGAATCTTGTTTCTTTTTTTTTCTCCATCGATATTTGAATTAGATTCACAGACACCTGTCGGGTAGGTCATTTACAGTGGCGTTGCGGGCGCGCGGCTCACGCGGGGCACGGGCGAGAACTGTCCGCAATTGTTTACTGTAGGTTCGCCGTCGACTCTACAAAGAGCCTTTCTGTTTATGCGTTTCGTTTGTAGATAACTTATTGGCGCCTCTGTGAGGACATAATATCATATGACACTTAAGTTTCGATTTAAGCTTATGATATTCAATATATTCATTTCAATAATTTTAAAATACATAGTTTAGTAACCAAAATGTCTTAATTTTTTTTCATTAAATATAATCGTAATTAATATATGTATTTGTATTGTGTACAAAAAAGAAAAACACGAATTAATGAAATCAATTTATGCACACATAATGAAGTTAAAGCATGACTCATTATTAATCGTCCCTGCAGGACTTTACAATATTAAATGTTATTCTTTCTGTGATAAAATTGCTTTTACATATTCTAACAGTTTTTAGGGATCGTGGTTAGGAGGATCCCTAATTGAGCACTGCTTCTTCTGGTCGTGGGGTGCAGGGGGTTGAGAGCAACAACGGTGTTCGGATACTGGATATATTCACGTAAATCCCCAGATAGAACCGTTCACTCGGACCAGTGCGCAGTAACTGTCCGTGCCTCGCATACTTCACGCTCACACAAGTTTTTGCTTGCCTTGCACTCTGCCATACATACTTACATGTGTCCCTACAAGTTTATTTCCAATTATGACTAATATGTATGGGAGTACAATTACAGTTTATTATTCAGCTAATCCAATACATTAACGAGAGAGACTTCCAAGCTATAAAAAGAAAGAATGGTCCAAGAGTACTTCCTTGTGGAACTCCTAAATTTTGATACTGATAATTTAAGATTTTTTACAGTTGATTTCATTTTATTGATCAATATATTTTTTTAATCATATATCAATTTCGTTAGTTTGTCAATTGCATTAATATTTCAGTAACAACATGACATTTTTTAATAAAAGAAAGTGGCATAACTGGTCACAAGCTTTAGTTTATACATAAAAGTATTAAAGATCATTTAATCTCTTCGTTAACGTAAACCTAACATTAAATCATTTAACGTTTTTCCAATACTTTTAAAGAATATTAAAGTGAATGTAAGAACTTAAATGGAAGACTCCATATTTATCCAGCTCTGATCAATCTGCATAAATATGGATTTAGATGTATTTTAAGTAAAACTACGACATAAAAAAAATCCTAAAATGGGTCGACGCCCACGCTTTCTTATATAAAAAGAGCCAGTGTATGTTTCTAAACTGGCTCTTCTTTTTTTTGGGTTTAATATTTGAAGTTTACCTATTTTACCATCTGTTACTCAGCCCACTCTATGGCCAAGTGGTAGACACGGCAGTGTGGCTAGTCGGCACATCGGGCATTCCGACCGAGATCGCTCGCCGGCGAAAGTAAACTTTACCAATCTTAAGCGAGCCTCTTCACACACAACCCACAACACATTCTAAACTCCCCCCCTTCCAAATAAAGTACAATTTCCTATAACAAAAAACTAGCTTCTCCATCAACACGTGTTAAGGTGATATGAATTTTGTTTTATAGGATTAAGGTAGGTTTTTGTATAGTTTCTGAAGCTGATATTGTAAAATGATGGTCAAAGTATGGTGGACGGTGAAATAATGCCCCGTAAGGCCTAGGGATTCGTTTCTTATTGTGTTTAATTGTATGTTAATAGTGTGGTGCGATGCCCTTACAGTAAAACTTTCTGATTAAGAAATGTATTACTGGTCTTGTGAAGTTTATTCCTCTTCTTCTATACTTGGTTCTAGTGATATTGAATTTTCAGTTTTTATACAAATTATAAGTTAATTATTCCAGACTAAAAATTTACTCGACAATCGCAATCGATACTGCTTAAGCAGTTTTAATTTGTAGGTAGATAAATTGTGGTTAATTTAAAAAAAAATCTATTTAAGTATAATATCTATATATTATCATCATCATCATCTTAGAGACCAATAATGAACTCCGTAATGGATAAATAACTACATTGCAGTTTATATTGTAAAATAATTCCAGAAAACCGGTCGCGAAACCGGTCGCCCACTCGTTGATGTCTTTTATATAGGGAAACCCCTATATAAAAGACATCAACGAGTGGGGAAATACTATTCTGTAAATATGACACAATTTGAAGTTTATTGTGGTTTCCAATAATTTTGGTAAGTACTGAAAGATAAAAGTATTCACTATTACATTACCGGATCCTAAATAATTTGTAGATCACATAAATATTACTTGAATCAAACCTATAACTTTATCCGACAGCCATCTCCTTATTCTTAAGCTCATATGCGACATCTCGTATTTTCTACATGTATCGAGCTTTTCCCGTAGACAAAGGCCGACTCCAGAATTCCCGGGAATAAACCCTTCCTACTTACGCACCTAAAATAACGAGATATATTATTATGTTTTCGGCTTACTCACGTAATTATTTGACGAGGAACTCGACCAGTTGCCACACTAGAGGCCCATATTCATGAGCATTTCGCGCATTTCACGACCCGCGACGCGGCAACTGTCGCGCTGCTACTGCTATGAAACTAGTCGAGTTCCTTGTCAAATAATTCCGTGAGGAAGCCGAAAACATAATAATATATCAGTCATCCTCAAACACGTACTTTATTCTTTATCGTCTCTGTTGATACTGCTTAAGAATTTATTTTATTTAAATTTTATTCTAATTTATTAATTAAAATGTCTATGCGATGTATCATTATCATAAAATTTAATGATCATATTTCTATAACAGTCTTACATCTCCAGTATGTACAAGAACCAGTATGTCTACTTCATTCCATGCATTCCTGGCTGGAAAATTGCAACAAACATTCTAACTGCATTTCCTCACTGCATGCTACATGGCGATCATCTACGATTGCAGTTCAATTACCTTTTAATTAAATTAATACGTTCTAATTAGTGCAGGATTTTATAGATTATCTCGGTGTTTCTTGCTGTATTTTTGTTGACTGTTTGTTCAATATGTTTTTTAAAAGAAATGACTCAAAGGATGAAAATTAGGACACTAAATAATCTTTATATAGAATATAATAAAAATCGTGCTATTTTAAAAGTTGTCCCGCAAATAATTTCGTAAATTACTCTATAAAAACCATAAATAAATCTGAACGTTATAGTATCGAGCACGTTCGGTGCTCTGATTGGCCGACTGCAATGACCCAACCAATTAGACCGCCGAATGTGCTGTCATCATTTAATGTCGCTAGTATCGAACTCATTTATGTTCAGAACGTGAAACTTCAATCTCATTAAAGATTCAGTAGTAATTTTGCAAAAAGAAATTATCATGATGGACAAAAGAAGATGGAAAAAGGTTGTAATCGAGGATTCATATAAAACGGTTTGGTCTATTGCCAAAGACAGGGGACAATTCCATATGATTTTAACCGACTTAAGGGGTTCTCAATTTGACCTCTTTGTATGTATGCATGTATGTTTGTGCGCGATGATCTCGCAATCGGATAAACCGATTTTAATGCCGTTTAAGTAAAGTGTTTGTTAGGAGTAAGGAGAATTAAAGTGTGGGAGAGCCATGCTTCGGCACGAACGATCCGGCTTGACCGGAGTGATACCACGGCCTCACAGAAAACCGACGTGAAGCAACGCTTGCATTGTGTTTCGCCGTGTGAGTGAGGTTGCCGGAGGCCCAATTACCCTCCCCTTCAACAATCTCCCCAATCCCTGAATCCCTAACGATCCTCAAACTCCTAATCCCCAAAAGGTCGGTAACGCACTTGTGACGCCTCTGGTGTTCCAGGTGTCCATGGGCGACGCCGATGGCTTACCATCAGGTTATCCGTCTGCCGGCTTATGCCATAGAAAAAATGTTTTGGTATATTAATAAACCACAAAAAACCCCCCGGTTACAAACGGTGTTTTTAAACGTACTTTGTACAACTGCTGACGTAGAACTGAAGCTGAACTGCAAACGTAGTTTATGCGACTGCGTCGTTGGTCGAGTGGCCGAAAGTGTGACTGCCCGGCAAGGGGTCTCGGGTTCGATTCCAGGGTCGGGCAAAGTTACTTGTTTTTTTAAATTGTCATGTTTAGCATAGAGCCTGGAAATGTGCCCGGTATATGGCAATAGGCCCACCCCCTATTACATGGGACTCATAACATAAATAATAGGAAGTGGGTGTTACATTGTACTAATGTGTAATGTGCATTTCTGCTTACCCATTCGGGGATAAAAGGTGTGATGTTATGTTATGTAATTTATACAAGAGTTATTGATTTTTATATGGGTACTTACCTATAGTTCATACTTAACGATTAGAAGAGAGGTCCAAGACAGTACTGTTTAAAACATATTGCTACAAGTATCGATCTAATGTATTGCTATCAACTTTTTGTCAGGAACCTGAACACAAACAAGTGCATCTGCATTTTTAATGTGGTTCAATAGATGGCGCTAGGAGTATAATAACAAAAATATCGTTAAATGCCTTATCTATTCTAGAATTACAGGCTAAATTAAGTAACCTAGTTTTCTTTAGTAGTTCATTGTCATCCACTTATCAGGAAGCTAAGGAATTTAAACATGATATTTAAATGCTGACTCAGTTGTTTCATAAGTAGGATAGATTAAGTGTATGATTCTGGGAATACTGTTCGTTCTTCATCGAGATTCTGTTCTGGACGAGTTTTACGTAGCCCCACACTAAAATTTTCCCCTATGTTGTGGGAGTGTTTGCAAAAATACAAGTTCACATACACATTACACCCAGACCCCGGAAAATAATCTGTGGATCACACAAAGACTTGTTCCGTAAGGGAATCGAACCCGCGACACCAGCAGCCAGTTGGTCAGCCACCGCACAAACCGTAGAGTCAGAATAATTTATGTAATATGCACTAAAAGACGTAGGTATAATGTAATTACACCAAACATACGGTTGAATTGAGACCTTTGAAAAAACTAACTTATTAGGGAATAGCTTCGGGTCAGAATGGGAACAAGTATCTAATAAAAATAAATACACAAAAACAATTTCTTATTAAATAGTAATGAGAATTTATTCAAATAATAATGATAGACCTAAATTATCACATTAAATAATATTTCTTAAAAATCTAAACGTTGATACAACGCATAATTATGTAGCCTAATTAATAAAATAACTAGTTGTTAACATAACTAAACAGAAGTATCCACGATTATCTTCTTTAGTAAAAATAATATAAATTATATATTTATTGTCATATCACAAAACATATTTATTATGTACCAGAGAGATTGTAAACATATTTTTTTAAAAGAGTAACCAATGGAGTTCCTTGCTCGTTCCCATTCGAATCTATTTGGAACGAGCATTTAGCTTCACTGACGACAGACTACTATTTATTTTGTATTTGTTGACGTTTTAAACGTACCAAATTATGGTTTTATTGAAATAAATGACTTCGACTTTGGCCTTGATTGTGACTTTAGTTAATATAAATTCAGAGAAGATTAATAATCGATATATATAAATAAAAATGAATTTCCGTTCGTCAGTCTCGCTAAAACTCGAGAACGGCTGAACCGATTTGGAAATTTTGGTCTTGAAATGTTCGTTAAAGTCCAGGAAAGGTTTAAGGGGGGTTTGGAAGATTATAACTTCAAATGCTCTTTAAGTACCAGTGCACCATGGTCGGCTCTTCTAGTGGTGCTCATTGCTCATGATAGGCAGAGCGATTCAGAAGTCTGATAGCATCATGAGAGTTTTTACATTTCATGGCCAAGAGATGGCGCTAGTGAGACGTAAGCCCCGTCCCAAAGAAGACAATCATGTGTACTTCTTGTGTGTCTAGTTAAGTAAAACTGTTATTTAACGTTGTGGCTGCATCGACTGGCTGGTGATGGCGATCTCGAACTGAGGCAACGAGTTGTGGTTCTTCTTCTTCTGAACTACATCTGTGCCCCAAGCCCACTGGAAAGAAGAGAAAAATATGATTAGCACGTTTTTGTCAATATGATTGGCATTTTGATACATTTAGCAAAAGGGATTGTAATTTGTATAGTTACAATTGTATTTTTTTCAATCGCAAAGTCATAGCTTTGCTTAATAACAAACTAGCGATCCGCCTTGGCTTCGCACGGGTGTAATATGCATATATTATACATAATTATAAACCTTCCTTAAGAATCAATCTATCTATTAAAAAACCGCATCAAAATCCGTTGCGTAGTTTTAAAGATCTAAGCATACATAGGAACAGACAGACGGCGGATAGTGACTATGTTTTATACTATATAGTGATATAAATATAATGGGTAATACGTATCTATCGTCAAATTTGGATGACTCAATCACATCTTTCGTGGTATTGATAAGAATTTGGAATATGCAATAACTTAATACTATATTAAAATACAATATATTTTAACACATAAAATTGATCAATTTATCTTATCTATCACAATTTTGGCTCTGTCATCTTCCGTACGATTTAATTATTCATTTATTTATTACTGTGTAGCTATTAATACCTTATTCGCAGATTAAATCTTCAATAAATGAGTTGAGTGTACCATTTTTTGTCAACAATTCCGAAAAGTTAATAGGTTACGAGAATAAAATCGATAAATATCCACTAAAGTTGATTGAATCTATGCAAATATAATAAAGATGAAAGAATTAAATGCTTGTATGTTTGCATTGAATAGGCTCCTAAACTGCTGGACCAATTTAAATAACTTTAAAACTTACTTTTTAGTTAACTTTTCGCATAGTACAGGTTAAATTTAAACCATGCAATATTCTTACAAGATAGAGACCTATATACGTGAAACATTCTATATTCTGCGCGGGTGTAGCCGCAGGCGTAATGCTAGTTTATTATCATGCGATGCAGGTGAACGATATTAGCCCATTACTGATATAAGATCATTAAAATAAGTAAATATTTTGAAAATACTGCAAACATGAGTCAACGACTGACTGTTGATCTAGGTACGTAGTGGATACCTACATAATTAAGAAGGTAGGTATGTAAACAGGTTAATTAAGAGTTTAAGACTATTTTAAAATTATATTCATGTTAATTATTTAGATTTTATCAAGACAATGACTTCTCAGTGGCACAGAAGATGCCTAGTTGCCGATTTTATTACCTACTTATAACTGACATTACAAGCAAATATAATAATTTAAAAACTGTTTACAATTCGTCTTGAATACATGCTCACGTATATGAACTTAAAAAAATATATAAGAACGAAGAAGTTCTTTTCGTTCCAGAATCTTACCATTTACTCTGCTCTAATAGAACAGTATGGTAGTAGAATGCTAAGGATGATGCTTAACGTTTAGTCACCGTGACTGTCAGATGTTAGTATTTCAACTTCTCCAATTCTATAACTTGGCATTCAAAATATTAATTGGTGTTTAATACTAACCATGATAACGGCAAATACAACGCCGAGGGAGTACCCAGCGAGCACGTCACTCCAGTGGTGTTTGAAGTCAGTGACCCTCGAGAGAGCGGTGAACCAGCTCAGCATTACGACTCCAAACTGAAGGACGTGGCGGAGTGTCCTCGTACCCTGCCATGTCATCCGACCTTCAAGGTACATCTGGAAAGAGATGGAAACATTAGCTGGAGTTCGTTAGAAGAAGGGAATAGAGTCTTTATTACTGTGTAAGAAGATATTGATATTGAGGTTTGTCGTAGTGTCCGGTTATCATCGTTCATAGATATAGATGCATTACGGCAGGTCTGTGTATTACATAATGGATGTGGTTGGGATATAATTATCAGTGATTATTTTGAAATAGAAAGTATTGTAAAAAATGCTGACATGTATTTCAAGTATTGTTACGCCCGAATACTGAAAGGTATTTAAGTTGTATTTAAATATCGTGCCATCTCTGTCATTTTACAAAGAATTTACAGGGACTATACTTAAGTGCGAAGTACAAATTGAGTCGTGTTTGAGTATTTCAGCGTTAGTAAAAATGTACCGTTTACCTTTTATTCAAAAATTAATGTACTATAAAAAATAACTAAATTATAATTTAATAAACAACTCTCCAAAAAACCAAAAACATCAAAACAAAATACTCACAGCTAAATAAACCATAGTGTAAGCTGCCCACGCAGAGTGTCCACTCAAGAAACTCTTGCGCATATCCTCGTACTTATCAGTCTGTGGTCCCGTACACGTGTAGTCCGAGGACTGGATGTACCGGTCCTGCCATTCTAAGGAACTGCAGTTTATTGACGGTTGACAGATCTGGAATAAATAAAGAGAATAAGTTAACAAAAACGCTTTATAAGAATGTTTGTTCTGAAGTTCAAGTCAAATAACTTTCAAGAGACGTACATTAAGAATGTAATAAAACTAAACTAATCTATGCATTTATATAAACTTAATAATAAATAACTAGGGTGAAAATAAATAAAAACTAAAGTATTTACAACTACAATTAATATAAGAATTATACAAAAATAGGATAGACGAAAACCTTAAAAATAAAGTGTTTAATTAGTAAATAAAGATGGGAATCTTTAATTTGATATGTTGACAAATTGAGGTAGCTTAATATCTATCATGATCTTGTTATGCTTGATATACAACCGTTTATAAAATCATGAACAGTTTTTTTTTTCAAAGATAAATGTACTAGGTCGATATTTGACCCACAACCATGTGCAGTCACATCATCGCTACGCACATCGTAACTAAAACGAATGATGTAATTACTATTCAACATGTAATGAATTAGATAAATCTTAATAATAATTAATCAAACCTAAACGTAGTAAATAAAGATTTACGATAACATAAATAAGGAAATTAGTATGTACGTCATTTTATGTCAATACATAATAGAGGTATAATCCAGGAAATAAGTCCATATTACCTATTTTATTCCCATTTTATTACATTAGTGCATGTAATGAATGTAACAGTCATTTTTCACCAGTTATGTATACAAATAAGTATAATTTGATACGGATGAGTGTATTTTATCAACTATTTTTAAACATTAAACTACAAATCTATATCATAAACCAAATATTGGGCTGGACCCAGAATAGAACCTTGAAGAACACCCAATTTTTAACTGACTTTTGCTACATGAATATAAATATGTGCTTAAATTATTATCATAAGCTAAAAACTCAAATGGACCCAAAATTGAACCTTGAGGAACGCCCATTATTACCGCCTTAGATTGTACTAGTTACACAAGTAATGCAGGAAACATTTTTATTGTATTGATAAGGACACTGTTGCTTCACTAAAACGTCTTAGTTATCTAACATTACATACTAAAAGTACTTAATAATTAATATTCTAGTTATTATAGTAGTAGTAGATGATACTGTTGGTTTCATATACTAATATCTGGCACTTCAAATGACACCTTGAAAGTAAGTACCTACTTTATATGTATTGAACACATCTAATAGTCTAGAAAGACTTGACGCAAGGTCAAGGCATAAACTACATTCTGAAAAAATACTTCAAAAATAGTGAAAAAAAAACTATTCATCATCAAAGTGAACACATAATAATAAGTTATTAATTATTCTACTGTATTTGAAAGTGGTATTACGGCTATGCGCCTTAATTGAAAGAAAATAATATTGGAATTGCGCAGGAGTCCTAAACTTTCAGCTGGTTTCATAATATCTGAGTATTATGTGTAACTGCTATTTAAATCCATAGACCTTTGAAACTGGAAACCATTGAGGAAATCCAGGAAAAAACAAAATATGCAATCAAACTTACATCAAAGAAATGAGGTCTAGGTCTGCCAATGACATTTTTGGAGATGTTGACAGCGATCTCGACGAAGCAGGTTCCGATAGCGAAGCAGACGAGGGTGCTGTAGAAGCCACGCACCCAGGCAGGGATGCGCACGCCTAGACACCGCTCACAGTCGCGCACATTGTGTAGAAGTGTCCACTCGCATATTAGGAACTGAGGACAAAAAATTATAAGTATAAAGTAAAAGCATTATTTTCAGTAATTTGGGCACCTGATGATAATTAAACAATGAAGGGTAGCGCTTAACATCTTCAGACAAGAATCCATTAAGAATCCATGATAAAACAGAAGGCATTTTAAAAACATTAAAATTAGATCATCTGTCAGCATGCGAGCACTTCCAAATCGCAGATTCTTAGTGAGATCGCTATACCAGTTTACCTACTAATTGAATTTGATACTGCCAATATAATGGAAATCGCTGCAACCATGTAAAATGTAATCACCCGTTCAATTTGAAAAACGTTTAACTTTATAAAGTCGTAACTTATCAATTTATTACCTCTAAGAACCGACACATCTTATCAAATATCTAACTTCGCTCCATAAATAAACTTGCAATTACGGTAACCAATCAACCGAACCTGTTACTAAATACAGGTTAAAAATAAACAATTGGGTATCTAATAGCCAACTAGTCAAATTCAATACTTTTTTTGAACTGTCAAAAATGACACTTTTCTATGTATTTTGTACGAGATTGTGTCTTGTGACGTCACGTTTTTTTAGCGTCAAACAGCATAGTTATTTCTTCTTAAAAATTTGCCTGAAAATATTAAAATTAAGTTGGTCATAAAATCAATTAAAGAAAGTTTGATTACTTTTTAATATTTATTGTATTGAACAGATAAATATATTTTTTTTTTGATTACGGAAAGTAGCCAATTACACTTCGACCGACCTATTAGTACTACTATAATTCTACTGATGTGTCGCAGAGAACCTAACGGGTAACCGGGGCTCCGGCTCGACGTGCAGGAGAAGGAACGGGGTGGTTTTTAGTCAGTAAGAGTCTGACACTCCCTCTCGCCTCACCCAGGCGGGAGCAGTCATTCGATGATTTTCCCCCCTTAAAAAAAAATCTACTGATGTCAAATGACCACATTGTCATAGATAAAAATAATTACAAAAGACGATCATATTTCTTTCCATTATTGAATCTACTTGTAATGGAAAATGTCGACAACGCCATTCATTTTAGGCTAACAATAGGTAATTATGAGAGCACTTTTGATTACAGGTTGGCTTAACGCACGTGTTAAGGTGCGAAGCGAACGTATGTATTGTGACGTCAGCGTATAGATTGATCATCGGTGATTGAAATGACGTGTAGTAAGTGAAGAAAATCTTGCAGTTTCTTTATCTGACATACAATTGTAACTATAATTGAGGGATGAATGGCTATTTCCTATACTTATTTGTACGTGTGTTTATTATTTATTTTAACCTTTTTATTATTTTGAAGCTGATTTCATTGGGTTTTTGTTCGGTAATTTTCATCGGTTATAGAACGGATCGAGGAATTTTAAACCACAAAATTTATAGTTTAAATATTAATTTTCAGTAACAATGCTACGTGTCTGATATTTCTATTGGAATGAAATATTAAATAGTAGGCATAATTAAGTACAGTAAATGTGCACATTCAAGTAATTAAGAATAAAAGAGTCAGGTTGATTGAAATGAGACTTTAGTTACATTTCATTGTAGGTTCTTAATGCAATGATTATCCAAATGAAACCTTGGTATTGGGGTGATTAAAATTGGACTTTAGTACTGTTTCATTGTAGGTTCATAATGCAATGATTAACCAATTGAAACCTTGGTATTTTCCATGAGTTAAACCATCAATAGTGTGTATTATCGTGCTGTACCGGTAATGGAATAAGTGCAGTCCACAGCCGGCCACTGCATTCAATACTAGCGGAAGACACACAGACGTAGAATTGAGACAATTACTGGATGTGCCACTATGATAATACGGATGTAGAGGTACAGAGAAAACAACTGACTAGATATAAGTAGGTAGTTTTTGAAAGAAAATATCACGAAATGTGATTTGGTTTTAAGTGAATCATATGAAGTTAATGTCAATGCAATAAAAGATAAGTATGAAATCATTAATTAAATTAAAATATAAACGGAAGATTAAGGCATCAATACAATCACTTTGATGCAAATGATGTATAGAAAATAGTATGGTTTTATAGTGTAAATTAATTACTTTTTTAAAAAAAGGTATTTTTAGAACAGGAGAAAACTTAAACTATAACCTAACCAAAGTGTGGACTACGGTTTTCTCCTGTGTCGTGGGTGCGTTTACAAACATACAAGTTCACATACACATGACACCCAGACCCGGAACAATAATCTGTGGATCACAGAAAGAGTTGTTCTGTGCGGGAATCGAACCCGCGACACGTTGCGCGGCAGCTTAGCCACAGCGCCAACCGTGCGTAATTGATAAGATGTGCAAAATTATTACTAGTATACGCCACCTGACGTAATATTTCTTAGTCATTTCTTTTTCATTGGAATTATTTTATCACAACAAAGTAAGTACAAGATAATCTCTTATCTCATATATTTTTATAGTAAATCTATTGCCTCGACAGACGTAATTATCTATAGATATGCATTTTTATGTGTTATCCGATTTCATATTCGTAGTGCTCCAGGAAAATATGTAAAAAAGTATTTATTTCCGAGATAAAAATTAGTTCCATCATTAGGGCGAAAACATGAGGGTAGCCTACAGGCTTGTCGCGGAGAACCTAACGGGTAACCGGGGCTCCGGCTCGACATGCAGGAGAAGGAACGGGGTGGTTTTTAGTCAGTAAGAGACTGACACTCCCTTCCGCCTCACCCAGGCGGGAGCAGTCATTCAATGACTTTGCGCCCTTAAAAAAAAGCCTACAGGCTTCAGCCAGGCGAGACTATCTCACTACTGAACTAAATGGAGACTAGCCGATTCATGTGGCGGGCTAAGAAGAAGACGAAGACAAGAAAAATAATTTAACAGTAAACGTCTTTCAGCTAATGATGATGAATTAAACAAGTAAAAACGAAGTATATAAAACTCTGAACATTATAGACTACCTAGACCTTATAGAGGTTGGGCTCGCTGCCATCGCAGCGGTAAGTCCCCTCTTTGAGGAGTGGCTTGAGAGACGGTACGGCGTCCTCACCTACCGCCTGACGCAGGTCCTCACCGGACATGGGAGTTTCGGGAGGTACCTGTGTCTGATGGGGCGGGAGGAAACGCCCGGGTGTCATCACTGCGAGGACCGCCCTGAGGACACGGTGGAATACACGGTGGGAGAATGCCCTGCGTGGGCTGAGCACCGCCGTGTCCTCAGGGAAGTGATCGGCGATGGCGACCTCTCGCGTCCGGGCCTAGTGCGTGCCATGATGCGGAGCGAGGGGGATTGGGATGCCGTCTCCTCCTTTTGCGAAGCAGTCATGCTAGCTAAGGAGGAGGCGGGACGCGTGAGGCAGCGAAGCGCTGCCTCCTCGCAACCCAGCCATCGCGAAGGACACACCGGGCGTCGGGGATCGCGGGACGATCTCCGGCCACCGTAAGCGCGGGCCTGCGGACGGCGAGCATGGGTGGCTCCCCGTCCGACCAGAAACAGACCCGAGCGTACGGCGGGTCGCGTTCCGCGCGCGCCTCAAAGAGCCATCAGACCACCACAGATGGGGCCCAATACGGCCGATGCCGATTCGGAGTCGCGGAGAACCTAACGGGTAACCGGGGCTCCGACTCGACATGCAGGAGAAGGAACTGAGTGGTTTTTAGTCAGTAAGAGTCTGACACTCCCTCCCGCCTCACCCAGGCGGGAGCAGTAATTCGATGATTTTCCCCTCTTAAAAAAAAAAGACCTTATAGAGAACAGAACAGATAGACGAACAGGTCTAGGAAACGAAACTGCAGAAAAGCATGCAGGTTAACTTGTAACTTCACAACCTATGAATGGAGATTTGCCAATAGGGTAGATGCCTAATTTTTATTTTAATGTCCGTCTGGTAGATCATTTTAAAACATTAGACACGTATTTTTTGTTTTCTTACAGAGACGAATACTTTCGACGATGTATTGATTTGAAATGTCGCGTGACGTCACATCTGTGTACATTTTATACGTAGAAATGACGTTTTAGCCCCCACTTTTAAACTTTGATTCGTTTTATCTAAATATTGTTTTATAAGACTGCCTCGTTGGCCGAGTGGTCGCAAGTGCGACTGCCGGGCAAGGGGTCTCGGGTTCGATTCCCGGGTCGGGCAAAGTATTATTGGGTTTTTTAAATCTCAGTAGTAGCACGGAGTCTGGAAATGTGCCCGGTATATGGCAATAGGCTCACCCCCTATTACATGGGACTCGTAACATAAAATAGTGAAAAGTGGGTGTTACATTGTACAGTGGCATTAAGTGCCGTAATGTGCACCTCTGCCTACCCCTTCGGGGATAAAAAGGCGTGATGTTATGTTATGTTTTATAATACGACAAAATAAAAAAAAAACTTGTCTAATATTTTTCCATTACCTAACTTACGGAATAAATAGATTTATAATTTTAATTTTCATACCCTCTCATCACCCCAATTACGGCCAGTCGGCCAGTAATAGATTTTGTTGCACGTTTATTTAAAAATTCTATCAAACAAATAAATTGTGGTTGGTGGTTTTTAAGATTGACATGGTATTTGTGTCCAATAACAAAGTTTTTTATATTTTTTATCTCCTCTCGTAGTTTATAAGAATATTACATCACCCAACCCTTTTTGGAAAAACTAGTTATTAAATAAACGCCTCATTTGATTAAAATTTAAATATTATGTACAAGAATCGAAGGTTGAACACTTGTCTTGATAAATGGCTAAAAATCTAGAGAATGTGCCTGTTTAAATAATTCACAATTTTGTTTAAAAATAACGGAGCGGATGTTTTTTTAAATCGTAACATTACTGGTTCGATACCATAATATTTATATTAATATTATAAGAGAAGGTTCTGATGTTTATTACTCAATCAAATAATCTACAGTTCTGGATGAAAATTATTAACACTAGCTTGTGACAGCGGCTTCGCACGCGTCTGCATACAAATCTTCCTCTTGAAACACAATCTATTACAAAAAACACAATCGAAATCCGATGCGTAGTTTTAAAGAACTAAGACCATAGAGACCGACAGAGAAAAGCAGCTTAGGTCAAAATACTCGAACGAATCAAGTCGCGCTTAAGTATAGTTCTGTCCCTGTAAATTCTTTGTAAAATGACAGAGATAGCACGATATTTAAGCACGACTTAAACTTGAGTAGCCTTTCAGTATTCGAGCATTAGTATTAATATATGTATATATATATATTTACATCCTATAAATATATAGTATCCCCGAAGGAATAGGCACATTATGCTACTGTACAATATAACACCCACTTTTCACTTTTTGTGTTAAGAGTCCCATGTAAAAGGGGGTGAGCCTATTGCTATATACCGGGCACAATTCCAGACTCCATGCAACTACTGAGAATTAAAAAAAATATTATACTGTACTAAGTAGTAAATAAATAGGTACTCACCGTTGATATAGGTAACAGAAGGCCAACTAGCCTCAACATGAGTACTGTGACAGTATCTCCCTTGTAGGGGTACATCAGGCTCTGGTCTCCACAGAAGAACCCTCGTTGGAACGGTTGCCAGAGCAGATTTGTTGCTCCTATACATAGTCCCACTGAAACAAATAAAATTAAATATTATAAAGACGTTTGTACCAGGTTTAAGTACCCGTTGTGGGTTGAACTTGAAACCAACCAACGGCAAGTATCAATGTGATTTTTTTCAAGTTATATGTACTCTCTAAAATTATCTAGACACCACTGACAAACAGTGAAGGAAAACATCATAAAAAAACCTAGGCTTATACTAATTGTAAGTTTGAAATCGTCAACCCGCATTGAGTAAGCGTGGTTAATGCTCAAACCTTCTCCGTACGAGAAGAAGCCTTTGGTCAGTAGTGGCTACTTATAGGCTGTCATTGATAAATACATATAAAGACATGGACGAAAACATAAAATAATACATACTTTTATTCTTCGAAAGTCTAAAGACAAGAACATTCTTCACATTTAATTTAATTGTCCCCACTTTTAATTGTCCCCAGTTATAATTATGAGTTCCATTAAATCGTTAATTTCATGATGAAGATATCGATATTCATTATGAAATTACGAACAACTTATTGTAATGAAGGCGTAAAAATTTACAAAGTAACTGATACATATTGCATTTAATAGGTTGCAAACTTATACCATTCACAGATCGCAGATACAATTTATTATTAGCCTACTAAACTTAGGGGACATCTAAACTACGTTTGAAAAAGGATGCTGTTGTTCAGCAATAGATGTATTTGGCTGATATTGAAAGTAGTATGCTATGTCAGAAATCGAAAACAGTGTTTTCTTCTATCCATTTTACCAGAGGCCCTTTTTCCCCAATGCCTGAATCCCAACGATTTCAAATTCCTAATCCCCAAAAGGCTGGTAACGCACTTGTAAAGCCTCTGGTGTTCCAGGTGTCGATGGGCGACGTAGATTGTTTACCATCAGATAATCCGTCAGCTCGTTTACCGCCTTACCACATAAAAAAATAAACAAATGAAGCGACAAAAAGCCTATATCAAACATGTAAGGTGACGTAAACTAAAGAATAAAAAACTTCGCGAATATATAATGTCAAATATATAAAAAACACGATTTGCGGAATGTAGAGGTATGTATGGAAGCAAACAAAAACGAGTTTCTAAGATTGGTGGCCAAGCCTCCATTTTTTGTTTTAAACACACAAGGAAAATTATATCTTAATATATGGTCATCAATAAATCGACAATTGTTAAGGTAAAGTTAAGAAGTTTAGTATGTGCAAGACATAATAATATAACATTGGTATTGAATACACGTTGAAGGATGGAAAGAAAAAGGACGACCAAAGAAAAGATGATATAGATTGTGTAAACAATCATATAAAAGAGAAACAATGTATCATACAGAATATCTGAGACTAGAAGAAAGGCGTTATAAGTCGACTCCAAGTAGCTTGGAATAAGAAAAATAGCTGTAATGTTGAAAGAGGAAGCCAACCATATGGTCGATCGAATGAAGACCTAAAGGGGTTAGATCTAGGGGTCATTCTCGAAAAACCTTACACACTTGACCGTTTGATTAACAAGGCAGATAAAGGGTTGAAAATCAAAATGGTCCTTTAGAATTCCATCCACATTTAAATACAGCCCACAAACATTTACTAATATAATAGCGTTCATAACGATATGTTATTTAAAGTCACGGTAGTTGAGTGAGAAAATTACTGTAATCACGGTGACCAGAAACCATTAACAACTATTTACAATCGCTCGGTTGGCTTCTAAACGAGTTAAAAACTATATTATCGGAAATAGACGTTTGTCACTCGACAATAATGTTGTGTTAGTACATTATCACGTCTGTTTTTAATATTTTTAGGCTAAGGTAATTAGGTACACAGAAAAGTACGATAATTTGGTACACATATATTAGTTAGAAGTTAGAAGTAACTGTTAGAAAGAGTCGCACAATATTAGTCTTTTCTTGCTATTTGAATCTAATTCAGCCATTAATAGTGATAGTTACTACAAAAGAAATGTTACAAGAGTAAATTGTATATTATTAAATCTCATATTTAAATTAAAAAAAGTATACACTTACAGCCAATAAGAAGGAAGCAGTCTAGGACTAGTTTCCTTAGAATATTTATAGACACTTCGTTCTTAGCCATGACGTCTCCTTTTCTGTCCAACCACGATTGTTTTATACTTCGTCTTGATCTCTTCAATACTACCGGATATAATTTGCTATCCGAATTTAATTCGCGGATTTTTTTTTATCGCGTATGAGCACGCGCTTTCCTCGTGCGCTGTCAGAGCGTCAGTACGGTTCAGCAGCGATACTACGTCTAAACTGGTGTATTTGACCGGCCGATACGCCTTAAATACGACTTCATTATCAACTTCTGCGCCGATAGCTTTGCAAGATAAATGTAATTGTGTAAAAATAGAAGGGAGTTACTGTTTACTTAGGGAAGGGCCTTAGATTGGGTTAGGAAGGACCTTAGGAAGGGATGTCTGGATAAGCGATTTTTGTGTCTCAGATGTCTTTAAAGAATTATTGTCTTTCTGGATATAAAATTCTAGGTATTGAATGAAAATTTGCATTCAGTTTGTGGCATCAGTTCTTGTGGGCTTCGGCGCTAATTTATTTATTACATATTATTAAAACGCGTACATTTAAAAAAAGAACTACTTTTATTTATTTTTAGGCCTCAGTTTAAATGGCTTCCAAGTACTCAGCTTCATTAAAAAAGGTTTTTTTTTATAGGTCTTTTATCCTCATCACATTTGGTGTTCTCTGCTGAACATTACCCTCTATTAATGATCCCTCGATTGTCTCTCAATGCTACTATACTACTTATAATTAATTCAATTATTCGTACTGTCATTGTTTTTCTTCTTCAAGTTTTCCTTGTAATACTTTGTCTTTGTAGCTGCAAACTCTTCATCAATATTCAAAATGGATTTGCCCTACAAATGCCTTTGGATTATTCTACTTTATTTTTAAGAATAATGTAATATTTTGTCATTTTTTATGGGGTAAGCCGGTAAACGAGCAGACGGATTACCTGATGGTAAGGCGTCGCCCATGTACACCTGGAACACCAGAGGCGTTACAAGTGCGTTACCGTCCTTTTGGGGATTAGGAATTAGAGGGGGGGCCTCCGATCTTGCTTCGGCACAAAACGGCGATCACGATTGGAGTGATACCATGACCTCACAGAAATCTGGAGTGAAACTCGCCTGCGTTGTGTTTCGCCGCGTGACTAAGGTTAACAGAGACTCAATAATCTTCCCCCAAAAGACCGGCAATGCACTTGAAGCTTTTCTGGTGCTGCGGGTCACTGCGGATGTTCATCGGTTTTGGTTGGCGTAGGTCATCGGTGACCTACGTTAGCGAAGGATTTGGCTTCAACAGTTTTCTGTTGGCAGTCAAAGAATTAAAAAGGACAGGGAGTTTGTCATTACAATAGTTGCAAATTCGTATTGCGTTGATTTCATAATTGGAGACTTTGACAAAATTTGTTTTTTTATTTTGGCATCTCTACCAACCCCACGGAAATATAACCATCCTGTTACGTTTTGTATTTACTTATGTCCAAGTTTATCACAAATGAGATGCTGTGAAAACATCTGGATAAACATTGAGATAGTGCTGAACTTCCTACGTCATTTACTTAGGCATTATTTACTAATGACTATATCATGTCAGATAACAAATATACAAAATAAAATAATGTAATGTATTTTAATTATTGTTTTACTTCGATAAGTGTATAACAATAATGTAAATCGTAAATTGACTGTTATTTTTGCGAATGTTTATCTTTAAATATGAATAAAAATGGATCACCGAAATGTACGCGTGGCTTTCAAATGAGTGCACCGATAATATCTTTATATTTCGTAATTTTTGGGACAAGGAGTGAGAAAAAAACGAGCCGAAAAAATAAAAAAATATACCAGGAAAGTCAGTGAATTGCGTTGCATTGAGGTGGGACGGGCTGTAAAAAGAATCTTCTATCTATATAAATAAAAATGAATTTATGTTCGTTAGTCACGCTAAAACTCGAGAACGGCTGAACTGATTTGGCTAATTTTGGTCTTGATAGGTTCGTGGAAGTCTAGGGAAGGTTTAAAAGGTGAGAAAAAACTTTTAGGCGGTACGAAGTTTGCCGGGTCAGCTGAGGTATAATATAATTGTTGCCTGGCTGTTGTTACCTCGGGATTTGTTCTGCGTGAAAATTCTATCTTATAAATATTGTATTGACTGCCTCATTGGCCAAGTAGTCGTAAATTCGACTGCTAGGCAACGGGTCTCGGGTTCGATTCCCGGGTCGGGCAAAGTATTACTGGGTTTTTAAAAACAACTCAGTAGTAGCACGGAGTCTGAAATTGTGCCCGGTAAGATAGGCTCACCCCTATTACAAAGGATTCATAACATCAATAGTTAAAAGTGGGTGCTATATTGTACAGTGGCATTAAGTGCCGTAATGTGCACCTCTGTCTACCCCTTCGGGGATAATAGGCGTGATGTTATGTCATGAATATTGTATTATTTATCTATATTAACAGTAGATTGTGGTTTGAGACTAAATGTATGCTGTAATTCACACAGTCTAAGTAGTAGGCAGAAAATATGTGTGTTTATTTTTCATCACATTTTTTTTATGATACTTCATTTAAATGTTAGTGAAGTAATTTATTTATTTTAAGAAATAGGTGCCTTAAGTAGTACAGCAAATCTGTAATTGGGGATACGAAGAATTAACTCTTTACATAGTAATTAACCTGGATAAATTTACAAAGAGATAGGTATATTATTAATTTATAATTTGTGCAAATAAAATAAAGTTGCGTAATATGTAGTTGCACTTACAATTTTTATTGCTGCAATGTCTATAGGGGTAAATACGCGATGAAGTAGTTTTATTTACAATTTTCTTGTTTGTTGAGTTGCAATCATTTTTCTCGTAACTTGTAATGAAGTTCTTAATCTTTTATTTTTCCTTGAATTCTCCTGGTAGACAGATATGCATCAAAGTATAGCTATGTTTGATGTAGATTATGCAATTTTACCATTTATATTATGAGTCCTAAAAAAAATTTCTTTAAATTTCTTTTATTAACTATGTGAAGCAAGAAATAAAGAGGCTTTTTTAAATTTTTATTTTATTTTATTTATTTATTTATTAAACTGTCAAACACCAAGCGGTCACCGGTGACCGCAACCTATTGTTCTTTAATTGTGTCTATATTGACGGTGCTCGACGAGTTAATATGAGTCCTAAGTATATAATAGGCCATATAGCGGACACAATACTAGACTTTGTGCTATTTATTGTAAAATATTCGAACTACATTTAAAAATACCGACTCCATCCTTTACGAACCGACTTGGTTTGAAGTCGGCTACTTCTAAGTGTAACGAACAAGTAATACATGTCAAACCCAGAACCTCCTTCTGTTTTTAAGTCGGTTAAAAACTGAAAACACCCCATAGCCATCATACTTTGCCCAATCCAGTTTATCGATCCTGAGTCCCGATTGATCTTATTATTAACGCCGTTTAAAAAAAAATCAAATGATTACAATTTGCTAACTGCTATAGATAGTAAGCCAGGTTGTATTATTTACTCACCATGCTATAGTCGCGTGGGGCTGGCAGATAACCAACTAAAAGATGATAACTGTTAACCTTTGTCTTAATCTTAATAGTTAGAGATTAGGTGTTTTTGTAACTTTCAAAAATATCTCAGTAATTTCTTCTGAATTATAGATAGGCACTTTTTAGTCAGGATTAGTTCGCTTGTCAGATGCTACTGTGGAGTTCACCACACATTAGTGGATTAATTTATTATATGTACCTATATATTGATATATATATATAATGTATTTTTTAATTCAAATAAAAACTTAAATAAAATTAAAACTAACTATTACTAAATTAAATATATACAACTTAAGATTAAAATTAATGAACCAAAAACAACTATTTACATAAAGCATCGAAAAATTCGTCCGCATCGACGTCAGTGGGGAAAGTAGGTACCCAGAAGGCTGGCAGCAGTGCCACGTTATATGGCAATTCTTAACCTCTGACCGAGAAAAAGACCAGCCCTCTGGTCACGAGGTGTGTCGACCAGGCGTTTCGAAATGTTTTTGAATAATTTAAGCGCACTCGGACCTCACGGGCCTAGCGTCTTAACCCCAAACGGCTCAAAGATATAACTACCAGCAAGGTTGTTATACTTGCGCCGCTTGAGGTTATCTGCAGAGGCAGCAGCCGAACCAGCACAATCCGCCGTTACTGGAAGATGAGAAGGTGCAAGGGTGTCGACGCAGGTTGCGTCCCACACCAAAGATCTTCCCAGCTTCCAGGGCATAATGGACATACCGTCGGGTCTCTTACCATCGTCGCGTGCCAAACCCTTTGATTCCTGAACAGCTGGCACATCGGCGATGACAAGAGCTCGACAGATAATGTCGTTAATTGTGCGTGTCGACCTATCCGGCCCGCGCTTCTGCTATACGATAGGCCGAGGTGGCCGAGGTGGTCGACCATCTCACCGCATAGACAGCAATGCGGAGTAACACAGGGTGCACCTAGACGCAAGCAAGCAGTAAACCGAAAAGTTGAGTCATTCAACATCGTGCCAATATTGAATGACGGAAGTGCATGAAGCCAGAGACCTGATTCCCACTCACCCACAGCCAATAGGCGAGGTAACTCGCCATGCCATGTTATGCCATGCCATGTTTTGCTATGCTATGCCATGCTGTGCTATGCTATGCCATGCTATGTTATGCTATGCCGTGCCATGCTATGCCATGTTATACTATGCTATGCCATACTATGCTATGCTATGATATGCCATGCTATGCAATGCCATGCTATGCTATGCCATGCCATGCTATGCCATGCTATGCTATGCCATGCTATGTTATGCTATGCCTTGCTGTACTATGCTATGCCATGCTAAGCTATGCTATTCCATGCCATGCTATGCCATGCTATGCTATGCCATGCTATGCAATGATATGTCATGCCATGCCATGCGTGCCGTTTTTATAAAATATATATTTATACAAATTCACATGCTACGATCAATATGTGCCCAGCAGAGCGGATCAAACCGCGCGGTAGAAGCTAGTTTAATCCTAAAATACTTAAAACATCTGTACCTCTATTATCTAAAGGGCAATTTTCATTGAAATCAGTTACTTTATTATACTAGCATAAAAATCCTTGCTCAAGTGTCGTATAAAATTCGACCTTATGGAACACTTGAGGATAAAATCATACTTGAGATCTGATCACGTGTCCTTACCTTCACTCGTACTGGACAATCTTTACTGCATATGCGTATGTAATTAGACATTTTTAATTACCTATTTATTGTGAGACGATAATGCAATTTTTTTTATTCCAGCTTATGATTGACTTTACGTTGTAGCTGGCCAGCTGTTGTGCAACGTGTTGTGGATTTATTCATGCCGCAGTGGTGATCTATACCTATATAATGTCGCGGAGAACCTAACGGGTAACCGGGGCTCCGGCTCGACGTGCAGGAGAAGGAACGAGGTGGTTTTTAGTCAGTAAGAGACTGACACTCCCTCCCGCCTCACCCAGGCGGGATAAGTCATTCGATGATTTCCCCCCTTAAAAAATACCTATATAATAATAAAACCTAGGGTTTTGTAGTGATTGTAAATTCTGTACATTGAAAATACTAAAAAAATAATGTAAGGGTGCTATTAGATTGATAGGGAACACAAAAATTTGATTATAAAAAATTTTTGTCTGTCTGTCTGTCTGTATGTTCACGCATCATGCAAGAACTATCGGTCTGATTACGATGGAACTTCGTGTGGTTATACTTTAATACCCTGGGCACAACACTGGGATGACGGCGATGATATGATGATTCATGAAACGCATTCTTATATAAAAATACGTGTCTAATATTTTGTCATTATCTAACTGACGGACTAAGTAGATTTTTTAATTTTTATACCCTGTCATCGTCGCGGAGAACCTAACAGGTTACTGGGGCTCCTGCTCGCCGTGCAGGAGAAGGAAAAAAGGAAGGAAAGAAAAGGAAGGGGTGGTAGCATTCTTTTAGTCAGTAAGAGTCTGACACGGTCGATGATTTCCCTTCCTTAAAAAAAGAAATACCCTGTCATCGTCCCTATTATTACCCGTTGAAATCGAAACCGCAGTACATTTTGCAGTATCAGATCCTGCGTTACCATTAAAAAAAATCCTTCGCTATTATAATAATAAAAAAGCTATCCGCTCTCATTATATTATTAACAATCTATAAATATAAATTAAAAGTGTTTCATGTTGTTTGTTCGTTAAGTATTCAGCTTATCAGTGACACATGTGATACATGATTGGAAAGAAATGTTCAGGGGGTCAACTATTTATAATAATTTATTGCGGGACGTTTAAGAGGCCTTTAGGGGTCCCTTAGTACACGTGTAAAGGGTTCCAGATATTGTTTTTAACAGAGTTAAAAAACTTGACTTGTACGTAATGTTTGTTCGCGAATATCTCGCGATTAGCTGAACCGATTTCAGAAAAGTGGGTTACACTTTGATGCAGGTTTTAGACCAAACTGAAAATTATGATTAAATAATATTCTTATAAACTACATACATAACATAACATCACGCCATTTATCCCCGAAGGGGTAGGCAGGGGTGTATATTATTCCACTGTACAATGTAACACCCACTTTTCACTATCTATGTTATGAGCCCCATGTAATAGGGGGTGAGCCTATTGCCATATATATATCGGGCACAGTTCCAGACTCCGTGCTACTACTGAGATTTTTTTTAAAAACCCAGTAATACTTTGCTTGACCCGGGAATCGGACCCGAGACCCCTTGCTCGGCAGTCGCACTTGCGACCATTCGGCCAACGAGGCAGTCTTATAAACTACGTTTAAAAAAACCGACTTTAATTCCCTCTTCTTTGGAAATCGGTTAATTAATATACCTAAAACTTTTTCCTAAATGTAACAAGTACTTATATAAAAACCGCAATAAAATCGGTTCAGCCAATCGCAAGATTACACATATAAACATACGTACATACATACATACATTATCCATACATGGCCCAATTACCCTCCCCTTCCCCAAGCTCCCCAATCCCTAAATCCCCAACGATCCTCAAACTCCTAATCCCCAAAATGCCGGTAACGCACTTGTAACGCCTCTGGTGTTCCAGGGGTTCCATGGGCGACGTCGATTGCTTACCATCAGGTGATCCGTATGCTCGTTTACCGGTTTATGCCATAAACAAAAAAAATACATACATACATATTTACAAGGCATACTGAGAACCTCCTTTTGTTTGAAGTTGGTTAAAGTAACCTTTACTAACTTTGAAAGATTTTCATCCTTTGAGTGAATAGACAACGTGAAGGTATTACAAAATACTATTATAAAATAGGAGATCAAATCAATATAACAATTTTAAATAATGCGAGATTTGGAGTAGTCTTAGTACTCTTACATAATGTGCTTAGTGTCTTCAATACTAGGTGCAAGTAGGCATGAAAAAACATATATTGTATAAAGAATGAATACCCCAAAAGAAGCTATAAAAAACTAGTTTAGCCTAATTAGAACTAAATGCGACTGGCACAAGTCCTAACTAGATCTAAATGACAACAATTAAGAACTATTTAATGTATGACAAGTTATTAATTACATTAAAATAGGCCTATTCGTATTAAATTATAAATAAAATTAAATAGATACCTAACTGTAGTGATAAAATGGTAGGCGTGTCACGATCAGTATCATCGTGTTATTGCGTGACGTCTGATTAAGAAATATCTTCCTTAGTATATAGGACGCAAATAAGTTATGCACAAACAAATAACATAACATAACATAGCATCCTTTTTTATCCCCAAAGGGGTAGGCAGAGGTGCACATTACGGCATTGGTAACCTGATTGAAAAAGAGCAACCTATGATGTTTCTTGCTCGTTCTTCTCCATAGGAATCTACACACCTTGGAATGAGCAAACAGCTTAACTTCATAAAAATAAATGATTTTGACTTTGACGGCACTGAATACCATTAAGTTTATGAGTCCCATGTAACAGGGGGTGAGCCTTTTGCCACATACCGGTCACAATTCCAGACACCGTGCTACTATTGAGTTTTTTTACAAATCCCAGTAATACTTTACCCGACCCGGGAATCGAACTCGAGACCCCTTGCCCTGCAGTCGCACTTGTCTCGGCCGACGAGGCGGTTAAAAGTAATTCGATATAGTTAAAATCATACCCGATGGTTCACTTACCTCTTCTTGATTGAGTAAATAATCATGTTATATTTTTATATTGTAGTGCTACATATCTAAGCTATGTAGACTTAGGTATGTTCTTGTGGTAATTCCCTCGCCTCGGGAACTAAGGAAATACTAAAAAGGTACTTTTTTAAGTATTTTTCCTTAAGATTGATTTAAAACAAATTACAGAGTCAGTCTAATCTAGATAGGTTTAACCTTGTGCCCTGCTTATACATATAAACTCCCTTGAGTCTCGGATGAATATATATTTTTTTTAGTTTTTTAGTTATTGCAAACTAGCGACCTGCCCCTGCTTTGCACGGGTGAAAATACATGTATTATACATATAAACCTTCCTTGAAAATCACTATAATAATATGTATTTTAAAAAACCGTATCTAAATCCTTTGCGTAGTTTTAAAGATCTTAGCATACATAGGGACAGACAGACGGCGGATAGCGGCTTTGCTTTATACCATGTAGTGAATTTACATCAACAGCCTGTGGCAGTCCACTACTAGACTATACTATGGGTTTCCTCTACAAAAGATTTAAAAGAAAAATTTTAAATTCTAAAGAAGATCTCATTAAATATTAGTTGACATTATGTGAAACAATATTTAGGGCCGATTTTATCAACGCCAGATAAATTTGAACTGAGAAGTATTTGAAAATTCCTCCATACTAAAATCTGTCAAATTTATCATAGGTATTTATAATTATTATACAGTTAAGAATTAACTGATGATTGAAAAACCAGCACTTAACTCGTCGAGTACCGGTTTTGTAGACACAATTATAGAACAATAGGTTGCGGTCACCGGTGACCGCTTGTTGTATAACAGTTTAATGTAAAACCTCAATGTATCTACCATATAATTGGAAATAAATGATATTTTATTCTATTCTAGAAATATGGGTTTGCCAAAATTTCTGGTTGCATGCTATATAGAGGTATATGTTTATCAGAGGGCGTTGTTGCTTATTCTCTGTCAGTAACTTCTCTATTACGATACCCACGAAAAAAGGAGGGTTGGTACTAAATCTATCTAAACCGTTTTTTGAGGGTGAATATCATTTAATGACTACGCCTTGGGTGACGCGAGAGTGTCAGACTCTTACTGACTAAAACCACCCCGTTCCTACTCTTGCTTCGATCCAGAGCCCTGGCAACCCGTTAAATCTTTCGCGCGTCTAAAATATATGTATAGTATATTTTGTTGTAGTGTCCTGTAACTAACAAAGGTACCTACGCCTTTTGCCTACCCTATCTTGGGGAAATACAGAGTAATGTCAAAGTGTATCGTATTTCCTTATGATTACGACTTATTTTTATATATTTTGATGTTTTGTAAAACGATTAGATAGGGACCTAGTTTGTTTTAATACTTACTTATTTTTACTAACTCAACAGTTAACGATAAGTTGAATTTTTATCTGTCGGTCTTAAACTTTAAGCGGTGTGTCGCTTTTTATGTTCTGAATACTTTTTTTTATTTTTTAGTCATATTAGAACATCAAATAATATTAACTAAAGAGAACGATATTGTTTCTCATAAATAGCCTCGTTGGCCAAGTTGTCGCTAGTGCCACTCCCGGGCAAGAGGTTTCGGGTTCGATTCTCAGGGCGGGCAAAGTATTACCGGGGTTTTTTTTAAACAATCTGTGTTATAGGCTCCCCCCTATAACATGGGACTCATAAATAGTGAAAAGTCGGTGTTACATTGTAAAATGGAATTAACTGCCGTAATGTGTACCTCTGCCTACTCCTTCAGGGATAAGAGGCGTGGTGTTATGTTATGTAAATAAATAGATAAATAATAACGTAATGATACCGTTAATCCTTAAAGGGGAAGACAGCGACTCAAGAGTTATGTCTATAGGTCCCATGTAATAGATAACATGAGAGATGACTTAGGCAGCTAGCTCATCCAAAACTAGCTTCACCTAGCTTCACTGATGGACTGACTGACAGACTATTATTTATTTTGTATTTGTTGACGTTTCAAAAATACCAAATTATGGTTTAATTGAAATAAATGAGAGCTAGAGACCCAGAAAATGATTACGTTTATAGAAAAATATTTATTTGTTTCTTGATTTTAAGGAGCTTAGAAATGCTCTAACACTGCTTTGGACGAGCCGCCTATGTTCAAGTGAGCCTAATATTATACACAGGCACAATACCAGCTTCCTTTTCTAAGAAATATTGGAAAAAACTAAATCAAAATTCGACTCGGAAATTAAAAAAAAAAACATAATATTATATTTTCTGATTCCAACCAACAGTAGCATTTACCTTACTCAGGCTCGAACCACGCCCACCCCACGCATCAATCACATCGCGGCGAACCGGCCGCTATGACGCATGCGCAGATAACATAAACTATGTCCATGTCAAACAACACTTGTTTATCATACACCCTGTATACTCGTATATAACCACGACTTTGTTCATTTTCCTAAAGTATATGAAAGAGATTTTTTTTAATTTCCAAGTGAGGCAGAGTTAAACATTTAATTAAAAACGAATCCATAATTTTAAAAAGCTTTTATTTTCTACCAGTTATGTCATGATAATTATGTAAAGACTCACTCTTTACATAATTATCAACAGTCTAGAAATACCTACTGCGGAGTAAAGCCTCTTTTCACACGGAGAAGGTGTGAGCATTACTCACCACGCTTGCTCAATGCGGGTTGGCGATTACAAACTTATAATTAGAAATTATAAGCCTAGGTTTTCTCACAATGTTTTCCTTCACCGTTTGCCAGTGGTGTTTAGATAATCTTAGAAAGTACATATAACTCGGAAAAGTCACATTGGTACTCGCCGTTGGTAGGTTTCAAACCCGCACTCTCATGCATGAGAAGCGTGCGTCTTGAACCTCCGGGCCACCACGACGCACACATTAGTGGATTATTATAACAAACTCGGTGCTGGCCTATTACCGAACATTTGTCGCGGAGAACCTAACGGGTAACCGGGGCTCCGGCTCGACGTGCAGGAGAAGGAACGGGGTGGTTTTTAGTCAGTAAGAGTCTGACACTCCCTCCCGCCTCACCCAGACGGGAGCAGTCATTCGATGATTTTCCCCCCTTAAAAGAAAAAAAATACCGAACCTTTTATATAGCGAGCTGCGGACGACCGAGCGGGTTACCGCGAGGCTCCGGCACGAAGCAGGTGTAGTAACAAAGTGGGTTTTAGTCAGTAAGAGTGTGACACTCTCTCACCCAAGGCGGGAAAAGTCATAGGAAGATTTTCTTCTCACAATAATCTAAGAATATGAGCTTCTATACTATAAAAAGGTCACAAAGATATGTACGTATGTACAGTGAAACTTGGTTAAGTGGGACCTGGATAAGTGAGAAACCTCAATAACTGGAACGCATGCTGAGGTCCCAACACTTTGGCACTGAATTACCTGAGTTAGTGGGACGAGGTAAACTTCTATATCTGGGATTTGTTCTTTCGATTTATAGTTACCTCTATAACTGAGACAGCGAGTAAATTTTATATGCATAAACCTCTGTAACTGAGATAACATTGTTTGTTTACTCATTTTTATTCTACCCACTAATTCCACATGTAATTCCAAGTCAACCTCTATTAATGGAACCCTCTGTAAATGACACAGATATTTATTTATACCTATATATCTGAGACACTGGGTAAGTGTAATAAATACCTCTACAAGTGAAAAGACATTGCAGGTCCCTTGATGTTTCACTTAACCAGGTTTCACTGTATATACTAGCGGCCCGCCCCGGCTTCACATGGATTAAATATGTATGTATTATACATATAAACCTTCCTTAAGAATCACTCTATCTATTGAAAAAAAAACCGCATCAAAATCCGTTGCGTAGTTTTAAAGATCTAAGTAAACATAGGGACAGACAGACGGCGGATAGCGACTTTGTTTTATGCTATGTAGTGATTTAGATACCGGGTACTTATCTTCACGGTTATCAGAATGGCCTTTCGGGATAGGCAGAGACATGAGAGGGGCTTGTTAGATGATGCAACTGTATGGGAGATAGGCTTAAAATAAATGATTAATATTAAACTTATTAGTCAAGTGATAATTATTTTGTAACGCTGGGGATTAAAGTACGAAACTGGTTCTATTTTTAATGAATCGGCGACTTTTAATAAAACGGTAAGAGGTAGAGAATAAGCTGTGCCTAGCAAGATTTGCTTTGCGGATTATTTAATATTTATTTTTATTTTTAGCCATGGTCGTCTCACTTCAGATCAAAGGCCTTTGCGGATGGGTTTCTATTATCTCATCTCATTGATAAACGATCTTTATTTTTCAGTTTTATACGTCAATCAATTAATCTGATAAACTCAGAGGTCTCTTATAAAGTCCAAAACTCCGTATCTCTTATCTAACACTGGACCCTGTGATAAAAGAAAAATTGAAAACCTCTTCACACCATCTAGTTCATAGAGACTTTAAATCCTGGATCATTATTACTTTTACCATCCACTGCTGGATTGCCTTTCCAATAAAACACTGGTGAACTCAATCTTCGGCTCTTCGTATCCAAATACTGCTACCCACCGTTACTCATCTATCAACATTCCTCAAACTCCTAATCCCCAAAAGGCCAATAACGCACTTGTAACGCCTCTGGTGTTCCAGGTGTTCATGGGCGACGTCGATTGCTTACTATCAGGTGATGATCCGTCTGATCGTTTACCGGCTTATACCATAAAAAATCTAGCTAGAGGTTGCTGCACCCTACACTACGTGTACCAAGACGCTGGCTTCTCTACTTAATCCTGGATTATCCATAATAAATGAAATGTTTCTTCTTTGTCTCGTACCACAAACTTGCAACCACTTGCAAGCAACCCTTTGTGTGATCCACAGATTGTTGTTCCGGGTCTGGGTGTCATGTGTATGTGAACTTGTATGTTTGTAAGCGCACCCACGACACAGGAGATCATCCTAGGGTGGAGCAACGTTTATTTTAAAAAACAAATGTTTCCTAATAGTCTTATTTCTTTAATGAGTACATTTTTTTTAAGGGGGGAAAATCATCGAATGACTGCTCCCGCCTGGGTGAGGCGGGGGGAAGTGTCAGACTCTTACTGACTAAAACCACCCCGTTCCTTCTCCTGCATGTCGAGCTGGAGCCCCGGTTACCCGTTAGGTTCTCCGCGACTCCGAATCGGCATCGGTCCTATTGGGCCCCATCTGTGGTGGTCTGATGGCTCTTTGAGGCGCGCGCGGAACGCGACGCGCCGTACGCTTAATGAGTACAATAGGAGGAACTGGCGCAATGATTTTTTACTGTAAGAACATCTGCGTTACTCACTTACTCGTTTAGTGAATAAGAAAAGTGATGCAATTACAGATTGTTATTATTGTGTGGATCAAATAGGACTTTGTACCTTAAGTATATCAAGTCACTGTCTTGATATAATAATATTTTCGTAATGACGATAATAAAATCACATATTTCCTAAATAGATACTTACATATGCCTAGTGGGTGTGGCTCTGTTATGTCCATATGTTTTAGCATGAAAACTGAATGAGTAATTATGTGTTAATGCTATAAAAAGAACGTAACTCGTTAATCTTTGTTCCGGTTTAAAATCAATGCCAAAATGAGGAATTTGACACATTTTCGTTAACTATTTGCTGCTTATAGTAAGTGCAAATAGTTAACATAATAACTGCTCCGTCCTACAACATAAATACGAACAAGATTTTTCGCCACCATGTTTTTTTTTAAGGGAAAATCATCGAATGACTGCTCCCGCCTGGGTGAGGCGGGAGGGAGTGTCAGACTCTTACTGACTAAAAACCACCCCGTTCCTTCTCCTGCACTTCGACTACTTTGAGCCGGATCCCCGGTAACCCGTTAGGTTCTCCGCGACGCCACGCCACGTTTAGCAAGCAATTTTGATATCGCATGTATGTAGATTTTTGGGGTTGTCTCTATATGAATGTCAGAGATAAATAAAAGTTCAGAACACCACTGGTAAATTATATTGTTCACATCAAGACACACGAATTATTATACAAAGTGCAAGTTTAACAAAAGTACCGGCCCGGCACACCGTTATGTGAAGACTAGACTTTATTCTAATTTAAGGAGGGAATAGCAATATGATACGACGCCCTACGCACACAGCCATGCACATGCATTTACATAGATGTATACGTAAGTGTCCCTACATAGATCATTTTAAAAAGGAAGTTTAATTGTTTTTTTTTTAATATTTGGTGGGCCGACGTTTGACCACTATCTCGCCTGGTAGTAAGCGATAATGCGGTCTACGATGGAGCACGTCGTCTCATACGCAACCTATTCACTCGGGCCTTAAAGACACCGAGGTTATACCTTTTAGGAAATACAGACTCTGGCAAAGAATTCCACTCCTTAGCAGTGCGTACAAGGAAGCTTGCTGCGAAGCGCTTCGTGTGTGTGGGTGGGACATCTACCATGAATCTGCTGACTGCACTTTAATTATAATTGGTGAAAAGAGGAACTATGAAGTTTTTTCTCGTTCTTCTCCATTCGAAACTACAGTTTGGAATGAGAACCTATCTTCACTGATAGATAAACTGATGGACAATTCAATTGTAACGTTTATAAGAGCCTAATTAAAGACTATTTGAATTAAATGTTTTGACTCTGAAACTAGCCGCAGTTTGAAACGCATTACACTCCTCAGCAGCTATAGCCAAATGACATTTAACGCTTGTGTACTTGTAGAGTAGAAAATAAAATTAGAGGGAATTGACGTAAACTTTGACACTTGTCAGTGTCATCCCCATACATTTAGATTTCTACTCTCTCTGAAGACAAGCGCCTAAGTGGCGTTTGGCTAAAGGCACAGGACCGATTCTACCCAAAGGTTTAAATCTCTGTCAGTTACAAAATTATTTTAGACTAGCTATTGCCAGTGACTTCGCATAGAATATGAATTTTAGGACATAACTTTTTTGTTTCAATTTCCAAAATAAAGGTAGCCTATGTTACTCCTTAGTACATCATATACCTACCTCCCGTCAAAATGGGTCTAGCGATTCCAGAGGTGAGCATTGGCTAAACTGTCTAGTCTGTCTGTCGTTTGTACTGACAAACAGACTGATATAGATGAATGATAAAAAATGTTATTTTGGTATATGTATTGTATGTACCTCTATATTTATATGCATATAGTAAAAACCGGATATTTTAAAAACAGACACTCAAAGGAAAATGCCCAAAATGGCCCTGTGCAATGAAGAGTATTACAATATATGATAATTAATCCCCTATTTCATTATATAAGTTGCAAATACTTCTGTATCACAGACTAGCTGTGTTCCAAAACTTACTTTTAATAGAATTTAACGCGATTAATTACATTAGATCGCCATCTTCGCCTAATTTTAAAGGCCTCTGCCTAATGTAATAAATAAATAAATCAGCAAGTCGTATATCATGTCGTGTCGAATGTGAAATAGGGATGTCCAATCAATTATAATCGATCGATTGTGTTTTTTTTCTTACTGAATGCAGTCATACTCCAATTTAAACTGTCAAACACCAAGCGGTCACCGGTGACCGCAACCTATTGTTCTATAATTGTGTCTATAATGACGGTACTTGACGAGTTAAATAGGTAGTAAATACACTAATACAGTAAATACAGTAATCAAAACCTCTTTACTTCAATATACCTCTACAATCATTCAAACATTCAACATTCGTTCAAATATTAGTTGTTATGGTTAGATTATAACTATATACTTTTATTGAAATATATCTTTTCTGCAGCTAGTCCGCTATAAAAACAAGATTTTCTAGGAGTCTAAAAATGATAGAGAATATAATACATATTTATCCGATACTCTTGGCTACAGGGCCAACAATGTAATAACGTAGACCTTTGATTTATCTGTTTAGATGACTTCACAAATCCGTCAGATTAAAGATTCATTAATTGATCCCAAAGTACTTACTTACTTAGCCTGACAATTCAATATGTTATGATATGTTGCTACTCATTCTGATTGAGAGAGACAGTCATGCTTACTCGTGTACAATAAAGACCTATTGACACTATATGACGCTAGGTTGAGCTTTTAACAAAACAATTTTGTAAATTACTTCAATGTGTTTTGTTTTGTAATGTAGATAACTGTAGACAGTGCTTTTGTAATTTATATCAGATAGTTTTTAGTCGACTTAGTAATATCACTAGGTAACTTTTATTAGTATGAAAAAAAAACAAGATTTTATGTCCAAGTATATTTAACTGATTACCGATAACATAACATCACGCCTATTATCCCCGAAAGATTAGGCAGAGTTGCGCATTGCGGCACTTGATGCCACTGTACAATGTAACACCCACTTTGCACCATTTATGTTATGAGTTCAATGTAACAGGAGGTGACATATAACGGTCACAATTCCAGATTTCGTGCTACTACCTACTGAGATTTAAAAAAAAACACCCAGTAATACTTTGCCCGACCCTTGAATCGAACTCGAGACCCCTTGCCCGGCAGTCGCACTTGCGACTACTCGGCCAATGAGGCCAATGAAACAAATATAAACCTATGTGTGTAGACTTTCACTGCTGCGTTGTACAACTCGCAAGCTAATTTATTTTGACGTAGGAATACTCTGGGGTACAGAAAATTCCCTCGAACCTAACGAGAGCAAATATATAGGTTTAGTTAAACAAATATACAAATTATCCTACGTCAAAGAATAAGATTTTCATAGAAATTCATGAATATTCTAAATCGATTCAACTACTTGTGTGGTACTTGTGAATTTTAATGGCTTTTAGGGAAACCACATACACATGTGGTTTGTAGATACACCACTACAGACAGACTGTAGAAATATACGTGAATGTTTAAAAATGGCAGGGAGAAGATGGCAGAGTAGAGTATATTTCCCACCACGTCTATTCTTCCCAAGATGTGTCGTAAAAGAGAACTAAAATCTCAATCTCTATCTTTAAGAGACAAGTGAGAGAACACTATCTTTCCTCCTGAAATATATATGTAGGTATATTTATTTATTGGTTACTTTTTTTATAATTTTATATTGGTTTGTTTAATTGTTTATTATTGTTGTTGTGGTTTTTAATTACTGCCTCGTTGGCCGAGTATTCGCAAGTGCGACTGCCGGGCAAGGGGTCTCGGGTTCGATTCCCGGGTCGGGCAAAGTATTACTGGGTTTTTTAAAATTCTCAGTAGTAGCACGGAATCTGGAAATGTGCCCGGTATATGGCAATAGGCTCACCCCCTATTACATGGGACTCATAACAACTAGTGAAAAGTGGGTGTTACATTGTACTGTGGTAGAATGTGCACCTCTGCCTACCCCTTCGGGGATAAAAGGCGTGATGTTATGATGTTATGTTTTTAATTAATTTTTATCTTGTTTGTGTAACATACTATGTGTCTCAGTGTTATTATATCTTTTCCTGCCACAGGCCCACAGGAAGAATTTCCAGTTGGAATATGTGGGGCCTATGTACTCTGTTTTTATATGTATATTGTCCTCTGTGTTGAATGTGTGTACATAAATAAATGAATAAAAAAACTAAAGGAGTATTGATAACTTAGAGACTTGGCAGCAGCGGACACAGTAGATTACATTTCCCATCACGTCTATTCTTCCCATAATTGTTGTAAGAGAGAACTAGAGTACCTACTATTGATTTCTTAGAGACCTGGCAGCAGTACTCTTTGAAAACCCTCAACCATTTAACCTGCGATCAGCCTGCTAAGCAGGGAGCGGCAGACTTTTTTACGTAGAGGAGGCCTCAGTCCAGCATATGATTATCCCAGGCTGTTGATGATATTGATAGAAATACTTAACTTTCATGCTATCTTATTTCTAGACCACCAGCTGATCACTCATGAAGATATATCAATATACAGAGACCTAGGTTTAACCTTTGACTCTTTCTTTTTATGCTACATTTACACTCTCGCGCGATTCGAAACGAGGCCGAGGTACATTGCCGTTATTATAAGAGTTGTAGTCGTTCTTTCACTATCGGACAGCAATGTACCTCAACCTCGGGTCCGATCGCGAGAGTGTTACTTTAGCATTAGAAGCAAGGCACCAGTTATAATGAACGTGACATACAAGTAAATAAATGAGTCGTAAATTAATTATAAATATTAGTTATTAAGTTATTATCTTAAGCACTTGTAAGTAATTAATATCAGTAATTATACAAATTGTCCAACTTGGTTACAGGTTACATGAATCACGCGTTAGAAAACGCTTCAAGAACACGTTAATCTAGTATATATGTTTTATAAATACGGTCTATTTTTAATTATCACGTCTGTCGTTCGTGGTTTCGGTAGAAATGGTTATAGGAGACTGAGTTTTAATTAAGTTATGGCAGGTACTGTAAATGCTTTGAAAAATTATATCATGTCTTGAGAAATTGCTTGTGGCTGGTAAACTATTGATCTAATTTTCATACGAAAACCTCCTCCTTAATAGGAAGTTGGTTAAAGCATAGCTACTTTTTTTGTTTTTTTTTATGAGGGTTGCAAATAATCCAATGACTTCTTTCGCCCGGGTGAGGCGAGAGGGAGTGTGGGACTCTCTCTGACTAAAAACCATCCCGTTCCTACTCCTGCACTTCGAGCCGGAGCCCCGGCAACCCGTTAAGTCTGCCGCGGCTCCGTATCAGCATCAGCCCTGTTGGGCCCCATCTGTGGTGGTCTGATGGCTCTAACACGACGCGCCGTATGCTCGGGCCTGGTTCTGGTAGGGCGGCGAGTCACCTGTGCTCGCCGTCCGCAGGCCCGTGCTTACGGTTATCGTCGGAGATCGCCTCGCGATCCCTGACGTCCAGAGTGTCTATGGAACCACGGTGATAAACAATGTTTTCGAATAAGAAGACATGCACTCAAATCGATTAACTTTTAGAAGACTTACGGTATCACACACAGATAGACATATCTACAAACAGATGACCGGTCAAAATTATGACACCCCTCTTTTGGTATGAGCTTAATAGATATAAACTCACGAATTAAACACTGTAAAGTTTGAGCAGTCTATTTCCGTCCTAAGACCCCCAATTAGCGTTGAGAACAACAAAATATTTGCTGCACAAAGTTATTATCGTTTATTACCTCCAATGAAGAAAACAAATACCTATCCAGGTTGATGAACTTCACCCAATTATGATAAACAAAACTTACGTGGAGACAACGCGATAACTTCTTAAATATAATCTGTTTGACGGACAAGCTCAACAACCTCTACCTGTCAGTCGGTAGATGAAGCAACTAAAGATAGAATTGAATAAGATAATAATGCAAGACAAATTAAATAATAATTAAACGACAACGCATGTTATTCCCATAGTAATTGGAGCCACAGGAGTAGTAGCCAAAAACCTCAGTAGATACACAGATAAACTGGGATCATCAATAGACATTACAGTTCTACAGAAGCAAGCCACCATTCACACAATAATCATTCTTAGTAAAGTACTAGAAGGTACAGTTTTCGTCACAAACATTCCAGATTCAGATCAATTATAACCATCCCAAGAGGACACACCACATACCACTCAATCAACCATCACACAAAGCGTACACTCCACAACTGGCATACAAACTACATCAACACAAAATTCATAGCAACAAAGAAAACAGTGTCAGTAGCCAAGTAATCAGGAGACAAAGAAGAAGGAGTTTTCTTTTAAGGAGGGAACATCGTTGTATGACTGCTCCCGCCTAGGTAAGGCGGGAGGGAGTGTCAGACTCTTACTGACTAAAAACCCACCCCGTTCCTACTCCTGCACTTCGAGTCGGAGCCTCGGTAACCCGTTAAGTTCTCCGCGGCTTCGTATCGGCATCAGCCCACTCGGCCCACTCGGTAAGAAGGAGATTTAGAATTCAGATTTAGAAGGGGGCAATGAGCATCAGTTTTCCTGCGAGAATCCCGTGCTGCCTGTCAATCCCGAGTAGGAGAGACCTCTACATGAGATATACAACAACAATCTGTGAAAGTCCATCGCTAGTGGACTATCGGCCTCCTCTACCTCATAATATTCTTACTTAATACGGATCGCAATTTACAAGCTTCAGCCATACTCTGATCTAATACTTATATCAAGGTACCGAACCTCAAGTAAGATTCATTATTTATTTTTATAGCTCATAAGTCCACTGCTGGGTAAAGGGCTATTCTCACGGGGAGAAGGAATGACTATTAATCACCACGATGACTCAAGGAAGATTAGCGATTACAAACTTATAATTAGAAATTATAGGCCCAGGTTACCTCGCGATGCTTTCCTTCACTATTTGTCAGTTACAAATTATATTGTACTAGCAGCCAGTCCCGGCTTCGCACGGGGTAGACAATAATTTATTTTTGAAAATTTGTTGTATTGACATAACTACATTACATATGCTACCGCGGAGTTTTTTGTAGACATTATGATGTTCTTCAATATTGTTGTACATTATTTTGTTCTATCGCTAATAGTTTCGGCAGCGCATTCGACGAAAGACATTTTAAGACTCATTTTTCTACACCTTCGGTTACATTGTTCAAATTTTACCAAGGATACCTATTTTTTTTTCAAAATTAAATGTAGCCTATGTCAAATTGGAAGAATGTACCGTCCTATTGGTGAAAGAATTTTTTAAATCGGCCCAGTACTTTTTGAGCCTATTCATTACAAACATACAAAAATAGGTACAAATCTTTCCTCTTTATAATATTAGTATAGATAGTATAGATTAAAAACTCTCTTATAAAATCTAGTAGGTATTATTTACAGTTTGAACAGAAAGTATTAGATAGTATACTAGTATGAAGTTTGTACTCGATCGAAGTGCGAAGTCTATCGCAAATAACTTCGCAGATAACTCAAAGTTCAAGGGTTGTAGGAAATATTATAGTAGTGTATTATGACCATATTTTTGATAGAAAAATGAAGGATAGGAAAAGACAAGTTTTTATTATTTTTTCTGTTTTGTTGATTTTTCGTCAAGTGACTTCTCAGCGTTATACTTCATTTCGATATCTGTTTGGTAACATACATATATTTATTTACCACTTCAATTTTAAAAACTCTTAAAAATTCATAAATAATAAAAACTCAATTTTTAATATTCAAACAGGGAAGTATGAAAGAGTGAAATGGGCAAGGTTTTAATATAAAAAATAATCTTAAGTAGATACCTACATATAGCTATTTTTTTTTTGGAACTAGAGGTACACTCAAGCATTGTTTTCTGAGCTGATCTTCCAAAAATTACATGATTATGTACTTAGTACTTAAGAACGATCAAGTCATTACCAAAATAAACTGAAATAAACGAACTTTTCTTCCCAAGAACAATTATATTAAAGTTTCTAGCGAAATTCTTAGCATTAGCAGATCTTGACGGTCAGTGATCACCCTGTTTCCTATTATCTGTGAAAATATTTATCAGTGACTGTGTTCTTGTTTAAACAAAACAATTTGAACTTCTAATAAGTTCACGATTTCATCATTTCCTACTTGACTTTGCAGAAAAATATTTATAGTTTGAAACTAAATATAGAGGTATATTTTTATCTCATCGTCCGATGTTGAATTTTAAAACTACCTCTATAATAAGGAACTATGTATAATAATATATTGACAACAATGTAATATGTAGGTATTTTAATATACATACGCAATAGAATAGTTTACAATTTTCTACTCCATACGTAGTACATGTTATGCATTATATATATTTATCATTTTGTAGATATAACAACAGTTTGTAGTATCTGTAACATAGTAGGTACAAACATAAGAACATGATATCGCGCCTGTTATCCCTGAAGTTGAAATATTTTCTGAGTGTGTAATGAAAAAACGACAAACCGTACAGATAAGGTTCTAAAGGTATTTTTTTTAAGGGGGGAATATCATCGAATGACTGCTCCCGCCTGGGTGAGGCGGGAGGGAGTGTTAGACTCTTACTGACTAAAAACCACCCCGTTCCTTCTCCTGCACGTCGAGCCGGAGCCCCGGTTACACGTTAGTTTCTCATAGGTATCAACTAAACTCCTATATAACAACATTTTGTAGTATGTCTAGGCTGCCTCGTTGGCCGAGTGGTCGCAAGTGCGTGCGGCTGCCGGGAAAGAGGTCTCGGGTTCGATTCCCGGGACGGGCAACTATTATCGGGATTTTTAAAAATTCTCAGCATTAGCACGGAGTTTGGATTTGTGCCCGGTGTATGGCAATATGCTCACCCCAATTACATTGGACTCATAACATAAATAGTGAAAAGTGGGTGTTACATTGGGCCTACAGTGGTATTAAGTGCCGTAATGTGCACCTCTGCTTACCCCTTCGGGAATAAAGGCTTGATGGTATGTAATGTTATCACCGGTTTCACAGTTTAATCATAATACATTGATGGTAATGCCACTCTTCTAATGTGAGTAGCTACAAAATATACCTAATTCTTTGCAACATTGGGTTGACTATTTTCTACACGTACGTAGGCACGCGGCGTACGGAGCGTCGCTGTTAAATACTTCGTAAAATATTTCTCGTAAAGACAAGAAACTACACAAGCGCCATCTATCTAAAACCATAGCAAAAATCAAAGAAGCAATTCTTTAACAAAATAATCTTTATTTATTTTCAACACAAAAACATTATACATACATTCAAAAATATACAAAAATCGTGACAAAAGGTAACTTCGAAAATAAATCATTTATTTAAACATATTATGTATTTATATTTGCTAACTCTCATTTAATATTGTACATTAAATTGCATTGTGACTATAAGAAAAAGGAATATTTTTTAAAAAGGTATTTTAAAATAATTGCAATAAGGATGCTAATGGCTTAACTAAATAATTAATAATGGAACTCCCTATATTTAGAAAATTTGCTATTTTTTATTAAACAAACATCCTGTATTGTTATTATTTCGTCCTCACTCGATGTTAGTTTCAGTCTGAATTAGCTACTATTGGATTTATGACTGTTCACCAACCACCCCTAAACCACCTTTTAACTAAGAATTACTCATCGTTACATAGGACTTAAATTAACCCCTTACATTTAATTTTAGGTGTCATATAAAGGTTGGTATAGACAAAAATATCGTTAAAAATCACCAATCTTAATATTTAGAAGAGGTTGGTGAGTAAAGGCACTAATTTTGTTAGATTTATTTTGTAATTAAAAAAACATATTTTTTATAATGTAGTTATGTCGATTGTATGCCCAATAAAAAATATAAATTATAAGTACGGATCAATAATACATTTAATATTGCTTACAGATATAGTGACGTCATACTTTTTGATTACCTAACATGGAATGTTCTGTAATTAAGGTGTGTACGTATTTAAATCATTTTTGCGTAAAAAAATGTACGAGACGCCTATTAAAATGCAATATGCAATCTTTGGATTCTAGAGTATCTACTTTAGGAAAGTATCTAAATGGTAATTTTATCAGGCGTTTCGTTGTCCCACGCTTTAATAATATGATCATGTTTAAAACCTCGAAGTTTGTTAGAATAGCAATTCTATGCCAAATAAATCTTAGTTGCTACAATAAATAAAAAAATATATAATTAGGCACCTTTAAGTGTTTAATATGCTTTCATTTGACTTCATTTTTATTGTTTTATTTTCATGTTAAATGGACGGAATCCTGGTGGACTAGTCAATGAATTAAAAAAAAAGAATCAAGTTAATTTAAGTACTTTCTTTAAAAACCTGATTGTTTATAAAAACATTATCTAAATAAACAAAACGAAACCTTCTAATACTGACATTATTTATAATTTCATCAAATTCATTCAATTCAAACCAATTTGATTTATCAAAAACTAAGGTTTTGTTTAAGTGTTTTAGTATTACTATTACCGTCAAGCATATATAATAAATTAATTTACATATTATATTATACATAGCGTTGCTCCTCCGTACCGGATACCTTGCCCATGTATTAAGAGCCAAGGTTTAAGTTGAAACCAGTCGAGCTTTTCGCAAATCTCGAATAGTGAGTGAATAATGTCCAAATACTCAAACGTTACTCAATTTTAAGCAGCGCTTAATTATAGTTCTGTCACTGTTAATTCTTTGTAAAATGACAGAGATGGCACGATATTTAAGTACAATTGAGTTAACTTAAAATTGAGTAGCCTTTCAATATTCGCGCATAAGACAATTTATTTCAAATATATATATTTTAATGATTACTAAGGCGTATTGTCCACGACGCGTCATTTGACGAATACATACAAGTTACAAATGACGTTAGGCAGATTTATATGAACGACAGCTATCATTGTTTCTAAGCAAGATGAGAGCATTTGTCATTTGTAGGTTGCATGCATTCGTCAATTGACGCGTCATGAATAATAAGCTCAAAGTTATCTGTTATCACTTTATGTCGTGTACTTATTAGTTCTAATTGTAAGGGTCTTCCGACATCGTTGATGGTCATCGTGTTGATCCAATTGAAGACAGGACGGCTCTTGGTACTGTCAATGTACTCGTTGGTAGCTGGGGCTCCTCCCAAGCTACTGGGAGACCGTACTTCTTCGGTTTTAGTACGTAGATAAACTGGAATATTAATAGAAATGTATTAGTTAGTAAAATGTTGACGGTTGCAATAAGAATTGTTCATTTATTAGGTCTTTGTTTTATATATGATGGGCCGACGTTTGGCCACTATCTCGCCTGGTGGTAAGCGATGATGCGTCGTACAATGACGCATGTCTGCTCATAAGCAACCTATTCACTCTTGCCTTGAAGACATCCAGGTTGCACCCTTCAGGAAACACATACCCTGGCAACGAAGTTCCTTACTTCAATAATCGTTTTAAAATTAAGTATTTAGAAAAAAATACTGTCCCATCGCACGTCTATGATTTCGAAACAAAATACAGAGATGAAATTAAAAATTAGACTACGTACTAACAAGGCAATTACAAATTCAAATAATAGAGTAGTTTCCTAAATCTTATTTTAATGTCAGTCTGGTAGATTATTTTAAAACATTAGACACGTATTTTTTGTTTTCTCACAAAATTTAATGCTTTCGACGATATATTGATTTGAAATGTTGTGTTGTAATTACCTCCCACTCTTAAACTTAACTCCATTTTATCTATGTATTGAAACTATACACGAGTAACTAAAAAAATACGTGTCTAACATTTTTTCATTATTTAATTGACGAACTAATTAGATTTTTAATTTTCTTACCCTGGAAACTACCCTATTATCGTCAAGGTAAATATTTTTACTGACCAAAAGCCCAAAGACCAAAAGTGGATGTTACATTGTACAGTGGCATTAAGTGCCTTAATATGCACCTCTGCCTACCCCGTCGGGGATAAATGGCGTGATGTTATGTATATAACTACTTACCACAAGAGAAGCAAACGTAGCTCCAATAAGGAATCCGGCAGCGACATCGCTCCAGTGGTGCATGTTGTCCTGGACTCGAGACAAGCCCACAAACCAAGCACCAATCAGCACGGCATACTGTATAGCGTGACGTAACAACTTCGATCCACGCCACTTGCCCTTCTCTTGGATGTAGAACTGGAAAAAAATTAGTGAACTTGAGTATTAACACGTTGAGTGCTGCATAGATATGGTGGTCATTGGTAGATGTCGGATTGGCTTTCAAAGTGTTTCTGTCAGCAGTCAAAGATTTAAGAATTCCTTCTTTTCAATTGAAGTCACCAAAAACAGGTGCTTCTGAAGACCGTACTTTGTCTAAAACTTTTAGAAAAGCGTGCTATTTCCAACATAATAGCATACACGCCACACCTAGACCCGTGACTGGAACTGCAACACTTCGAACAAACTCGGAGTTCACAGTCAACATTTAACATTCGTGTGAAGCCCTTTTGTTGAAGATGCACTCTAGCTATGGTAACCGTTCATTATCAGGCAACTAATAACTGATTGCTACTGACTTGTAGTAGTAAAACATTGATGATACTCACAATGAAGAACACAGCGCAATACATGGAGAAACTAGCGTGTGAGCTGGGAAAGGATAGTCTGGCTTCTTGAATTTTGGCTGTGTCGGAACCTCCACATGTATAGTCATTGATGTACCCCAGAATGTTCGCTGAGGAGTTTGCTATAGGGAACGGCATGCAAACCTGTGGATGAAATTGACAATCTTATACGACATTCGTGATGTACAATGCTATACTGTATGTGACTAAAATTGGTAGAATGGGTCATCTACTAATATAAGAAACTTTTGTGTTTCTGTTACAAAATTTATGGATTTCCGAACAGTGGTAAATATATCTTTACATTTTGAGAACTGAGTGATTGTATTACTTATGGAAAAATGATTAATTATCATTATATCATCACAGCTGAGTATAGGCTTTCTCCAATGACTTGCATCTGGAATCCAGCTGGTTCGAATTTAAGTAAATTACGATTAATGAACCGCTACTATCAGTACTCACTTCATAGAAATGTGGCCTTAGTCTACCAATGACGTATTTGGCAAAGTCTGACGTAAGTTGCTGGCAGGATGCTCCGAAGGCGAAGACACCAATACTTCGGTAGCTCTCCCAGAGCCAGCCGGACATCACAGACCCTGATAGGAACCTCTCACCGGCACCCTTCCCTTTTTTGTCTCGAACTATTTCCACTAGGAGTATCTGAAACAGTTGGAAGAATTTGTGATTAAAATATAGTAATGTCAAATTTTCTATCAGAAGACATCGCCCATGGGCCAGACAGTTCACCAGATATGCTTAAAATCCCATATAAGGGTGTGAGACTACAGCTGCAGATCGGGAACATTCCAAATTGTGTCAGTCTTGCATTTTTTTGATAGGACAGTGTTTGCTCACTAACTCGCCTTGTAGTTAACGGTGATGTGGCTGACGATAGACCACGCCTACCTATAAATAACCTCTTCATTCGAGACTTAAAGACTTTTGGAAACACAGACTCTTGCAAGAAAATCCACTACTAAGAATTTACAATAACCGAAAAAGGCAAATAATACTTTGAGAGACGTGGACATAGGACCCGATACCCCCTTGTTCGGTAGTCGCGATAACATTATACATGATCAAAGTATTTGTTTTGAATAAATTTGAAGACAACTGTTTGAACTTCAAGAAAAGTGACTAATTTAAGTGATTAAGATTAAGAAGAAGATCATTAATCTAAGTAAATATTTGTCAAAATGTATGTTTCCTATTATATCTGTCTGTAGACTAGGTCAATGATCCTTTCTTTGTCTTTCTTTAGTGTTTGTTTAGGATAATGACATTCTTAATAACTGTGTTCTGAATTAACTTTACTGCGCTTAATCTTGTTTAGTGCCTTGGATTAACCTTAATACCAGCTTTTATTATGTATTTATTGTATTTTTCAACAGTTGCAGTGGAATGTTTTGGAGTATAAGTGGAGAATGGGACCGTCGTTAGAGGGCGCCCTAGACGTACATATACTGATCAGATTAGCCATAATTATATTGAAAGAAGGGCCAAATTAATAGTTAGATTAATGACTGTTGATGAAGCGAATGAGATATGTAGGAATCGTAGCAATTGGCGTTCGATAGTCTCTGCCTACCCTCATGGGAGACAGGCGTGAAGTTATGTATGTACGTATGTATAAGTGGAGAATTGGTTAATTCTCACCTACGGTCACTTTGTCTACATAAGCCGATTAAATAAACATGCTAACATTTTGTTAGTCATAACTGACAGGTATGTTATTAACGGCCGATGTCTAAAGTGAAACCCGTTTGCTTATTCACTGCAGATTTAAAACACTTTATTTAAAAAAGGAACTTTGTTATCAAAGTGTACAAGTTTAGTTCTCCTATCGTAGACTAGATGTCGCTAGATATCACAATTTGATACAATTATCATTTAGGTATATTGTTGCCTACTTTTTCAGTCGAAATTAGGCTACATCGTAATACAAATAATACATTTTAACAAACGTTACTTACCGTACAAACCATGAAAGCGAATCCTGCCCCTGCTAGAGCGCTGACGGATATAAGCTGGTCCTTGTAAGGCAGTCGTATCGACATGTCATTCAAGTCGTACCCTCGGTGGTAAGGCGTCGCCCATAGTGCCAGCCCCAGGATCGGGAATGCGACTGGAAATTAGAAATTACCTGTTTTATTACAATGAGAAATTACAGGTTTATTAAAATGATCCTGAATTTAAGTCCTTGACAGGTTGTTGAAGGCAAATCCTTCACGTTCAACAATCCCCATGGCCATGGCGTTTAGCGTGAATAAGGTAGTAGTAATATGAATGGATGAAAAGGTAGAAGACTACTATATAATAGATTAATGGATTATTATATTGATCATTATAAAATGAATACGATGCTAGGAACTGAATTTAAATATGAATGAATGGGTGGGAAGAGGGTGATCAAATATTAGATGGATGACAGAGATAAAAACTTAGTGCTAATTTTCTTACTGAAATTTGTGCTGAGGATAACAGTTGTTTGATAACATAACATAACATTACATAACATAACGCCTTTTATCCCCGAAGAGGTAGGTGCACATTACGGTACTTATTGCCACTGTATAATGTAACATCCACTTTTCACTATTTTATGTTATGAGTCCCATATAATAGGGGGTGAGCTTATTGCCATATACCGGGCACAATTCCCACTCTGTGCTACTACTGAGAATGTTTTTATAAACAGTAATACAGTACCCGACCTGGAAATCGAACCCGAGACCCCTTGCCCGGCAGTCGCACTTGCGACCACTTGGCTAACGAGGCAGGACAGTTGTCTTGACCTTCCGAAAAGAGTTGACTGACCTTATAAAGTTGTCAATAACCTTAAACATTCGTCATCCTTAATTTGCCATCTGTCTGTAACTATATATTCAGACTTATTACCACGATAATATTTTCGTACGATATGGATAAAGAAAAATGTAGGACATTCGAACATTCTATATTAAATTCGATCGAGATTACAACTTTCTTATCTGAATCCTATTTAGATTTTGTTTGCATGATGTCATAAAACTCCCCTATAGCTTTAAATGCATTTTATTTTGCATGCATTGGGGGTGCATTTTAATTGAACTCCGATGGACTTGTGGTATCACGGAGTCGTGTTACATTGTACAGTGGTATTAAGTGCCGTAATGTGCAACTCTGCCTACCCCTTCGGGGATATAATGCGTGATGTTAATCATGTTTAGTTTAATGGCAATTTAATAATGATTTGACCGAGTAACCTTACGCTTCTAGCAGTGTTTAAAGAATTAGCTACTAAAGGATTAAGTAACAGAGAAGTTGGTGTCTGTTTGTTGCTGCAAGATGTTACAGCACTATTAATAATCCTGACTGCCTCGTTGGCCGAGTGGTCACAAGTGTGACTGCAGGGCAAGAGGTCTCGAGTTCGATTCCCGGGTCGGGCGAAGTACTACTAGGTTTTAGAAAAAATTCTGAGTTGTAGCACGGAGTCTGGAATTGTGCCCGGTATATGGCAATAGGCTCACCCCCTATTACATGGGACTCATAAAATAAATAGTGAAAAGTGAGTGTTACATTGTACAGTGGAATATGTGCACCTCTGCCTACCCCTTCGGGGATAAAAGGCGTGATGTTATGTTTATTAATAATCCTAAACGTATCAACTGTGATAAAAAACCAAACCCAATCGTACAAGCTCCTCTAAGTGGAGGTGGCCCAAAGTCCAGCAGTATACAGCCACGAGCTGTGGCTGATGATGACGATGGTGAATGTGACTGTAATAAAACGAACCAAGTAGTTCGCTTGCTATCGGTATGCAGTTGGCATTGTAGTTCCAAATAAGACGGAACGCTGATTACAAAACTGCCACTGCCATTCTGATGAAGCTGCTATAATTTATACATTAGCTTCTTATACATAAAGTATATTTTTGTTTGTTTCACTAATTCTGTTGCTCATTGGCGGAGTTCATAAAGGTAACGACTGATGTTGTTAGTTGTACATATGTAATTGATGGATAGGTGCAATTAATATGGCCGTGTTATAACAATGTTAATTATAAGCTTTTATATTAAGTGACAACATTATCACATTGGGTGTAACCTGTTAGGATGTGTTGATTTAAATAAATAAATAAATATAAAAATAATTTTCGGGTTTAGTTTTACAGAGAATGTTTTTATTTGTATTAATAGTTTTAGTCCTTAAGACTTTGACTGCCAATAAAAACTGTTGAAGGTAAATCCTCCGCTAACGCCGGTCACCGGTGACCCCCATGGCGTTTAACGTGTTAATTTATTTTATTTTCTAGCATTTGTTAAATAGGTTTAAGTTATGATGGAACTGGCGTGAACTGTGTTCAAAAGTTCCTAAAAAAATAAAAGAATTTAAAAGAAACTGCCACGTCAAAGTTCAGTGAATACTATTATCTCAGAATTGACGAAGCCGTTGGTAGAAACTAGCATCATTTTATAGTTATTTATTCGATTTTAATGAAGCGGGCACGTAGTAAAACGGTTTATAAATCAGATAGGTATGTACTCGAAAGTGTTATCGATATCACTGTAACATTTGCGTCCGTTTACAATCATTAGAAACACACATGAATAATACAATTTTCCTATCTTGCATCGAGTTTGTAATTAATCTAGAACTCTTATCAGTGAGTTAGGTTATCATTTAGTTATCTACCTCTATAAAATGTATTGTTGAGTACTTTTTTGTTTATCGAGGGAGACCGACTAAGTATAGACATTCAAGTGTTAGTTCGAGGACAACTCTCCTATTTCAAGTGAGCTTGATCGCATTCTCGCCCGTGATTGGTCAAGATTATGCGAAATTACAGAATGGCCTAGCTGCTTCTAAATCATTTGGAATTATGGAATTATGGCTCATAATCATAAGATGCGTGCGCTCGAAATTAGTCTAGCATCATCGAATAGTTTACGAAAGTCGTATATTTTGATTTATCAGAAACTGTAATTCTTTGTTCACACGTTCGTCAAACAGTTACGCGAGTAAGCCGAATCCATAAAAATTTATTTAGTATGTCTTATGAAAGTTATAATACAAATATTATTTGTTCACGTACAAATTCACCTGTAGGTAACGCTACGTCCTGCGTGTGCGAATTAGAAGCTAATGCGAAGCGGTGCGACGCGGCGCGTAAACAACTAGAGGTAGTACATACGAAATCCATATTGAAGTGTGCTACGTGACAATACGCCGCACGCCGGCGCCCCGGTGAAATGCGGTGCGGAGCGGCGCGAAATGACGCAGACGCGATTTGGTTTGATATTTTCGCGCGAACTGTCATATTTGGATGCGGTGCTGTAAGTGCTGTTACGTTTTTATTTGGTTAATAATTGCGTTCGCTTCCAGATCGCTCACGCAGGACGTAGCGAGTATTATAAGTAGGTTAACATAATAATGTGCACAGATTGCTGCTAGTAAAATATTCGAAAGGAATCTAATTAATGCCACTGTATAATATTAAACCCACTTTTCACTATTTATGTTATGATTACCATGCAGTAGGGGGAGAGCCTATTGCCATATGCTAGGCACAAGGCACAATTTCAGATTTCATCCTAATATCGGTATTAGGCTAATTAGCTCAGGCTTTTTAAAAAAAAAATCAATAATGCATTGCCCGACCCGGGCATCGAACCCAAGCCCGGCAGTTGCACTTGCGACCACTCGGCCAACGAGGCAGTCTACAATACACTAGGCATTACAACTTGAGACTGCAGCAGGGCTCTCTGATAAATCTGAACCTTTTAATATGCCTCTCTCTTTTAAAATCTCCAACTTGCATATACAGCATGGATGTTAGGACCAAGTCCTCTTATGCTATGGACACTCTCAGTGTACTGTCAGGATTTGTGTGATTCTGTGTGTGTTTTTATATGTGCTTTGACTTCGTATGCCAAAAGTTGAACTCTAAAGCAGAATAGCGATTTTAGAATAATCTGGGTGACAACAGAACCGATAAAATATTTAAGTACATACTAATTTCTATAATTAGTATTTTATGTAACATTTTTGTGGGCTTACGGCATTATTGACTTATCTCACATGTATCAGTTTTACGTAGATAAAGAACACATTATTTTATTTAAATATGTACAGTCTACCAATCATAGCTTGGCGAAATACAAATTGGAATTAGTGTTTTCCGTTCCTACTTCCTACTTCTGAAAAAGATAAAATTACAATTAGCTAAAATACATCCTAAATACCTACTGCCTCGGCTCGATTTGGGCAAAGTGTTAGTGGGTTTTTTATAAGTTCTCAGTAGTGGCTAGGAGTCTAGAATTGTGGCCGGTATATGGCAATAGACTCACCCCCTATTACATGGGACTCATAAATTAAATAGTGAAAAGTGGGTGTTACATAGTATAGTGGCATAATGTATACCTCTGCGGCTCTGCCTACCCTTTCGGAGATAAAAGGCGTGATGTTATGTTATGTTACATTCTATTAATATTATATAATTTACGAAAGTGTTAAAAAAAAATTCGCATCGTAATTTTTTGCGTTGCGAATTCGCATCGCATCGCATCGCAGTTTTGTGTACGAGCCCTGAAGAAGCGCTCGTCGGAAAGTAGGTAAATGACGTGAACATGGTGAAGTATTGACGGGGAAAAACTAGCTTTTATTTATTACAGTATATTAAACACAGTGGTATCTTATCACATTCTTTAGTTTTAATACAGATGCAACTAAACTTTATCAAATAATGTTGTAGAATGACCTCAAATAATATACGCACTTATAATAGTATACGCGCATAATACCTCTATAATAGTATGCCAATAGGTCCGGACTATAATCTTCATAACGTTATCTTAAGTGTAGGAGAGCCATGCTTCGGCACGAATGGGCCGGCTCGACCGGAGTGATACCACGTCTTCACAGAAAACCGACGTGAAGCAACGTTTGCGATGTGTTGCGTCATGTGAGTGAGGTTACCGGAGGCCCAATAACCCTCCCCTTCCTCAATCTCCCCAATTCCTGAATACCCAACGATCCTCAAACTCCTAATCCCCAAAAGGTCGGTAACGAACTTGTAACGTCTCTGGTGTTCCAGGTGTCCATGGGCGACGCCGATTGCTTATCATCAGGTGATCCGTCTGCTCGATTACCGGCTTATGCCATAAAAAAAAGATGGAATACTTTGGCTGTAGTTGCCCGACCAAAGCTGCGGAAAATCGCTAGGTTTACCGGAGCTCCGGTTTGTAGCAGGAGTTGGAACGGAGTGGTTTTTAGTTAACAAGACTCTAACACTCCATTGCCTCGCCCAGGACAGGAAGAGCCATTTTGTTGATTTATCCCTTTCAAAAACGGGTTTATTCTAGTTCTCGCGGCGACAGGTAACAGAAACTTTGAAGATCTTGCAATTTTTTTTCACTGACGATTATTACTTTCGTTTGGAAACCACATATATTTCACAAACAAGTGACAACTGTCGTCGTCGTATGTCGTATTGAGGTCATTGACCTTTATTTTTAATTTGAATTAGTGTAGTTAGTCTTCATCTGTTGCCGATATAAGTAAGTCGAGTGTACATATCATAAAAGGATTATCGTCATAAAATAATTTGCTAATGGAGTCAACACAGTTATCTAAGTGGAGGAAATGACTCATTTTTGTTTTATATGATAAAGGAACTTATATAGACTCTTGTTACACACCCATTTTCTATAGACATGCTATATAAACTTATTTATCAAGCCCCCTATGTAGGTAGCTACATGTATTATGTCGAGGACGTTTAAAAAAGACGGAGATAGTCTCTTACAACAACGACTGTTTCATCTGGCTACTATAGACTTACACGCAGAATACACACACATTGACATGAAGGACATCTGTTGCGCTACATGACCTATCATTACACTTTCATACATTACGGTGTTGCAAGTACTGCGTGCATAAATACACCACTGACATTTAGCGCTTAATTTCCAAGTGCCGTTACGTCCGCCTGTTTTCGAACATCCTTGTATTATTGTTAATAAATTTTCAGTCTTATTTCTTTCCTTCCCTTGACTTTTTACTTTATACAAAATCTTTTTGAACGTGCCGATCCAGATTAAGGCTTTTGTGAGGGTGTTATATCCCACCTGCATCAAATGCACGGATCAGATCTTTGAGGACACGGGTGCCTAGAGTGAGGTGCTAAGTGCCCATTTAGTGACCTTAGAAAAGACGGTGGCACAGTGGTCACGTGTAGCCGTACACAGCCAAGCTCAAGGGGACACAAGGATCCCTAGGGCGGTGCCGTAACTGGCGTTGCACCGCGAGGGCTTCGGAACCGGTCTCGGTGCTCCTTACAGGTAGTAAGGATACCACTGGCTGACTGGCACGTTTTAAGGATTCCTCCGTCATCAAACAAAGGATACTGTCATGGCTTTAAGCGTCACCGAATTTACATTCAAATCAGAGTAGGTATGACGTGGTGGCGCTGTAAAGAGTTCAAAATCATAAGAAAGTTTTTGTTATTCATGACGCAGGTAATATTATTGGAACTGCAATATGCGAACGAGATTAGTCATTGGGAATTTTTATACGTATGTAAGTATGTTTAATCAGATTGCAGTGTCGAAACATGCGGTTTTTATTACAGAGGCCTTAGTACGAGTTTGATTTACTTTAAAGTAATCGAAACGAGTATGCGTTCAGCGCTCTGATTGGCCGTCGCCAATGGAGCAACCAATCATAGCGCCAAACGCGTACTCGTTACGATTACTTTCAAAGGTTGAACAAACTCGTACTAAGGCCTCTGGTGATTTAAGATTCTTGAAAGGGATCTTAGTGAAGATCCTCTTGGGAAGATCCCTAATGCGTAGGTACATTAATGATACATCACAGTAACTTTCCGTCTTCGACTTTACATATAACTACACTGTGATATTTATATCGTTTTCGTCCCGAAGTAAAATGGTTCTGTCTGGGTAATATAATAGTTTTACAATGAAATAAAATGTTTAAAACAAAGAAATAAGTACTGATCTGGTAAAAAGCAAACTTCGAAAGCGCGTGCAAACTGATCACTACATAGTATAAAACAAAGTCGCTATCCGCTGTCTGTCTGTCCCTATGTATGCTTATATCTTTAAAACTACGCAATGGATTTTGATGCGATTTTTTATAGATAGAGGTATTCTTAAGGAAGGTTTATACCTCTATGTATAATACATGCATATTGCACCCGTGCGAACCATATTGCACCCGTGCGAAGCCGGGGCGGGTCGCTAGTAGTACATATCAAAACATCACGCCATGTAATTCTCGAAGAGATATTTCTCGGGGGGTGGCACGTGCGATTCGAATAGTGCCTTACTACACTTTATGTATACTTTACATTTAGTGTCTTATTTGCAAAAGTAAACGAAAGCAAACGAATTTTTTTTTAAAGTAAAATATTATTACTTTTTAATTTTTTTGGTTTTGCTTTATACATCGAAAGTACTCTTTATGGCAAGTTGTTTTGCCGCGGGATAAAAACGAAAAAATTTCACGAGGTATAGGAAATTTCTATATAAAATTGAATTGAGTTCTATATTGTTCTCGCCGCTCCCTAAAAAAGTAACCTTGCCGACACTGACAGAATTAATTCGGTTTGTAGATTCGGAGCATTGAATACAAACAAGTCTGTTTATTTGGATTACTCCAAATGTTACTTCCTTGTGTTCTTCTAAAAGTATGCAGATGCCATTAACATTAACATTTTCTACGAGATATTTTACTTGGACAAACAAGTACACTGTGTCTTCGTTATTTTATTATGATAAGACGCCTATAGACAGGCAACCGGAATATTAGATGAGTTATAACTGTGTTACCGGACTTATAGAGATTTGGGAATGGCGGAAAAGCACACAAACGTTATTTGCCGTATAGGTATCATCACTACCACATCATTACAGTCGAGCTGGCCCATTCGTGCCGAAGCATGGCACAGATATAATCAGACAATGTCCTTATTTTGATAGTAGTACGTGCTTATTGCTTGGTGACACAATGCGTGGTATATTTGGCTTATCTATAAAGTGCATGGGTCACGCATGCGCGGTTCCGCTAAATTAACTTCTTGAGGCGTGCCTGCAGTAATCAAGTCTAATTGTAAGTAATTCTATTGAAAGGCAAGAGACAGTTTTACGAAGGATTGCGTGAGACAAAAGGTCTTTTAATGATAAAGTTGAAGTACCAGGAATAAAACTAAGTAATCTTCCTTATTATATTACAATTAGATTTATAACAAAATTGGAGAAGAGTTGATGTTATAAAAGTGTAATCTTATGCAGGTTTTACAAAACAAAATCGGGGTTCCCCGATTTTTCTTATCATTTTTTATATAATCCACATTACACAATACACATTCAGATGAAAAATAAACACAATAATGCTACTAATCCTATTATAATACATAATCCTTATTACGTTAATCCTAATTAACCTACGTTTGACAGTATTGAATAAAATGAACTTCTCTTATCGCTTTGAGGTAGACCTTGAAAACGAGGAAGTAATCACGTCGATCAGCTGGCCATAAATCACATGACGAGTTAAAAGTTGCATCATTCAGTAATACCTTAATGACCAAAATTAATAATAATTAACGTTAATCCAGAACCAAATTTTTACACACATTCCGTACAACTTAAGTGTCAGAAATCGATTTTAATCCACAGATTTTGGAGTTAAGTCGATTATTCAGTTTGACAGTTAATTGATCTAAGCTTATGACAGAGTTTCAATAGATGTATAGGACTACCTATTTACCTAATGTCGTGATGGCCCGGAGGTTCGAAACCTACCAACGGCAAGTACCAATATGACTTTTTCCGAGTTATATGTACTTTCTAAGATTATCTAGACACCATTGACAAACGGTGAAGGAAAACAACGTAAGGAAACTTGGGCTTATAACTTCTAATTCTAAGTTTGAAATCGCCAACCCGCATTGAGCAAGCGTGGCGATTAATGCTCAAACCTTCTCCGTGTGAGAAGAGGCTTTGCTCAGCGGTGGGCATTTATAGGCTGTTGATGATGATGACTAATGTGAAAAATCGATCTTAATTTACATAAAATACATAATCATAACATCACGCCTTTTATCCCCGAAGGAGTAGGCAGAGGTGCATACAGATGTAACACCCACTTTTCACTATTTATGTTATGAGTCCCATGTAATAGGGGAAATGTGCCCTATGGCAATAGGCTCACCCTATTGCCATAGGGCACATTTCCAGACTCCGTGCTACTACTGAGAATTTTTTTAAAAACCCAGTAATACTTTGCCCGACCCGGGAATCGAACCCGAGACCCCTTGCCCGGCACTTGCGACCACTCGGCCAACGAGGCAGATCTTAATTTAAAGGCTTTGAAAAGCGATTATTGTTTTTGCTACCCTTATACTTTTTATATGACTCTCAATAGCAACTGATAGGTGCATAAAAATCTTTTCCTGCATGCAAATATTTATGAATTAGTATTTCAGACACATAGGTACTTCAATGTATGATAGTCTCTGTGTGTATTGTGATCTCATCATTATGAGTTACTCACTTCAGTACCCGCATATCTAGAGGTATATGAGTTTTTGAATATAATTCATCAGTTAAAAACAATATAATTCTTAGTTAGTAGTTAGTATTCTTAATGTCAAACTGTGTTGGTTTGTCGTTATTGTCTTGACTTTGTGTCCGGAGATACTTAGTTAAGAAGATGTCAAAAATTTGATGTCAACATTTTTCTTCAAGGGGTGGAAAATCATCGAATGACTGCTCCCGCCTGGGTGAGGCGGGAGGTAGTGTCAGATTCTTACTGACTAAAAACCACCCCGTTCCTTCTCCTGCACGTCGAGCCGGAGCCCCGGTAACTCATTAGGTTCTCCGCGACACCCTTTTTATGTATAGGAGGTTCATCTTTACATACCTCTATATATAATTCTTCTGTGAGTGTGTATGTCACTGAACTTCTCTCAAACGACTGGACCGATTTTGATAAAATTTTTTGTGTGTGTTCAAGGGGATCTGGGAATGGTTTAGATTCACAAATCAACCCGGCAGATGGCGCTGCAGTCGATGGTAGGGATAGGTTATTTATCCTAAACAGCTGAACTAATTTGAATGAATTTTTGTTTATAGAGGTACATTCAAGTGGATATATGCAGGACAACGTCCGCTGTAGTACATTCTTTTACTTAAGTAAAGGAATCGGTGACTGTTAGTTACTTAAGCAGTTACTTTTGCTTAAGTAATGACGTTTACTTGTCTATAAATACGGGGGTATGATTCATAGTCTAGTATATGAGTAGGTACTCATATTTATGTAACTAAATAAGTGCTTTCGGTTTAGGCTATATTATATTCCATACATACTATTGTCTATTTTGGCACATTAAGTGTACTGGTAGTAATAACAATGTAGTTTCTGTACCTATATTTGTTTTCCTGTTGTGTCACCGTTTAAGACAGTTACTGACGAAAATATTGTTAAAATAATGGTTACTCATACTTAACTCGTCGAGTACCGGTTTTGTAGACACAATTATAGAACAATAGGTTGCGGTCACCGGTGACCGCTTGGTGTTTGACAGTTTAAGTAGGTACCTAACTCAATAACTACAAGGTACCTTCGTAAGTTACCAAGGTTAGGTCGTCTGTTCCCGTCCATTTACCATTTCGCGTCCATGATACGGAATATCCTTTAAAAATTCCCAAAATAAGAAAAATATCACCCTATAAGTAGTATTTCGTATACATGTTCATCACATTTGATAGCACGGTTGGTGCGGTGTGGCGCGGCAACCGGCTGCCGCACAACGTGTGTGTGTTCGATTCCCGCACGGAGCAATTCGTTGTGTGATCCACAAATTGTGGTTTCGGGTCAGTGTGTCATGTGAATGTGATATTGTATATTTGTAAACGCATTCACGACATAAAAGAAAACCTAGTGTGAGGCAACTTAAAAACAGTATGTGTTTGACCTTTTCACGTTTTAATACATTTTATTTTATTACATTTATGTTATGGCGACCCGTAAAATTAACGCGAACTAGTGGGTGGACGCGAACAGGCGTACTAACCCTAAATTAATTGTGCAGAAAGTAATTAGGTATGTGGTTTGTGTATCATAATATTCATAATATAATTCTTTTCCTGTTATGTCACCAATTGGGATACAAACTTACTGCTTACGAAACAATTCGTGTTAAGGAAACTCGGCTAAGTACCTACTCACCATGGTCAAGATCATCTTTTGTTTTATAACAAGCACTGTCCTGGTTGCTTTGGAGTAGATTCATTTAATTTCCAAATAATTTTATAGAACAGAGGCAAACGAGCAGAGGGATCACCAGATAGAAAGTGATCAGCGCCGCCTATCGTAGACTCTAGGAAGACAAGAGGACTTAGCAGTTTCCTGACATTTTCTTTCAATATTTTCACTCATACATCTAAACAACTTACAAACAGCAAGCACTACTACTTCAATTAGTCAGATTTGCCTAGCAGACATAACTTGGACATAAGATCCATATTAAATGTGTCAGAGCTTATAATATGCATAATATACGTGTTTCGTCGTGTGAGTGAGGTTACCAGAGACCCAATTACCCCAACAATCCTCGAACTCCTAATCCCCAAAAGGCCGGTAACGCACTTGTAACGCCTCTGGTATTCCAGGTGTCCATGGGCAACGCCGATTGCTTACCATCAGGTGACCCGTCTGCTCGTTTACCGGCTTATACCATAAAAGCAAAATAATGCCATAAAAGCCAACGACATCAAAGTGCTGTTCGCTTTGATTCGGCTGTCTCATAAAGTTCTGTTTATGGGATTGGCATTAACTATGATATGACATAATTTGTCGTAGGTGTGTTAGTGTCAAGGTCCTTGCATTGATTTTTTATTCACTTTCATTCGACTAGCGTTAATGCCATTTTCTAGGGGTGCAGCCTGTCACAAGGTCATTGGATATTTTCCGCTTTTGTCGAATATTTGATTGCTATTTGACCAAAAGATATAGGTACTATAATAACAGTTTATTGTAAGAAATTACATAACATAACATAAGATCACGCCTTTTTTATTCCCGAAGATGTAGGCAGAGGTACAATGTAACACCCACTTTTCACTACTTATGTTATGAGTCCCATGTAATAGGGAGTGAGCCTATTGCTATATACTGGGTACAATTCCAGACTCCATGCTACTACTGAGATTTTTTTAAAACCCAGTATTAATTTGCCCAACCCGGGAATCGAACCCGAGACCCTTTGCCCGGCAGTCGCACTTGCGACAACTTGGCCAGCGAGGCAGTTTTGTAAGAAATTCTACGTCACAATAACATCATGCTTAATAACGGTAGTTACCTAATAATTAGACAAATTCAATGCGTTTTTATAGGAATTTCAAAAACGATACTTTTCATTGAGTTAATTTGTATGAGATCGACAACTTACGACGTCGCCATATTTCTGCGTCAAATAACAGAAAAAATAGATAGAACATGAAATAGGCAGGTTATCGTCAAATTCATGAATGAAAGTGTTTTTTATATTCCACTATAATACATTGAGAAGTCGAAAAAATACACAGGAAATATTAATATACTAATCCAAATGCCCGCTTATTGTAATCTATGACGCCGCAAATATATTCGACCACAAAGATAATCCTCTAATCTCGTGGTTTATCATTATTTTTATCATTTGATATAATGAGAGCTTTCCTCGATATTAATATTGATTACTACAATTGTGTCAAGTTCCATAATAGTATATATATATTATGAATAAATATGCACATTTTTGTGTTTTTATAAGTCTACAGAGACAATACTTAGTCGGAAATCGAACATAATAACACTTGCTTTCGTGATGGGAAAATGAAAAAAAATTTGTACAAGACACTAAAATTACTTGCTTTTTGCATCGACCATTGTTTTTGTCTCTGCATCACCCAAAGGTCTTGATGGAGGAGAAAGCCCGTGGTATCAAGCCCACCTTGTACAATTAATGTGTGCATGAACCTCTTAAAACGAAACATAAAAATAAAATGAAATAGTAAATCTCAGTGTTTTGCACCGCCTGCGGTATACCCCACGTAGAATTCAAATTCACATAGATACCTCGAGAGCCAGGGGCGTAGCTAGCGCCGTATCTGCCGTATCAATAATACGGGGCCCCCAACGTGCCTAAGCAAAAATTAATAAAAACTTCCCAATTTTTATTTTATTTCAGTAATAACAGTAAAAAAAAACAAATTTTCCCGCGTAAAGCATGCGTTCAAAGGTTGGCAGAAACTTAAGAAAAATAAAAGTAAGTAATTAAGATCCGCTAATTAGGACAGAGGGAGTTGCCTGAAAATATTTTCGGTTTTCACACAAATTATAAGTATTTTATTTAAAAAAAATATTTAAAAAGTGCCACTGTCGAGAGTATTTAACTCACGAACCTAGTTATATGAATATTGTTATTTTATTCTGAAAAAATTGTCTGTCTCATTGGCCGCAAGTGGTCGCAAGTGCGACTGCCGGGCAAGGGGTCGGGTCGTACTAATTCCCGGGTCGGGCATAGGGTTTTAAAAAAAATCTCGGTAGTATCACGGTGTCCGGAAATTTACCCGGTACATGGCAATAGTCTTACCCCCTATTACATGAGACTCATAACATAAATAGTGAAAAGTGGGTGTTACATTGTACAGTGGCATTAAGTGCCGTAATGTACACCTCTGCCTAACCCTTCGGGGTTAAAGGCGTGATGTTATGAAAAAATTGTCCACAGGGAAAACATAGGGACTGGTTGCAAATGGACACATTTCTGCTATTATTGGATACAAATAAGTTGCGGTTATATAAAACACCGCAGTGCGGTTGAAGACGTCCCTAATCATAACGGCAGCGTTTGACCTTTACACTAAGTAATCTGTATCATCTATCTATTTGTCTACCTCTATTATGTATCTGTTAATGTCAAAGGGACAGGTTGCCGCTGTTTTAGAATGTGTCAGGGGGTGTTTAAAGGTATTTCAACTCTAAAGGTTTGAACAAAAAGGTATAGAATAGAAAAAAAATTAAACATGATTTAGTCATCAGCTGTACCTATACTGATGGCAAGTAATCTAAGCTTTATAAGCTGGTTTTCACTACATAAAGGGGGTTTGCAATACTGTTCATAGGTGGGTTACAGAGCGAGATTTATGTGTTTATTATTCAAATCTAGACCACTTTAGGTATCACATGAGATGCTGCACAGTGAGCAGCGCGACGTCGCCGCGACCTCGCACGCTGCTCATGAGGAAGAACCCCTCTGTGGTTCGAAACTAGTAGAGCTTTTCTCAGTATATTCACGTGAGTAACAATAGTTATATATAGGTAGTTATTATAAAAAAAATATATAAAAAAAAAATTAAAAAAAAAGAGTAATAATAATTATTATAAAAATATCACATGAGATGACATGAATTATGGCCTAAGAGATATAATTTTAATGCAGGTCAGGTCACTAGGTCCTATTACAGTCTGATAACGCATTGGATCCTGCTATTCAATGGGACACACTTTTGCCTATGACATAGGTCACATTTGGTGCACAAGCACGAATAACTATCGCATTCGTAACGTAATAGTATCGAGCGCGTTCACCTACCAATCAGAGGGCCAAGCACGAATAACTATCGCATTCGTATCGTAACAGTATCGAGCGAGTTAAGCGTTCTGATTGGTTGGTTCACTTGAGCCGGCCAATCAGAGCGCCGAACGCACTCGATACTATTACGTTACGATTGCGATAGTTATTCGTGCTTGGTACTCAGAACGCTTAACTCGCTCGATACTGTTACGATACGAATGCGATAGTTATTCGTGCTTGGCCCTCTGAATTAAAAATTAACTTTTCGAGATACAACGTATTTTCTACTGTGTCCCATATCAAGGCATCCAAGCTGTTAAAATGTGTCTCTATAATTGTCGATAAAGTCTCATCATCTATATCGGTGTCTAAATTCATCGAAATCGTTTCAGCGGATTAGGTGTGAAATACATAACAAAGACGGACACAATTTGTTATTTGTAGTTAGTCTGCTGGCATTTAAAATTAGGTTTATTATTATCTACTTATTATCTATTGTCTGCTTCAAAGTTTAGAAATCACGATCAGTATAATCTATGTAGTTGGAATGTGCACATAACATAATATCTCGCCTTTTTATCCCCGAAGGCGAAGAGGTAGGCAGAGTTGCACATTACTACACTTAATGCCATTGTACAATGTAACACCAACTTTTCTCTATTTATGTTATGAGTGAGCCCAGGTGCACAGGTGAGCCTAGTGCCATATACCGGACACAATTCCAGACTCTGTGCTATTACTGATTTTTTTATAAAAACCCTACTTTGCACTAATTTGCCAGACCCGGTAATCGAACCCGAGACCCCTTGCGCAGCAATGGCACTTGTGACCACTCGGCTAACGACGCAGTCTGATTGAAATGTCAGAAAACAAAATTAAAGAAGTTAATAATACGCCGTACCTACTTATGTTTAGTTTTATTTTATAGTTTTTTATTAAAATTTTAAAATAAGTTGAAATTACTCTGGTCTTATTGTCGGTGAGGTCTCGTCAAGGCCGTTTTTAGCTGTGATGTGATAACGATGTAAATAAACGCTTAATTAGGATTTAATGTTGACATGATTGTGGTTGGTTTAAAAACTCTATTACTCCATTATTACATTTCGCTTCCGTATAAACGGTCGTTTTAGTCTATTTAGAGTACCTAGGTACCTAAGTAAGCATTAATTTCGACTCTAAATATTATGGAACCTGGTGATATCTTCAAGGTGGTGATGGAAACCACTACGTTGGTTACCATTAGTTAAATTAACATCAAGCTATGTTAAGTTTATGTTAGAAGTTATAAGTACAATTTCATCATTTTTTTTATTAAAACTGTCTATCATATAGGTAAAATTGGAATTTTAATTGATTTAATTTATCTTAAGCCGCAAGTTTATTGATAAATTGTTGAAACCAGCATAATAAAAACCCCAAAATAAGACAGAACAAAGAACATTATTTAATTAATCCAAATTAATACAAAAATGTTTATTTATACCTCTAAATTATTAACTAAAAATGTGGGTAGACCTTAGACAAATAGATAGACAGATACAAAACTTAAAGATAGAAATCTCAGCGATAATCACAGATTACTGATTAATTCGTTCAAGTGTGAAACTTCACCAAAGCAATACAAAACATTTGGCCAACGTAACAAAGTTAAATATAGCTGACTCACCGCACGCCAGGACAAGGAAATCCAGTATAATCTTCCATATTAACCTGTCGACTGCCATTGTAACACTATAACATAATTATTTACGTAAAAACTTTTATTTTCACTTCCACGCAACCACTATCAAGGCCCACACGATAAAGACTGCTTCGAAACTGATAAAAATTACTAATCTGTGGGTAAGTAGTAGGCGGCGTTAGTCATTGTCAAACATTGCAAAAAGCACAGTTATCGAGGTCCTTGCACTATTATATTTCATCTTGTTAGCGATAATGCGTACGGTACGCTGTTAACAGTGTACCTCAAATATTATTGCTGCTATGGTATGAATAAAATTAGGTATTGATATAAAACTTACCTATTAGACTAACGCCATCCATTGGTTAAGGTTAGAACTATTTGAAAAGACCGCTTTAGTAGTTCTGGGAAAAGAAACTAGATGGTGCTGTTCGTAAAGCGGGATTCAGAAATAAAATAACATGGGAACACTTTATACAGATTTATTATTATGCTTCATAAACTTTTTAACCATATTTAAAAATAAGTAAATAAATAGCTGCCTCTAAGTTACAGTACATCGAGAATTGTAAGGGCAGTGCATTTAAGTTCTATACATTAAAAAAAACATATAAACAAGTAATTTTACTTAAAATAGTGTATAAACTGTAGACCAACTATGTGTCAAAATGAGTAAAAATATTATTTTCAACTATATTACACTTATCTAGCACCTAATTGGACCTAAAGCTACGTTTCTAGATTGGGTACCTGTTACAGAGATGTACAAATTATTGTAGTAAATCGACATTCATACAAATTTCATAGTACATAATAAAATTGACTAATAGCTGGCATAAAATGTTGCCGTTTACCGCGCAGGACAATTTTGAATTTAGAACTGTCAGGACGACGTCCAATACTACAATAGGTACTATAATTATTAACTATCAACTTTATAGTATACAAAATAAGGTAGATTATAACACCAAAAACATTGCCAACATAATTTTGCTTACAATAAAACTCTAATATCCATGGAATAGGGTTCAAAATAGCTTGAATAAACTGTAAATAAAGCTTGTTAACATCGATTAATTACAATAATATTAGCATCTAAGATCTTTAATTTCCTTTTATTTAAAAGCCTATATCACAGTATAAAAATACGTTACAACTGTCTTCGAGACTCCTGAATATACTATGACTAACATAAATTAATATAAGCCTTCAAAAGATACAGACTTGCTTTACTAAAATCAACCTTAACGCAGAAACCATTGGGATAATTTTACTGTGACAGTACTTCTTTTAGCAATTCCATAGATTTATATTCTTTATACTGTTGTCTTAAGGTTGGTTTTCATAGAGCAATATGCACTAGTTTTGGCTCATTGATGCATTCTGTGCAATACGTTACAAAATTTTTACGGTGAATCTATTTTCAGACTTTTAGCAATAGCAATAAGGTTGAATATAGGTAATTGCAAACAATATTTAAGATTTTAAATAAATGCGATTGAAACTGACTCCTAAGGAGTACAAATATTAATTTGAATCAAGTAAAAGTTATAACAATTTTAAATATTTGCATTATTATGTACAATAATGTATTTTTATATTAACTTATGTAAATTATCTTATAAATTACTTGTACTATGAATAAACTTTGCCGCCGATATTTCTGTGTTATTGGTAAAAAGGGATTAATTATAATATCATAAATATTTAAAAATGAGTTAGTTGCATAATTCGATACGAAGCATTTACTAAGTATCGAATCGTGCAACTAACTAATTTTTTAATACTTAAAATAAGTAGACATTTAAATATTCGGCTGTAAAGCATAAAATAACACTGTATTGTATAATGCCTATGTATTCTCTATTTTAATATAAAAATTGCATTGCTTTGCATTTTAAGTAGTTTTGACGCCATTTTGAAATGGCTTAAACACTGGCTTTTATTTAAGTAATGAATTTCGAAAGAATATTATAAAACATGTTCATAATTTATGTTTTGAAATAAAAAATAAGCGACAATAATTTTGTTAGTAAACTTATTACAGTTTTTAATTAACCAAAATCTTTTTGAAATCCTTCATAGGTGTTCCACTTGAGAGTACATAATTAAAAGCGGGTAAAACCGCGACTCAGGGCTAGTATAATAAATTATTATACAGATATACCAGCAGCTATAGCCAAATGCCACTTAGCTCTTGTCTACATGTAGAATAGAAAACCAAATTATATGGAATTGACGTATATTTTGACACTTGTCAGTGTCATCCCCACTTTGATTTCTACTCTCTCTGTAGACAAGCGCTAAAGTGGCGTTTGGCTAGAGGCCCTGAGGTGGCTAATGAGCCATTTTGAAAAACAGATCATTACAATATCAACCTTAAAAATGGTTACAGTGGCGCCACCTATGATTAAAAATAACAATTCATTTACTGAGCCGTTTAAATCAACAGACATATACAGAGTGTACACGGAACGCCCCCGAAAAACATAGTTTTTATAATATAGTAACATAGCATAGTTTATTATTAGTGATATAGTAACAAAATATATAGTCTTTGTTTACATGGTATCCATGCAACATAAGTATCGAGCAGTTAATTACGACTATTCACTGCATAGTATAAAACAAAGTCGCTATCCGCCGTCTGTCTGTCCCTATGTATGCTTCGATCTTTAAAACTACGCAACGGATTTTAATGCTGTTTTTTTTTTAATAGATAGAGTGATTCTTAAGGAAGGTTTAATGTATAATACATGCACATTGCACCCGTGCGAAGCCGGGGCGGGTCGCTAGTATTACATAAAAGAAACATCAAATTCCTTACTTTTGTGAAAATTAATCTTTTTTTTGACCATCACCTGTCGGCGTTTCTCGGAGGCTTTACACTCTGTGTGTATAACATATAATAATAATATAGTTAAATGTATAACTGTGTACCTGCAAGCAATCTAAGTTGTACTGTTTTTAAAATATGTACAAATTTTCGAGTTTCATTGTCTTTCAATCAATAACCTTATTACTGAAGTTATAAGAGTTAAAATAGAAAATCATACCAGTTTGATTTGCGATTATAACCTTTGTTACATTTGGTATATGGATAATATTTTGTTAAAGAACGTTTCTTTATACCAATAAGAAATCAATTTTAATACATTTACTGTAAGTTCAATTTACCTTGCAAAGTTGAGAGGCAATGAAACTCGAATAACAATCCTAATATAATGCAAACGTTAATTTTTAAATTACGTATAAAATAGAAGATACTATTCTACTTATGTGAATAAATTTTCATTAAGTAATACCAATATTTCACTTTTTTCTCTTGCAACACTTGTGTTTTCTACCTAAGGTAGGCAACACTGTCCATAGAAGTGAAATATTAGCAATATTGTGGGCTACCTTCCTAGTTTTTTGGCTATAATATAGCCTTATTTAGCTGCCATTAGAGTCCGATAAGTTACGTCTAATTAATGATGGCAGATCAAAATTAGATACTGCCAACTAGTCAATTTCAATACTTCTTTCGAACTGTCAAAAACGACAGTTTTCTATGAGTTTTGTACGAGATTGTGTATTGTGACGTCACGTTTTTTTAACGTCAAACAGCATACTTATTCCTTAAAAGAAAATGCTGGAAAAATATTAAAATTAAGTTGGTCACAAAATCAATTAATAAAGGGGTAATTATTTTTTAATATTTTATATACTAAAATATTTTTGAACAGTCGAAAGAATTTTATTTTTGACTAAGGAAAGTACCCAATTGTACTTTCAAATATTAATTTCTTCAATATAATTAGAATAGTAAACTTTTAGCTGCTATGCGTACGATAAGATTCCTAATTTAAGATCCTAAAATTGCTATTTAAGTTTTTCAAGCAAAAATAAACTATGACAGCAAAATATTAAAGTTGACTTTTGCCTGTATCTAGAAGTAGTGTTGCTTACACACGTAACTTATCGGACTAGACTATATTACACACTGCATATCAAACTACACCTTTATATGTATATTGAAAAAAGTATATGTCAACTTGCTGTCTGTACAATAAAAAATAAATATCTTAATATCTTAACAATAAGTTCGAGTACAAGAAGTAATACTTTTAGTACCCGCTATCAATATTTATAATAACACAATTACATATATACAAAACCTCGATTTATCAACACCCTATATAACATTGCACAAATCCGAATATCATCTTTTTTTTTAACCCATAATTCCCCAAGCGGTCACCGGTGACCGCTTTCCACTAATATTACATTACATTATAGACCTTATTTCTAATGTTTAGAGAATACTTTTGTATGACCAAATTTAGGGGATGAATATCAACGGGTTAAACGTAGAATATGGTTATTGTATCTAATGGTGGCATGGGAACGACCTTTATGTACGAATTTCAAAAATAAGGTTATTATATTTTACTTTTTTACAGTGTTTCATGCCGAAGTAGGCACTAATTTTTTTTTGTCTTCCAAATACGAAATTCTACTAACAAAATCTACTAATTATAGTAAATTAGGTATTATTTAACCGACTTCAAAAGAGAGGAGGTTCTCAACTTGACATGTATGTATGTTTGTTTGTTTGTGCGCGATTATCTCGCAATTGGCTGAATGATTTTGATGTGGATTTTAGTAAAGTGTTTGTTAGACTTAGGAGAAAGTTTTATTATATATGTTAATAAACCTACCTCAAAAAAGAGGGGGTAGTAATCGGTTTTTTTAACGTAATTTATAAAAGAATTCTTCAATATGTATAATAAGTTACATTTTTTAAATTTATTATTAGGTATATATTCAGCCATGATTGTCTTCTGAGACTCACTCTTTTCTACTTTAGAACATAACAAAATCGTCAAATTAAATTTTAAATCAATACATACCCTTTCCTATACACCACTAAACTAACCAATTCCACGTAATTTTAATAATATCATAAAACTCTGCAACTCACTCCAAAAAGAAGCGTAAAATACCTTATGTACATAGCAATAGAACACAAAATAAATACACAAACTTGTTAAAGGAACATAATATCTATGTACCATTCAATAGCTGCTATTATATGACTAAAATTTCTTTTCAGCTGCAATCCCTTGCATTAATTGGGTAACAAAGACTGCCTTTCTATTAAAAATGCATTAAAATTGACTTTAGCTTGTGATATGTCGAACAAATGACTAATTTTACTACAGACTTAAGTCTCTGCAGCCTGATAATGTAATCTAACACTAGTCGAAAAGACATAAGGTTCAAATTTTAAACGTCAATATCGTAAGCACTCACGATTTTTTGTTTGTGCACAGTTCACTCTTGTGACTGCCGGCAGGCGTCAATGTACTCATGGGAGATCCATGAGACAGTTGGTGGTTCGTATCATAGTTCTTCTGCATCACTTTCACATCGAGAGCTGGTGGGGGATGACTGTCAGACTGTCACCCTCGTGTTCCCGTTGGTGACTCGAAGCTCAGCCTCATGGTTGTGCTGCCGTGAACGTGGACTTTTGCGGAGATTCGACACGAAGGCGAACTGGAATTAAGATTTGATAATGTTTGGTGTTTTGTAGAATATTTTCGTTTAAAAATGGAAATTGTTATTGTAAATCCTACACTCGGTATAACGAAAATTATTCAAAAATATTTCTGTTCTTACCAATTTAAGTACCAATATTTGCTCATCAATCAGTTGACTACTTAATTGTTTTCTCAACAACTGACAGTTGCCTAGTTCGAATGAATCAGGTAAAAGATATACGGAATTCTTAACAGTTCACATTGCTCCCAAATTCATCAAAAAATGTACTGTTTATTTTTTGACAGAAAATTATCTTCTCCTGTCCGGGTGGGGCGAGAGGGAGTATCAGACTCTTACAGACTAAAAACCACCCTGTTCCTACTCCTGCACTTCGAACCGGAGCCCCAGCAACCAGTTAAGTCCTCTGTGGATCAAAAAATATACTTACAATAACAATAGCAAACAGCAATCCAATGCTGAAACCAGCCAGCACGTCGCTCCAGTGGTGCTTGTAGTCAGAGACACGGGTCATGATGGTGTACCACGCGAACAGCATGAGGACGAACTGGATCCCGTGGCGGACCAGCTTCGAGCCGCGCCAGTTGAAGCGCTTCTGAAGATACATCTAAGGGAAGAAGATAAAGTATGAAAATTGTAGTGATATTCGCTGAAGAAGCTCTTAGGAAGACTCCCTCTGTGACTCGAAACTAGTAGAACTTTTCTCAGTATATTAAAGTAAAGCGTTGATTTTAGTTAAAACTTTGTAGATTAAAAAGCTGCACAATCGTTTATCCAATGAGCTACATTAGGATAGCATTATGTACAGCCCCGACTTCTACTTACATTATTCTTATTATTAGTTTTTGATACTTACGGAAAAATACAGCATGGTATAAGCAGAGAACGAGGAGTGCCCGCTAGGGAAGGACAGTCTCATTTCTTTCTTCAGTTTCTCATTGGTGGCGAGGCAGGTGAAGTCTTCGATATAGCGCCATTTATTAGCTGGTAACGTGCAGTCAATGTTTGGTTGGCAAACCTGGAAAGATAGAAGAACATTTCTTTAATGGTTTGAAGTGAAGTTGCGTTAAATGATACTCATGAAAGAATACATATGTACGACCTGAATAACTTCGAGCTTCGATTGTCTAGAGGTATATACCGACATATAGGTTTCAAAGACAGGTGTGTCCCTCTTACTTAATAAGATAGTCCTAATTGTGTCGCGGAGAACCTAACGGGTAACCGGGGCTCCGGCTCCCGCCTCACCCAGGCGGGAGCAGTCATTCGATGATTTTCCCCCTTAAAAAAAAAGTCCTAATTGTAGAATAAGATATAAATGAAGGAATGCGGTGATCGGCAAGCTCTTTTAAAAGAAAACGCAGAATTCCATTCGAAGACATTCTCTTCTTATTCACAAATAGTTTCGTTTTTAAAACTATCCAACTGACCAACAAGATGTTTTAGCTCATGTAACCGATAAAACCAAATCTAATTTATTGTTTTGGCAAATGGTCAAAAAGAGTTTTAACTTTACAGAGTTTATGGCGTCGAGTCGATAGTGAAATCTTTTATTCACAATAAAATGTTCGTAGCAAACTGTCCAGCTGTTTGTGTTACGATAAAAACACATTTAGTCGAACGATCAAGGTTGAAATAGCGAATACGAGGTGTTGATCCTGACCGAAGAATTTGGTTTTATGTTCCTTACGATTTATGGTATTTTAGGGATTTTTGGGAGTCCCCGTTTGAATTCTGGGGCTTTCCCTAGTGGAATTACCTAGCGTGAGCTTTAGTTACGGTTTTTTTCTTTTAAGCAATTAAGGTGATACAGGTCAGGCTGTCTAATAGAACATGGTTATGCTAATCTCATTAGTACATGACATTTTCAAAAGGGCTAGAAGAATTATGGAGGACCCACAGAAGTAAGGGCAAAATTTCACCGAGTTACCATGGCGATGCAAGTCACGCCACCGTAGTGTCTGTGAACTATTAAACCAAACACCAGAGACCAAACCACACTGAGACAGTATCAAAATAGACATCTAATGCTGTCGTCCGAGCTGGTCACGTCGCCAGATTGGTTGTTGGTCGCGGCGACTGGGTGTGCCACCATGGTGTCCAAGTTAAATATAGCCCTAAGGACCTTCGTAGATGACGCTCTGTAATTCTTGCTTCCTGTCATACGACAAAAGCATGAGTTTATGTAGGTACCTATGTGAACAGTTCTTTGTAATAATGTCACCGCGTCAATTTAAAAATTCTCATACAGACAATAGTTTTGTTTTTTAAGGTCAACGAATGCTTTCACTTGACTTTTGAACGAGAGAGGCTATTGTTCTACAAGCTTGTCTGTTAAATAGCAAAATATATGCTAATTTTTATTTTGTATTTTCATTGAAGGCGGTGCTAGTATCTGACTGACCGAAGTACCTATTAAATTATTTTTTTATTATAAATGACGCTTCGAAGTTCAAACTGGCGAATGTCTAAGTTCCATAAGTATAACTTTGTTTACTCATATAAAAATAGGCTCGATTTAATGTTTACCGGACAGTTTCATGTTTCCATTTTTGGCTGATATGATGTATCAGCCTCAATTCATCCTAATCAAAATACAGCCTGTTTCAAACTGCAGATAAAACATAAATCAATAAAACTGAACTGACAAATGGTACAAGCAAGACGGCGCCTGCAAATATATGAACAGCAAAGGTTAACAAGATACAGTTATCTTTCAATCAGGATTTACATAAACCAGTTTTACGTTAATTGATACTGCTTTCGGAAAACATTTATACGATAAGTATATCTTTTGGATATGTTTCAGAAGTTATAAAAGATATATTAATTTCACCGACTTGTTCAATAATCATAACAGAATATTGAGCCTTGTCGTTAGATTGAAATAATTGACGCAGGTCCGCAAGAAGATAGTTCAACTGAAATTTGCAGTATTCATTAGCTTGTTAGTTAATTATGTTGTCCTATAATTACTTTACGGTTGCTGCGGTGGCTAGGCAACCGGCTATCGCGTCACTTGTAGCCGTTCCGATTCCCGCACGGAGCAACTCTTTGTGTGATCCAAAAATCGTTGTTTCTGGTCTACGTGTCATGTGCATATAAAACTGTATGTTGGTAAACGCACCACATACAGGAGATTAATAAAAGATTGTGCTTTGTTAAAATAGTTCATTGTTTATTAATTAAACTAGATATTAGTTCAATGTAACAATAAGGATCGTACACTCTCTATGCACAAAAGTTTAGGATAGATAAATCCTAATCTAATTGCGAACCTTATTATTACAGCAAAAAGATAACAAATTAATTGTACGACCGATACTTGATTACTTAAAGTTAAATTAGAAAATCAGTAATTTATAGACTGCTTATTATTCACGCACGTCCAACAAGTCAATTAAGGTGAAACCGCTAACTATGGTGCTAGTAAGCTTAGCGGGTTATCTGAACTATATGTACTTGTGTGCGTTGCGATATTCTAATACTATAGCTAGTTTCATACGTTTTCACGCTGTTCTGTATCTTATATTAATTCTACTTAGGTCCAATTTTTCAATGCTCAGATAAATTTTAATTGAGAGATAACTTTGAATATTTGACAATTCTTCCATACTAAAAACTGTCAAATGTCAATTTTATTATACAGTTAAGAATAAATGAAATTAATAACTACATAAATATTTACAACTTAAAATTAACTACAACTAAAATATTAAATAAAACGAAAGTAAAAAAGAATACAACAAAAATTATACCCTTAATTTAGGCGTCAAAGTATTCGTCCGCATCACTATCACAGGGGAACGTTCCCAGAAGACTGGCAGACGACCCCAAACGGCTCAAAACAGTAGTTAACTACTAGATTAGAATATTAATTAATTGTTAAGAATTAATTGCAGCTGTAGCCAAATGTCATTAAGCACTTGTCTACTTGTAGAATAGAAACTAAATTATATGGAATTGACGTAAATTTTGACACTTGTCAGTGTCATCCCCATACATTTAGTTTTCTATTCTCTCTTTTGGCTAAAGGCACTGATGATTGGGAAAACGGCTCTTAGTATTGTTTAAGGAGGTGTTTATTTTCTTCCTGGCTTTTCCTAATTAATTTTGGGATAGGCGCTGAATCTTAACCACATCGAGCACTTTTGAGGGTAAAAAATCATTAAATATACTTCTCCAGGCTTGGGTGAGGCGAAAGGGACTGTTAGACTCTTACTAACTAAAAACCACACCGTCACTAATCCTGCATAGAGCCGAGCCCCGGTAACCCCTAACTCGCTAGGAACCAGGCTGAATGTCAGTATTTTACGTAATATAAATCCGTAGAGTGTGGATGGGTACTATGTATAATAACGAAACCGCAAGTAAAAACTTTTTGTTAAGTTATTATTTTGCTTAAAACCTTTACTTTGATTGACGGCTGCCTTCAAGACATGTAACTCCAGCCTTATACTTATTTTGTAGTTAAAACTACATTTAATTTTATAGTCTGACGTACTTTGTATTATTTTTAAAACAAGAGATAGATATTCTTTAGTACAATTTAATAGCACATTATTTTCACAGTTTATTTATACACAACTGAAGTATGACCAAACAGAATTTATAGATGGTTTCATTCAAGAACTTCATTTCTGATTAATTCTGATCTTATGCGTGACTATTTACATAAATTCTCATTGGCCAAGTGGTCGCAAGGTCGCCCTTGCCCCTAGCCCGGCAGTCGCTGCCGGGCTAGGGGTCTCGGGTTCGATTCCCGGGTCGGGCAAAGTATTACTGGGTTTGTAAAAACCTCAGTAGTAGCACGGAGTCTGGAAATGTGCCCGGTATATGGCAATAGGCTCACCCCCTATTACATACTCATAACCTAAACAGTGAAAAGTTGGTGTTACATTGTACAGTGGCATTCAGTTCCGTAATGTGCACCTCTGCCTACCCCTTCGGGGATAAAAGGCGTGATGTTATGTTATGTTATTTACATAAATGTTTAACACATAAATATATTTATAATGTATACATAAAATTTTATGAAATACCACAAACACAAGGCATAAATCAGTTAAGTACCTACATTTTTATGTACGTGCTTGAAAACTTAAGAATAGATCTTTTGTTTAACGCATAAATATATCTCGTATAAAATTTATGGCTAGAAATGTATTCGATTGAATTCCAATGGTACGTTGTATATTTTGCAACTTACTGAGTGATAGGATCATAATAAATCAGTGTTTTTTCAAACCATGCGATAAAAATCTAGTTCTGATCGCATAAAAATGAGAACAATAGCTTTTATGTTTTTATTTTGATAGTGTTTGGGGAAAATGTGCAGCTATTTACGTTTAGTACTAAGTTGTTATATACATCGGTGGTTGAGTGGTTGCTTGCAAGAATTCTTCTGAGTTTGTTTCGGAGTCGACCTGATGATGGAACCGACAGACAGTCGAAGGAACTCAACGGTTTATAGTGACTACCTTGTGTTTTGGCTTGATAAATTTTTGTTTAACACAAAACTACATACTTTTATATAATACTTTTACTAAATTAACTTAACCCTGAATAAATTCATAGAGACATTTTTACTACACGCTGCATATTTTCCTTATGTAAAAATCTACAATCAAAAATATTCTATGCAATTATGGGTTAAGCAAAAAACCAACAACATCCCGTTACCCGCACCACATCACATATAAAGTAAGCTTATAAAGTAACGCATACATTATAATTCTGTTTACAATCTCGATAGCATGTTGTTAAGTTGTTTTATGTGCATTCAACCCATGTATGGGCGAGTCAATCATCCAGTCAAGTTAGCGCCAATTCAGTGCCCTAAAAACAAGTTCCTCAGTTAAGGCACGTTCAGGCAAAAACTACTTTAAAAGTGGCACATAATTTGAGTCTTATTATGACACGTATATAGATTTCAAATTGCATTTATCAAAGTCCGCAAGTTAAAGTGGACCCAAAGAAAGTGTCATTGCAATTGGAGATCTAATTGTGAGTCATAAAACTCAAATTATATGCAACAAATGCATGTCATATGAACACGTGTTTAGGGGAGATATGGAGGTAGTTTATTTTGACTCGCATGTCGGTAATATTCTTACTAGGTATCGCTTCAGGCAAAATAAACGTAGAACAAAAGTGGACGCTACTGGCAGTTTTGTATGACAAGCGCTTGAGAAGAAAATGTATTTAGATGAGCGTTATTTTTATAATAACTATCGTGAGACATACTAAATTACTTAACTAAAAATCGCGGGTTACTCACGTGAATATACTGAGAAAAGCTCTACTAGCATACTGACCGCGCGACATCGCCGCGACCGCGCACGCTGCTCATGAGGAAGAACCCCTCTGTGGTTCGAAACTAGTAGAGCTATTCTCAGTATATTCACGTGAGTAACTCGCGATTTTTAGTTAATTTAAATGAGCGTTGTGGCTGAAGTTAGGATAGGCTTTATAGAACAGTAAACATGGATCAAGATTTTTAACATTTAGACTGCAAATTCGAGTTAAAAGGTGCAGTTTAAAAAGTACCTATAACTAACAATTATACAAAGTGGAGTTGCCTGTTTACACATTAAATTTCCTCCGTCTCTGGTCTACGTCATCTGACTTAAACGAAGATTCATCGATTAGTTTTATTAAAGATAATCTTATGCTAAAACGTGATAATCAAATGTGAATCCTGTCTGACTTCTAACACGGCTTGTCTGTCTCTATATCAAATTGTCAGCTGTGACTGTTACCTGCAATAACCTTTAGCATCCAACCTCCATACTCACTACTAATTGGCTTTAAGTGTCAGTAGTTTATTAATCAAGCCTATATTGAGCCTTAATTGTTAATTATTTCTATTATAGACTTATTTTTTTTATTGAATAAGCCGGTAAACAAGCAGACAGATCACCTGATAGTAAGCAATCGGCGTCGCCCATGGGCACGTGGAACACCAGAGGCGTTACGATTACGTTACTGGCCTTTTGGGGATTAGGAACTTGAGGATTGTTGGAAATTCAGGGATTGGGGAGATTGAGGAAAGGGAAGGGTTGTTGACCCTCCAGTAACGTCACACACACGACGAAACGCAACGCAACGTTGTTTCACATCGGTTTTCTGTGAAGCCGTGGTCATGATCACCCTGGTCGAGCTGACCCATTTCTACCGAAGCGTGGACTTCCTACACTTAATTATGGTGCTGAATTAGAAAATATACAACGCAATAATTTTACCGATAATATCAATTGTAAAACTTATCATCATTATAATCATTGAGAGCAAACAACTGACCGAAATGTTTAATCTTTAGTGTCCAAAAATGTTTTCATACAAGTGAATAGTGGCGTAGATAGCTTAATAAGACCCACATACTTCCAATACAACCAGTTAAAAACTTCACCTTAAATTAAAACAGACACCAGACATTATGCGAAATTTCGCAAAACGGCTTGTTCTTTATAAACAGGTAAAGTATTTATTTATCATGTTTCGCATACTAAAGTCGTTTTCGTTCGGTAATTTAGTGATTACCAACAAGGGAGGCGGAGCGGCTGCCGCAGGCTCGCTCTTACCGCGCGCCGTGAGAAACACGACGTATGGAAATAGGTTGCTGTAGAAAATTGATTTTTACTTATAGAGGTACTTGGTTTGTTTTTGTATGTAAATTGTGATTGGTTTTTGTAATTTAGGGACGTTGTCGACAGTGAAATTGAAAGGCTTGATATACATATTAATAACGATATACTTTTTTTTAAAGAACACACCTTTAGCACGAAAAGTATTATGGCATTGGTAGAATACTGTCCAATTGAGAATATTAACTATAAAATGTATATTCAAGAAGAGCACGAAACTGATCGTCAACCGAAAAAACAGTACCATTAAAGAAATCGGTCGAAATAATACCTTACCAAACATCATTGATTGTACAGGCTGTTAAAAAATTATCATGTATTCCAAAAAACGAATAATTCGAACAACCGTCAATTAGGACAATGTAGCACCTTCTCCAAATATCTTCATCGGAGCGAAAATCTCTTATGAAGCAGCATTAAATTATTAATACCTCCCATGTAAAATTTATGGCCCGGTAACATTATCACAACCAGCGAACGAGACCTGTGAAAACGTTAATATCGGACATTATGGTCATATTATGCGCAGGCGCCGATCTTGGAAATTTTCCCTCTCTTCGTGATAATCGTTTTATTTCGCAAGTTGTCGCTGCATAAATTGAAGTAAGTAAATGGGTACCTCTATCCTTTTAAGGGTTTACATGCATTGGTTCATCTCCATAGAATTGGTTGGTAAGTGATATTGCTGTTATGCAGATTGCGATGGTAGGGATAAATATCTAAGGATACAATAATGGAGCAACGAGATCTACTTCTCATACAATTTTGAGTTAAACTACTAACATACCTGCCCAAGAAATAATACTAATCATATACGATTCCAAACACTATCCACAAAATACGGTTGAGATAAGATGCAGTTAGGAAAACTGCTATAAACCTGCAAAGCAAACGTGCAGTCGATGTCTAAGCACAACAACCATACAGTCATCTAACAGTAATGAGTACTAAAGGTTCAAGAAAACAATTGAGCATTAAAGTAAATGGAGACCACACAAGCAGTCTCGATGACAAACAATTACATGGAAGACTACCAATATTTCACGATAAAATATGGCTTACCTTTCAATGAGTACCTCAACTTTCCACAAACGGTAGTCCAAGTACACACGACTACACAGTATATATCAAACTATGCAAAACCAGTCTCACATGGTCTTATTTTGTATGACCTCTCTGCATATACAACGGTCAGTTTATACTGGTATTGCATAGGTCGATGGGTACTTGCACTGCCTTGTGTACAAGAAATGATAATTTTTATCGCAGAATACATTGACACAGTTGGAGAACACGTTTCACTTGTAAGGGAATTAGTGAATATTCACGTGTAGAAAACAGTTAAAGGGTACACGATAAGGCAAGGGTCTGATGGTATAACAATTGTGGCTGGGTATACAGGGACGGAGTTAGATATAGAAGAAAATAGATTAGTTTCTAGTTAAAACGAGAGAAGAAACATTAATTTCAGCACATTTCGTTTCATGAATTAAATTTCGGATCAATACACACGGTCATTTGTGGAATTTTTATACGAACCAAAGTATAAAATTTTTGAGAGATCTATAAGGTTTTATGGTCTATTACGTCTCTCGCACACAAATTAATAATAATTAAGAGATGGTAATCGTATAGGCCGTCAGCGTTAATTAAATAAAAATACTCCACCTTTAACCAAAATACACATAGCGATACCTGATACTACCAAAGACAAATTGCATTAACTACAAGAAGTGTTGAACTGTTAAATCGACATTTAATTAAGTCTACATAACCAATTTTCAGCAATTTGCATCAAGTAACACTCCATCATTTAGTTCTAACGGTATTACAAACACCGTGACCAAATGCATACAGCCGAGGTAAAATATAACGTATGCGAGCCTTCGAGGCGTGACGATAAAACGTGTACTTTATGCCATCTGTCTTTTCGGACAACCCTGTTAATTTGATAAATTCCCATAAATTAGTGACATGGTATACTCATTATTACTGTTAATGTTACTAATATATTTTAAGTTGCAAGCTGTCTGTGCCGTATGTCTAAAGATTTGGGATAGCACAGCAGAATTGCCTTCACAGCCTAATTTATTGCACAGAAAAAGGTTGATAGGCAATAGGCATATTCAAAATTATTGTAACAATGTTTATATAAAAACTTTCGTGAGACAAAATAATTAATTATTATGTTTCCGGCTTGCTCACGTAATTGTTCGACGAGGAACTCGACTAGTTTTAAGCCATGTTAAAGGCTCATATACATGAGCAAGGGCCCGCACCGCAGCTGACTCAAGCAGCCAGTAGCAGCGCGACAGTCGCCGCGTCGCGGGTCGCGGAATTTGACTTTCGGAAGTCGAGTTCCTCGTCAAACAGTTACGTGAGTAAGCCGAAAACACAATAATTAATTGTTGTACAACACCCACCAATTCTTAGTGTGGAATATTCGCTATTACCTATTCCGTCCCTGGTTACCTACTTAAGGTAAAAACGGGAGCTACACAGTAAATTATTGGAAACAAACTTGTTTGAATGCATCGTCACGTACACTTATTGATCTCTGATCACGACATCATTGCACGAAGGTTGAATATAGTTTTATTAAGTATGTCAATAAGGGCAAGTATATTGAATTTTAATTCGAAAACTATCGGTATATTAGAGAATCTAAGTGCAGTATTTTGCATGCCTTTGATTAAGACTTAATTGTTTATTGCAAAAAACTATTTCAATTTGACATGTTTTACATACATGGCTTTCACTGAAGAGTGACTATGGATAGAGGAAGAATATCTAGAATTGTTTACGAGAAAATAAATTTCGTATGATGTAATTATAGGCAATGCGTTTTGGTTTTATTACCAAAACGTATCAAAGAAAAAGATGTAAGCCGCTCTCATTCTCACCTAATTTTTGGAGCAGTTAATCCAATTATAGTTGGAAATTTAGTAATTATTATTAACCCACATTTAATGAAGTTACAGTTAACGTATGCTTAGAACAAGTAATACGAGATTATAGAACGATTACTATACCTCTCGATTGACGCCATTTCTTCTGATAATAAAGTTGTTTCCGTTGTACTGAATGGACTTTTAATGTTATGTTATCGATGCTAATTTTAAAAGGTTTTATTAATAGAACATGTTTTACTGTCAGATGTTTTGTAACTTTCTTCTTGGTTGTCAACTTAATGTTTTTTTTATTGACTCCTAATTGTGATTAAAGTATTGGTGCTGAGACACGATACCTCTTGTCGGGCTCTCTGCCAACAGTTGCGCCTGTGAATCAACTGTTCATCGGTGGCTAAATGAAGCCTAGATTTTGTTCTGGTGTCTCACTGTAGACCCTTTGGTTATATGCTGATCATGGTGTCCCAATGATATAGGACCTTTTTTGAGAAGGAAAAATCATCTAGTGGCTTCTCTCACCTTGGGTGAGGCGAAAAGGAGTGTAAGATTTTTACTGACCAAAAACAAAAACCACCACGTTCCTACTTTTGGAAAGGTTTTCTAGATAAAGATCAAGTGAAGCTTAATGCGTAAATAAACTGACGTTATCGGGTCGCGTTGGAGCGAGACGTATAGTGCCATGTTGAATTGATTCACTTGGCTGTGCAGCGTGGCGGATGGTAATATTAATCAGCCGATCAAAGAATTGAAATATTGAGAAGTTTAGTTGAGCAGCTTTAGTCTATTTTACAAGTTTACCAGTGAAATAGGAGTATTTTTAACTTTAGAAAACATTTATATGTTTTGCTCCCTATTATGGGTCTTTTTTCACTTGGATATTTAAAATAATGATTAATTTGTTTCCTCAAATTAGGCTACTGACAAAGAACTGCACTATCACGCTAAAGAACTGCCACTTTACGAGGAAACATCTATGCAATACAAGTAGATCAGAATTAAATAAACCTTTCTAAAACTGCATACAGGAATAGAACAATTTTCCCGGTTGATATTACTGCTAAATATGGTGCAAGATCTCTCAGTGATGTTGAGAATGTAGGTAGATATGCTGGTAAGGCATGCGGAATTAAAGTAAGAGCTGTTCCCTGTAGCCCGTCGGGAGATTAAGATCAAGTCATGACACGAGTGTTAGACGAGAGAACCGTAACTAATGTATTAGAGATATGGTGCAAATGTTTATAAATATACGTAGATTGGTTAAAGGGTCTGTGTGAAATTGTAGTAGGTTAAAGATATTGGTAATTTTGCAGTACTGGCTGTTAAAAGGTTTTAGTTTTATGGTTGTTTCTCGATCACACCAACGGTCTGGACCAAATTATGCCAAATCGCGGGACACAGCAGTGTATTCTCTACGCAGCCTAAAATTTTATTGGCAGAGACTGCTATAGGTAAGAATTGTGCAACTATGAAATTAAAAGGCGTGTATGAATATACTAGCTTAGAGCAGTTGTACAGTATGTTTTCTTTGTGTCGTTAGGCTTAATTTATTCTGTCTCCTGCAGTAATTCACCGAGGGAAGTGGAAAATATCGTTTTTTTTTACTTCTCTTATAATATCTTCTGATTCACTTCGTTGCGGGAACCAATACAGTTCTTCATGTCAATGGGACGCGCCGGACTTCAGTGTTCCGATGTGTTCATGGTTGTATCTACTGTAGATCCTGGCTTACAGGAGTTGCAGTGGTTTTGGGAGGTTGTTGCGGGCTTGTCCCAATGAAAAAAAACTAACTTAGAATAGAAGATAATACAATTTTGTTACGTATTAAGTTGGGAAACACACTTTATTTGTGTTAATTTGATCAAGACATGCATTACTTTTCTTAAGCGCACCTCACGATTCACGAAACTTGAATTGTTCTTTCTGTCTAGCCTTTTACTCAACTAGGTTGGGGTCGTCATTCCAATAAGATGGCGCACATAGCCTCTTGAATATAAAACAAAAATAGTTCTCTTTGTTATTGAGCCGTGTCTAAATAGTTTAGCGAGAAACACACGTGCCATGAATTTACAAACACTTGTAACTGTTTGGAAGGGTGATGTCATAGAAATTTTGGTAAGGACTTGAGGTATTTTGGCAAGGTTAGCAAAACTATGTAGAATAAAAATGGACTTCTGAGACCTTATAGTTTTTTATCCTCAAAGACAGGTGCATTTTGACAAACACGATGAATCAACTAGAATGATCATTGATCACATCATCGTCACTGGCGATCCCAAGGCTTTCTTAAGGCTTCAAATTACTTAGAAAGGATTGATATTGATTACAAACTCATTAGACACAATATTCTTCCATGGATTATTTCAATCTCTGTAACAATAGCGTTGATAGAAAATTGAACGTAAATGACTGCCTCGTTGGCCGAGTGGTCGCGAGTGCGATTGCCGGACAAGGGGTCTCGGGTTCGATTCCCGGGTCGGGCAAAGTATTACTGGGTAGTGGGTTTTTAAAAAATCTCAGTAGTAGCACGGAGTCTGGAAATGTGCCCGGTATATGGCAATAGGCTCACCCCCTATTACATGGGACTCAACATAAATAGTGAAAAGTGGGTGTTACTTCTGTGTGCACCTCTGCCTACCCCTTCGGGGATAAAAGGAGTGATGTTATGTTATGAACGTAAATGGCATTTATAAAATTAAATTACTTAAAGAGCGCTTACATTAAGAGCAAAATGATACTTAGACCTAATTTGGTACCGTTTTCACTTTCTAAATACTTTTAGTAAAGTTCACACAGATAAAATTAGAAGAAAGTTTACCTAATATCACATTACAGATAGAAAAAGAAACGGAAAGTAATTGTGACTTTCCAAATGGCATCAATAATTCTATATTATTACCTAAATCGATGCTGACTAATATTTGAAATCGAGATAGCACTTAAAACATAAATGTGCCTAAGTTTGACTCGGATTTGTATATGAGGGGTTCTGTACCAGTCTTTAGAGAAAACAGCAGATGTTTACTACATCGGAGTGTCACTATAATCATTATTAAAGTTTTAATATTTGATGCCGTGGAAACAGAAAGACATCAACTGTATCTGTGAAAAAAAATACTAGGCTCGTAGCGACGGTTCGTGAGATATGCAGCCTCGAGCCAGACGAACACTTAGTAATAAGGTCCCGTTTTCACCTTTTGGACAAGCAACTCCAAAAGTCACGGTCCCGTACTATAGAAGCTGTGCAGAATGTCAATGGTTCCGTACATTTAAAATTCAGTTCTTGTGCAAGATTGTATTTTGATAGCATTGTATTGGAGAACAATGTAAATTATAAACTGCATTTGCATCTATTTAGTTTTATGAGACGATTTAATTTTTATTTGGTTTATATTTAGCAATCACTGCATATATTTGTTAAGGTTATTTTCTTCTGCAGTTAAATTTACCTTATTTTTATAGATTTAAATTAGTGTGTTTGTTATGTGTTGATGGCGGTGAAAGCCGTGTTGACGACGGAGACTACGGAGTATGATGGAATGAAATATATTTATCGTCACTCCTAATTTGCCCTGTGAGATCCCAAGGGACTAAACACTGACAGACACCGAACAGTAGTGCTTTCTTAAACAAATAAGTCGGAATCTTTTGAACTGCTATCTCCAGCTTGCCAAGCGCTGACTTCACGGTTGGGGGCCCCAACTGGCTGATTCCGATAAGGAGTCGCAGAGGACTTAACGGGTCGCCGGGGCTCCGGCTCGGCGCGGCGCGGCGTGCAGAAGTAGGAACGATGTGGTTTTTAGTCAGTAAGAGTGTGACACTCTCTCCCGTCTCACCCAAGCGGGGGGAGTCATTCGATGATTTTATATCCTTAAAAAAAAAGCCTGCCAAGCGCTGGGATTATGACAAGTCCTCTTCTATAGTGGACGTTAATAGTACAGCAATAGTGCCACGAATCGTTAACTTTCATTCATGTTTGTACACAGAACATACATTGCTATAATAAGTGTCAAGAAAATAAGTTTCGTTCATATTTCTGGTTTGTCCTCACGGAACCCTATTTTACGGTACGTTCCATTATAAGCAGCAAGCAGCCGTGAGTGTGAAAATATTATGGCAGTTATGATACAGGATATTACATAGCCTACAAATACGTTGAGCTGACATAAACTGGTATGGAACTAAATGGAAAATCTAAGATGCAATTACAGTTGGTAATGTTTGATATTTCCGTCACTTTTTTAATACGAACGTAATATGGTCGTATTTATGTTGGTTTGTGTGTGTTTTTAGCTTGTTTTTATAACGTTTTAGTAATAGGCGTGTGTAATAGAGGGCGAGCTTATTGTCATACACTAAGAACAGTTTATCGAGTATCAGTATCCAGTCAATGATTTAACAATCATCCAGTTTGATTTTTAACCAACGAGGTAATTAACAGTTGTGCTTAATAAAGCTATACTTAACAGATGTGAGTAATATTATTCACTAAGTACCTTTCTACAATTGTTCATTTTACATTCCCATTGGTCACACTCATTCCCGAAAATAAAAGCCAATAAAAACAGTTAAATTTCCTCTTTACGAGTAGTTTCGAAATTATATTTTTATCGTTACAACATCAATGCATAAAATAACGTTACAGTAATAAGACAAAAATAAATGGCGTGACCTGTAGGGTCAAAAGCGCAACAAAATGCTTAAAAAAGGTCACCATGTGGTCGTAAAACGCATATGACCATGGTAATGACGCACCATAAAAATGACATTGAAAATATAATGGTCGTGTTCTTAAACGCATGGTTTCCAAAACAAGATGGGAAAAGTTTTTATGAATAGTTTACTTTTTTCTTTAAATAAATTCAGTTATTCCTTTTTTGTGGCATAAACGAGCAGCCGGATAACCTGATGGTAAGCAATCGGTGTCGCCCATGGACATCCGGAACACCAGAGGCGTTACAAGTGCGTTACCAGCCTTTTGGGGATTAGGAGTTTGAGGATTCAGGGATTGGGGAGATTGGGGAAGGGAAGGGTAATTGGGCCTCCGGTAACCTCACTCACACGACGAAACACAACGCAAGCGTTGCTTCATGTCGGTTTTCTATGAGGCCGTGGTATCACTCCGGTCGAGCAGGCCCATTCGTGCCGAAGCATGGCTCTCCCACACTTAAAACTCCTACGCCGTTAATGTCTTTAGAAAGACAAACGACAGACAAAAAGCAATCTAATTGCAAAGCAGCTTCAGACTGCACTCCAATAAAATCGAAAACCGAATAGTTTATAATTGGCGAATCCTTAACAAGTCACAGAAGCAAAAATCATTAAACTTGAATCTACATCAATTAGCATTAAGATCCAATATCCATTAGCCATCGAATATCCATGAATGGAACCGAACTGATAGTTCTGACGCAAGTATACACAATAGCAACGGCGATTGATACCGACGTTTGAGACCTCAATGGACGATCAGAACCCACAAGGATCAAATTAGCTGTAATTAGGATCCAAATGGTTCAAGGAACACACGATTATGCATAACCAGTATAAAATGACCGTTGTATGTGTTGAAAGATTAAACAAAGAGAGACCACAATGAACTGGTTATGTATGGCTTGATATGTAGTCGTGTGTGCATACTGGGAGGTTGGTTGTCGGGTCAAATTGGTAGCTATGATAAATTTGAAAATAAATGAAAAGATAGGATATTATTGCTATTTTAGTTAGGTTTTAACAATAATATTCTTTTGGTCAAACTTAAAAAGCCATTTTCTCAAAAGGCTAGACTAGGTTGCGGCTATTTTATACAGGTGATATATAGGGTGTCGTGGTGGCCCGGAGGTTTAAGACGCTTGCTTCTCATGCATGAGGGTGCGGGTTCGAAACCTATCTACCAACGGCAAGCACCAATGTGACGTTTCCGGGTAATATGTACTTTCTAAGATTATTCAGACACCACTGATAACTGGTGAAGGAAAACATCGTGAGGAAACCTGGGCTTATAATTTCTAATTGTAAGTTTGAAATCGCAAACCAGCAATGAGCAAGCGTGGTGATTAATGCTCAAACCTTCTCCGTGTGAGAAGAGGGTTTGCTCAGCACTGGGCATTATAGGCTGTTGATGTGATCTATAGTTAAAGTGTGTAATTCACGATTCCATATTAACAAAATGGAAAAACCTAGGTTTGATTTTCCAAGAAGCATTCAATGGTCTTTGGAAAAATTGTGTCATCGATTTCGATTCAATGGTGATGGACGATAAAGATTAGGCATACAATGATTATGTTAACTACAAGTATAATATTATGGAGGATTTAATAAATCAATCCATGTCTCTTTGTCGTATGATTTTTTGAGTGTGGTTAGGTACAAACTTATTTATGAAAGATGTAGTAATAGACAGCATTAGAAAAAATTAAAAATATAAACGGTCTTCTGTTAGTAAAAGCTTAGGTAAGTTCGCTCAGATTTTAAAGTTTTTTTATTCTGTACTATTTTCACAGAACCGAATAGTGATATAGATTAAATAAATCAATTTACAACGAATAATGATAACGTAATAAATGATATTCCTACAATGAATCCTATGTATAATACAATACAGATTAAAATGCAGCAAAAAATGTAACCAATCTCATCATCATCTACGAGTGCTGCGTTGACATTGAGACACGACGTGGGCGCTGAATATTCCAAGGTAAAACAAAATGTGACAAAAAACTTAACGATTGCGTCATAAGTACTACTTAATTCCACTAAATCAAAAACTACTTTTGTACTTGATACAGACAAGTTAATCTTGTTAAAAAAAATGAACTATTGTTCTGAGAATCGGAAATGATGTTGACGCAGTGCTTCTTACAAATAACATATTTTTATTGTTAAATACATTAAGCCTTAAAAAACAAATGGTCTTGGTTCTTAAAGTACAAACTCCCCTCCCTTATCCAAATCCCCAATCCTAACATCCTTAACCTCCAAAAGGCCGGCAACGCACTTGTTCGCAATAACTGCTCTGATGTTGATGATATCCATGGGCCCCATCCCATAAAAATAGGTACTAAAGTTAAAGTTCATGTACTGTTCAGTACTGCGTTCATGTTCAGTATGGTTCATGGTTTTAGCGCCGGCGCTAACAATAGGAAGTACAGCAACCATTGGCATAACTATCGCCCGTCCACATTAATATGACCCATTTCCTTCATTGAATAGCATAACTTCCAATTTGTCGCAAGTGGAACAATCTGTTGAAAGTGATGATGACAGGGATCTTAGAACGATGATGCTTGCAGATTCCAATGGATGAAATCAAATACATTTGTCTAATAATCATGAACTGAAGCTTCTATTAAATATTTTAAGGAGAAACCAATAGAGAATTTCTACATTAAGCTTTTGAACGCCAGAGCAAAAACACATGAACATGCCCTCAACGCCAAGCCACATAATCTGCGCGAATTCCTACGAAAGAAATAGGGATTCCAATAGGGTTTCAAATTGTTGATCTCGTGTTTCCGTATACCGCTTTTTCTGTCATGTATTTGTGTCGTTGGCCTCCAGGGACAGGTTTCGCTTATCAGGTATATGTGACATTGGCGCTTAAAAGGTCCCCGGTGACCGATGTTAGCGGAGGTTTGCCTCCAACAGTTTTTTATAGGCAGTAAGCAGCCTTAAGAGTCTCCACCTCTGAACATGCAAAGCCATAAATTAATATCAATATTATTGACTGAATGTAACCTAATACTTAAAACAGGATCCAAAACAACACCTAAAAATTACAAAGGAAACATCTAATTAGATTGTAATAACAACAGTTTGTTTAACATAACTTCTAAGTACTGATTCCATACAACAATTTCGTAGACGTGATCATAACGAAAACATTGCAAGTATGACGATCATAGACTACCTGGACTGCCTACGTATAGGCAGAATCGGTTCGGCAAGTGTGTAAACATGTCGATAAGAAAATAACATTTTTTACCATCATAAAGACAAAGAACTGACTAGTGGTCGCTAGTGCGATTGCCGGGCAAGGGGTCTCGAGTTCGATTCCCGAGTCGGGCCAAGTAATACTGTATTGTGCCCGGTATACGGCAAAAGGCTCAGGCCCTTATTACCTCTACATGGGACTCATAACTCATAACATAAATCGTGACAAGTAGGTGTTTTATTGTACAGTGGCATAATGTACACCTCTGCCTACCCCTTCAGGGATAAAAGGCGTGATGTTATGCTGTTATGCAAAAAGATAAAAGTGTTTTACCGCTTCCTTTTATGGCTGGAACTAATAAGCGATCATAATAATGGAGCGATCTAAGATTTTGACCGAAATTCAATAGAATAATGTCAATAAAAGATCTCAATATTCTCAATAAATTGAGAATGTGAAAGATATTAATTTTGGGAAGGCATTGGCGGAGACCTATGTGCAGTAGTCGACATCCTGTAACTGATATGATTGTGTTTAATTTTGTTTATTATGGAACGACCTTTTTACCTTGAACCGGATAATTCCAGATACAATTGAAAATTCCAAGTCCCGAGTTAGAGGATGCTTTTGCAATTGGCGTAGGTGTTGAAAGTGGTGAAGATTTTGAGCGATATGTAAATATGTTGAATGTAATAGTTTCCTGTCAATCAGATTATGATGAACTGTTGTGTTTATATTAAATCAATCGAGGTAGGAAAACAAGGATTAAGGTTATGACTGTTGCTATTGAAATATTCGCGGATTGCAGTAAAACAAATAGTGTTAACAGATTTATTATTTTTTGAGAGGTTTATATGCAGAATTGTGTATTTTAGAAAGAATTTTGCTTTTATTGCACCTATTTATGAATAAATTGTAAATGATGACGAGAAAAACACTCGATGAGATGATGGAGAAACAGAGATGAGAGACACACAAGTGTTGTAATTTTCTGCATTACACATACCATCACGTCTTAAGCACAATAAAGCCGTAAAACTTTCTAACGGTTTCTAAAGCTATATAAATCTAAAATCCACCTATACCGAGGTACACAATCAAACGTCAGATAGAATAGCCCATAAAATAAACCTCGAAGCGTGTCACCAGGGAGAAATGTTTGCTAACCACGTGGAATAGCTTTGCAAATATTTGAGAATTTGACCAAGTACTATGAGCCAATATTTTTGTTGGCTTTATTATATTCTCGTGGCTTGTTTAAAACATTCAATATTAGACAGGTGCTAATTGTTTTTACTTCAACATATTTTTATTAATTCTTGTTATTTGATAGCGTTGTTATTATTCGAGTTGATTGGTTGAGGTCTGCTTACCATACTCTTTCTTCGTCAGTTATGTTATTGGTAAGTATGTACTAGAAAGAGAACTTATTTCTAAATACTGTTATCAGTAATTTTTTCAACCGGGAATCGGAGGTTTAGTACGATAACAAAGACAGTCGCGTATAAAGTCGTCGAATGGAAGCGTAAAAAGCAGTTTAATCAAAACCAATAACAAAATTATTCCAACAAACCATTAATTACGTAGTCACTTCATCCACATCCATCATATTTAGAGAACTTCCTAAATCAATACAAGCTATAATAACCTCAATAAAGCAAAACAAACACTTCAATTCACTCGCTCCACTATTCCACATATTTACAGCATCAAATCTCAGAAATCATCTTAGGACTAATCAAACTGTTTATTCACTGTCAGATTCCCTTCTATTGTTGGGCAAACATAACCTAAATTATGGTCTATACCAAGATATGTGTGACGTCATGTCACCGTCAATTAGTGATGAACGAGGCAAAGACAACACTAATTGGGGACTCTCAGTAGAAACAACAGTATAATGAAGTGCTGTGTTAGCAGAAGAAATTACTCGTGACATTTTAACAGTTGTAGATAAACTAGTGTTTGGTGAAGAAGTTAATATTATGAAAACAAAGCATTTCTTAAATATTGATGTGTACTGGCAGCTTTGGAACGACTACTGAGTGTAATCAAGAAAATGTATAGATGAATTTTACTGTTATCTAGACGTCATTCACGGTTTGTATATCAACATAAGTACTTGTTGATAAGAGTTAATATTCGTATTTTCCTAATGATATAGTTTATTTTCGTTCTTTTGTACGTTATTAAATAACTTTTCTATTCAGCTTCAGTTCTGCAATGTGTTTTAAGTTCAGACACTTATATATTAAACGTTGGCCCAACAAATAACCAAGCCATTTCATTTACACTCATTGATTCACAATGCATCCTCGTCGTCTTAATTTTTTTATTCGCATCGAGCCATTAACACTGCTGTTCCCCTTTTGTTTAGTAATCACGACCAATTGTTAGTAATAAAGGCGCAGCATCAACAATCACTCAATCAGCTGCGTAGGGGCACATGTCGGACGACGCTTTTGTTTTAGCCAGAAGTGCATGGAGTTTCAAGAGGTTCCTTACAAGGGTTGAGTACTTTTAAATAAGTACAAGATAATGAAACAGGGGTACGGTACGGTAACACGTGTTCAATATGTCGTTGACAATTGAACTTCAAGAAATGTATAAAAAAAAAATAAAATCCATACTGAACAAAAACAGGAGCAATAAATCGGCGACATTAAAAGGATGACACAGACAGTAGCAAAAAATAGCAACAAAGGTTGCAGAATACCGCCTATACTTACATCAGGTGTGGACAAAAAAATAAAAGAAATGATACAGGTAACTTGCACAATGCACAAAACACACGACAATCTTCTACTATTAGAAAAATCCAAAGTGAATAATAATAAAATAGAACAATTTCATGGTGATTCCACTAATCCCTTGGGCAACCATGACTGTCACACCACAAAAGGTGTAAGAGAGACAGACATGAATTCATTCAAGCCGACAGACATTGTAAATACAAAGCCAAAATCCATAGAACCTTTGAATGCATACGGTGTTACAGATGAGATATAAAATACAAAAGGTCATAATAAAATGGACGGCATAGGTCATACGAAGGGGGAACGCTAACAAATCAACGTGAATACAATGGAAGCGCTATATTTTCGTAGGGGCAACATTGATGCGTCATAACTTTTAATTAAAATGGAACATTAATGTGGGGCGACTGGCAAAATAGGTCCAAGTGTGAATGAGAAAACATCAATGGACATTGACATGCAATTGTGAGGAAAGGCGATGGGAAGATTGGCCTATAATAAATTGTATAGGATGATATTGAAAATGTTGTCACGCATGTTTTTGGAAGGGATCACGCTGACAGCCCTCTTTGTGTTAATCATGATAATGATGTTGCTATATTACAAGGTTATAAATTACTGACGCATTATTGAAAAACAATTTACATTGTTAAATAAGCGGATAAAACAAAAGCGATTGAGAGCATTGTTGAGAATTTTACAAACATAATGCATTATAATATATCAATCTTCCAATAATAATCCCCCAGTAAGTGTTACATTGAACAATGATTAATTGGGAACAAACAAATTACTGTAAATCTCACACACATTTTATTCAAAGCACTACACAAGTATCATCGTCTCTAGATGCGCCCATTACCATATCCTAACTGGCTACTTACAAAACACCATGTAGACCATTATTTATAGCATTTCGTATACATGTGGGCCCGTTAAAATGTCATTTAGGAATATAGAAGCACATATTGAAGCCATAAAGAAGAATGATCTCATTTACTGTGGACTAATGTCTTAGATATCGGTAAGGCTTTAAACAAGTTTATTTAAACTACTACCGTGCGGCAACGAGAACTTTTTATATTATGGTGATGATAAAATACAGGAGGTGTAATCTTATTCTAAGTTATGTGTTACGGTACGGTAGGTAATGAAAAATATTTGTATACTTTGAGTCATAATCTTGTGGGATGTTTCCTGGAGTAAAATTTATCCCTAATGTTATAGGTCTCAGATGAAATGAACCGTGTCTTTAATCCCATGATTGCCATCATGGTAATTGGGTATTAGGCTTGTTATTCCTGGCAGAGATTATTATTTATCAGCATAAAAACCTTATTGAGTTTGAAAATTTTATTTAGTACTGTTGGACTTGCACTACTGTTATTCAATGATATACATTAAGTATAATTATATTCAAATTAATGCTTAGATAAATTATACAAATAAAATGTTTATCTCCCAAATTCTCAACAATTTAAAGATGAATAAATTGTCAGTCGATCTGATTTCCATCGGAAAAAGTATTCGGGAATTTCAACTGCTTTTAATTTTGAACGGGAACTTATGGCATTTTCGAAGTTTATCGAGTTCCACGGATAGTTTAAGACAATGTATTGCTAGGTTCCGTTATAAGAAAGCATTACTGTAAGCAATTACTTTAAAATATAGGCAAGGCTGTGTTATTTTATGTCTTTTTGATTGTATCAGCTGCATCGGCAAGGAGTAAATTTTCTCTTGAAACAAAATCCGAGTAGGTATGTCGGTTTGCTGTTAACGAAAGTTAATACAACAATGCTAGGACTAATGTTAACAATAAGTTGGGAATGTGAACCCCTGATCTTCAGTTTAAACTTTCGGGGATAGCGACACACACAGATAGGAAATTTAACACAATTGTAATAAACAGTGATACGTACAAATATTTAAGTTGAAATATTTGTTTCCAAATATGACACATTATAATAGTTCATATACCTCTAGAATTGACTTTGCTAGACGTGACTTTTTGTTATTTGATCATGTTTGATGGTACAGTCATCGACAGTATGACTGCTAATCGCCGGTCTTGACGTGTGTCAAAATACTATAAGATTGGTACCTTTTAAAATAATATGGATTGGAAGTCCATCTGATGTGGATGATATAAGTGCAATAGTAAATCGTGCAGCAGTTGAACGGTCTTCTAGTTTAGTTACCAAATAATAAGGCTTTGCCTGTGTAAAAATAAAAATAATTCTTTTGTTATGATAGAATTATTTCAATCATTGCGTCAAAATCAAACTAGGGATTAGTAATAGCATTTTCATTCACAATTCCCAGTAGCAATAATTATTAATGTTAATAGGTCAAATACACAACTAACGTTGTGTATTGTATGCTGGTCTTGGACCATAACCATTATTAGTAACTAGTATTGAGTTTATGCCATAACTTCAGATTATAATGTCGATCATAAGTTCTTATTTATGAACAATAAATCTAAGGCTATTATGAAATTCTATGCCACTGTTTAATGATTAGAAGAAATAATAGTGCAATTTCAAAACGTATTGGACCTAATATCGAACCTTTGGGTACACCCTTTATTGAAAGATATTTTTTCGAAAACTTACTTAATGTCTACCATCATACATAAGATAGCAATATCGTGAGTTGGAATATTCCATTTATTACCAATTACTTACTAATGTAATGTGGAAGGTCAAAAGTTGGGAAGTTTAAAAAGTTAATTCCAGATAATTGGATTAAAACTTAACAATAGCATTAAAAATTTCGCAACAAAATAAATTAGCACACTAACTATTAATGTAGAAACCCAAACAGCCTACAACGTATCAATTTCTTAGTTCACAGCTACACTAGAAACCACAATAGGTTGTGAAACGAATATTATATTTATAGAAAACAAAACGATTGCACTTTAAAACGCATAAAATATAACATAAAATTGTACAACAAGGAAGTGGGTAGGACGTTCATAAAAAGAAATTGCTTTTACTGTAGCGACAATAAACATATTTACGAGTGAGGCCTTAGGAACGGCGGGGAGGTATACTGTTGCTCGAGCCATAACCGTACGGTTATGGCTCGAGCAACAGTTTAGCTAAAGACTGATGATTCGATATGTTACGAAGTGTAGGAAGACTAGCTGTTTGTTATGCAGATGCCGTGAGATTGACGAGCACTATTTTATAGATAAACTGGTATTTTTATTGAACATTGTTTGGAAAGCAATTGGTTTGTAAAACCAACAAAAGAATGGAAGTCTCTGTTAAGAAGCTTAACTTTACAATAATTTAAGCGCCGAACTGAATACTTTATATGAAAATCATGGCGATAGTACAAAGAGGATATAATGTGGAACTAAAACGCTACTTTTATGGCCAAAATGTAACTATATTTAGTTAATAATCTTATTAGATTATTGACCTAGTAAACACATCACATACATACTACTCAGTACGTCATCGTAAACAGATATATTATAAACATCAGTAAAGAAAGTTTTTAAACAAAAAACTAACTTGTGAAACAATCTTAACTTCATACCAATTACTTGTGTTTATGGACTTAAAAAATTATTAATCCCTAACACATTTAGCGATGTATCGCGTAAGGCATGTTGCAAATAATTTGCACAAAGCAACTACCGGGCCTTTTTTATTTTATTTTTGGAGTCCTGTTTACCAATCATCTGGTTACCAGTAACAATAATTTATTCAACACGAGATCATCAGCTCAAAAATTCTTTAGAGCAATAAACACATTTGCAATTTCTCATAGGTCCGTGGGCGGACTGGGCTAGCGGGGCGTAGGCTAAAAGGTCATAATTTTAATTGGATGAGACTTTTACGATTGCAATATACGTTTCGACACCTAATGTTACCTACGAAGGAATTTAGAAGGAATTCCTGAGATGGATTTATTTATGTAAATACTGAGAAAGTGTTGGATGGATTTAATATTTTTGCATTAGGGTGCATCTACATCTGGCAAATGCGCCGCGAATGTGGCGCTCGCGAACCGTTTGAGGGCTGCGCGCGTGCTGGCACGGCAATGGTTTTGTGTAAACTTATTTATGGTTGATATAAAAAATAATTTTAAACGCTTGCGAGCTACGCATTCGCGGAGCATTCATCAGATGTGGACGCAACCTTATATGATCCTTTTTTAAGAAATGTCATAAGCTTGAAAATTGATATATTATGATACCTACTAATTATGGAGTGAAAGGAGCTGAAACAGCGGGTTAGACACTACACACTGATTTTATTATACAGTCTAGAACTACGGATGAACCGCGCTATTTATTTACATCAACTATCTTGAAGAAATACGATAAAGACACGAAAAGTAGAGTTACAAAATGTTGAACAGCTTGTTTCTTAAGAAATTCTTCAAACAGATTATGGAGATTACATGAGAAATAAAGTTAATCTAAATCCTGTAGTTAACTTAAACATACAGATTAACATAACCAACTGGTTAGTTGTCGCATGCAATGTAGGTAGCGTGCTGTTTGACAAGCAGTTACTTCATAAAATTACCTAATATAGTGTATTTTACAAGTACTACTCTAATCACATGTCTATAAGCAGGTTCTTAATTATGTAAGAGAACTCATATAGGGTTCGTTTCCTGTAAGTATTTATGGATTTTCATTACTTAACTAGAGAAATGCAACAATTTTATTAATGTTGCAGTACAGTTGCAATTTGAAACGCTGGGTAGTGAGTGAGTTAATCCGTGAATTAATAATTGGTTGTTAAATTAAAAATGTATACAAAGCGATGTATTGCCCTTGTTAATATGTGCCACTAGTTGCAGGAGTGAGAAGTAAAACAATATTCGTAGTACGACTTACAATGTGATGAGAACGCACACCACACCACACGTATTTTTATCTGAGGTCTTAGTAAAGAGACCGCGTTCGGCGCTCCGATTGGCCAGCTCCAATGAACCAAAACCAACCAATCAGAGTGCCGATGCGGTCTCGTTTCGATTACTTGATACGTAAAACAAACTCGTACTAAGGCCTCAGATACGTTAACCTCCGAACGTCAGAGTTACTGAACTTGCTAGTTGCTATCGCCAGGGAGTTCTAAAAATTGGTCACTAGACTTTAAATTTTGTATTAAGAGTAAAAAACCGCAATTAAACACTACTACTACTAATATGAATACTGAAACTGGCATCTAAGGCTAGTGGCAATAACATAAATAATTACAATATTATTACTAAACACATGTTAAACCACACGATTCGGTAAAGTACCTCCAACATCTACCTACACTTAATTATGCGATTCCCATTCAGCGGACACTCACTACATGTGCTTTATTAACTTGTACGACAGAATATAAATAACTTACTTTACTCGATTATAAATACGAATATTTTGTGGGAAATCTTCTGATCGATTCCAGTGAAATATCATTGCGTTTGGCATCAGAATTTTTAATATAGTATTGGGTGAAAAAATATTTCGTTTACTTGCGGTAGCTTTAAACGACACTAGCGACACTTAGAACAAACTATAGTATCTTATGATAACTGGTATAGGGTTGATATTTATTTCATGTTGTGGCGTATTAATTTATTATTGGTCGAACATATGTAGGTATAGTACGTACGTGTATGAGAATTAATCGTCATTGTCGACAAGGAATACAAATTGATAATTTAATTTAATTGATACCAGAACATTGGTATTTCATTGTAATGGGTTTTATTGTAAACATGCTAAAGCATATAATTGCATTGCATTGTAACAGAACCAGAGTATAGGAATGGAATTCTTGATGAAGCTTTTTGCGGTTCATAATCATGTTTTGCATAAATAAACGATTTTCCAGTGAATTTACAAGGTGTGACTGATACTGCTCGACTTAAATCTTGACCAGACAATTATTTCTGAATCTAACGTATCTACGTAGGTATATTACAGTACCCAATGGCTAAAACTCGATAAAATACCACACCAACGTTGTGTTAAATAGTTAAATTGTAATTTTCTTGTACCTACTAGAAAACAAACAGCTCTAGGATCTACTTCAATAATTTTAGAAATCACACATTCGACTGATGAATCTTTACATATGTCTGCTCAAATATAAACACAAGCAAACACCTAAAAACAGACATTTATGGAAGTAAAAATAAAAAGTATATCATAAACAGAAGAGCTTCATTTAATATGTCAAAGACGGTCAACACTCCTTTGATCTTTTGACAAATATCTCCATTGAACTGTCCAAGAAAATTATGGACGAAAAACAGGGAAAAATTAACCAGGAAATGTGATATATTCCGATTCGTGAACGTATTTACATTGAAAATTGTTCCAACATAAGCGTGGGACGAAATGGCCCATAAAACGCCATCCAACGAACCACTCCATGCGATATTACTAATACAAACTTCATCATGCTGTTGCATAAACAGAAATTAAACGATTCTCAACCTTGAATGATAGAAAATAAGGTAGAGTATATCAATAGGGAGTTGATAGATGATATGGTGGAGATATCAGACAGATGGAACGTGGCTTATTGACAGATTGTCAAGCTCTCGAACTTGAATCGAGATTAGAGGAAAGCATCTATCGGTATCGGATGTGAATTGCTGGCATTCAGATAACATAAGGTATATTGTTCATTGCATACCTACATATCTTTAACAACGATAAGAACATCGATCAAAAATTAATTTAGATTATACGAGTACACGCGTGATCCAATTTAAACTGTTCGATACAATATCAAATATTTATTTATAGGATGATGTCACTTAAGTATTTTCTTTAGACCAGGAATATAACAATAAATACATAAAATAGCCTTGCAATATTGACACAAACATTCTTCGTTTTGGAATTTAAAATACTTTAAGTTGTGTGTTATACAGATGGTCAACACTAGAACAAAAACAGTATTTACTTGTACCTAGTTTTCTGATCTAAAAACCTACATTAGTTATTTTTAAACAGATGACTCTTAGCGTCGCCTTGAAGGCGCAAATATTATGAGTAACTATTTTCAACTCTTCAAAAATAAATGTAATAAAATGCATCGTCCACGGTCCACCTACTTTTAATTTCACAACAAACAGCACTATCTTTGGCAAAGTAAGCGAAAATATGCTTACTGTATTTTGTTTAAAAGGTTGCAACTGATTTTCATGCATTATGATTACAACAAAATAGAATACTTGTTCGTGGTGGCCCGGACTTCGAAACCTACCAACATCAAGTACCAATGCGAGTTTTTCCAAGTTATTATGTACTTGTACTAAGATTATTTAGACGCCATTGACAAACGGTGAAGGAAATCATCGTGAGGAAACCTAGACTTATAGTTTCTAATTATAAGTGTGAAATCGCCAATCCATATTATCCTTGTTAATTAGCAAGCGTGGTAATTAATGCTCAAACCTTTTCCTTGTGAGAAAAGACTTTGCTCAGCAGTGGGCATTAATAGGCTAGATGATGATGAGAATTAATGATGTCACATTTATAGAATGGTTTACATGACCAAATACAGCAGAAGAAGGCAACCACTACATAAGTTCTTTGTGCAAACACTTATTTAATTAGATCAACGTTTTGGTACGTTATATGTAAGTATTTCTCATTTTCAAAGCCCTACATCAAATTTGACACAAACCGAATCTGGTTGGAGTTAAACAAAGTGGTAGGATCAGTACATTCGTTCCAATTCGATTCAATTACAAACTCATGTTACAAAACAAATCCAATTAACGGATGAAGAGTACAAGTGACAGGCCGACAGCGATTTAGAGGAACAAAAAGAACATGCTTTATACGTACATCAGATACAAATATAAGGCAATGGCGTTGTGCCAGAAGCAATCGAAAATGACGAAAAACTAAAAGTACCTACAATATATTTCCTTATTTATACAGGAATTGACACCAAACATGACAGTTCTGGGTATACGCATATTAATGACAACTAGACCAAGGACTAATAAATAAATAAAAGTAAGTCAAGTTCAATAGACATCTGACACAAGAAGTTTCACACTTGGTCCACACGAGAACTCAGATGGCGTTTCAATCGTCGGCGGCTAGATAGCGCTAATTGATCGTTTGAGCCGCGCCGCTAATGTAATGCGCTTGCACACCGTGTGTACGGAACGATGACCTGATGCTGTTTAGATATAAATCAAGGGTGAGAAAGGTGAAATAATATTTAGCAACAGGAAACCGAAATAAAAGAATAATCCTTTTAATTCATACGTAACAATGAAGTCACTAAATCGCTGTTAGTAAACAATGACTTTTTAATTCTCAGTTGTACTATAAAATCTGACATCGCACCTAACGGATGGCAAAAGCCTATTAAACCTTCTTACGGGGCAAAATTAGAAACTATTCTTAGTTTGTTCTAATTTTGCTCCGTATAATCATTTAAGAAATATAGGTAAACTACTGTTTTATTTATTTATTTATTTATTAAAACTTTATTGCACATATAGTGAAATTGGCGGACTTAATGCCGTAGGCATTTTCTGACAGTCGACCATTGGGTGGTGCAGAATGTTAAAGCGGTAGGTGCAAAATTGTAAAAAGAAAGTATGAAGTAGAACGAAGTTAAGGTAATAAAATATTGAAGAGGGAAGACATGATTGTTATAGTCGATAATACAGAACTAAGGGCAAAGGGTCTTAAAATGAATTATATAATAAATATAATATATCCCAAATATGCATACATATAATATAATACATACATATATAAATAAATGCAATACATAGACTACATATTACCACTGTTTTGAGTTTGCCACTTTCTATAAATGTGTTCCCGAACCTTGAATTTAAATGAACAGCGATTATTTGCCATTCTGATTTCCTTGGGCAGCGCGTTCCACAGAGAGACAGATTGAACGAAAAAGGAGGAGTGAAGATAGTCAGTGCGGTGAGTGGGACATTGAAGTTGACGGTTATTAGATAAGCGAAGGTATTTAGAATGGTTTGCGCATGTATATTGGAAGTAGGAAGCTAGATAAACAGGTGAAGAAGGAGAGTCGAGAAAAGAAAATAAAGTAGTTAACGCCCTTTGTTGCCTGCGCAGGCGTATGGGCAGCCATTTTAATTGCAACCGATGTGCAGAAACATGATCATATTTACGTAAATTGAAAACGAATCGAATGCAGTTATTTAGAAGACGGTCAATTTTGTTGAGTAGATCTGCATTCAGGTCGTAGTAACACACATCAGCATAATCGATGATAGGAAAAATCAGGGCCTGCACGAGCCGTGCCTTGGTAGTAGACGGACGGAAGTTTCTAAGGCGGTACAAGCCTCGCAACGACCCAGTTACCTTCTGGCATACCCTAGTGACCTGTGCACGCCAGCTCAATGTGTTATCAATATGTAAGCCAAGATCCTTCACATCGTCACTAAACGGGATTGCCACATTATTGTACGAGACAGGCTGCAGCGACGCGACACTGACTGTTTTCCAGGTACGTGTGCTTCCAATGATTATGGCTTGACATTTATTTGGGTTTACTTCTATGCCGAACCTTTGTGACCAGTTGTAGATAGCAGCCAAATCACCATTTACTGCCGTGATAGCACTAGGTAAGTCATCCACTGCAGCCTGACAGTACAACTGCAAGTCGTCCGCATACAGATGATACGCACACCGAAGTTCAGAAGTAATGAAATTATTAAAGATTGAAAATAAGTTAATTTTAATGTTATGTTATATCTAATTAAAAATTGTTTAAATAATACCTACTACTAGTGAAACAGCACACACTTAAACATATGTAATGGAACACATACAATACACAACAAAATCATAAAAATACTAAATAAGGACGTGACACAAGATTCATGAACCATATTAAAAGTATCAGTGAGCATAAAATGAACCATAGTTCAAGATTACCAAGCGAATCGATAAGAACGCGCGAATCGATTTAAATAACAACCGTCTCGGTACGAATCAACGTTTAATTGTTTATTTTAGTTATTGAATTAAACGTTGTAACTGAGCTGAATTTACTTATTTTATAAGGATACGTTTATATGGAAAAACATGATAAGACTGGAATTAAAAAGAGTACAATAAATAAAGAAATTAAATAATTTCATTGTAAGTGAAGTTAAAAATAAAGCACATAATAATTGATGAATGAAACCAGTAAATTAAATCTCGTGTTACAAATCTGTGCTGTGAATACAAGGTCAAAACATTACCAGTTACCAGTGATTGGCTCAGAATGTTATCGATTATAAACACGTATGACCCGAATAATACAGTACATTACTATTAGTACATATAAAATGTACTCAAAGCACCACCCACGTCGAAACCGCTAATATTTATTTGCGATAGTATCGAGTTTCCTAGACAAAATAAACGAACCGCAAATATTTATAAAATCTACTTTAACAACGAAGATTCACAATCTAATTTATTTCTTCGATCAAATAAATCCGTTGTCGATATACTTCACTTCGTAAACTAATTATACCTTTGAGACGAAACTTTTATAACAAGTCTTAAACTACGCAATAATTAAATCAACTCTTTCTCGATTTGGTCAAAATATTTTAATTAATTTGAGGTGAGAGAGATTCTTAATGGATTTATTGATGAAACAAAACTTATGGCTGACGAAGATGAAATATTATAATGGGAAGTTAATAAATCTTTTACCCTCCACCAATTTGTACAGCACGCGTCCAGGAATATCTCATAATAAACTAAAACAGGACCACGTGCAGGATTGCCAGACGCCGCAGACATTTGTCAAGGAGTAAAGAGTTAAAACAAAATAAGTTGTTATGGTACAGAGCTAAATGATACTTCACGTGCAAAAGGACCAAATTATTCCTAAAGGGAAATGAGAGATTTGTGTCTCGCAAATAATTTGAGATCTTGAAATACATTTAATTGCGACAGGCAGACAGGACATAAAATTAGTCATGATCGTAATTAATGTTAGATGTCGAATAACTGAATACAGATACAAAGTTATGTTAATATTTGAATCTAAAGAAAGATCACGTTTTGTATCTCCCCGGAGAGCATTAAATAAACACATTAATATGGCAAAATTCAACTAAATCATGTCACATCGTAAATCTGGTACAACAATCACTTTCGCAAATCATTGCTATTTGATGTGACATAAAAAACAAACAATGTTAATGACACAACATATTGTAGCGACGTGCGACACCTAAATACACATCAAAGTGAAGCTGAGACACATACTGACAAACGGTTTCAGGAAATAAATGTTATTGGAGATGACGATGGACGTTTTCCAAAAGAGGATACAAGAGCCACTGTGACAAACAAAACAGTACTTAACAATAAGAATGGCCAAGTGCGTTTTGTCAGATACGACTCTGTGTTTAATTTTAACGTGTTCGTTTAGATGCTTTTTTAGAATAGTTTGAAGTACTCGAAAGCCCATATGGTTGCTATTTACGCTTGGCGTGCTAGGGGAACGATACGTGACACGTTATTAAAAATAATATCTATTGAAGAATTTAATAACAAAGGTATTACCGACGAACAGTTTCCGATCACGTTGGTAATTTTAATATAAAAAGAATACGAGGATTGTAATGCAAACGTGCGTCTGCGATATTTTTATTTATAGGATCTTTTATGAATAATAGGATTGCGCTGCTGCTTTGCTTTTAACATTGTTATATTTAGAAATCATACTAGTAAAAGGGTACTCATAATTTTAGTGTTTATTTGCTATGGTTTACTAAGAAGAAGAAATTAAAAAACTAAAGAAACCGATCCAAACTTCATTTTAATAAATATCAGTACAAGCATACATAAAATAAAAAAGAAACTTAACGAATGAAAGAAGTAACGACATAAAAAAATCTTAACCATGACACTCTTTCTCAATTAAAATCAAATTCAATACTAAAAATAACACCATGTCACAGACACGTTATACTTGCGTCTGCGCCGGTACAGAGTCACACGTCATTGGTCAAGCGTGAACCGTTCAAAGCCACCTTTGTTTGTATTAACTCTTGCCGTTACTAATGTGATTTCTTGCAATCGTATTATTGGCAAATTGGTTATTATTTTGTTAACAATATAACGTATACAATTAAAGGTTGTCATGAAATGAGTGTTTTATAATGATGGAGATGTGAAAATTGAGAATGGAACAAAATGGTACACACATTGTGTTGATTAAACTATAATTCATGAACATGAACAACCCTATTGGTAATTCTATGGAAACGATAAATAACAAACGCAAAAAGATTGGCCAATAGAATGGAAGTAAAAATTGCGAAAAATAGCCATTTCGAATCAAAATTAAGAAAACCATAACTCATACTCGTCAAAGCTGGAAGTAAATTACTTTGCATTTAAAATTAAGAAAGCTATAACTCGTTAAAGCGGGAAACACATAGATTACTTTGGTTCGCAAGTGAGACTAGTTTTTAATAATCCATGATGCGCTCCATCTATAGATTATCGCCATTATTCAAACTTAGATATAACCGAAGATTTATATTAGCAATAAATTGGACAGGAAATAAAGCTAGTGAAGCGATTGAAAGTTATTCATATTATAGAGGACGAACTTGGAACTTCATTATATATGTCGATTCTGATTGATATAGTGTTTGCAATTTATCATTAAGACATTAAGGCTGATTTAGAGGTTTTATACCCGATATGATATATGTATTTAATACCATAACATAGGATAAAGCCATTTAAATGGAATTAAGAAACAGAAATGGTCATTCAGTACGCACATTTTTTTTGACTGAGTATTTTTTATATCAGCAAAGAGGCTAGCGTTGCCGTTGAATGGGAAGGGTTGAAGAAGATCAAGTATTAGACGTAGTATTAGAGAGATCTATATTTAGCAATGGACTGATGATAACATAACATAACATCACGCCTTTTTATCCCCGAAGGGGTAGACAGAGGTGCACATTACGGCACTTAATGCCACTGTACAATGTAACACCCACTTTTCACTATTTATGTTACGAGTCCCATGTAATAATATATATAAAAAAAATAAAGGACTGATGATAATAATAATAATGTAACCTTTAAAGAGAGGTTTTTCTTTAATAGTGGATATATTTTGGCTGACGATGACAAAACTAACAAACTTAGTGATAAACTAAAACATGCAGAAACAAATCGGGAATTAATGTTAAACAAATAGAACACCAAAAGGATTAGAGTCAGAATTTACTTACTAAATTCATTAATGTGACACAAAGCTTTACAAATGATTTTCTAAGCTGGTGTGCAGAGAACGAAGGTGGTCGAGGCTAAAGCAATGAAGACAGTGCATTATGCGCAAGCAATAAGTCAAAATCACAGTGTCGCGGGCGGCGAAGCGCGTAGCTGCATAAGTATTATTTATACCAACAGCTACTTGTGCGCGAAAATATAGAAGAATCAGATTGTACAGTGGCCGATATCCAGAGTCTAATTGTTATTCTAAACCATTCATGTTACTGTTAGTGGGATGATCTTTAGCAAGCAAATTAGGCGGCTAGACAACATGGCAGGTTTTATAAATTAAAGAAAATATTCGTCACTCCTAAGAAAAAGCGCGCATATGGAAGTGTTTATAAAAACCATCAAAAAGTCAATCAAATCTAATTCATATTCACAATCAAATGTGGCTAATGATATGATTGGTATGTCATTAAAGACATTTGGCAAACTCAAGATATTTTTATTAACAGTTTACCGAGAAACTGTTATGTCAATTATCTCGCGTTTCCAATGAAATCATAGGAACACAAATATTAGCTCTTTATTCAAGTAACAGTGTTTAGCACGTATTCGATCTGCTAATTACTGGTTATATCCAATCAAAGCTAATTTAGCTTCGAAGAATATTTGATGATCATTTAGGAAAAACTCAAATTGAGGACAACCGAAATGATGCCCAAAAATTACTAATATTCGGAAAACAAACCAAAAATCATCAATTTTACCCAGAACAAGTTCTTTTTAGGGAGCACTCCTTAAAATGGATAATATACCCGACCGGAGCAGCGGACGACCTAATAGGTTACCGGGGCTCCAGCTCGAAACCGGAGTAGAAACGGGGTAGTTTTTAATCAGCAAGAGTTTGACACTCTCTCTCGCCTCACCCAAGTTCAAAAAAGAGACCTTATTCTAATGACCGAAAATTTTAAGGATTCTACTGATCTTCTCTTTATGGCTGGTCCCAATTTTAGGACATATCCCTAAATCGTTCCTGTCAGGAATTGTGGACCGTATATTCCAAAACGTATTACAAGTACCACCCAGACTACAAAACGTCGTAAGCGAGTGTTAACTGTAAATATAGAGTGGACATCTTGGCTTAACTGGGAATAATTTAGATGACGCTGGGATTCTCTGTAGATTTGTGGCGAAATATCTTTGCTAAGTTACTGTGCTTTGTTAAGCTGAGCTTAGCGTTGGAATTCATGTTTAAGCTTGTAATGGTAAATTGAAAATGGTGGTAGAGGATACGTTTGTGTGGAGTGGCTTGGAAGATTTATCTAGAAAGTGGGATTTTTTTATGGCATAAGCCGGTAAACGAGCAGACGGATCACCTGATGGTAAGCAATCGGCGTCACCCATGGACACCTGGAACACCAGAGGCGTTACAAGTGCGTTACCGGCCTTTTGGGGATTAGGAGTTTGAGGATGGTTGGGAATTCGGCGATTGGGGAGATTGGGGAAGGGGGAGGGGGGGGGGATAATTGGGATATAATAATATAGTAAATAATATAATAATATGATATAGTAAAGCATAAAAGAAAACCAGATACTAATATCAGAATGTGTCCAGTTCAAACCTAGTCTATCAGAGAAATATTTTTACAAGTAAACGAACAAAATTGAAATTATATAAGTCCCTAACAGAATGCAGTATCACAGCAATAACTTTGACAGTTTGTCGCGACAAATTAACAGCTTATCAATTACATCACCGTGTTGTTATAAAGCGATAAATATAGATGTGACGACATAGATCTATGACCTGTCCATGACTACGCTAAATACAAACTTTAGTAAAAAATAATGTCAATTTTATTAATAAAATTTAATACTTCCGTGCGACACAGGGTATTTAATAGTGTCATCATACGTAAACAATGTAACTTTTTACGAAATAAAGTTTATTTAATGTCATCATTGAATTTAAGGTATATTAAAATTATATTAATCAAATACCAGTGTAAAACTCTACACCCAAAACTGAATGCTAAGCCCAACGTAAGAAGAGACAGTAGCAGCGAGGTGTATCACGGAATGTTGCTCATGAATATGAGCGTCTAGTATGGCTTGAAACTATTTGAGTTCCTCGTCAAACATCTACGTGAGTAAGCCGAAAAATATAATTAATTAGGTTTCTTATGACAGTTATAATAAGAACTTATAAACTACCAATATACCTCTGAAGCACTTGCACGTTCATGACTACCACGTGTCTTAATCTGAAATCAGGCCATTTAGGTCCCACCCCAGATTACTAACACAGCTGGTCAGATTTTAAGTAGGGTCTCTATTTGACATGCAATTTTACAAGCTAATTGATCCGTCGATGCTCAAGTGGGACTAATTAGATAAACGATGAGGTCAAGCGAATTATACAAAGTGCATGGATGCTTATTGCCTTAGTGAGTTACTAGTACAATAGGGCATTGAGTGAATTTCACAGTAGTGTAGATGTTGCCAATTTTTAAAGTAAATAGTATTTGTAAAGTCACAAGGTAAATAGACAACATGGGCCTCTGCAGTCGAATGCTACTTGTATCCAGGTATTTCATCGTGTACCTACAGTTGTACAAAGGGGTATGTAATAATGCAGGCACTCGTTAGACAAACTTTATTCAATCTATGGATAGGACACATGCCTCCTTATGTAAACCTTACATTATAATAGAATCTGTCATATCTCTCAAAATCTGAAAATCTCCTCAGAGTAACTACTAAGGAACTAAATATACGACCATTTACGACCAAAGAATCGCATCTAACCGTTCAAAGTAAACAGTTGAACTGAGTATTTATTACCAGCCCCGTTCTGAACAGCTGACTGCTGAACGTTACGGACAGTCTGTACTTAAATATTAGGCCTCGTGTATACGGCACCACCGCGGCGCCGCCGATGTGTCCACGCCGCTTGATTTTACCATACCGCTGTAGAATAGGGATGACGACGAGGTATGAAAATTACTGTTTTGTTTAGTGTAATAAAATAATACTTACATATAACGAATGAAAGTTTTAGAGTGGGGACTAAACGTCATTTCTACGTAAAAAATGTATATAGAAGTGACGTCACGCGACATTTCAAATCAATATATCGTCGAAAGTATTCGTTTCTGAATTAAAATAAAAAATACGTGTCTAATGTTTTAAAATTATCTACCAGACGGACATTAAAATAAAAATTAGGCATCTACCTTATTGTGTAGCTAGCTGCCGTTTTTTGCAATAGTAATATGTAATAAAATCAAGCAACGGTGGTGCGGTGGCCCGGTGACGAATGTATACACAGCATAGAGGCGTGGCTGGCGGTACGGTGGCGTTACGGCCACAGCGTCTAGTGTACACGAGCCTTTACAGGCATTCTGTACTTAAATGTTAGTTTATAGCTCAAATAGTAGTAATTTACTAGTTCGCTGCTTACGACCGTTCTAATGAGCAGTTTCCTCAATTGACTCCACAACTTGTGTGGGATTCGAACTGATAATATGTTTGTTATGTGTTACTTTTGTTTATGGTTTTTGGGTTTCATTGACGCGGATTTAGATGCTAGCACGCGTTTTACTATGGTACCTTAGATCTTACTGGTTTATCGCCAAACTTCAGATATAGTAGCAGAGCCTCTGCTATTATTGATGGTACTACTTTCCAATATGGTGTCCCTTTGAACTGTCGTACTGACAACTGATTTGCTAGATACATTAAAAATTTTAGTATTCCCAAAATGAATTAGAACAGTAGAAAAGGGATCACAATATATGTCCCTGAGAAGTTATTCTAACCACGTTGTTACGGTATTTAACCGCAACCATTAAGTTAACCGTCACCATGCGCAGACGCCGTAAATATCCATCCTCCAAATACTTTACGAGCATTACTAATTGTTTTATGAGAAGATAGAAACATCTTTTGTAAGAACCGAACCAGAGGAATTTTAGGGTATTATTTTTACACACAGACATAAACTCCCATCCCTGGTGATCCCTTAGCCACCTGCTACTCGCGGAGTTTAAGACAAACCCTTTCTTAAGAAAAATGGTTTACTTAGTAATTATGTTTGGCATGATTATGGAACCCGGTTACGGTTAGAAGCTAATCGAGCATCATCGAGCAATTGACGTTACGTGAGTTAACAACTCTATTGTGCCTACCGATAGTAATAGTATCAGACACATTGTATAACATGCGTTTTTTAAAAAGGGTAACAAATGGAGATTCTTGCTCGTTCGTGTCCATTCGAATCTATATTTTGGAATGAGCACCTAGCTTCTCCTAGCTTCACTGACGGACTGACTGACGGACTATTATCTATTTTGTATTCGTTGACGTTTCAAAATTACCAAATTGTAGTTTAATTGAAATAAATGCTTCGACTTTGACTTTAAAGTAACTGGTCACTATCAAGCGGAAAAATCCACTACAAACTGAGGACGAATTAAAAATAAAATAACCCACCAGCTTGTCCCAGAACTACGTGATTTTAAACATAAATAAAAAGATAAGAAACTTAACACTGAACTTTTGATCCAATGTAACAAAGAGGTGATAAGTCATTATTTATCAAAGAAATTACTTTTAAATTGGCAAATACGACGAAAGTAATAAATCTCTGTATGCCTCGTTGGCCGATTGGTCGCAAGTGCGACTGCTGGGTCTCGGGTTCGATACCCGGGTCGGGCAAAGCATTATTGGTTTTTTTTTTAATTCTCAGTGGTGTCTGGAATTGTACCCGATATATGGCAATAGGCTCACCCCCTATTACATAGGACTCATAACATAAAATAGTGACAAGTGGATTTTACATGGTACTGTGGCATTAAGTGCTGTAATGTGCATATATACCACTTCGGGGATAAAAGGCGTGATACTATGTTATATCTTTGTATTGGAATGGAATCTGGAGTATGAACCTTATGTGTATGACAAATAGACTTAAACTTTGTTACCTGAGTCTCACAATGTAGCTAACTGAAGACATGCAGTTTTGTCTACTTGTCCAAGAAATTAAAGACGTGATACGCCTTCTTATGACGATAAGTAATTGACTTGAAGTAAAGAGGTTGAGGTTATCGGAGGCCTAATTACCCTCCCCTTCCCCAATCTCCCAACGATCCTCAAACTCCAAATCCCCAAAAGGCCGGTATCGCACTTGTAACGCCTCTGGTGTTCCAGGTGTCCATGGGCGACGTCGATTGTTTACCGGCTTATGCCATTAAAAAAGAATTTGAAGTAAAGACTAAAATAGAATATCAGTGAACAAGAGTTTTCCCAAGAGAGAGGGTAAGAAACCACTAAAGTTTACAAGCCAAATATAAACTAAGAATAAATTCTGAAATCCCAATATACAAATTATGTTTCTTATGTTTGTTTACATTATGGCTTATACAAGGGCAAATTCGGAGGTTTTGGGGTTCGGTTGTTGGTAGAACTCTTTTTTGAGAACCACCAATTTTAATACTAATAATATAATATCACGCCTTCTATCCCCGAAGGGGTTGGCATTATGGAACTTAGTGCCACTATACAATGTAACATAACACCCATGCACTTTTCACTTTTATGTTATGAGTCCCATGTAATAGGAGGTGAGCCTATTGCCATATACCGGGCACAATTCCAGACTCCACGCTACTACTAAATTTTATCTAAAAACCCGAAAATACTTTGCCCAATCCGGTAATCACAGCCTTGCCCAGCAGTCGCACTTGCGACTAACGAGGCAGTCACGTAATGAAATATATTATTATGTATGAGGTTTTTCAATAGAATTCGTAGAACATAATAGTATAACATTTGAAATTGTTCAATGTGTAAAATATGTGTACTATAAGAATGTGTTGATGAAGTTTTAATTAGACAAGAACAGAGTAGGTACTAGGTACAAATTATATTCTAAGTGATCAGTCCTATCTAAAAACAGCCCTGTTGCTATTCGCGCCATTTACCTGAAGAAATCAGATGTTATTCAATCGTAATATTTAGATTGCAGATGTTGAACCTATACCTACAAAATTATACAACTTATATTTGTTTAGAGAAACGTACGTGTAGACCTGCACGTACAACCGCGTATATTACACGTGTCGTTATCACAGAAAACAATGAAAATACAACACAAATCATGTGGCAACTGTTCAATATTTATAACTCGTGTATAATTACACTTTGCTCAAGCAAATTTGTTTTTGATAAGCGTGAGTAAGGGAGCAGCTGGATGCAGTTTGTTTCGAACCGGAGTCAGTGGGATGTAGAAGTATATAAGAGACGTAACTTCATGTTTACCAATAGATCTTTAATCTACCAAAATCTTACGATGAATAATCGTAGAAATTATAAATGACTGCAGTTAAAGGTATAATAATATACAGGTTTAATATTGTAATAACACAGAAAAGAGCTATTCACGCTAATAACGATTAGTGTACAGCAATTTGTCACGGTGCCGTGCCGAATGAATACGTTCTGACCAAGTTTAAACTCTAATTTTATGTTACTTAGGGAGCGACGCAAGTCTCTGAAATAATTCGACATGTATAAATAAAAACACATCATTTGTTGACACGTTAGAACTTCACATAAAGCTAAATTATATGAATTGCGAAAATTCTAATCAGATTCATGAATGCCTTTAACTTTATAGCAACGTAAAAATCTTTTTTTTTTGTTGTTTGTACCAGTACATTTCACGTTATCTCTGAAATGCTATTTTTAAGACCATATTAAAGCCTATTCCATACAGGATTCTGTTGATGAACAGAGAAGCAGTAATAATAATAATTGTACTTACATCAAAGAAATGCGGCCTCAACCTTCCTATGGTGTATTTGGCCACATCGGTGGTGAGCTGCTGACAGGCGCATCCGAATAGAAACACGCCGATAACTTGGTAAGCTTCCCATACCCAGGGTGGGATCTCCCGGCCTAGAACTTTACGGGGACGCCCGCTGTTATAGTCGCGGAGCCGTATCCATTCCGTGAGACACATCTGGAAACAAAGAGACTATTTTTCAACAAAAAATTAAGTAAGAGGAAATAATTTTGTTTAAAAGTAAGACTAAAGAGAGTTCAACAAACAGTTGTTCCATGTAGTGAAAGAATTCGATGCACTTTGTATCGAAATAACTTATTACACCAATCGTGATCAGAAAGTTGTAAGGTGAGATAATTTGACGACAACGAAATCATAAAAAAACTAAATGGGTCATTATATTAAGAACAAGCGCCAGAAACCAATAACAAGACGTAAAACAAACTAAAATAAAAAGAAAACTTTACACAAAAAACACTAAGAAGTGAATTATAATGATATCTCGAACATAAAGCGCTGGTTACAAAATCACGAGAAGAAAATATAAACCAAGAAAAATAAAGGAACATTAAAATCTGATGACACAGTTTTTAACACAACAGAAGACGAGGTACGAGGTACGCGTATACACACACCAAGTTATGCAAAACCAGTATAAACTGAAACGTTAAATGTGCGAAAAGATCATTCAAATCGAGATCATGTTTAACTGGACTTGTCAAGCTCGAGATTGGCAGTCAGCCAACATCATTAATTAATAATTACTAACTAATCACCTGTAGGCGGGTTGCATACGAATGAGGTAAAGGCGTCGATGCGTGACTTAAGCAAGCCATTATATTAAACAATACTTAATTCTCATGTGAAATTAACAATGGAAAAGTTAAGTCTGTCTTGGTTGTAGGAAGGAGATATCAAGTTTTGATCCACGGGTTTAGTAAAGTATTTTTAGTTTTACGATGAACCTTTATTACAATGGAATCAACAATACAACTGTGAAAAATAGTGGACCATACCTCATTTACAAGGAATATACAAATTACTTTCACGATACATTACTTAAAAACATTTGTGCAAGTATTTTGCTCGGTCGAAATAAGTATGACATAAGCCTTTCCTCTTCAATCGAGTAATTTGTCCTTGATCGCTGCGCCGACATCCGGTGATTCTTTAGCAAACTGACGCCCAGTAATAAGTTACAAATGAACTTTACTATAGTTCATTGTGTTCTCTCTTTCTTTTCTTCGACATATATTTTTATTAGTCTCTATTGTGCAATGTTGAACGAACTTCTAGTAGGTATTAAAGTAGAGTAGGTGTTAAACACATAATTTTTATCTGAGACTATCACATTATGTACTGCCATATACCAAGCACCATTCCAGACATTAAATCATATTTATTTTATGGGATAAGCCGGTAAAAGAGAAGACGAATCACTTGATGGGAAGCAATCGGCGTCGCCCATGGACACCTGGAACACCAGAAGCATTACAAGTGCGTGACCGACTTTTTGGAATTAGGATTTTGAGGATTGTTGGGGATTCAGAGATTGGGGAACGGGAGGGAGGAGAGGAGGGGAGTAATTGGGCATCCGGTAACCTCACTCTCACGACGAAACACAACACAACGTTGTTTCACGTCGGTCTTCTGTGAGGCCGTGGTATCACTCCGGCCGAGCCGGCACATTCATGACGAAGCATAATGCATATAATCAGGAAATCTAATCCGAAATCGAACCCTATAATGAAACTTAAGTTCACTAGTCCAACGACAAGACACACTTGACCTTAACCTGCAATATTTCTCCATAAAACTTACATAAAAGTCATTTAAACAAAATCTGGAGCATTTCCATATTGACGTAGGTGTTACATATTACTGTGTCTGCCGGCCTTGTGCCTTATACTGCAGGGTCGGGTCGCACGCGCATAGAATATCAAGCCATATACGGACCGTTGCTAATTTATCTCCTTACTAAACATATTTATTTCAGAATAGAGTATTTGTTTAGATTCTCTAATATGGTATACTTTGTGAACAGCTTCTATATTTAGACTTGTGAATGCAAAGTAGTAAGCTATGGATTCTTCAAGAAAAATCCTTTGTCTAAATCGTCTGTGATGCAATACAGGCACAAAACTGAATAGGTTAGGTTAAAGTTTCTAAAATAGCTATTGCGTCATCTTAAGTTATAATTTAGCATTACAATTTTGGCATTATGCTCACCTCCTTGTAAGGACTCCGTCCATGTTCCGTCCAAATGACTTACTATATAACTGGGGTTTACTTCTACGAATTTAAAAGGCGTGTTTCATGAATGTTACATTTACTGAAACTATGCAGGCAGCCCTTAGCTACTGCATGAACTGCATTACCATATAAATTCCGCATATCCGCAATTTTAATAGGGTCACCGCCCACATTGTTCCCTGTTCTCGGTTTCGAGTTAGTGTTGTATACGTTATCACAAAATCCGGGAACTTGATAGCGTAAATGGACCTAGATTTGCTATTATTGCTGTTCCAGAATTGTATATCAAAGATTTATGTTTCTGAATGAACCTATTATTTGGAGAAATGCGTGGTTAAATGTCGCCTAGACTAGCAGTCTATTCTAATGGTTGATGAAGAGGGTACTTTAGTTGCTGCCCGTGGCTTGCCATAACTAGTATAATAAGACCCTTCCTTCTAATCTATGAGTCATGATTTAAAAATGAATTCTGATTACCTACATTAAAATCCTGTTAGTTTAAAAGGTAATCGGAATTGCAATATAGTAAGATGGGTGATGTACCATTTTAGGGCAGTGTAAATCATTGGGCATAGTACCAAATAATTTTCTATTGCTGACAATACGAAATATTGTTTACTTATATCTCGTATTCATATGAATTGGCAAGCAAACAGTGTCTGGAATGGTGCTATTATGTAAAGAGACACGCTTGCAAACATACTGGCACGTATTTGTTTTAAATCTACATAAATTAGGTCGAGTGTTGCATATCGTACTAGCTTATCGAAACTTAGGAAAAAATAATTCTAAGCTCATCGATAATTCATTCAGTTTTCAATTAAGTTCTAAACAAATACAAGTATGAGTTGAACTCAATGCACGGGACTGTATTATATCAAAGGATGTGTTTTATACTAAATTAACTAACAAAAAATCGTGGGTTACTCACGCGAATATACTGAGACTACTAGTTTCGAACCACAGAGGGGTTCTTCCTCATGAGCAGCGTCGCGGCGAATTTCGCTCAGTAGGCTGCGCATAACTAGTAGCGCTTTTCTCAGTATATTTACGTGAGTAACCCGCGATTTTATTGTTAGTTAATCAAAGGATGTGTCAAGTCCAAGCAAGATTTTTATTCACATTAAATCAACTAGCATTTATGACATTTGGTTAAGATTGAGTGAACAGCATTGACAAGACACAAACGACACTTCAGCAAAGAAGTAATGTGATAAGCATACAAGTTAAAATACAGAAGAGAAATCTACAACTTAAATAAAGCGTGGCCACAAAAACTAGCTACTATGGTACCAGGTTATAATAGCAAACTATTACTTATGCACGATTTCACACTCATTAAACTTGGCATTGTTTGCATACACATTGTTTTGATAAGAATTAATCACATGGCGTTGGTTCTAAAACTAATTACCGAAGAAATTGTTAAGGCGCAATTGAATTTTGAAATTGGTAATTTTGGAATTGAATGTCGAGAGCTGATGGAAATTCTTGCTGACTATAGAAATTATATTTCTAATACTTTTTTCATTTGGCTAGAGAGGATATTAGTTAGTTATTGGACCTTTCATTAAAAACCTTAACCCTTGATTACTAATATAAATTGCATTGCAGCCATTGCACCAACAACTAATAATGATGAAGAAGGAAATGACGAGCGAGGATAGGATTAGGGCAAATCTACAAAAGCAGTTGTTTTTGGTAAACTGGACTTTGATAAAACCCATATTGCAAATAAATTATTAAATAACATATTTAAAGATACAAAAATCGAAATGGCACGCAAATCAAACATAACATGGTCGGTACTCGATATAATATGTAAAATAAGTGAAACTTGCACTATTCTCACACGGTCAAGGCATTAACAAGTTCACCATGATATGACTCAATGTTTATATTGACGCTTTGCGCCCTTGAGACCGGAGCAGACGCAAGATCATTTCATTCTTATGTAATGTTTGTTGTGTTGTCTGTTGCGGTTCCAATTACTTTATTTTACATTGTTTTATTGGTTGTTCGAAATTTATGACAATTTTAATTTTTCTACCTCTTATTGCATAGATGGTTTTCCTGATCAACGTGTGCTTCCTGATATTTATGAATCAGGTGATGTATTCTTAAGTTTTTCTATTTGAGGCTCACCGCCTTATCTCGGAAATAAAAATCATCATCATCGTTTAAGAAAGTGACTGTGTCCTTTCTACTTTTTTGAGTATATCTTAGCTGCACATTTAGATATGTTTACCTTTACTTGTTTATTTTAAAACGTTTCCTTATCGTGAAAAGGATTAGCAGTAGCTTTTTAGCTAGTACCTCTTAAATCAGCATGTTACTTTAAACCGGTAGCTAAAGTAGCCAAAATACAAACATCTTAAGGGGAAGCGTTCTCAGAAAATGTAAAGTAGGAAAGAAAATACTTTGTAAGCATATAGTGGTAGAGGTATAACGAGGTTATTTTAATTCGAATCGTTGGTCACCCTACAAATGTAACTTAAGTTTTTATAATAACAAAAACATTTTGACAATCAAGATTTACTCAAAACTTTAATCTTGTACAATAAATAATATTTTATTTGTATCAATGAAAAATTACATGTCCTTACAGTCGTAAACTTTACACGATGATATTATTAGTAGTCTTCTCCTTAATACGTCCGCAAAAGAAAGAGAAAGATAAGGTAGCATGTAAATGGGTGCTAATGGGGTGCTAATGGGTCGCAGATAACGTGTGCAAACAAGATTCCATAGTGTTTAGCATAGACTGTGGACTGTAGACAAAGGTGATGCTTTGAACGATGATACAAAGGGACCTGTTGTTATAAACAGTGAAGAACTACTTAGTGTGAAAAAAGAAAAGAGGTTGAGACAGCAAGCAATTTGTAACAGCATTAAAACATAATACAGGACCAAATGGACAAATAAGCTAACAATAATAAAGAAAATCTATAAATATTTAGACGTCATCCCAAAAAATTTAAATGGTAAATGATATATATGAAAAAAACTTTCTTCGACGTGACGTCTCATTAAACAGCATTATTGTTTCAGCAATTACATCTTCCTCAGTTTTGTACCATTTCTCTTCAGCAACAATGTTACTGACAGGCATTGGATGTCTACATTGTGTTTTTCATTCAATACCACCTTAGAAATAAATAACTCGTCTCAACTAATTGTTGATTTCCCTCCAACGCTCACTAATTAGCTGATTCTCAGTACTTAGCATTCTCCGTAGCGATACACATCAACATCGCTCTGATAACTGCAGAATCCTATTCGTATATCAATCACATGGCTTGATATTTCTGTTTTCACAGAGGAGAAAATGTTATAGAGGTATTTCACGTGGATACTGCTACAAATCATTTCAAAGAAAACAAAATTAATTTAGGTACTATGTAAGATGTTTAAGCACTATACTTGGCCTCACAAGATGATTTAGCGTTGACAATTACTAAGATATCCTCAACAAACCCGGAATTAATTATCACACAGAAATACCCAAAGGTGGTGTTCAAAGAATTTTAACGAAGGATCAAGTTGAAGACTTTCTTGCTTATGTCCATTTAATCGGACACCGCCTAGAACACTTAAGGCACTTGTCCAATTAAATCATACTGCTATTAAGTATTTTCTAGCTTCTCTTTAAATAATTGCAGCATACCGCTAAGAAATATTGGTGTATCAGGATACCACTTTGATGCAAAATTATAGTACCGTAGCACGCTTTTATTTCATGACTTTGTTAACAGAACTGTGACATTATCATCATTTTTAAAGTTTCTAAATACTACACCGTATAAGGAAATTATCGTAATTTTTAATCCTGGTCAAAATAAAACCAATTTAGTCATGAACATCTATAAAGATGAAGATGAACCAATAATTTCTATCATCACACCAACGTTTCGCAGATAATCGAAGCACAAAGCTAAGATTGTAAGTAAAAAGTTAAAAACTTCTTTCAAAGCTGTTCAAATCATCATACAAATAACTTTTAATGATGTAAACGAACAAAATTACATACACACAAGTCCAATTACTGAAGAAAATGAAAAGAACTGTGAAGCCATTGACTCAATACTTTCCATTATGCAGCAATTATTTCGAACTGTGGCTTGTAAAGATGAATATATTAACAGCACGGTAACTATGCTAATTTTACCGAGCTATTTTCTTGCCTATTAGCCTATATAAAAGCTTGCTTATGTTATTATAGTAGATATTACAGAGTCTATTTTGTATATTACGAAATGATATCTACCTTTTGACACAGAAAACAGAAAAATTACGCTTAACGTCTGCACCTACTCCTCTATCGAATTTTTTTTATTGATTTAAATGAATAAATAAACCAGTTAGTACAACTTATGCTTTTTAATAATTACATTGCTACATTGTATTAAAGGCTATTTATAAAATAACAAACACAATAATAGATATTATTTATTTATAAATGCCGCGCTAAAATAGCATACGGCCGCAATTAATTATGTTCATGCAAACGACGAGGGAGAGAATGGCTTGAATTCACATGTAATATGCATTGATGCATCGACCTGAGATGTCGTTTTTGTGCGGCATACCAAAGAAGCAATGGAGCACGTTGAACAGACGTAAGATAAAAGATACGCTTTCTTCACGATACAGATACTGTAATCATTTTGATTTAAATGTGTCGGTTTGACTGTAATGTAAACGGTAGGGGTAAATATGAATCGACTTGAAAAGATGGACGATTCAGACGTTCCATAATATCAGGTTTATTAAAAATAGGTAGGCCAGTATCTTTATAAAGAAGTAACTGAAGAGATAAGCAATAAAATAAAGCTGTTTGATTACTTGTATCACTTCCTCAGAACATTACAATTTAAAATACATTACTCTTTATCACATCGTAGCACTCACAGAGATTTTTCTCCAAAATATCTGCACTATCTAAATAGAAAGATTTCGAAACAATTTCCAAAAGATTAGGACGTTATCTTTTATTTCTTGTCCTGGTATTTACTTTGAAGCAACATTGTTATCTGTAACACATTTTACGACTCGAACAAGAATTTCTGTTACTTAGTACGAAACCAGAAAGGATTATTGACAAAATAGCTGCAATAAGCTGCTTAGGATTAACATACTATTTCTGTAGAAGTTAGAACACGTGTTGAAGTTAAAGACCATTCAAATGTTCTTGAAGATTTAGAAGATAAAGAAAATTGTTGTAATAAACAAGAAAACCCCAATAAGAAAGGTTTCGTTCAGTTATTCACAGAGTCAATCCTCATAGCTCAAGATTACCGTCTGATTGTCATAGGTAATGCCAGCATTATGGGAATTTATGGGTGTTCTAAGACACTGGCATATTTAGGGAGACTATCTAACGTCATATGAATATAAATTTGACGAAAGAATCATAACACTTAGTCTAAAGTGTCAAAGACTCGCCTTGGCATCCGATAATGTTAGAAATACTCACTTACCCACATAAAACAGGGCTTGGGGATCACTATGCCAGTATTATAGGTGAATTATGTACGCCACTTGGAATAGTAATATTATTATGAAGTTTATTTGCGTTCATAACATTTATTTATGTACTTCTAATACATAATATATTACTATGTTATGCACATTTATGGCTAAAGTATGAATTAAGAATCAAATTTCATGATGCTAAAACCCAAAATAATTTACGCCTGGATCCTTACGTTCAGTAGTGAAAACTTTACTTCAGCATGTTTGCAAATAACAATAAGCTTGTCTGAACTCGAGATTATAAAAAGATCATCTGTGATACCAACAGCATTTAAATGATATATAACAACAAACAAACGAACCTTGCAGAAACCTGCATTCTTGGGGAATTTCCGAGACTCTTTTACGACTAAGATAGCAATCACAAAAAACAACGCATGTTGAAGCGTGCAAACGATTTATTTGCTCATAAACCAATGATGCATGTCAATGACACTTCAGGTAACAAAAAACATACAGATCAGAAAAGCTGTCGTAAAAACTTCAGCAAGAAAGGATTAAAAATGGAAGTTAAAGTGTTACTAGACATGAAATAAACGATGAAAAAAATAAAACAGAAGTAATATAGTGTAAATCGTGTAAAATTGCAACTAAAATAATCTAGGCAAAGTGACTGATGCCGATGGTGCTACAAGATATTAAAGTGGACACGACAGAAATGATAAACTCCACTGGAAAAGGTTGTGTACGTTTAATATTTACTAAATTGCAACCGCTGCCTGCTCTACTCGACATCCACGTTGAATTATGCCTTGGGTTCGTCACTAGGATAATATATTAAAAATAAGTAGGGGTACTTTCCACTGGTGTTGGTTTGATGTGAGCTAGTCAAGTGCATATTTAAAACCAGTTATTAAAATATACTGCTATAAAAGTGCTTGAATTTATTCAAATGAATATTTATTGAAAAGTAACATGAGGCTAAACAGCTTTACTGATGCCCTTAGGGAAGCCGTAAAATCTGTAGTTAAAACCGTGAAGGAATAATTCAAAACAGAACATAATGATATAAGAAGAGACTTGTAGGCAGGATTAAAACAATGAATGACAAGAGAAAACAGCACACTAAAATTAGAAATCAATGGCGTCATAAAGCTGTTAACAGGCCAATTTCCTAGTCACACACAGAAGATTTATAACAATACCGTTGCAGTTATAGAACATAGATATGGCACACACGATAACGTTTTCCCATCGCATGTGAAGTCTACAATCAGCATAATATTTCTATGTTGACATTGTAAGAACAATAGGTTTTGACCCAGAGAATAAATGTATACCGAAAGACGTTATTTGCGTCAGCATTATCGTGTCACGTCAAACAAACAGGAATAGAGAGAGCCGTAATCACAAATGGCTTTGTTTTAGCAAATTGAGAGAAATTTTCATGTGCAGTTCTGTAATAAAAATGGTAGAATAGGGACTAATTATTTGTCTATTGATATCTTCATTCTTTTTTTTCTTTTAAAAGTCCGCCCCACGGTAGGATTTTCTCATGTGTCGTGGGTGCGTTTACAAACATACAATATCACTTACATATGACACCCAGACCAGAACCAATAATATGTGGACTACAATAAGTGATGCTGCGGGAATCGGAACCGCTACATGTTGCACGGCAGTCGGTTGTACAGCCATCGCGCCAACCGTGCAGTCAACGTAATCAATTGACATGGTCACCAATTGCGCTGAAATGCCCCATAAAAACATTTTCTATTGCTTTACCGTTTGTATCACCAAGCTATGTAAAGTTTCATATACTTTTATGACTACATTCTTAGCAGTAAGAATTCAAACTGTTACTATTTCCATCTATTTAACAATTCTAGGTAAAATAACTCACAGATTGCCAAGTAAATGTCGGCGGACCAAGTAATGTCAATTATTTGTTTAGAGATTTCCTAGTCGGAGTAATTTAAGGAATTTAGTTTGGTAATAGTTCTAGAGATGCTTATAATCTTGTCAGTGGCATCGACAAAGTTACGATAAACAATTTAATTATTGTTGTCTCAAGGTTAGAAGAGATTACACGAATTATTGATAGTTCTGAGAAGAAGCTATTTTTTCTAATGAAATGGGAGAAAAAATGTAGTAGTTAAAAGCTATTAACATGTGGTAGCTATTGTTTTTGGCACTGGCGCACTGGCCGGTGACAAGGAATGCCCTCAATTCAAAGTTGTGTAATGAACGACGTCCGAATTAACTCCTGACTTCTTAGACTGAGTGACTCCATTCACTCTTGATGAAGTTGTAGTCCTTAATGTTATTATAGAAGTTCATGAAATTTCAAGCAAAGTTTTGGAGAATTTATTAAGTTTCATATCTATTTGTACATTGCCAGTCGTAAATATTCGCTCTTGTAATAAATCTAGTGGTAAAATAGAGGTTAACTTCGCTATAATATCAAAACCGCATATAGTACTCCGCAAGATTTGCGTCTTAATAACTTTTCTTTTTAATTAGGAACATAAAATTTATTAATGAGCAACTACTAGACTTGCAACAAAAGAAACTGTGTGAATTTTATGAGATCATTTTTGTAGGTAAATATTTAAGTTTTCAGTGTAAATCTCGTTTATCTCTTTATGTTCGTTTAATATCAAGATAATAATAATCACTAAGGAATTTTGTTCAAACTTAGTCAAGAATTCGGAGAATTGTCTTTTTGAGTGACGCGTTGTCCTAAATTGAAATGCTGAATATTTAGAGTTAGTTTCTTGTCCAGAAGTCGTTAACTACATTTATTATTAGACCTAGACGAATCTAGATTTATCTAAAATATGTTTTCTGAATGATGAAAACATCGGTAAGATAATACATAACTAAAATGAAAATTCTAAGAAGTATTTGATATATTTCTGAAAAGATATGATAATTATGCCTGAGATAATAATGAAACATTCATATTTAAATGTAACAGAAACATTTATAAACCAGACATTCAGAAGGTCATCATATATCAGTCATTAAACACACGAAATAACAATAAAATTATAGTTTCACACATGCCACATCAAGTATTTCAAATTACAGCTCTATTCGCTAAGCAACACAACACCATTTATCTCGATTTTTAACCACTTGGCGGCCGTACAAATTATTTTTATAATAGACAATTAATTATCACACTGTGTGGTCTACACATTACCACAATTTATAGTAACAATTCAATTAATTTTGTAGAAAAACAAAATTAGCTGCTATTAACTAAAACGATAAGAGACGAAGGGTATCAAATGTCACGTTGAAAGTCGCAAATATTTTGTTAGCTCGCGTCGATATGTACAGTCATCAGCATGTTATCCTACCCTTTTCTATTATTCACACATAACATAATATCACGCCTTTTATTTCCGAAGGGGTAGGCAGAGGTGGTCATTACAGCACTTAATGCCACTGTAGAGGTACAATGTAACACCTACTTTTCACTATTTATGTTATGAGTCCCATGTAAAAGGGGGTGAGCCTATTGCCATATACCGGGCACAATTCCAGACTCCGTGCTACTACTGATATTTTTACAAACCCAGTAAAATTTTGCCCAACCCGGGAATCGAACCAGAGATCCCTTGCCCGGCAGTCGCACTTTCGACCACTCGGCCAATGAGGCAGTCATTCTATTATTCAATTCCTTTATTATATTTTCTACTTTATTATTTCAATATAAAGTCAAAAATTCAATTAAAAAATTGACAGATTGGATCTGTTGACTTGCTGGCGACTGTACAAGAGCAAATTAGACCATGATGCGAAATTAAATATTACCTATATATTAATCATAGTGAATAAACAGATGTCTGAATTGAATATCAAGAGTTTTTCTACATTAGATACCGCCTTTATTTTGTTCCTAATTGCTAAAGCAGATCTGTTCGTGAATTATTTTTGTTACTGTGTCTACGTGTTTAATATCATGTCTGTCTGGTCCATGAACCTCCGTAATAGCATATTAAATATTCAAAACAGACTATGTATATAAAAGATAAGGTAGTTTCTTAAACGTAATAAAACGATTTGACTTTACTTTGGAATTACCGTGTTCTTGATTGTCAGAATATCTGACATACCGACTGAAGCAGTTGTTTTGCACTTACTGATTATGATTACAAATTCGTAGTGTTCAGTTTAGGGGGCTTACTCTTGAATCCAATTCCGATCGATCGACATTGACATTGTGATATTTCGTACTCTTGAGTTGTAATACTAGCGCCCATTGCATCTGTATTGCGTGGATATTTCATGAACTAATTGGTATTGAGTTTGGTTTTATATTCCGTACTCTGAATCCTACTTTAACAGCTACGATAGGGGTTGTATAGTTTTGACATTGGATTATTATTGAGATTTTATTGGATTGAAATTGCATTGACATTGAGATTGGTTACAAGAGTAAGCACCCAGTACGGATCTATAAAAGCATAGCAATTCCGTCAGTTAAGGAAAACAGACAAATGGGTATGAATTGTAAATTCTGTAAATGCAAATGTTGAAACGATTCGTTTTGCCGATAACGTTCTAAATATAGAACACAAATAAAAAACTATTTCCAAATAGGAAAACATCTTGATAAGGCTCCCAGTTCGAATGAAAATTTAGTACCCACATGTAGTTAAATGTAAAATTGTTGTAATTTAAAGTTGAAAAATAAATTTGTAGAACAAGGACAGGCTTTTAATAGGCCATTACAAACTGGAGTGGAAGTAAACTTCTGAAACATGGGTAAGAACGAAAGTAGTCGAATTTGAAGGAAGGGCGTCAATAGGTTAGAGCCTAGCCTAGCCAGACCGAAAGAAAATGTTAAAAATAAAATGGTGAAGGTAGAAAAACCATGAAGTACGTAACATTCATGATAATTTTATTTAGTAAGTATTAAGGCTAGTTAGTGGTGAAGCTAACGGCGAAGATTTTCACAAAGTACCTACTTAAAGAGATAACAATATAAAAACATACCCTCGATTTAAATTCCTACACAAGAACAATTCAGTGTGTGTCAAGTATTTTAGTAAAGCGTACGTGACAGTTTCAACGGATTAACAATCTTCATGTACACAAAAATGACGTAATGTGCAGATTGATAGTGAACAGTAATTAGGTTTTTCAATTGTGAAGTTTAATAATAATAAGAAGTTTAGGAATATAGCTAACTGCCAGAGGAATATATCAACAGACACGTGAGGCGTTTTCGCCAAGACATCAAGAAATAGTCTATCGATTTAACTTTTACCTTAGCAACGTAACCTTTCTGCTTTTGTGCATAACTAGCTGTTTTCGTCCGCTTAGAATAAGATTCCTATTTCATCCCATGAGAGCATTTAATCGGAATAAAAAGTATCTTATCATAGGTTAGTTTTGTTTTTTTATTAAAAAAAACCTTGCCCCACATTAGGATTCTTTCCTGTGTCGTGGGTGCGTTTACAAACATACAAGTTTACATACACATGACACCCAGACCCGGAACAACAATTTCTGGATTGCACAAAGAGTCGCTCGAACCCGCGACACCTTGCGTGGCAGTCCTTTGCCCAGCCACCGCACTAACCGAGTCGTCAACAAGTATCCTATCGAATTCTTTCAGTCAGTCTGCCTGTATACCAAATTTCATCAAAATCCAATCAGTAGTTTTAGCTTGATAGACGGACAAACATCTAAACAGAAGAAATATTTCACATTTATAATATTAGTGTGATACAAATTAAGTTTTGAGAAATGCTTGGCATTGGGTATTTAAGCGCTTCCCTTAAGTACAGCCGAAGTGACCAGATGCAAGAATATTATGTAAGCTAAAGAAATCAGTATCATAGTAGGTGGCGCTCTATAGTTTATATTTATATCTACCCACATGAGACAAAGGCATGTGTTTGGGTATTTATGAAGAATTGATGGCGGAAAAACAGCAATAACATTACAAATACATCTGGCAACAGTTCCTGGTAATTTAAATATCTATTCCAGAGACATATTATGTATTACGGAGATAAAAAACTTCAGCTTGGGTGGCAAAAGATACGGGTGACCTTACAATATATTTCTGCTTTATTTCTTATAATCACAATTTAAATACTCAAGTGTCAACACTCAATGACAAGATATCCATTAGTCCGGATAACATTTGGCCTATAATTCCGAGAATCCCACTTGAATTTGGCAATTAATTAAATTTTATTGCAACTGTTGATGCAAATAATGGTCATTCAATGATAAAGTTTAGCAATTACCTATAATAAATTAAATACGTATTATGGTAACTGATTTTATTTTCAAATAAAGCGAACTTCTTTGGCTTTATTACCGAAAATATCATGGACTATTATGAAAGTAAGCATAACATCACGCCTTTTATCCCCAACTCCCCCAACGAAGCAATCACGTAATAAATATTAGATATATTTTTCGATAAAATTTTTAGAATATAATTTCCTTTCGTCAGTCTCGCTAAAACTCGAGAATAGCTGAACCGATTTGGCTAATTTTGGTCTTGAAATGATCGTGGAAGTCCAGGGAAGGTTTAAAAGGTGAGAAACAAATTATAGGCGGTACGAAGTTTGCCGGGTCAGCTAGTATACAATAAATACAAAACTTTAAAGCTGTACCTATATAAAGTTATAAATCCTACATCATAGCGAAGAAAGAGTCCCCATTGGTTTGTTCGTATCGAATAGTGCACAAAAAAAATCATTCACTAAAAAATCTTTCACCGTTAGAAAGCCAATTTTTATCAGGTTACTATTTTATATACCTAAATTCCTACAGTATAAGGATCTACTCCACACAGGCAACGCCACGGGCGGAAAGCTAGTGTGATACAGTACATTATTGAGTATCGGTTGGCACGGTGCCAAGCAGCGTCGTGTAGACGGTCAAGGCTATTGGAACGATGCGATTCAGATTCAGATAAATGCCAAGTGACAATTTCATGAGGAAAAATTTAGAGATACTCTATAATTACTGTCTTTTTATGTAATCGGTCAGCTAATAGCAGACGGACCACGCGATGATGGTGAGCAATGCAATCAGCGCCATTAGATTAGATAAGTAGAGGTACATTGCCAGCCCTTTGGGTGTTATGGATTCGAGGATTGGGGGGAATAGACATAACATAACATCACGTCTTTAATCCCCGAAGGGTAAGGCAGAGGTGCACATTACAGCACTTAATGCCACTGTACAATGTAACACCCTCATTTCACTATTTATGTTATCAGTCCCTTGTAATAGGGGGTGAGCTTATTGCCATATACAATATACTACCGACATTTTTTTAAAAAAACCCAGTAATACATTGCCCAACCCGGGAATCGAATCCGAGACTCCTTGCCTAACGAGGCAGTCAATGTGGGGGAATAACTATACTAAATGATACCACGGAATCCGATTAGCACAGGAATCGAATTCAGATCTCGTGCTAAAATGTCATTTGCATTTATTTATTAGTAGAAGGTTATTAATTAAAGTAAAGGGTAATTTTATTACACTATTGGGTCTGGTTAACTACCGGTATGGTTAGATACTGCTGCACGCAAAATTTAGGTGTGACTTCTGGGAAATGACACCTACGTATATTATATTTTAAGTACATTTCTGAATACTACGTATCAACCTATCGATAAACATAGGTTGATCAAATGACAACATTTTTTATTTCTTATTAATCTAAGTAACGTAAGCAGCTCACTGAGCCTTATTGCAAAACTAACATAACTCGAAGATCTCATCTACCCCTAGGTACAACCAACTTTATCAAAATCGCGCCAGTAATTTAGGCGTTACAGCGTCACAAACACTTTCGTATTGACAACAAACACATCAGATGCATGCACCTACAGCAAATATACAAGACACGAAGGCAATAACTTATTCGATCATAAATGTAGTTTCAAGACCAATAAACGTCAATAAAAGTGTTTGCCACAGAGTACTTATGCTTGAACTCACGTTTATCAAGGTCAAAGTCACGGTGACCAATATTGGTTGAAATCAGGGTGGCCAATATTAGTCGTAAGGAATGGTGACCAAAGTTGTCCAAGTGTTGGAGGCCAATATTGGTATGTTGGTAATTACGGATAACTGACCAAGTTTTATGGTACAGTAAATGAATGTTATATCAATAACATTTACGAAAAAGAATCGATCTAGAATTGAAAAACGTCTAAAGACTATCTGCGATCCGAAGTCCAGAAAAGTAGGAATTTTCAAAGTATCAACCCAGTCTAGAATTGTAACGTCAAATTAAACTCAAAGTCAAAGCATTTATTTCAATTAAACCATAATTTGGTACTTTTGAAACGTCAACAAATACAAAATTAATAATAGTCTGTCAGTCAGTCCGGCAGTGAAGCTAGGTGCTCATTCCAAAATGTAGATTCGAATGGAGAAGACCGAGAAAGAAACTCCATTCGTTACTCTTTTTAAAAAAAGATTCCATGTTTTACTTCTATTAAAATAGCCAATATTTATTATTGGCCATTTTAATCGTAGGACAGAATTCATAGGACTCATAGGACAAACATTATAAAATGCAGAAAACTATATCGTAACTATAAGTTTATAGCAAAACACAGTCATATAAACATAATATCTTATGTAGCTATGTACGTAATTAAATTACATCGCATTGCAGCATGTACTCATCCTTTTATGAAAGAACTGATTATATAGATTAAAACTAAGTACCTATGTATACAAGATTTTTCATAATGGAAATTTGAAGAAAACAATTTGATTGCGATATCTTTTCCAGAGAGGAAAATATTAAACATGTTTATAGTATTTGTGGGTAATTTTTCTGTCTATGATACTTCACATTACAACAGATATTTTAAGATTTAAAACGTATCTAATCAAGTATCCTTCTGTTGATGAAGGTATTAAGTATCTACATCTATCGTTTAAACTACTCGACACAAGACACAATAAAATCTCCCGATCGGTTTCGATGGTGACTAGTCTAACTAGACTAGCCCACTACGCAGGAGATACCATAGTATACAAGTTTGTGCGCAAACACAGGTGCACTCTCTGTTTCCTCACTCTCCCGATGATGAACCCGATGGGACGGCACACCGATATGACGGAGAAAGGTCAGGCACAGGACCAACGGTTGTACGTGCTTTCCGAGGTAGGGGGGTGAAACACCACCGAAATCCGGACTCTAGGCTATTATGGTCATTTTACTCAGAAAAAGCCATTATCACTTATTGGCCAAGCAGCAGCCGGTCACCCAAGCACTGTGCCAACCGACACCATAAAGCCTTAATAGAATTTCTAATTAAATCACTACAACAATTTCAGAGTAAATCCAGTCTAGAAAAGTGCAAGAATAAGTAGGCTATAAAAATATTAATGAGCGTAATTATAAAACTCGTGTACATTGAAGTTAATCACCGCGGTGATATAAATAGATCGGTGATTAAGCAATTAAGTTAAGCAACAGGGTGACAGTCTTTCTAATGCTGGCAAAAGAAAGTGTGAAATCTTGGTAATTACCTACCAGCGATTTCTTTCGCATTACCTTTCTCATTATACGAAAACAATGGGAGGGAATTCTTAAAATGCATTAAAATACATGTTACTTAGTACTTAGCTTGATTACAATTCATTCTGAGATCATGCAATCTCACTATGAATGGAATCACTAAGTTACCATACTGTATAGGTATATTATGATAATAAATAATGAATGTTCTTCTAAAACAATGAATGAATGTTCTTCTAAATATTTTTGACAAAAGTCCTCCTGACTTTTGTCAAAAATATTTAGTATTTTAACGATGAAAACAATAATAACCTCATTAAAACTATACTTGGGAGTAAAGAAACCGAGCCATTATCGATTTTGTTTTTCATTTCTTATATACCTCTACATACTAGCATTTTATAAATTGGTAACGCATGCATAAACGGCAATTTAGTTACCTTTAAAATGTGAGCATTTTGTTGTATCGAGGAATATTTAAGTTTTAAAGTTATAGAGGGTTCGATAAAATAAAAATCGTTTGTATTTGCTCCCAAGTTTATTTAATTAGTATCACCTGATATTGACACCGCTTATATTTTATCTTTATGTAGTACCCAGTAAAGTAATTAAAGCAAAACACCAAGCCAGTTCGGTTTAAAAATAAACACATAATTGAAAAGAAAAATAAGTTAATTCATAAATAATTAATGTTGCTAGTACACGACATGAAAGGGGCGTACGAACAGGTTGTATCTTTTACAAAGTAACTGTGACCATGGAAAAATAAACACATTACTATTCCTACTGGGTGGGGAATTACAAATGAAAATAGTCCTTGTTACTACTTACATAATATTAAACTTGATTATGTAGAACGGATAAGGATAGTCATAGATGATGAGGAGATAGAAGAAACAGAAAAGGACAATGATGCAATACCCAACGAGTCACTGAGATTTAAAAATATAAAATTCAAATATAATAGGTATTTCAAGATCAATCTTTTACCAATCGAAAGACCATGACCGTCTACTGCTAGACAAAAGACATTTTATCTACACAACAGGATTTGCCATAACAATAAGCATACAATTCTTACATAAATAGAACATGCACCACCCATAGACAGTTGGGACTTGAAACCATTTCACACTGACGCAAAGAATCCAATAAACACTACTACAACACAAATCACTTGGACAAACATTCAGACCATTTGGTATCAAAGGCGGAATCTAAATCAGCGTGGTATCCATTCGGCACGCTGCATGCTGAAGAGACAATCAATGCTGTATCTAACGCAGATAAATGACACGTCGATGAGGCCACAGAATTGCCGTATCGGCTATCAGTGGTTGCCATGTAACGCCTTCACCACATTTCATTGAATTTATTGCAAATTGTTAGGCTATTGATCTGGATTTCCAACCACCATTTAAGAGGTACGTGACAAAAAGTCGAGCCTATTTGCTTCCTCGAGTGTTGCAGATACCACTGTGCAAAATTTCAGACTTGTTGCTAATTCATCATATTACTATTTAAAATGAAGTTCTTTTTAAACAATAAGACTTGCGAAGAAAAGATTGAAAAAAAAATGCTTACAAGCGGAAAAGAAAAGAATAAATGTCAGTATTCTTATAATAATCGTCTGGAACCAAAAAATCATCCACAAAAACCGAAAATTGACCTACATCAAGAACATATCGACACACTAAAGGCAATTTCGAACTGTACTATTAACGATAAATTATAAACAGTTAGTCACGATAAACATATCATAAACGCTGATGTTGATAATTAAGTGCGTAATTTCACTATAGAATTTGAAGAGAGCTAATTTAATAGTGGCAATAATGATAGTAAGTTACAACGGGTAGATGTAACGTTAGACGATGTACTATTTTATTGCTATTAGGCTATTAAACTCATAATTCGGGTCAATAGAAACAATTGTAATATAATTAATGGGAATCAAACCTGATTGGTAGAAGGTGAAACTTTGAAAGTAAAGGGCCAAATCGTGCAGAAATACTCAATCGTCGAGTTAGATCGTGCTGCTAATTATATGAAAACTATATACTTAAATGTAATAGAAAGGGCATAGGTAATAATTACGATCCAATTGATATGGTTAAGGCGGCAATTGGACAAGTACATAGAATTATTGGCAGCAATTTCCTCTTCGTTAGAGACAGAAAATTGGTTATAGAAATTTATTTGCAGATACGAGCACGTACTGCCGGACAATCAGGTCAATCACTTGACCAAAATCACAAAAAGGTAATTTAGGTTCGTTTAGAAAAACTTTCAACATTTTCGTGTTTTAAGAGGCTTTATCCTATTTTCGATGCAATCATCTCCCGCGGTTCGCCACAATCCCATTTGCTACACCGCGTACGTTCACTGCCTCTTTTTACCGAGTCCATCCACCTCAATACAAAAAACCAAATCGCTAAACGCCTTCACAGTTTTTCACATACCTACGTCAGATTTCCTACGATTAATTCCAACTAGCAATCGAAGCTTTAAATGATACGTTCAACGATAAAAATATTCAACAGTTTAATAAATTTATGATCCATGAAACCTGTTACATATGTTAATTTAAGTCCTCTCTTTGCAATCTGTCTATAAAAAGATAACAAATGTTCTACGTTTTTATCTTCATTGTATGATGATAAGATTTATTTCATTATCATTACAAAATTCTCTGTTTGTCATCACATCACCATTATCTTTTTTACGAAACTTGCAAAGAAGAAATATTTTTCCTCGCTTACAACCAGAGACGAGACAAAACACAGCCGCTTTGAAGCGAATAAAAAACTAATCGAACACCGGATGGTCTGGCAAATAAATAACACAAGTACATTAACGGACATGTATGCTAGTCGATTGATCTCGATGACTTGTTTGCATCGAGTAAAAAAACTCAGGAGATTGGTTGCAATAAAGCAATTTACTATTTAACGATTGTTGATTTTAATGTCACAAAATAGGCGACTCCAGTACTAGAGGTAGATAATGACGAGATCGCATCACGATGTGATCTAGTTCTCGATAATGATACGTTCCAGTAATTACTGAGATCAATCTTTTTGTGCGCATAGTTCGTGTCTGTTAACATGTGTGGTACAACTTGATATTATGTTACTTCTCAGTTAAAGTTGCTTTCAAAAGGCGAACTGATACTGAGTTTAAAGTTTCATATAATTATAGGACATTCTACACAGAGGAATAATTGGAATAAACGTCTCGCTCAAGGTTACATGACACATTTTAACAGTGTAGGTACAGACATATATATGGTCTTACTTACTTGATAACATTTAAAATAAAAAGCCACTTAACACGCAACGAGTCGTCCATTACTACCAAATCTGTTTTGAATGAGGCCACCCACAGAGCAGAAGTGTTTAATATTAATAATGCATAAAAAAGCGGAACTAACGACAAAAATACACGAGAAGCGGAAAATGTGCAATCTGTCCTACCTAAAAGGAAAAATCGGTTCTATAATTAACAATCCAAGGCCGATCTTCAATGTCCGATCTTATTTATAGCCTTTTAAGTGGAAACGGTCGATAACAACGTGGGAATCAAGACCACTTGTCCCGTTGAACGTATCTTCTTCTACTGCGATGAACAAGAACGATTAGAAGGGATCGGGTTCGATTGTGATCCCGATAACAGAACATTGGTTTATGCAATGGTTTGTATTGAATAAATTAATGAATCTCGTGTGAGAAAAGATGTCGAAGGCAATAAAGATGGATAAAAACAGAAGTGTGCCGTTCTAAAGAAAATGCTAAATGTAAATCGATACCCTACTTTGAAATTCTAGGAATACCATTAAAGTTTTAAACGGAAATAAAATGTTGATTTGTAATTGCTAGGAGCAAAATATAATATTTATTTTTTAATTGAGACGCTAGCAGAAGTGCATTTATTAAGATCTTAAGTTAATAGTACAAGTGGTGACCTTAGACTAAAGCCCACAATCACTGCCTTTTTTTTTAAGGGGGGAAAATCATCGAATTACTGCTCCCGCCTGGGTGAGGCGGGAGGTAGTGTCAGACTCTTACTGACTAAAAACCACCCCGTTCCTTCTCTTGCACGTCGAGCCGGAGCCCCGGTTACCCGTTAGGTTCTCCGCGACTCCGAATCCGCATCGGCCCTATTGGGCCCCATCTGTGGTGGTCTGATGGCTCTTTGAGGCGCGCGCGGAACGCGACGCGCCGTATGCTCGGGTCTGTTTCTGGTCGGACGGGGAGCCACCCATGCTCGCCGTCCGCAGGCCCGCGCTTACGGTGGCCGGAGATCGTCCCGCGATCCCCGACGCCCGGTGTGTCCTTCGCGATGGCTGGGTTGCGAGGAGGCAGCGCGTCGCTGCCTCACGCGCCCCGCCTCCTCCTTACCTAGCATGACTGCTTCGCAAAAGGAGGAGACGGCATCCCAATCCCCCTCGCTCCGCATCATGGCCTGCACTAGGCCCGGACGCGAGAGGTCGCCATCGCCGATCACTTCCCTGAGGACACGGCGGTGCTCAGCCCACGCAGGGCATTCCGCTACAGTGTGTTCCACCGTGTCCTCAGGGCGGTCCTCGCAGTGATGACACCCGGGCGTTTCCTCCCGCCCCATCAGACACAGGTACCTCCCGAAACTGCCATGTCCGGTGAGGACCTGCGTCAGGCGGTAGGTGAGGACGCCGTAGCGTCTCTCAAGCCACTCCTCAAAGAGGGGACTTACCGCTGCGATGGCAGCGAGCCCAGCCCTCGGTTGCGACAGTCGTTGCTGCCATTCCGCCATGAGATCGCGCCGGAGCTCATCCCGCCACGCACTTATCTGGCGCGGCAGCGGAGTTTCGCCCCGGCGACGTGCCTCGGCGCGCATGCTGTGCACGCGCGCGAGCACCTTCGCCTCCAGATCCCACGGCGGTAATCCGGCAAGGAGGTTCGCCGACTCCCCAGAGATCGTGCGGTATCCGCGGATCATTCGGATCGCCATGACCCTCTGTGCCATGAGCAGCGTCCGAGCGGGACGCCGCAACAGGTTTGGCGCCCAACAATCACTGCCTAACAAGCTATCATAGATTTAGAATCCTGAATAATTTAACACTTCATAAAGAATATATTAATACAAATAGTGTTAATGAGAATGCCATAAAATAAAATATCCATTGTCAGGCATGGAAAGATCCGACATACGTGTCTACCTCTGGTATTCGATATGATGCACCATGCATAGTTACATATTTAATTAATGATAGAAACTAGAAATAGTTTTCGATGATACACTTTTATACGCCAATGTCATTCTTATTTAGCAAAATATAGTTGTTTACAACCAGTAGTTTCTAAACACCCCTAATACTGTTGAACATTTAAATAAGGACATTGCTTAATATGATTAAATCAAAATAACTGCTGTCGCACATTTGTCAGAACTATGATATTTATGTGTTCGCTAACGTAGTAATAGCCTTATGCTAATGATTTAAGTACTGAGTAATACCAGAATAGAGACTTGAATTTGTATGCTTAACTAAGAAAATAAACGAAATAGTATGCAAGTCAAAGAAACAGATCCGGTTGTATCTGGATAAACCACTAAATGAATGAATGATGTAACAGCGATTGGTATAAATATTGTTGATAGGAATTTTAAGTGTAATGCACGAGCTTTCAGATATTCAGAGATTGCATTGGATGCAATGCAAACAGCTCAATATGCCTTAGCAACTGATGTGGGTGGGCTAGTAATGGATACGTGTACAACTCCGAAAATGAATGGGATTGGAAATAGTTCCAAATCAGATACACAGCAGCGTGGGAAACAACTAAACTGAGAATCAATAGAAGTTTCTTATGAATTTCAATGCTAAATGGAACACAATAAGGTTCCAAATATAGATGTGTGAGAGAAAATGTCATGGTAGGCGCGTAACGTCCAATAAAGAAATATCAAATATTAAGTTCTTTATCAGGTCAGTAAAGAGTTAACCCAAACATTAGCCATATTTGTCGTTCGAATTCTAATCGAAATAAAATGTGTTATTTTAAACATGTTGGGCCAACATTGGACAGATAAGTGTATGGACACAAAAATTATAGGCAAACAATGATCGATGGCCCACTAAAGTTGCTATGTTGACGAACGATGGCAAATAAGAAAAAATAACATTCCAAAATATGGAGGTTTTCAATGTGAAAGTGTACTGTTGTCTGAACACGTAACTGCATAAGTAGGAATGAAGATAATGCTTATAGATATTTCTAATATTGTGGCATCTACAATTTACGACATGGGAAAACTTTTCGTTTCGAGGATTTAACAAAACAGACTATAGAATAAAATGTTTAGCGTCTATGAAACTTACCGTGACCACAGGAAGGCCGAGCCCAACGATGTACAGCATAACATTGGTGACTGTAGACTCTTTGTAAGGGTGCTTAAGAGATTCATCGTCGCAGAAGAAACCTCGTTTGTATGGAGTACCCCAGAGGTAGAACACGAGGATTAGGAATCCAACTGTAACAAAAATAAAATACAATTAGCTCAGTATACCTCTACATAGAATGAGAAAGATCTAAGAGAGATGTTGGTAACACCTTGCCACTACTAAGGACTGCTACAAAAAATATTAGCTGGCCTCATTACAGATTCCCATAAAAGTTGTGTCAATTAGACTCTCGACCGGTGTTCTTGACTTAACAAATGCATGAATGTGATCGGTGTTAAAGAAGTAAGAGTGAATCGTATAACAGATCATATCTCGATATTCTTTTGCCTTATCGAGCTTATTTATTAAGTGCGAAATACTTTCATAAAGATTTAATTTCCCGAAACTAAAAAACCTGAAGCAAGTTATCGACAAACCAAAAATAAATGTTAATGGTCTGATAAAACGAATGTATTTAACAAAAACTTGGCGTCACAATCAAACCTTGATACAGATGACATAGACAAAACAAAAGATAAACTAATGCTTGTTAAAATATCATAAATAAAACAAGGGAAGGCTGAAGACAATAATTTTAAAGGTCAATTGAGCAGAGATATTTCTTGCACGAATGCTTGTTATCTTACGAAAGCATTTACAAGATTTTAATAGGCACATTAACATTTTTGTGGCATTTAAGGGGGAAAAATTCACGAGACGACCGCGTTCCCGCTCGGAGACGGGGAGTGCGCGTCAGACTCGGGCCGGGACTAAAACGACCCCGTGCCTTCGCCTGCACGTCGAGCCGGAGCCCCGGTTACCCGTTAGGCTCTGGCCTGCGACTCCGAATCGGCCTACGGCCGTAATTGGGCCCGCATCGGTTGGTGGCCTTGATGGTTTCTTGAGGCGCGCGCGGCGGAATACTACGCCGTACGCTGGGTCTTGTTTTGGTCGGACGGGGAGCACCATGCTCGCGATCGGGCCCGGGTCTTACGGTGGCCAGAATGTCCGCAGCCGACGCCTGGTGTGCCCTTCGCGACGCGTCAGAGCGGCGCCGCCGTCCCGGGTCAGCGCGCATGATTGCCGCAAAAGGAGGAGGCGGCATCGCAGTCCCCCTCGCTCCGCATCATGGCCCGCACTAGGCCCGGACGCGAGAGGTCGCCATCGCCGATCACTTCCGGAGGACACGGCGGTGCTCAGCCCACGAAGGGCATTCTCCCACCGTGTGTTCCACCGTGTCCTCAGGGCGGTCCTCGCAGTGATGACACCCGGGCGTTTCCTCCCGCCCCATCAGATACAGGTACCTCCCGAAACTTCCATGTCCGGTGAGGACCTGCGTCAGGCGGTAGGTGAGGACGCCGTAGCGTCTCTCAAGCCACTCCTCAAAGAGGGGATTTACCGCTGCGATGGCAGCGAGCCCAGCCCTCGGTTGCGACAGTCGTTGCTGCCATTCCGCCATGAATACTCTTTAGTATTAAGGTATCTTAAAATACAGTCATAATACACATTTTCATCGCTAAAATCTTTATTTTCAGTCAATAATAACCAAGAATTTAATAAATCATCATCTTCTGTATCCCGTTTATCATGTCCTGTCTAGTTGTCATCACTGGAGTATTAACAACTGTTAAACTCTTTGTAGTTGACAACAACAGCTGCAAGAACTTTATTCCATAAATCATCTACAGTTCCTAATCTGATATCAAGAGTGTCATATTCGTGTCAGACATTGCATCTTATTACTTATTACTTATTTGTTTTATAATCATGTCTTATGCAGTGCTTACTGCTTTTATCTTCATTGCCAGGACGCCATTATTTTTTTAAGAGAATAGTTTTAGTACACACGGACAATTTTTATGTTCAGAATTATTCGTATCTGTAATATCTATGACTTAATTTCGACTAGCTAGAATATTATATCATATGATACTAAATTTAATAGAAAAAATAATAATGCTTACAATCATAGGTAATCATAACTTTCACAAAGATAAACAGCATGACAACCAGTAGCGAGAAACGATAAATCATACAAACTTAGATTTAACATTTCGCTAGTACTTGAACAGTGGATTAAATTTATTTATAGACTCCCGATTAACTCAGATTAATGTCGTGGACAACGAGAGCATTGATTAATGAGTTTATTTATACGACAAGTCAAACAAGGCGAAAACTTATTAGGGCTGTCCACAGTCAGGAATGTGTTGCGAATGGATTTATAGCGGCTTAGAATTCGGCCTAGTCACAATAACAAGACATTAATATTATAAGGTAGCCCTTGATTATGGTTGGAGTGGTTGAAACTGTTTGGAATTGGACATTATTGTGGACAAAGATTGAAGTAGATTTCAAGCTTTATATCCTAGCATGTTTAGTTGAAGTAGGTAACACAGTAGTCGCTTAAAATTATCCTAAAGACGATGAAACCATGCATATTATTCTAAGAAGTACGCAAATTTAATGGACACTTTCCGTTCATGTAGAGAAAACAAATTTCGTTTTTACTTAAAAATCGTCGATAATATTAGAACCTCATGGTAGATGAGCAATTACTCTTACAGTCATTATAGGCCAAAAAACTATACCACCTTTTTACTGTCCTTACACTGATCATAAAATATTAAGAACCCATCCAAGTGCTACACATAAAAACTATTAAAACAACACTATTTTATGATAGAATAGAAGAATATTTTCATCAGACAACACATCATAAATCACAAGGAATACGTTCAAGCTATAAATCTGAAAGGGCAATTAACGTTCTCAAAATGTTAGAAAAAAAGATCAAAATTGACTGACTGTTGTCAGAGTAAGAATTTAAATTGGTAGAAACATAGGAACTAACTAACCCCATTGGCCCAGAATTAACTATTGTTTCACGGCTTGTTGCTTGTCCAAACATTTGAATAGATAGACAAAAAACAGCAGGTACCACAAATGGGGTGGCGGTGGACGAAGAAATATATCGATGGAAACATCAGGATCAACGAAATAACAGCTTTTGAGGTTGACTTAATGACATAAATAGGGGTTCGTGTAATTTATATTTAATATCTTTTTTATTTTAGGGCAGGTGTCAATTTGATGATCTTTTGTAAAGCTTTTTGTATGCCTAAACGATTAAAGTAGTCTTAGGTAAGTTGTCTTAGATGAATGATGTATCTATAGTTATTAACTTGTTCGGACAATTAATATCTAAGAAATTAGTAACCCTAATTAAATCATAACCACTAACCACTGATAAGCCCTTACGAGGTTTTTAGAGATCAAAATATATCCAACATAAAATCAAAGCAACGAAAAACAAACCCAAACTTATTTTTGAAACTTAACCCAATAATAAATCGGTCATTCTATTTTAAACCACTTCCAGCAACTTATACACAATGGCTGTTACTGCTGACGGTTTTGTTATTGATCTGGTTAAAAATAACAAACATTGTTTTATGGCTACCATTATCGAGTTACGGCCGCTCGTATAAACAAGTGCACTAGTCCAGCCAGTTGGTCGACGTGATTTGACAATGAAATATCTGTCAAGGAGATAGGAAATGAAGATTTTGTCAAAAATAATAATGTTTAGTCATGAACGCCTAAATCTATATTTAATTTTAACAATTAGGTATCATGAGCAGCTAAGTAGAGCAATCAAGCCAAAAGATGAGATAAACTAGAAATAGAGGTATTATCCATCAGAACAATAAACCAAACAATACATTAAAATTCTTTTAGTATCGTTTGAAACAAAACTTGCAAAAAACAAACGCAATTTAACGTAAAGTGAAGATGTTATACTTTGATAAACAGGAATAAGACTCACTGAAGCCAACACAAAATGCAGAAGAAGCGATTAAAATAATTGCAAAATACAATAAAAACGAAATTATGTCAGAATTACGTGCTCACGAAGGAGGTCAGTGTAGTAAAATTACGAGTAATGCCAGCCCGATACGGTTTGTTAGAAATAACAATGAAATTGTTGTAGAAGAAGAAGAAATCATTATAAATCAAATCTTTAAGATTTCCAATTAGGTTAGTAGAACCGATGAAATGATATGAAAGAATAGATGTGTTATAGTGGTTGTAAATTGTTTAAATCACATAATAGTAAATGAGAAAACACGTAATGGATGCATTTACAAAAATAATTAACTGCAGAAATTCTTCACATCTTTAAAATCTATATGTACATAACTATTATGTATTTTTTTAAGGGGGGAAATTCATCGAAGGACTGCTTCCGCCTGGGTGAGGCGGGAGGGAGTGTCAGACTCTTACTGACTAAAAACCACCCCGTTCCTTATCCTGCACGTCGAGTCGGAGCCCCGATTACCCGTTAGGTTCACTAGTGTCATGAAAAAGTCTAATATGTAGGTACCTAAACTACACGAAATATTTTAAGGATACTAATATAACGACGAAAATGCAACCAGCTTTTGTAAGCCACGTGGAAATCCTATTAACAAATTAGTACGAGTGTTATTTAATAGTGACAATCCTATTGACCGCAATTACAGTCACAGCTAATGACTGTGAACAAAAATACGATCAACTGAAACAATAATATAATAATAATAATGGTAAAGAAAATTACAGCACGAATCTCCAATCAGAATAAAAAAAACTAATTGTATTTTGGTAAATCAACCTCAATAATACACTACCTATCGCCATAATACCATTGGTGCGTATCAACCTTGTGGTATCGTATACACCTCCTAGGTAGATTGGTTACAATACAATTTCCCGTAACTATGATAAAATTAAGCTATAAGAAACATTAAACGTGCTGCCTAACCTTTACGAATAAAATAGTTCGCTTTGAAAACATACATAGCAGATTCGAAATAGTGGTCAAAAGCCTAAAAAAATTATCAAAAAAAAGTGATAATCGAATTTATGAACTGTTGACATTAAATAGACCATACATATCCCAATTATATACAGGATCTTAATGTCGTTAATAATTGGAACAGATTGTGTGAAATAAAGGAGTAGATTGTATCACAGTTAAAAATGGGTAAAACCCCCTAGTAGTGACTACTGTCATGGATGCGATGACTGTAACGGAGACCCAAATTCGAAGAAACAGAATCGTGTGATAATACATTGCTTGATTGAATAATGACAGTAATGTACTGTGTGATACCATTGTCTTAATACACACACGTAATGAGGATGTTATAGTTAAACTGCAATCGCTTAAGGAGGATAAGTGCAGATTTGCCACCTACTTGAAACCTTAGCATGAAGTGCAAGGATTAAAAGTTGATCCAATTAGAAACAATTAGAACTAGCACAATTTGTTGTAGCTGAATTTTGTAATAGTAAACAACATTCAGATACAGTATAAATCTATGAATAGGTATGAAACGGCAAAGTAAAAAGTAATCAAGCAAAAAATCAACTACTTCAATCACGGAAACTTTTTCTAATCGGGCACTAAGTATGAATATTTTCGCAACCAATCAGAAGGAAAAACAAGCAATAAAGATCGCAAGTATCCATTTTCTGCTGCGAACGCAACGTTTATTGAATGACAATATAATGAATGAATTATTCACAATTGAAGCCTTCCAATGTCAATCCTATTATGTAAGTGACAACGTTACAAACGTAAAGTGTGGCGTTGTTAGCTGATATATTAATTGTACAAAGACGTGTTGAGAATACAGTAAATCTAGATATGGCGAAGATAATTCACAGGTACATTCACCACCATGTAAACGAACAAATTATGATGTGTATCTCATCATCAGTCTTATCCTTACACGCGGATTTCCTGCGTCGTCGCTGTATTAGAAATACAAATCAACGATACAGACACTAGGTATGATTTACGACGTGGTGCATAAATTGGCTCATGATACACAATCTGATAGTTTTAGACCTCGTAAGATAGAACGGATTGGATGCGAAGAAGGATGATCAATGATATTGAGTGAGGATTTCATTGATCATGATACTCCGGTAGATATTATTGCTGCTAAATTGCGTTATTAGTATAATTAATGCAAATTAATATTTATTATTGATTTGTACTATAATTAGATTGTTCTTGCTGACAATTTAGACAAAAATTTGCATTAGTATTTATCACTAGTAGTTGAAATCGAAATGCTCTTATAGGGTATAGATTTATGAGTCAATTACTGACCCTAGGTTGACAGGACAGATGTAAAAGGAAAATTAACAATGCACAATATTCAACGTAGATATTTTACAATCACTTTACACGCAACACTTGAACTTCTCACAAATGTAAGATCCCTGAGGTACACCATCTCATACCTCTACTATCGACTAGGCATTATTTAACATTAACTTGCTAAAATACATTCAAGAGTAATTTACATTCACTGCAGGGACACAGGTAATCCTCAATTATACAGGCTTAGTGATATTTCGCACCACCTGCCACAAATGGCATGATTTACTGATGCTACATGGTACAGTACACTGCCAAGATTGAAACATTAAGTAATGATTGTTTAGTAATTGCTTAGGCCTTTGACAAAACATTGAATTAGGTGGGAAATGAGAAATCACTGCAACAGTAATAGTTACTAAAGATTTGAAACACGATATGCAAGTGAAAGACAACATAACATAATATCACACCTTTTATCCCCGAAGAGGTAGGCAAAGGTGCACATAACGGCACTTAATGCCACTGTACAATGTAACACCCACTTTTCACTATTTATGTTATGAGTGTAATATGGGGTGAGCCTATTGCCATATACCGGGCACATTTCCAGACTACGTGCTATTACTGAGATATTTAAGAAAACAGACAGAGGAATCGGACCCGAGACCACTTGCCCGGCAGTCATACTTGCGACCACTCGGCCAATGAGGCAGAAAGTGGCAGACGACATGATAAATGTGATAGAAGAATGGAAAGAAAATAAATTTTTTAAGGGGTAAAATCATCGAATGACTGCTCACGCCTGGGTGAGGCGGGAGGGAGTGTCAGACTCTTACTGACTAAAAACCACCCCGTTCCTACTCCTGCCCTTCGAGCCGAAGTCCCGGCAACCCGTTAAGTCCTCTGCGGCAAAGAAAAAATACATAGGACCGACCTTGAAGTGACTTAAGGCAAGAGACTAAAAGTATGTAATATTTAGAAATTATTGATCGATACGGTTATACTGTCATTGGCTCAGCAGAGAGATAAGCATAAAACTGTTGATAAATATGTATTTATGAATGAAAGATCATCGCCGCCATCTACAACTATAGGTACTATACTCAAGTATTTGCCTAAATAGCTTTGTTATAATCAGATGTTCCACAAAAATAATGGTTTACTTTATGCTAATCTCAACAACGACGTCCACATGTTCTTACGGGGAAGTTCGTTCTTAAGGAAGTTCCCAGTGACAAGGAAAAACCTGTGAGACCAGTTTAAAAAGATTATTTGTGTTAAAGCGACTTCAAACTTATTGATAAATCTGCCAATCTATTATACTTCAACGATGACCCTAACCATAACCTTTTTGTGTTAGTAATAAGGTTTAATTTCGTAATGCGTACGGTCTAAGCCAGCATCGCTATATTACATTATCTTCTGATTTCGCAAAAGGAATTTGACCTGCGTCCCATGCATATGCAAATGACCTTGAAAACTATAAGCGGAGAAATGATTTGCGTAGGCACGTACTCGTTTAATGCAATCTATTTATTTAATCTATTAGATATAAGAAACGTGTGAGATGATGATCAAGTAAAAGTACAATAGGGTAGATGCCTAATTTTTATTTTAATGTCCGTCTGGTAGATTATTTTAAATCATTGGACACGTATTTTTTATTTTCTTACAGAAACGAATACTTTCGACGATATATTGATTTGAAATGTCGCGTGACGTTATTTCTATGTAATGACGTTTTAGCCTCCACTCCTAAACTTTGATTCGTTGTATCTAAGTATTGTTTTATTATACTACAAAATACAAAATACGTGTCTAATATTTTTCCATTACCTAACATACGGAATAATTAGATTTTTAATTTTGATACCCTGGAAACTACCTAATTAGGCAAAATGTCAATACTGGATGAAGACATATCAGTAAGATCCAAAAATGGCAAAACATTTGGGATCTAAAATACTATGGTAGCATTTTTCATTGTTGGAATGCGACATTGCATGGTAATCTATATCCCTAACCTTCGTTATTTTGAATATGCCTTTTCAATATGATTGCTTTACTAGCACAGATTGGCGATATATTAATGGTGAGCCAGATTAAAAGTACCCTTAATCGAAAAGCATGCATGAAAAGACTGACGACTGTTGATATAGTGAAAGAGGTACACCGTACATACCTATTTAAGAATGGTAGCAATTGACATCCCATAGTCTATGCCTACTCCATGGGAGACAGACGTGAGATTATGTATGTATGTTTTACAAGCAAATCATAACTAATAATATCAAATAAGCTGCCACAACTTATAAATACACAAACATTCAATCCATATATTGACACAAAATACAAAATAAACCACACCCGTAGCAAAAAAATAATAACGAATCACCTTGAATCACCTTGAATGTCAATGATCTAGCTCTATACAGCTTCCCATTCATACTAAGACTATCTCAAGCAAGCTCTATACATCATCCTTGAGGCCATAAAACCACAATGAGTCACGGTGTCCACAGTCTACAAATTGGACCATTGACCTGTCTTGCATAACGATAGGTACAGTAATCTTAGATCATGGGTGAAACAGATCACACGTGAATATTGACCGTGTTGTTTGCTGAATGAATTTAAGTTGAAGCAGGTAGACGTTTCTGTGTATGCTAAGTCGATTTTTCCAACGCCAGATAAATTAACTGAGGAATAACTTTGAATATTTAACAATTCTTCCATACTAAAAACTGTCAAATGTCAATTTTAAACTACAGTTAAAAATTAACTGACGATTGAAAAATCGGCCCAAGTCTTGTGTTACAATCAATACAAAAAAGTGCACAAGTTGACAAAATGCTCACGTGAGACAGTGTTTAAATTGAAACAAAAACGAAACTTGTCTATTCGAGGAAAACGAATATGATAAATATCATAGCATTTTATACCATAACATGACATCACGTCTTTTATCCCTGAAAGGGTAGACAGAGGTGCATATTACAATGTAAAAACCACCTTTTGACTTTTTGTGTCCCATGTTATACGGAGTGAGCCTATTGCCATTTATACCGGGCACAATTCCGGTTTTGTATAATTTTATTTATATCTACATTACAAATGTAGGTACGTTTCTTTTATAGTAATACTTCATGAGAAACATAATTGTAAACAGAACACAATTGTACAGAAAACGTTCGGATAATTAAATAAATTGAATCAAAAACGCTGCCTCTATTTTCAGCTACGTTGTTAAGGAAAACCGCAACTAGGTATTTAATTTCAGTTGACCTAAAATGAAATGGTACAAATATAAATATGGAACTCATATAATACCATAACTAGCGAAAAGTTGATGATGGTAGTGTTTATGAGATCTGTTTTCGGTTTCCAGTAACAATTTATTTTTGTTTCGAAAATTTCAGTTCGTACTGCCAAATACCAAATAAGTCAATACATAAATAGACACAATTTTACCAATACTACCAGTTTTTTTTAAAAAAAGCGTTGACCTATACTTTTATTTTGGAAAATCATCGAATGACCGCTCCCGCCTAGGTGAGGCGGGAGGAAGTGTCAGAATCTTACTGACAAAAAACCACCCCGTTCCTTCTCCTGCACGTCGAGCCGGAGCCCCGTTAGGTTCTCAGCGACGTTGCACTATACTTGGATTTTCTCCTATGTCGTCGGGTGCGTTTACAAACATACAAATTCACATACACATGACACCCAGACCCGGAACAACAATCTGTGGATCACACAAAGAGTTGTTCCGTGCGGGATTCGAAGCCAGTTGCCCAACAACCGCGCCAACCGTGCCGTCCACGTCCGATATTACCTCTATAACCAAGTACCCAATACAGATTCACACGTGTTTCCACCTCAAATTCGTAACCAAATAAACAAACTAATAAAATTTTTCCTGATTGATCGCCACCAGCTAAAGATGAAAAGAACATGTCAAGTTAAGTTATACAAGCAAGCCAAACTCAAACAAACTCACATAATATCATGAAAGAGACGATCAAAATATGTTTAATGCGTATCATTAATGTTTATACGTAAAAATCTTATTGGTATACAGATAGAGGCTTGTAACATGTAGTGCAACGTGTTGCTATAACGCGACCCTTTGAAGAAAGCGTAATGCAACGTGTTGACACCATGTCGATTAATATGCCTGTAAGATTTTTAAAAGCCAAGAGAAATAAGTCTTGTGAATTCCCTAGAGTTAGCATTTTGTTTGTTTTTGTTGCAATACATGTTGCGTTACTTGTAGCATAACGCGATTAAAACATCAATAGGAAAAGAACACATAACATAACATCACGCCTTTTATCCCCGAAAGGGTAGGCAGAGATGCACATTATGCCACTGTATAATGTAACACCCACTTTTCACTATTTATGTTATGAGTCCCATGTAATAGGGGGTGAGCTTATTGCCATATACCGGGCATAGCTAGCTCCAGGCTCCGTGCTACTACTGAGATTTTTTTTAAAACTCAGTAATAAGTTGCCCGACCCGGGAATCGAACCCGAGACCCCTTGCTCGGCAGTCGCACTTGCGACCACTCGACTAACGAGGCAGTTGGAATAGAATTATCTGTACAATAAATCTTCAAAGTGCACTTTCATTAGAAATGTAAATGAAACTGGCTGATAGAGGTAAATACCTCTAGTACATTATTGATCACAAGATATAATATTTTATGTTGACATCAAATATTAATTAAACTCTTACGTAATTGATAATCGCTTTCATGTTGATTTGGATATTTAGAATGCTTATTAGCATTATAAATAAGTATATTGACATTATTTAAATTCGACAAGTAGGCTTATTAGTGATTACTAGGCAGTAAATGTCGTTGTGGAATAGATTTGTAGCTTCGACGAATATTTATAAGAAACATGCAACTAAATAAAAACATAAAGTGCATAGATATTATAGGTGCAAGTGTTTTTTTTTATTTTAAGGAGGGAAAATCATCGAATGACAGCTCCCGCCAGGGTGAGGCGGGAGGTTCCTTCTCCTGTACTTCGAGCCGGAGCCCTGGTAACCCGTTAGGTTCTCCGCGACATGTACAAAAGTGTATGCATAGTTCTTTAATATTATTATCGCAACGGAATATATTTATAGTACAGTTTTTATGCCGAGATGGGAGACTGAAGAGTTATATGTATGTTTTTCATATGACCACACAGGTGAAACTGTGGATAAAAAGCTAGTGTTAAATGTAATGATAAACAAAATCGGAAGAAAAAATATCGTGTGCCTAATAAAGAGATCTAAAAATACCGTTAAACTTTGCATTATATTGGCCCCAATATTTATTGGCAGTGCAGAATGAGTCAATGGCAATGTAACCTTTCGACCCACACGAATTTTATCCTTCACTATATCGATAAAATGATCGTTTGAGAACCAAACTCATAACGGGACAGTCTTCATGGCCAATAAATACTGATTAGAGATTGCAAGATCAAATTAGCATTGAATATAATAGAGGTACAAGTAATTGTACTAGATAATCTATTAGGAACAAAGGTGTAGTGCCTAAAAATGTCACCGTCTCAAATATAGGGGGCGCCTTAAGTAGACCATAACGTAGGCAGTAAAACTATGAATTTTAATAGAAAACTACAATACGTTTGTTTGCTTTGGAGATGAGGTAAAGGATAAAGTAAGTAGTTTTAAAAATCACACTGCAGTTTTTCTAAAACATTTTAAAAGTGATAAGTATCTAACAGATGGCTAGGATATTTAAATTTCTGTGCAAAACAATGACGAAACTAAAAACCTCTTTTTCTATACGTATTAAATAACTATAAAAATCCACGTAAACCGGCTTTAGTCATAGAACAAAGCACAAACCATTTATATCAATACCAAACAATTAAGGAGTACATTAGAAAAAAAAACAGAAGGACAACTACCCTGATCTAGTGACTGATAAGAAGTCACATTAACGCCACTTCAAACAGGTAAACTAGGTCAGAGCAATGACATCACACACGATGGGCGCGCGCTTGCGGCTTTTAGTCGCAAGACAAATATGTCGCGGTTGATGTATGATTAGGTTTTATAGCTATATCCGGTTACGCTAGAACAGTTGCTTTAAAAATATGTATCTTGTAGTAAAAAAACAAACTTTTACTACGATTACTACTATTCCATTGCTAAAACTGCCACTCATTGAATAAAAAGTACATTAAAATGCGATCTGACAGTAAAATCAACAAATAACTCTTCTATACAAAGCAATCCGTTATTCAGTACGTGAATTATCCAAATTCTGGTGAAATCGACGCGCTAAATGAATACAAACAAACGCGCATATTGACGTACACAATCGCTTAGTAAGTACTCATATTTTGGTGACAGACACGCAATCGCAGCGACAATCGTACAATATGCAGTACCTTGCTTAAATGCAGTTCCTTTTTCAAGTTTTATCTTGAACATCAAAGGAAATGAAGTAACTAATGTTATCTTTCTCAATTTGGGCAATTCAAAATATGGTTGGGCAGGGGTCATTGACTTTATCTGTTTTGGCCTTAATGATTGTATTATATGAGCATGCGTGGTCAGACTATTGAGCTAAACCAGTTTCAAGGATGTCTCTGAATCGCTCCAATGATTGTAACATATTGAGATTTCGCAAAACAAACTTTAAGGCGTGAATAGCTTGGCGACGAGTGGCGCTTCCGTCCTTTTATAGTTGAGTACCTATTTGCCTGATTGAATAGGTATTGTTAACCAAGTGTGTCTACAAAGAGGTTTAGATTCGACACAGTTTCATTCAAGGTCCTTTTCTTATCGAGACAATGTTCAGAAATCTATTCATGTTTTTCTTATATGGATGATAGTTGCAAATAGTGGATAGTATCCACCACGACTTATCCCCTCTTAAAAAGAAATCCACTATGACTACCTTAAATACAAGGCTTCTCAATTTCAAGAAAGATAATGTTTCGTTTGTAGATTGTTCCATAAATAGGCTCTTGGTTAGGACCAAAAATTCCACTTCTTGTACATTAGAATGCATTAAAAACGAACTTGAAAAGAAAAACATAAACGAGATTAACTGTAACCATAAAAAAATAAATGAATTAAATATTAATTTACATATTTCAATGACATCAAAGAAATTAAGATTGCCAAACCATTTTTCCTTAAAATTATTCTAAGAAGTGTCATTATCTTTTATTTATTTATAAAATTATAAACATTATAGCCTTTAACGTCAGAATTACAAATGACGTCGCTACGAGCGAAATCCTCTGAATTTTTTCACAAAAACCTTAAATTTCGCGACACTGTTAATATTTAAGCAAGTGTTTTCCAACAAAAGACACTCTTTATGTTAATAGCAAGTAATGTTGGATTTTATAAAATATGAGGCTAAATGAAATTAACACACACTAACATAAAAACATTATTACAATAGACACTCAAAAATCAAGGTGGTCCGAAAACACTACCTTGAAAAACACCACACATACTTCTTTGTACAAAACCAGAGAAATATAAACCGGCAGTAATCATAACCAAAATATTTGTTTTGACTGCAGCAAAATGCTAATGCGAAGGCACCTCGTAGTATTCAAATTTCGCTTACTAATACCGTGAAAATGCTTGATAAACAATCTAAACGTGCAGTGGTCTAGAGCTATATTGACAAAACTTCAATATTCACAGGAGAACAGTTGTCCAAACAGTTGCTGATCAAATAAAAATATGGCCACACAGCACACAGCACTAGAGGCTCGAAGCTTCGTAGTCATAGCGTATCTTAACTACACTCTTTCGTAATAGTAAAGAAAGGTTGCATTCTATTATGCTTTAAGATGTTTCATAACATGATTTGACAATTGTCAAGTTTAGAGCGGTTAAGTAGTTTCTTACGTTTTTAAAGAGAGCTTTTAAAACGTTTTGAAAGTAATTGAGATAATTTCTATGGTCGAGATTAAGAAATACTTCCGGAGAAAGAGTGGTTTTATAAGAAAGCGACTTCGGCTGTTTGTTTAGCCCGTGGTTGGTTTCAAACAAGACGAAACGTTTCTGTCGAAGCTTCAGATCAAATAAAAAGGACATCTACACCTAAAACACTTAACGAATTACTCTGCCTTCAAAGATCTCTATCTTGTCTAAACCATACATTGCACTTTGATCTTTCACCAGTCCACTTAATGAGCATATTTCAAAAATATTCACCAGCACTAATTAAAGGCCGTACCTAATCCAAAACAATACTCACTCCATTTGTTATTACAAAACTCGGAACAAAAGTTTTATAGAAAGTTGTAACTCAGGGTGCACAATTGAGGTGTCGGATTTCAGAGTCGAGTTATGGGTAATTTTATTTAATATGTTATGTGTGGCTGTGTTCAAATAAAAACATTGCTGGATGAATGGTCCCGCTGTTTCTTTCGAACGCCTTATTACGGATTGTGATGGCGATCGTGCTCTTTCTATCAACAAGGATGTTCAATCTTGTTGAGAGACCTCATTTATCAGATTTGACGTGTAATGTTTGTTACTTATATTAGTTTACTTTATATTGTAGCAGAGATAGTTCAATCAGATTACATTTAAATTACACATAGTTTTACTACCACGCATAATGACGCTTGTTTGCTTAGGCCGGGAAGTAACACATAACATAACATCACGCCTTTTATCCCCGAAGGGGTAGGCAGAGGTGTACATTATGCCACTGTACAATGTAACACCCACTTTTCACTATTTATGTTATGAGTCCAATGTAATAGGGGGTGAGCCTATTGCCATATACCGGGCACAATTCCAGACTCCGTGCTACTACTGGGAATTTTTTTGAAAAACCCAGTAATACTTTTGCCCGACCCGGGAATCGAACCCGAGACCCCTTGCCCGGCAGTCGCACTTGCGACCATTCGGCCAATGAGGCCGGGAAGTATCTACTGCATTTTATCTAACATAGCCAATTGAATCTGCTCATGACTTACAACTTACTTGAATCAAAATTGAGAAAAGAAGATTCTGCTACATTAAAAATCAAGTGAAACTTCACAGAAATTCAACTAACAGTAAAAGTCAACAAGATAAACCATGATCAAGCATTACTTAATGATTCAACTAAATAGACGTCATAGATGGGTTCTGAGGAATCTGGTGTCTAAAATATATGAAATTATAATGAATCACCTGTCTTATCAAACAATTGATAAGTGTACATAAGACAGATATGAGTGCATTAACGGTATAGATTATACGTAAGGTATCAACGTCATTTGAACCGTGGATAGATACGATGCTTCAAAAGTCGGTAATTGAATAAGCATTAATCGATTCGAGCATAATTGAATTTTTTATGTGAAAGGCATTATGGAAGGGATTAAAAACCAACACACCTGAATTTAAATATAAAGCCGCTGTCTGTCATAAATTCTAAACTGATTTGTTTTTTATGTTACAAGAGAACTTGTGCTTCGATAGATATTCGATTTAAATCATAAAACACTTGTAACGAAACACCATTTTTTATCTCTTTCACACAGACTATAACTATTACATAAATGACACTATTAATATAAACTAGTTTAATAATCATCAAAACATACGACACGGAATAGGGCTGTTGGTCATTCAATGTAGTCGATCGCGCAATGACCCCGCTTCTGCTCCCGCGCCGGGAAGCCGCACCATTTGTTTTTGGGATATAATCGACCAATAACTGTTCGTGTCGATGACTTGCGTTTGAATTTGGAGGGTTGGGGAATGAAGCCGTTGTTAGTTAAAATGAACTTAAAATTTCGTTAACTTTAGTTTTAAAAAGTGCTTCTTTATGCCCTATCTATTTGGTTAATTTTTACCCTATTTTTTTCAAAAGTTCAGAAGTTCTAATGAGTGCTGTAGATAAAGAATTAATGGTATGAATCTTCGATTTGAAAATGGACAACAAATGGAAATCGACTTTTGATACATATTAGTAACAAAATCGTTCATATTAATAAACCAATAAATGCATTGTAAATAATTTCGCACCGAACAGAGCTTGAAAGCTGAAAGTACATTTGACTCCAAGTGATGCTGATTCATCGCTGCAGGCTAAAGTGTTGGACTTGAAGATTGCAGATAAAAGCACGAACGAGATTACTAATTTAATGTTTATTCCGAATGGAGTCAGTCTTGATATTGTGAGAACGATTGCATTGTTGATAGAAAACGTTGAACATGCAAGTATAAGTAGGACGAAAGCTAACTTCAAATAATATCAAGGTTTACTAGATTCAATAAGATGCTCCTAGTTATAGTACGGAGACAAATGTCGACTAAAATACTTAGAGACTACAACATCACCTATCAGCCGTAGCGTAAAAAGACGCCAAGACCAGAGAACCGCAATCCTGACGATGATACGAAAGAAATTCATAATGACATCGCAACGTACTTGCAAATGAATAAGAACAAAACTAACAAGGACAACATAACTGAGAGATTTAACATAAATTACAATAACAATGCATTGTAAGCAAACTGATTTCTACAAGCAACCGTTGTTCTTGTTACAGAGATTCTGTTGAATATTTTAAAAGGATAGGCTCACGCCTTATTTTTAGAATTAACTGTTTAAGCTCTGACGCCTACTGAAGTGTTTAAGATTCAACTAGGTTTCATGAGTAAACGTGACACATACTGAATACTTATCGCATTCAAAGTTAGATGAAGAACATGAGTCAGATAGACTCCAAACATAGTTGAAGAGAACAATGACACAAATGGTAGATCGAAATAAGTACAGAATGAAATATTAGCAGAAGGTAGTGTTATTAAACTTCTAGCAAATAAAGACATAACAAGTAGAGGGCATGAAACTAACTCCTTATTCGCTATAATTGGTCTATTAAAAGAAGCAATTAATCAAACTTATTGTACAATTGCACCGACAGAGCAAACCATTGATCTTAATTAACATTATGAAGTTATGCCAGTTTCTTTACGAAAATAACTTTATTAAGACAGCGATTACTTCACGTAATAAAAATAGCAAACAACGTCTGTGAAACGAGGCGAAAAATAGTAAACAAGATTAATTTTTATTTAGTAATAACAATTGTTGACCAAGTACAGTAATTAATTTGTTAAATGGGTAGCCATTGTTTAAGAAAATATAATAGTTGTAATATGTCCAGGTGGTTGATAGATGAATAAGTTTTTCTGTCAAGAAAGGTATGCGGCATATAATGGATATTTGCATTTAATCATGAATTCAAAAACTCGAATTTGTCCAGACGAACAATTACTTGGAACCTATGTTCCAATTGGACACTCTGACTGAATTATATGGCAACACTATTTGAATACCAAGTTCGAAATAGGCTTATAAGAATATCCGAGAATTTGTTATTTTTTAAATTCCTAAACGACCACCAACCGATTCTGTTATAGATGACAGTAACGACTAGCATATCAATAAGAGTCGCCAATACACTAGTCATAATTATGACACAAGATATAAGAACCACGTTGAAGACCCAACCAAAATGGATTCCAGTATAAAATTACAATTAAACGCAACTAACCTTTTAAGAATAGTAATAGAAGTATACTATTAATACTCTATCATTGCAACATTAACCACTAAATGAGCAATTTTAATTGCGACATTGGGTTGGACACTTTTAAAATTCAGTGCATAACCAAAATCAAACGTGATTGTACTGTATGTTGCAAATTGATTGTCTATAGAATTAGAAACAATTGATTTTGTCATAGGATATGCGATAAATCAGGCCAAAATATAGCTGTTGGGTCCTGAATAATAATATTAAAACGCAATAGTAAAAATATTTAAGCTCATTTCGCGCATTTAAAGTATGAAGACATTTTTAGACGATCATGCAATATCAAAACGACTAGAATTGGCAATTAAATTAAGTCAATGCGTGTGTTCTGAGTCGTATTTACGCAAATGTGGCTAGGTGATAAATCTGAAAGACACTATGCATGATGAATAATAAACTAGGGTCTGTGAGAAATAACCTTTGCTGAGGCGATTGTTAAAAATATCATAAAACCTAGCCAACAGTGAGTCGCACTCACGCACAGAAGGTTCCATAGTTCAATTCCATAGTCAAAGGAAAAATTGCAAATAATCACGGCACAGGAACAGGGTCCCGATTTATCTTTTCGATACGGAACCTTAAATATTGCAGACAAAATCAAAACCCTTTAAATAAGTATGACAAAGGTTTTAACAAATTGTACAGGTGATGTAAAAAATGCTTCTAGATAATACGACTGAAAAGAAACACACTTGAGGTAATAAAGACGCTTTGTCAACATAAAATATAATTACTTATTTCTATCACAGCGTACTAGAGACAGTAAAAAGAATAGATAGCTAATTTTAATTTATGGCTGGAAAATAGTAAATTATATGAGTTAACAACCGGAATTAAATATAAAAAAGGAAGTAAGAACGAAGGAAAATCTATAAAATAATCATAATTAAACATAGACGGTATCAAATGAAACTTTCTTTATAACTGCAAAGGAAAACTTTAATGGAGCTTTAGATAATAAACTCAAAGCCTAACTTTCTCACCCATCTTTTATCATTAATTGAGTTTCTCGACCATACATCATTCGGTTTCCGACCATAAATATCAGTATATCACAGTGGTTCCAATTCACGTTTCTATTCACACTACCTCTACAATAAAATAGTCGTTAATACACATAGCTCGAATCGAATCTCCGACAGCTATAACGCCTACGTAAAAGGGAGCCATTTGTAAAGATCGTACGAGAAGATATAAAGTTATAGATGCATCAAAATTTTCATATCTAGCTTGAGCTGTTGCAATAAGCCAAAGAGAACGTGATAAAACAGTATTGCTGAAAGACTGTTAAACATATTAAAATGATTCACTTGGTAAACACAAAATTGAAGTCAAGGTTGCGCTTTTCTGCGGCCGGCGAGCACGGGTGACTCGCCGCCCGACCAGAACCAGGCCCGAGCGTACGGCGCGTCGCGTTCCGCGCGCGCCTCAAGGAGCCATCAGACCACCACAGATGGGGCCTAACAGGGCTGACGCCGATACGGAGCCGCGGAAGACTTAACGGGTTGCCGGGGCTCCGGCTCGAAGTGCAGGAGTAGGAACGGGGTGGTTTTTAGTCAGTAAGAGTCTGACACTCCCTCCCGCCTCACCCGGGCGGGAGAAGTCATTGGATGATTTTCCCCCCTCAAAAAAAAAAAAAAAGGTTGCGCTTTTCTGCGGATCATATGCTCTTTGTTGCTAGAATGTGTTAAGTGCATTGCAATCGTCTGTCAAACAGTCTGTAGAACTGCACCATAGAATTCGACTTTTTGTCGAAATTCTATGTCAATTTGATTTGTATTGTATTCAAATATTATTTGAAATGTTTAGGAATTATTGAATTAGTTACAGCTTTACAAAGTTACTTTTTAAACCAAACGACTAAAATTATCTATAAAGCAACTCTATCAAAACCACGTGCGTCAATATAATGTTTTGGATGTTTCAATCATAATATTATACCTACCTAATAAGATTTACTCCTTTACGTTCTAAAGCAATTAAGTGACTCATACAACTGAACGTGACATGGGCCATCTCCAGGTCAATCTTAAAGTTATTGAATACAGTTCATTAACCTACAATATCTCCAAAAATATGTGTAACTTCAAAGAAATAATTACTAAAAACGATAAGTACAGAAAAACAGATGTGTGTCAACCTTCAAAATCTAAACTTAGAGACCGGTCACTTATGTCGTAAGATGTAAAATACGTAACAAAATTTATAAAGGACCACCATGCATAATAATGAAGAAAAACCAAATAAAAGTACTAAAACCGAACCATAAAAAGCCACCATAACTAACTAAACAAACAAGGTACGGCAGGAGATCAAAGTAAAAGTATTAATTAACATGCATACAGACAAACAAACACAAATCAACATCTACTTAATAAACGTAACATTAATTACGAGCGGTAGGTAAGTAACTTTGACATTGGTGCAGCTAAATGTCAAAAGCGAAGCGCTTGCGTCTCTCCGATAAAGTATAGTGTTTAAACGTTCACAGACGCGTAACCAAGTTAATGAAAAATAAGTACAAACTGAAGAAGAAGCAAACTTCGATAATTATCGGTCTTTTTTGGAATGGGAAGAAATTCGTTAGTTCTATTTTAGTAACGATTTGTCACTATTTTATGTTCTCATTACTTGATGGTAAAATTAGGACTAAAGTTAAAAATATGCGTAGTCCCATTCTTTACGATTTTCATATTATTGCTTAGTTTCTGCTTAAATGTCTTCGTAATCTTATTCAAATTGATAAAGTGCTTAAAACTATTTATAAATTCCTACAATAAACCATGGAACCAGTTAATTTGAAGTCAGTAAAACATGAAAAACGATGTTATCACTTAATTCGTTTCCCTAATCATTGTCATTATCAATCAGCTATATTTTACGACCAATTACTTTCTTTTAATGGATTTCAACTTTATTGTCTTCCGCTTCGCGGTAATTTAAATAGAATTTATGTTTCTATTTGGATCTTGTTTTACTTCTTACCATAAACTTCTTAGATAGTCAAGAAAGTTAAGTGTCTGATAAAACTATTAACAAAACCATTAAATACACTATTAAATTCTACTGACCACATAATTATTTTATTCATTTATGTTTCTTCAAGTAGCTTAAGTAGCCGATGTAGACTCGGTATCACTATTTGAAGTACCTATATGATGATATCGCTATGTGCGTTTGTACGTGTATCAATAAAGATCATCTTTATCGTCATGCATACCTTTTTAATCTTCTTTGATTAATCTAAGGAATAACTGCTGTAATGGACCAATTATATTCATTACTCCGTACCCCATTTCGTACTTTTTCTTCTTTTTGAAAACAATAAACATTAGCAAGACTGTTAATAAAAGGCATTGAATATCCCGCTTTATAATCTACAACTCATAGAGGCGGCACGGGCGTGTCTGAATCGGCCCTATCATTAATAACCTAAGTCATACTGTAGATATCATCAGGGCTTGTACCAATTGTTCCAGTCTGTATGTTAAAGTTATAACTTACAACAACGTCAAAGTTATCAGTTTCCATGGAGACAATTCGAAGAAAACCTCTGTCATAATCAATCGTAAGCCTACGTTCGTATGATCAAAACAAAGCCGTAGCAAGAATTTATAATGAAAACAAAAAGGTTTTGAGTGAGACCAAGGCACGCAGAGGTCAAACACAACATAATGCTCTATCAAAATGAAATGTTTCTCATATTCTGGCAACAACAATTTTAATTGCAAACTTTGTCTCTGTCTCTGGGTACCGAACATAAAATGAATCAAAATTTACAAATGGCCATACCTGACAAGAACAAAACATTGTAAACGCGTTCTGCACTCATTCATTTTGTCGTCGGCCGCAAATCGTATTTCACTGTGTCTGAACTAAACACCTTAAATTATGCAATCCTTTACTTACTCTTAGCCCTTATCAGCAAGCAACAGAGTTGATTTTACACCGACAAAAATTCTTTACACTTTGGTCCTAATGTACTTGTACAGATGATGCGATAAGGGTAAGTTCGAATTGCGTGGGTGTAGCATTAAGAACTCATAAATCTTATGCAGAGCATTAATTATTTCTCATCTCGGAAGACGATGCACAAAAGAGTTTTATTTCATTAGACAGTGAGATAAAATGCAATGTTGATTTATTGATATAGATCGGATCTTTGTCGTAATTTAACAGGACATTTCCTGCTTAGGGATTTACAATTTCTTGTTTCTTTTGTAGTCCTTTTGGGACGAGAGCTTGTGGCCGACCTCTTCTTTTTATATAAGCTACTCTAATAACACCAGGTTACACAGATTAAGACACCTGTACGCTATAGAAGGTATAATAAGTCTACCTCAAGAATTTCATAATCGCCTCAATTAACAATGAATATTTTTGTCCCGGTTTCCGCTTGAACTTTATTGAGCGGTCAACGTTAGGTTGGGAATTAAGACTCGTTGCTTGGATATCGTAACTTTAAATAGAAATCTATATCTTTCATAGATGCAATTACTTGTTACAATAGTAAACAGAAACGGTTCCCTAAATTACGTTTGTTAGACAACATTAAACTAAACCAAAACGCGGAAATAGTCGGTGTCCTAGTTCTGAATTTGCCAGAATCCGCCCAAAATAATTCATGTTTCTCCCAATGTACATTGCTAAATGCTTTTAGTGTGACACATTTTTGATATTTAACAGCTCAACAAAGTTTATTGGTGGCTTCCTCTATGCTAGTTTTCTCGTTCCCTATCTGGGGAACAATTAGATGTACGGATGTGATCATTTCGTAACATCCTCAGGAGCCTGCTAATGTGGCATTAGGGATAATGGCGCTGTTGCGAATTGTAGCGAAAACTGAGGTAGGCGGGACTTAAGTAGTGAGTACTGCACGGTGGATTACGCTAATGCGGCATGAACCTTGTTTACGGGCGCCCAGTAATTCAATTCTCAAGGTGCACTTAATGAAATGATTCAACTCGTTGACTTCTGATTCTGATACGGTGTACAAGACGATGAATAATTGAATATAGCGATAAAAATCAATTAATGTTCTGTTATTAATAAGAATTGTAATAATATGAACGAGAAAAAATAATACCTTTCAAGTGTTTTATGTTATCATGATCAAGATAGTTAATATATAGGAGTTCGATAAAAACATTATATTTATTCTGTACATTCTCATACTGATATCTTCTTTTAATTGAATGGAACGGGTTTAAAGCGTTAATGAATGCAGTTTCTTAACGTATACTGATGACTTGTTCAAGTGATCACATTTTATCGAGTGTTTGTTTGTTTGCGTTCAAACCACTTCTGTGTGTAACTGTTTATCTATGTGTTACAACGATTACAACCTGTGATATAATAGTAAACACTTAAGTAAAACTCATTGACGTAATTTGTTTTGCCCTACATTCATTTAATGCAACTTCCGTACATAATGATTCTTTGTTTTATTGTTAGCTATCTCTACGTCTTTTTACCGAATTATTCTCAACTCTTTCATTTATCTTCACATCCACTTCATTCAACTACGAGTCCTTAAAATACACTGAAAGTTAGATAAAATTCAAAACACTATTCGTCCTAACTATAACTCTATACGTTTTCCATTTCACTTCCAAATGGGTAAGGATATTTAATTTCCTCCCAGTTTATCATTTAATTGATTGAGTTCAGAGTGTAATTTTACACAGGACTGCAACCCACGTACTCAGGAAGGTATCGTTTAGGAGACACCATCAATTGGGACCAGACGTAATTGCAGCACATTGATTAGGTTAAATAAGGATATGATTGATGGAAAGGAAATAGGTAAAATGGGATAATTGCGACGTGTTGATTGAATTTTGCACAATAACGGAAGATAACTGATGACAACTGTAGCAAAGGAGGAAAAAGGAGACTGATATAGAGATGACATCAGATATAAAATATCTAAGAGTACTAAAATTTAATCCACAATGAAACAGACAAATATAACAACAATTAAATAACCTAAATTATGTCTCCATTAATCGCATTCTTACACCTACCCAAATCAGGTCAAAAACAGACTACCACCAGCTAATCCGCTCAATCTCAAAAGCGGCTTCATTCATAAAAATAAAACCAAACCCGTAATTGGACAAGTGTTAAATATGGTCGATTAAGTTTTGGGTGCAGACGAAGCAGGTGTAGTTACCCAAGTTCGGTACGGACTACGGATATCGCAGCTGATAATGCAGGTAGATACAAATATTGATACAAGGAATCCCTTGCACCATGTGGGAACGTACTCTAGTGTACACGTGGCAAAGATTATGAAGATCTAAGACAGCGCCGATAGGCATTAATGGAACCGCTTGAAGATAAGATTTCGTTTCTTTTATTGGAGGATCCGACGTGTTTGAGAATGCATATAGGATTTCAGGAATTGTGAAGTTTCTGTGTGTAAATATAACATAGTCATTCATACTTCTCTTTTTGAATATATATAGGGAAGTGACGTAGAGTAGAGCGGTCTAGCATTTAGTGTTGTTTATACCTAAGGAACAGAGATGTGTGATCCTATTTTTTTGTCAACGAAATCTCAACCATGCCCTTTCTTCGTGTTTTAAGGGTATAAAAGCATACTATGTTTACACGTAGTTTAATGTTATTAATCAGTTCACTACCAACTCTTATCTAAAGTTCAGAAAAGACATAAAATGAGTGTCAAGTCAATTAATAAAATTAACACTCTTGTAATTAGTATGTCATGATGTTTAACATGTATTCGAGTTCATATTATGTAATATAGTTAATGACACGTGCTGTATACGTTTGCAAACAATTCAAATGCTAATCATGTAGTCAAGATTGCCTTTACTACATTTATCAACGTGCGCATAAAAACTAATTGTAATAGAGGTCCAGGCAAGTGGATGGCGGATAGGATATTTTCTTTACACGTTTTTCTTGTCAGATATATTGTAGTCAACGAAATCAATTAAATTAATTATTATGTTTTTCGATTCACTCACGTAGTCTACGTATAGTATTTGACGAGGCATTCAACTTGAGTTTTAGTTAACTGTATCGGTTAAATAAAACATAAGTAATATATAACATAACATCACGCGTTTTATTCCCGAAGACGTAGGCAGAGATGCACATTACGGCACTTAATGCCACTGTACAATGTAACACCCACTTTTCACTATTTATGTTATGAGCCCCATGTAATAGGGGGTGAGCTTATTGCCATATATACCAAGAACAATATTCCAGACTCCGTGCTACTATTGACATTTTTTTAAACACAGTAATTCTCTGCCCGACCACAGAATCGAACCCGAGGCAGTTAAATACAAACGATGTGGTATTGTTACTTCCCAATACAAAATGTCAAAAACCAAATCCAAAATCATCCAGTAATATATGTTCATAAAGCAACTAACTGCATGTTATTACAAAACCACATTTCGCAAAGATTAAGTTTTAAAAAACCCACAGAAGATCCAATTACGAATTTGACGTAAATAGGTAATCTCATTACAACGACGACAATAAATTATTACTAGAAACTGTATCGTTACATAATGAATATGTAATTAATTATGCATTAAAAAAGAAAACTAATAATAGAACATAGATAATAATGAGAGAATTATTAATTATCTAATTGTTCAAGTGACGCACTTAATTGATTGGTGCATGTAAATTGGCTCGTGTTCTCTCTTGTTGCTTATAGTAATTGTATGTAATGTTTATGCATAATGAAATTTGTAAAACGAAACATGAATCACGCTTGTATGTATTTGCTTCAGAAGTAGAATTTAGAAAGACCTAAAGAGGCATTAAAGAGGTATTGGAAAAGCTCAGGTACTAGTTTAAACAGGCGTAACTATGAATATGATGGAAGCTAAAGAAGTATGTAAGGTACACTACATGAGATTAGGGTTTCTGCTTATGGTTCGTGTATTATGTAGGTATGTGTATTTAAAGAATTATGCAATAAACACCCTAAATATACATAATATCACGCCTTTTATCCCCGAAGAGGTAGGCAGAGGTGCACACAGAAGTAACACCCACTTTTCACTATTTATGTTATGAGTCCCATGTAATAGGGGGTGAGCCTATTGCCATATACCGGGCGCATTTTGGGACTCCGTGCTACTACTGAGATTTTTTTTAAAAAAACCCAGTAGATAATACTTTGCCCGACCCGGGAATCGAATCCGAGACCCCTTGCCCGGCAGTCGCACTTGTGACCACTCGGCCAACGAGGCAGTCACCATAAATATTGAACAGAAAAAATCTAAAGTTATGTTACCGCTAAATTGTAATACACCAGAAAAGGGCATTACTTTTATTTATTTGAATTAACTAAGTATAGGTATATATAATATATATTTAAACGACTTTTGATGAATCGAAAGAGATATGTAGGAATCATAGCAATTGGCATTCCATAGTCTTTGCCTATCCCCATGGGAGACAGATATGAAATTAAGTATATGTGTAGATATATTTAAATGACCATACGAAAATTATGAACAAAATACAAATGCAAATGAATCATGAAGTCTATAACACAAGTTATTAATAAACCTAATTAGGTACTTGCGTGCCTAATCATAATTTACAATATTAATTGTTATTATTGCACATTTCAATTAGGAAATGTCAAATTTGCTGACAACTAAATAGGACATGCCCACGTCACAACCACAACTCACAAGCTAACAATATTTGCTTCCATTTAAATATATTTCTATAAAGTACCTACTAGCTGACCCGGCAAACGTTGTTTTGCCATATAAATAATTTCCTAACATTTAGGGGGATGAAAAATAGATGTTGGCCGATTTTCATAGATACCGGATAAGTTTCACAAAAAATTTCATCATAATCGGTCAAGCCGTTTCGGAGGAGTATGGCAACGAAAACTGTGACACGAGAATTTTATATATTAGATTAGGTAATTTACCACTAACTACATATTAATAATTGTAATGAAATAGTTATGTCGATTAAGCTGAGCGCCATTTTAACGCAATGATCTTTTTATTGTAGAGGTATATAAATTATCTATCTATATATACAAATAAAAATTAATTTCCTTTCGTTAGTCCCGCTAAAACTCGAGAACAGCTGAACTGGTTTAGCTAATTTTGGTCTTGAAATGTTCGTAGAGGTCAAGGGAAGGTTTAAAAGATGAGAAAATATTTTTTTAGGCGATACGAACTTTGCCGGATCAGACAGTGTTTAATAAAATACAGCGTAAATGAACTGTTTGTCTTTTTTAACACTTTACACAAAAAAATATCGATGTAACTTGGCCTCACGAAGCTAACCAACAGTTAGGCATAAAATCAAACACAAAATTACACCCTCTACGCACACTTTTCTTAATCTTTGCCGTGCCGCCGGCATAACTAGTTAAGAACGTTTACTTATCTTGCCTAATTATTATAAATGCAACATGTTTTAGTGAACGCCGCAAAGCTGGCGACCAAGCCCACTTACTTACATGTGTTAAGTAGTACTTTAAGTAACTTAAGTTATACTACTTGAGTTTTAAGAGACCCAACCTTACATTAGTGACTTTTTAAAGAAACTCAGTGTTTTACTGCTCTTTACTACAAACATGTGTTAATGAATTTTTTTTTTATTTTTTTTTTATTTAACTATCTATTGAATTATCTTTAACTTGTACTCCACCTGTTACTCTATGTAGTTGGTTGATAAAAAAGATTTTGTAATATGAAAACCGAATGAGCACAGAGCTCTAATGCTTTCAACTTACAGCGACTAAATAAAAGCCTAAAACTATAGCTTAATCACGTAACTGTTCGAGGATGCTCGACCAGTTTCAAGCCAAGACCAAGTCTCGCAACTATGAGTATGAGAAACACAAGCGGCGACCGTCGAATACTTACTAATATTATAAATCGGAAAATGAGTTTGTATGTTTGTTTGTTCCGCTTTCACGCCGTAACTACTAAACCGATTGCTTTGAATTTTTGCAGACGTAAAGTTAGAAGTCCGGATTAAATAATAGGGTACTTTTTATCCCGAAAAAATTTGATATTCTTATTATTATTATTAAATTGAGGGTAAACAAAAGTATTGGTATAGATGGCGCTGTATGTATTGGTATATATCACATAGGCCACATTTTATCCTATGCCCTACCCCCACAATGGTTAGGTAATAACAATCTTTAACTTATCAGCTTTAGAAGAAAATCAACGATATATCCATTCCTAACTATATGCAGGTACCAATACTACTCTACTTCCACAGCCTATTCCTAGTAACTCATGTTCAAATGCTCAAGCTAATTATTGCATGCGGGGAATTCTTGTAAGCGCTGCGATTAAACAGGTTTTAATGCACAACGATTTTCTAATAACTACACATAATAAAACCAATAATTAGAAAATTGTTTGTGTTCTTGTTTTAATTAATTTTAAAGTCGCGAGGTAGATTATATTATAGGTAGTATAAAACTATACATACTTAACTCGTCAAGTACCGTCATTATAGACACAATTATAGAACAATAGGTTGCGGTCACCGGTGACCGCTTGGTGTTTGACAGTTTAAATATAGATTGGAATTGCGTTCTGAAACTTTCGTCATCATAAAAGATGATCATTTTTAAGATTTTGAGCCTTGAGATTTTTCGTGACTTAGATTTTGATTAAAATCAAGTCTTATTTAACCTCCTTGGTGACCATAGAGTTATTGCAAATAAAGTCTTATAAAAGAAGAGGCTATGAACAATTTTAAGTCTACAAACATGCGAAATAATCATTAACAATGATTTTGTGTAGTTACATTTAACCAGCAATCAAAATACAGGATTTTTACTCGGCTTCCCCTAAGGGAACAAAACCACTAGTGTAGCGAAAGGTCACCGTTTAACACAGTGAAAGTTTGCAAATCAAAATGTCAGTCGATACAGAGAATATTATTTTAAGTAGTACCAACGTGACGACTACGTAATTGAAAATTCGATAAAACAGACTTTCTGTCTCATTAGTCTGTTATGAAATCTCAAAGTCTACCTCGCTGCCCATCCTTTGTATGAAATTAAAAAATCGAAATGAATAATTTGACTTTCAAAAATATGACAACTCCACCACCCAGCAGCGGGTGATCCAAATCTGTCAAGAATACAGGCTATATTGCCAAAAAAAAACAACTTTCTGTAACTGGCTACAAAGAACCACCGAACGATTTAAAATTAAAATTGGAATGCTTTTTACTTTTTAATTCTCACATGCCAGCATCCTGGCTGTCATACGCGAGCCTACTTAACGGATACGTTTAATCTGACAGGTCGAGCGCGTCGGATGTTTTGACAGTCAGCCAATTACCTGCCACTTTGTCTGACGGGCTCTGTACGCAATGTTTCACATCCTGCGATTCCTGCGAACCTGGTATTTGGGAGGGAGAGGCATGGATGGATGCTAGATAAATAGGTTATGTATTGTTTGGGAGCATATTATGATTGCTTGTCGCTTTACATTAAAGTTTTAAATGGAAAAATCTAGAATTTTCCAGTAACTAGTAGTTATCTTGTTGGTACAGATTTTTGCTACACCCTCCATTAACAGTCCTTCATAGTTTCCTCATCGCTTCATCATCATTATATCAGCCCAGGTTCACCCACTAGCTACTATTGGGTATTCTCTTTTCTGCTATACTTCTTTTTCTCAATCATTTATCCATACGTGTCCAGCAATTCTGACGATACCGTCTACTAAACCAAACACATTTTTGGAATACCCTTACCCAATCACTAAATGGTATTTAACTCGCAAGAAAATCTATTCGTCTAGGTAACTATGTCAACACTAGGCAGAGTTTCATTAGTTTACCTAAAACGCCAATACTTAGTGGCAGTTAGTGGAAGCGTGGGAACGACCAAGTGAATGGTAGTGCTAAATAGCACGTTACTAAATACAAATACTTAAATAACTACATTCGTTCGGTAAAACATGCGTTATAGCAAATCGCATAAATGACGATTCATTTATGGCGATTTGCTAAAATTCACACTGAATTAACTAAAAACGTCAGTTTACTCAAGTAAATAATTATATTATAGTGAATTAAATGTGGGAGAGCCATGCTTCAGCACGAATGGGCCGGCTCGACCGGAGTGATACCACAGCCTCACAGAAAACCGACGTGAAGCAACGCTTGTGTTGTGTTCGTCGTGTGAGTGAGGTTACCGGAGGCCGAATTACCCTTCCCTTCCCCAATCTCCCCAATTCCTGAATCCCCAACGATCCACAAACTCCTAATCCCCAAAAGGCCTGTAACGCACTTGTAACGCCTCTGGTGTTCCAGGTGTCCATGGGTGACGCCGGTTGCTTACCACCAGGTGATCCGTCTGCACGTTTACCGGCTTATGCCATAAAAAAAAACTACTGTAGGCTGCGGGACGTCACCGCGATCGCGTACGCAGTTCATAAGGAAGAGTCCCACTGTGACTCGAAACTAATAGAGCTTTTCTCACTATATTCACGTGAGGAAACAGTAATTTTTAGTTAATTTAGTACGTCTCAAGATAATTATCATAACAGCAGACAACACACATTCAATCATGCTTATAGCATAACTAGACAATGACGTCTATAATTTCCCCGAATCTGGTGAAAAACTATGCATGAATTCACGGTTGGCGCAGAAGCTGGGCGATCGAATGCAACGTGTCGCTCGTTCGGTTACTACCATATTGTAAATTGTTCTTTGCCTAGATGACTGGATGTGTGTAGTTAAGTGAAATTATGACACACACCCACAACACAGGACAAAATTCTAGTGTGGCCTAATACTTTATCCCGGCAGAGAATCCGGTCTATTAGAAAAAGTTAAGTCCGTAAGATTTGTAGATTGCGCACAACTTTGCCTCACCTTAAAATGTCCTAAGGAGGAAATAATCGATATGCAATCCTGGAAATTACGTTTAAAGCTCGTGTGAAGAAAACAATACCCTTCCTACACTCCGGTAAAATAGTTCATATTATCTTATGAAAGCATACGAAATTGAATCGTATTTTCGCTAGCTAAGGGTTGGTTGTTGAATATCGATTAATTAATTAAAGTTATTTTCCCCAAGATTAAGTAACTTATCAAGGAAAACTTACCACTTTATTATCACTTAATTTGCACGCGTTATTATCAACAAATAACAAAAGCATATATACGGTCGAATTGAGAACCTCCTCCTATTTTTTGAAGTCGGTTAAAAATAGTCTGATGGACCTTTAGCATTAACTTTTTCGTTTTTTTAACCCTCTGTAAAATAGAATACCTTTTCATTTTCAATAAAATGCTCTCATTTTAAAGGTGACTAAATTGCTTTATATGCGACATGTGTTACCAATTAATGAAATATTTGTATCAGAAAATATTTATTACGAAATGAAAAATAAAAGCTCTGTTTCTGTGCTCTCAACTAAGTAATTACTACCTACTTAGGTATTAAACTTATTTTAGTTTAATAAAATAAATATTTAAATCTATGTATTTTAGAGCACAAAATAGTCTAAACTTAAGTCGAAGGTCTAAAAATAGCCCCATATACGAAGCAAAACGGAATATTTCCAAGTACAGCGTTTGAATGGGAATGTGACTGGTCAATCAATGGGGCACTGTGTTGAGTGCAATGTAACATCAACCATAAGAGTAACATGACGTTAATGTGTCAGTAAACTCTGTTATGTCAGCCATTATAAGCTGCGGAAACAAGGAGGTAACATTAATTTATAATTTATATGAAACCTCTTTGGTTTGAACCTGAGATGATAATGGCTGGAAACAATATAGGCGCAATGGTTTTTTTTTACATTAAATAAGTAAATGCTACTGGTCAGTTTAGAATTTCACTTCACAATGAGAACGCTTTACCTGTTGAGAGAAATGTAGGCTGTCATAGGCATATATGTAATAACATAGTTTTTATACAGATATTTAATGAGTAGGTATTACTTAAGAGATATTGTTTAGATTTCGTACAAGCGAAGTAGCCTGTGGCATGTTATTATTTTTATTATTTTAAATAAAAAGTTGTTATACAAAAGTATTGTGTAAATAGTATTAATGTTTTTTTCATGCAAATTATGAACCTTAATAAATTTAAAAGTTGAACTTCACCTACATTAAGTTAGGTACCTAGTTACATGAATAATAAATTGAGGTAAACAAATCACTTACATAATATAATCAGCTTTACATAACATTAATGTAATGGACATTTCATTTAAAATATTAAATCCGGTGATGGCTGAAGTTTAATTTTTTAACCCATATATCCCAAGCGGTCATCGGTGACCGTTCTCCACAAACTAAGTTAAGTATAAAACATACAATTTATACTCTGTAGCAGCATGGAGTTTGGAATTGTGCCTGGTATATGGCAATAAGCTCACCCCCCATTTCATAGGACTCATAACATAAATGGTGAAAAGTGGGTGTTACATTGTACCCATTGTACAATGGCATTAAGTGCCGTAACATGCACCTCTGCCTATCCCTTCAGGGATAAAAAGCGTGATGTTATATAGTGTAATAGAATTTCCTTCAAATAATAAATCTAATGAAGGCTTTCTATAGTTTCGGTATTTAGGTATAAAACACACACAATTGTAAACTTTAAGTTCAAGGTCGTAATGCAGATTGTATCTTGTACAGTAATTTATCAAATTTTGTTTGTATGGCAAATTGTATTCATGTAAGTGAAATGAAATAATTTCAAGGTTAAAATAATGTAATATAATGTTGCCATAGTTTTAAGTTATTTAATTTTTATATTGAAGTTTGTTTTGTTTGGTTGTTATTTTAGTATCATTTATTCATTGATTTATCAATTTATTAACTATTGTTACTCTCAAAACACTTAAAAATGAGATGACTCATAACTTTCTTAGTAGGTAGGTATGTAGGTAAGTATCTAATTACCTCATTATTAAATTCAAATTGGAAATTGCAAGTATTCTGATTAACTAATGACCCATTAATGATTGCATAATACTTATATTCCTATTAACTCGTCGAGTACCGGTTTTGTAGACACAATTATAGAACAATAGGTTGCGGTCACCGGTGACCGCTTGGTGTTTGACAGTTTAATATACAATTTTGAACTTAATTACTATGTAGATTAGGGTTAATTATTGGACAATATGTACTTTTAACATGGTAAAAATTGTATGGTCTATCTAACTAGTTAGTGTTTTGTTTACATAGTGATGTTATTGTAAAATCGTTTTACTGATAAAACGATAAAGAATTGGTTTGAAACTTACATTTTATTTGTACTTAGATAACTCTTTTATATTCATATAGTGAAGAAATTTTAAAATTCACTGTCACACCAGTAATTATAGCAGTAATTACTTATACCTTAAAGTTTCATTATTCCAATACATAATTTAGGTACGAAGTATTGATCATTAAAATTAAAATTTAATGTTGATAAATGAAACGTACCTACCAATAGGTACAATTCGCACGATAATATTGTATACAACTGCCGGTTCCGATAAAAACCACTTGTATTTGTAAATACCCATGTTTCCCCCAACAAATGTATCAAAATCAATCATAATAAACTAATAATGTCAAGTAAAAACTTACCACAAAATAGAATGGCGAAATCCAAAACAATTTTTCGCAGAATAAACTTAGAATCACGGTCTATCGTGATTGTATTCAAACGAGAATTCGTCTTCCTGTTACCTCCTTCCATTTTAACTTATTGTTGTACTAAACTGTAGTCAGAAATTGATTAAATTCACTATCACTGCGAAGATTTTTACGAAACTACGAACGTCAAAACGTAAAATGAAATTTTTGACAATGTCCACACGTCTGACACCCAGCGCATGCGCTCGCAAACTGCCGGCCGGCTGCGGGCGGGCTGCGTTCGTTCAGAAACAAAACCGTACATACACAATGCGCGCGTTCGTAGAGCTCGTTACTCTATTCATGTCATTTATTTATTGTTGTTTATGTTAACCGGCTGGCTGTCGCAAGGGTGATCGTTATCATAATCGTATTGTTAACGAGATTTGCACGTGATACTGATAAGATTAAGTTTAAGTTTTTTTTTTATAATCAGTCAATTTTACCCTGAGAAGTGATGAATAAAGAATTTTGTCCAACCATAATTTCCTAAATAGGATATCTATTACCTACATACCTAAAATGAATCATGAAATAGGTGATTACTAGGTAAAATACTTAGGATACTTGTACAATGAAACTAAAATCTAGGTATTTGAAATTATTATTCAATATTTTACATTAAGTCCTTCTATATCAAAGTCAAAGTCAAAATCATTTATTTCAATTAGAACAGAAGGCACTTTGGAACGTCAACAAAAAAAGTAAAACTGAAGCTATTTGCTCATCAAGAGGTGTAAATTCCAATGCAGAAGAACAAGGGAGAAATTCTATAGGTTGGTTGTAGATAAGCATGTACATACATACCACCCACAACCTAACATCCTTAACAAAAATATTGTACTTAAGCACCTTTGTAATATTTTAAAAAATAATCAAATGTACACCAACATACTTATTTACCTGCTTACAAGCTTCCTCATTCCATTGTTACGTTCGACAAAAAAAGGTTAAAAAATGAACTTTCCAAATGAAGCCATAAAAATCATAGAATATTAATTTTCATTCGTAAATTGATTATATTTCACGCTCATGACACTGAACATGATATCGCATGACTTATTTTTCTAATTTCGTGATTCCCGGACGAAGCGTAAAAAATTGGATGCGACATAGACCTTTTTAATCTTTTTTTTTTAAGTTGAAGAATGCTGATCGGTAGCCATTCAGACGACACCTGTGTGTTTATTATTATTTATTTATTGCCTTAGAAACCAAGTTTTACTACCTTGTAGGATATGACGGCATCGTGATAGAGTTGCTACTGAGTAGGTACTTTTTTTCTGTTGAATTTAAAGGGTCAATTGTTGAGAAGGGTTAAGGATTATTAAAAAAAAAATTGTAGCTCCACACTACGATTTTCTCCTATGTAGTGGGTGAGTATAGAAACATACAAATATATCACACCATACAAATTATTCCGTGCCATATCAACCTGCGAGCCGATGCTCAACAGCCGGAGATTGAGTCATTGCGTTTATCCATGCAATCAACTACCTACTAAAGTAAGGGATGATCAGATCATAGTCCAGCAGTGAACTAACACGAGCCGTTTAAGTCATCAGCCGCGACCGCGCACGCTGCTCAAGAAGAAGAGTCCCTCTGTGACTCGAAACTAGTAGAACATTTCTCAGTATTTACTAGAGTAGTAAACCGTTATTATTAGTTGATTCAGTGTGTTACGGTAATTATTTTTATTGAGATAACATCATAACATCGCGCCTTTTATCCCAGAAGGGATAGTCAGAGACCCCTCTGCCTGTAATGTACACATTACTGCACTTAAGCCACAGTACCTACAATGTAACACCCACTTTTCACTATTTATGTTATGAGTCCCATAGGGTGTGAGCCTATTGCCTTTTACCGGGCACAAATCCAGACTCCTTGCTACTACTGAGATTTTTTGAAAAAAACCCAGTAATACTTTGCCCGGCCCGGGAATCGAACCCGAGACCCTTTGCCCGGCAGTCGCACTTGCGACCACTCGGCCACCGAGGCAGTTATTATAATGATTATTTTATAGAAACTGACTTCAATATCCTCTTTGTATGTATATATATGTATATGTTAATCAATATACTAAAACCTTCTAAGTGTAATAAACACTTTACTGAAAATCGCATCAAAATCGGTTCAGCGAATTGTGCGCACAAACATACATACAGGTCAAACTGAGAACCTTCGTTTTTCTTGAAGTCGGTTACCTAAACATGAATGAAAGCGTTTTATTTTACGGTTTCAAAAATAAAAGTTAGGTTTGAGCAATTAAATACTACTAACTACATAGTTATTTACCTACTTATTACTGGTATATACGTTGTATCCATATCAGAGTTCAGACCACCACGGATGGGGCCTAATAGGGCTGATGCCATGCCAATACGGAGTCGCGGAGAACAGTAGTCAGTAAAAGCCTGACACGCCCTCCCGCCTGACCCAGGCGGGAGTACTACTCATTCGATGATTTTTCCCCCTTAAAAAAAATCCCTATCAGAGTCGACCACACACATCGTTTGTTTGAAAAATTGACGTGTAAAAATGCTGCTTTGTAGCCTATTTGTAGAAAGAAATTCACTTGTTTCGTGCGTGTATTTTAATTCATAGAAAGCTTTTTACTATAATTTTATTGCTGTTGAAGTACATAATTTAATTACCAATCTATTTAAATAAGAATAAAATTTGAAAACATTACAATAATACGTCTAATAAAATGTAATCTACAATATAATTGTATGAGCATCTATAATGACTCTTATTTACAGCGAAATAAAACCTAATTTTGTAAAGTAGGTCTTAATGCAATATTGATGTAAACAAGTAGGTACATTACATTATGTAGAGGTATGTACCTACCTAGATATTAAACTGTATTTAATACATTTATTCATAAATAATTTAATATTTTAACATAATTTTATTATTTTCTTTGATCTAGAAAGATAAGGCTAGTGAATTTTCAATAATGTTATAATACACCATAACAGCTGATTATTACTCGAATGTTAATCCAAAGGATTCTTAGGTTCAATTCCCGTGACAGATAAAGTAGGAACCTCTATCAAAGTAATGAGATCTCCAATTTCGGGAAAACTCATTAAAACCTACTGTAGATTAGTTAATGATCTTAAACAAGAACGCTACCCAATAATAAGAACCCCGAGCGTACGGCGTGATGCACAAATGGGGCCCAGTAGGGCTGATGCCCACGTCGCCGGGGCGAAACTCCGCTGCCGCGCCAGATAAGTGCATGACGGGAAGAGCTCCGGTGCGATCTCATGGCGGAATGGCAGCAACGACTGTCGCAACCGAGGGCTGGGCTCGCTGCCATTGCAGCGGTAAGTCCCCTCTTTGAGGAGTGGCTTAAGAGACGGTACGGCGTCCTCACCTACCGCCTAACCTACCGGACATGGAAGTTTCGGGAGGTACCTGTGTCTGATGGGGCGGGAGGAAACGCCCGGGTGTCATCACTGCGAGGACTGCCCTGAGGACACGGTGGAAAACACTGTAGCGGAATGCCCTGCGTGGGCTGAGCACCGCCGTGTCTTCAGGGAAGTGATCGACGATGGCGACCTCTCGCGTCCGGGTTTAGTGCAGGCCGCTGAAATGGTAGCGAGCCCAGTAGATTAAGGTCTGGAATAACACAAAAGTTACGTCCTAAATCCGACGGGAGCGCGGGCAAAGCCGCTGACAGAAGCTAGTAAAATTATTTGTTTCGATGCAAAGTTGCAAACATGAATTTACGGAAAATCTGAGTCAAGGAATTATTTGGTTAACTCGTTGAGTACCGTCATTATAGACACAAATAGAGAACACTAGGTTGCAGTCACCGGTGAGCGCTCGGTGTTTGACAAAAAGTGAAATGACTTAGCATTTAATAACCTACTTCAAAAAAAGTAGGTAATAATAATTTTACATTACAAAATGCACAATTACTTTCATGTCTAGTAGTAAACGCCATTACTTATGTTAAACTTATCCAACGAGTGCAAAACGATTATTATAGTGCTGATTATACTTATTAAGAAAGTGGGTAATTATAATATTACAATAAATTAAAAGCTTAATGACCATAAAACCACAGTTGCATAAATTATAATAAGTGTAATTAGCTAATTTCCATTTATTTATTTTACAAATTTGTGTAAATCGCCATCTAGTAATTCCATTTTGAACTGTTACACTGACATCTATGTTCTATTTGGTGAACTACGTATTCTACAGTCACATCTTACATTTCAAAAAATGCCAATAGATGGCGCCTACATAAAACATGTTAGTTAATGATTAAAATACCTAGAGGGCGCTACCGAATGTGTTTAGTATAAAATATTTTTTTTATTTTAGCACGTAGTTTATAATAGGGTTCTTATAATGATTATGTGATAGGACTCTCAAGAATATCAACTTCGACATCTATAACCCGCGATAGTGTTCCATTACATCCAATTCCATCAAGAAAAAAAATATAGGCAGGTAGGCTGCCTAACTACCTGCCTATATTTTTAGGTGTAGGTAGATTCCTACATCATCACGCCTTTTATCCCCGAAGGGGTAGGCAGAGGTGTACATTATGCCACTGTACAATGTAACACCCACTTTTCACAATTTATGTAATGAGTCCCATGTAATATGGGGTGAGCCTATTGCCGTATACCGGGCACAATTCCAGACTTCGTGCTACTACTGAGAATTTATAAAAACCCAGTAGTTAGTAGGTACTTTGCCCGACCCGGGAATCGAACCCGAGATCCCTTGACCGGCAGTCGCACTTGCGACCACTCGGCCAACGAGGCAGTCAGTCAGTAGATTCCTACTTTTGGCTTATGGGGCTCCTTTACAGTTTACATAGGAAGGGTTTGACATGATTAATTTTCACCCATGGAAGGCAGGTCACAGTTTAAAACGTTCAAATTTATTAAAGAGTTCGCGCTGCTTCCCAGTCTGACAAAAAATATTCTTAAATATAGGGGATCCATGCTTCAAAAGTCTGGGACAGCCATGCTTCCGCACGATTGGCCGGCTTGACCGTAGTGATACCATGGCCAAGCAGAAAACCAACGTGAAACAATGCTTGCGTTGTATTTCGCTGCGTGAGTGAGATTACCGGAGACTCCTCAAAATTCGCAATCCTCAAATCGCTATCAAAGGCCGGTACAGCACTTGTAACTCCTTACTGTTATGGGCGTCCATGGGTAGCGCTGATCCCTTACCTTTAGGCGATCCGTCAGCTCGTGTGCAGACCTACTTATACTTGATTTGTTTTTGTACTTTTTTTCTTCTGCTCTTTTAATAGCTTCTGGTTTATTTCGTTGCGGGAACCAAGACAGTTATTCATGTCCTTGGGACGCGCCGAGGCTTCAGTGTTCCGGTGTTTTCATGGTTGTATCTATGTAGATCCTGGCTTACAGGAGTTGCAGCGGTTTTAGGAGGTGGTAGCGGGGTTGTCCCATAAACTACCAATAGGTATTAAGTTGAAAAATTGTAGACTCCATTGCTCCCACGGAGAATTATCGAAGAAGCTAAAAAATTTAAAAAATCGAAAAGGATCATTCCCAAAACCGTTCATATTTACTATCTTCACAAACAAATCCTATTTCAAGAGGCATTCTCCTAGTAAATGTTAGGTCTTAAGCTGAACAAAGTTTGCACGTCTGAGCCTGTCCTTAATCCGGCCAGCAAGATCCAGGTAAGCCGTGGTAAGCCCTATCTTCGGGAGATATTAAAATGTTTACACTCCAGCGTCAGCTAAAGATGGATTACTTGCTTCGGTATTAGTGTCCATATTTACTTTGATGAATAGTTAAGCAAGATCTTGTGTGAAAACCATAAGTTGTTTGATAAGGAAAATGAAATTTCCAAAATGTTAATAGACAATAACAGCTGTGCCTTTAGCCAAACGCCACTTTAGCGCTTGTCTACCGAGAGAGTAGAAAACTGAATGTATGGGGATGACACTGAGAAGTGTCAAAATTTATGTCAATTCCATGTATAATTTGGTTTTCTATTCTACATGTAGACAAGCGCTAAATGGCATTTGGCTACAGCTGCTGATTAGGTGCCTTATTGCTCGAATGTTTGTGCAAAGGATTTTTAGGCTAAATTCTCGTGATAGATGAAAAAGGAACCTACCAAAGTAAAGAGATCTCCAAGTATAGAGGTAGTCTCAATGTTTACTTTAATGAATACTTATTTAAGCAAGATTTTGTGTGTAAACGGGTTGTTTTTGTGTAAAATTGGACAGCAAGTGTACGCTATTCGCGTTTTTACATAAAAATTTGTAGGTGACTGTATAACAAGTTTGGGTCGTTCAGAATTCCGAGGCCTTAGTACGAGTTTGTTTTACGTTAAAGTAATCGAAGCGAAACTGCCTTCGGAGTTCCGATTGGTTAGTTCATTGGCGACGGCCAATCACAGCGCCGAATGCGTACTCGTTTCGATTTTTTTTTTTTTTATGGCATAAGCCGGTAAACGAGCAGACGGATCACCTGATGGTAAGCAATCGGCGTCGCCCATGGACACCTGGAACACCAGAGGCGTTACAAGTGCGTCACCGGCTTTTTGGGGATTAGGAGTTTGAGGTTCGTTGGGGATTCAGGGATTGGGGAGATTGAGGAAGGGGAAGGTAATTGGGCCTCCGGTAACCTCACTCACACGACGAAACACAACGCAAGCGTTGCTTCACGCCGGTTTTCTCTGAGGCCGTGGTATCACTCCGGTCGAGCCGGCCCATTCGTGCCGAAGCATGGCTCTCGCACACTTACTTACTTTAAACGTGAAATAAACTTGTAGTAAGGCCTCAGAACCTACTTGTAAGTACACTGCTGTCTTTTTTTGATAGCGAGTTTGTAAGTGTGCTAGTTACTGTAGTTAGTAACTAAATGTCGCTAAATCCATTACAAAAATAAGGGATGAAACTTCTTAACATACACCAGACGGACTGACATATTTCTAAGATCGAAGAACCAAATGATGTTTTGATTTTGCCTCGTTGGATGAGTCTCCCAGTTGTTTTCAACTGAGATTATTCTCAGAAGGGTTAGACAGAAATGCACACATTCAATGTAACATCAAAATTTCACAGTTATCATTAGATCGATTGATTTCTTATAATATAATTGAGTTGGGCGGTGCTGGTGTGGTAACTCTGAGCTCCTAATTGTTATTTTGACGAGAAAAAAACATTAGCACTTTATAGTAGGTACACGATGCAACGCAAAAATTCAACACGTAGGTACCTAATGCGTCACACAGCAGCAGTCACAAAAGAATACCTATTGTATACACCCCAAGTAGCTCGGGATAAGGGCAAGAAGTAGAAAAAATACTACCTACAAGTGAGTTCATCAAGTTTTATGTATCTACAGAAGTATCTCAGTATCTAGGAGTCGAAGGAATAAAAAGAAATTAAGGTAACCATTTAGTTTTTAGATAATACCAAGATACTTAAATGAATTTGAATGTCAAGGTGGTATATACCACCTTGACATTCGTGAACGACCAAATGGTCGTATAGAGGAATTGTGTCAGAGGCAGGTTGATATCAATTTGAATTAATCACACCACTGCAACTCCTGTACCTAAGTAAGGATCTACAGGAAAGACCAACCACAAAAACATCGAAGCAATAAAAGCTAATGCCTAGCGTCTCGAGGACATGAACAATATTGATAAAATAAATAACAAGACATCATTGTAGGAGAAGAAAATGAAGAAAATGACTGCCTCGTTGGCCGAGTGCGACTGCCGGGCAAGGGGTCTCGGGTTCGAATCCCGGGTCGGGCAAAGTATTACTGGGTTTTAAAAAATTCTCAGTAGTAGCACGGAGTCTGGAAATGTGCCCGGTATATGGCAATAGGCTCACCCCCTATTACATGGGACTCGTAACATAAATAGTGAAAAGTGGGTGTTACATTGTACAGTGGCATTAACTGCCGTAATGTGCACCTCTGCCTACCCCTTCGGGGATAAAAAGGCGTGATGTTATGTTAAGAAAATGAAAGTTTTCACTATTCTCATTGTTTATCGGAAAAGCCGGTAAACGAGCAGGCCGATCACCTGATGGTAAGCAATTTGGAAATTAAGGATTTGAGGATTATTAGGGTTTCAGGGATTGGGGATAATTAGGCCTCCGGTAACCTCACTCACACGACAAAACACCTTTTGGTGGTTAGGAGTTTGAGGATCATTGGGATTCAGGAATTGGGGAGATTGGGGAAGGGGAGGGTAATTGGGCGTCCGGTAACCTCACTCACACGACAAAACACAACGCAAGCGTTGCTTCACGTCGGTTTTCTGTGAGGCCGTGGTATCACTCCGGTCGAGCCGGCCCATTCGTGCCGAAGCATTTCTTATTTTTGATGACGGATAGCTAAAATAGGACAGAAAATAGTTATGAAAATGTAGTGCTAACCATATCTAATTAAATGTCTAAACACAAATTCAAGTACATTATAAGAATTGTAAAATTTGAAGAAGTCAAGACGTGTTTTAAACTTACCTGTACCCCCCTTAACTGCTCTTATAGTCTTAAATAGGTACCTTCCAAAGAATGTACATCTTGATCCATCACTGGATTCAGTAGCATGGGTACTCATTGTTCTTCTTTCAACTTATTTCTATGTAGGTATTCCAAGTCTACACGACACCAAACTATGTGATGAGTCTGCGATAAATACTTCTATTGAAATATTCAAACAAAAGATTAAAATTCAATAAAGTTTAATTCCCTAAATATCTAACTGCTTACACAAAAGCAAGCGATATTAAAAGGTAGGACGTCAATATTCAGACTGACTATACATCAATAAAACTACGTCTCACCACGAACAATTCGAAAGCCGCGACAAAATAAATAACGTTTATAACAAAAAGCGCTCAACACAAGTAAGCAAAAATATTCACCAAATCCTAACTTTGTATCACAAATTCAGTACAACGGAATCCCGCGAAAATTCGTTCATTAAAGCCAACAATGCCTTCAGACGGGTACATACAAATAACCGACCGAGTCCAATTTAAATAACAGGCTCGCAAAGCTGAAAAACAAGCCTTAACCGAAGTTGGGAATAAATTAGCAACCCCCCTTGAACACCCCCTTACCCCAGTGTGTACATTGTGCAAAATATTATTTGCCTTGCCAGACAATAATAGGATCTAATGCCACGCCCTGACATGTTAGCTTTTGGGAGCTCCGCCCAGCGGAATCTCGCCGCGGATTGGTCTACTTTTATCTCTGTCTCTGTCATCGCTGTCTTCCATCTCGTTCCCCCGTGTAGCTTTTCCCTCAACGCCCGAGGGGTAAATGTTATGGTAGGAAACATATACGAGGGTTTTCTAGTACCGCGCTCGCATTGTCATGCTGCTTTCACGAATATTTTTTACGCAACTTTTATTTGAAGATATCTACCTGAATGGAGTTCTAGAATTCGTTTTATGAGATTTTTTTTCAATACGCGAGTCTTTTAACGGATTACGGGATGAGGATGTCTTTGTAAACAGTTTTATTTGTGACGTGTGGGATTCTGTTTGCATTTGAATTGGTTCAGAACTTTGATCTTTTGTTTATGGGGTTTTATCGAACATTTCTTTGTTTTGGACTTGCAGGATAGTATGAATGCAATTAATTAGGTATTCCCTTTATTAAATAGATCGTACTAGTAGGTAGTCTTACGAAATTACTGGTTAAACCAGACGTAAAAATCTGAAACTGTAGGAAAACGGAAATCATTAATCAATCAATCGATAGGTACTTCAATACCAGCACTAACGATAACGTAACGATAAAATGAAATACATCAACCGAAGCAATGGAACTACAACAACCGTTTAACTGAACTAAAAATAAATACCACAACAAAGTCGAATCGATAGACGCGAAGCGGCCTAATAATTATTAGTCGACGGCCTGAAATTCATGCACAAAGCTCCGACCCGCAGTAATAATAACGACAATTGTTGTGTTTAGTGGAACGTAAACGCGGGCCGGGGCGGGGCGGGGCGGGCGCGGGGTGCGCCCGTGGGCGGAGTCCTCGGGGGCAGAGCCTCCGCACTCGGGGGCGAAGTCGCAGTCCGCGCCGCGACACGCGACACAGCGCACCTCTGACATGTGACCGAAAGCATGGAAGATTGTGATCTTGCCCAATACCGCGATATGATCATCGAGGGCGAATTGCCGTTGGACCTGCGACCACCGCCGCGGCTCTACCTGCCGCACTACTTGCGCGACGACCGCGACCCCGACTACCCCCAGGACGACACCTATGTCTCCGTGGATGAAGACACGCCTGAAGTGCCGCCAGCGTCCAGCGACTCGGAGAGGTACGACGCCTCCAGTCCGACGGAATCCAAGCCATCCACGCCAAAGAAGCCGAAGCAGAAATCGTCGTCACAACTCATCAAGCCGCCTTACTCCTACATCGCACTCATTACCATGGCCATTTTGCAGTCGCCACATAAGAAACTAACACTCAGTGGTATCTGTGAGTTTATCATGACTAGGTTCCCGTACTACAGAGAAAAGTTTCCGGCGTGGCAGAATTCCATCAGGCATAATTTGAGTCTGAATGATTGTTTTATAAAAATCCCGAGGGAGCCTGGAAACCCAGGGAAGGGAAATTATTGGACGCTGGATCCTCTGGCGGAAGATATGTTTGACAATGGGAGTTTCCTGAGGAGAAGGAAGCGGTACAAGCGGCCGGCCCCGTCGCTGCAGCACGCGCACGCGGTGGTGGCGATGTTGGCGCGCGAGGCGTACGCTCCGCTGCTGCCGCTGCCGTGCTACCTGCCGCCGACGCCGCTGCTGTCGCTGCCGCGCCCGCCGCCGGCGACGCTGCGGCCGGTGCCGCTGCCGCCGCGGGTCGCGGAGACCACGGAGCCACGAAGTAAGAGATCTCGAAACGGATTCTCAATTGAATCCATCATCGGTTCCCAGGACAGTTCAATGAACTCGGAGCCGAGGAGAAGTGCGTTCTCGCCTCTCCACCAGAGCAATTGTCCGCCGGACGACTGGGCCAGATGAATGTATCTAAACGGGTACGGTTCCAGTCCATCCCCGTTCTAATTCGTCCCGTGCGTCGGACACGTGATCCTCGCCGATTGACTGATGTGTTTCCAATAAGATTGAGGTGTTCGTAAAGTGATATACGCTAAACAATTGTATAAAACTATGTAAATTAAGTACTTGGAACGATAATAATTGCTGAATGTTTAATTTGGAAATTTATTGTTTCATAATTATACATTTTTGCCGCGAAGTGTGTGCGTTGTTTCCAGTTGGCAATAGTGTGCAGTTATTTCATGAAATAATTTTATGAAAATTATCTACAACTTCTTTCTTTATTGAAATGTAAAATATAATTTAATCGTAAATGACGGTTTGAATTTTAATATAAAACAACAGGTTTTTGCAAAAAACGTTAATTTTTTTGTTTGTTTTACAAAATGAGTTACTTAAATGCTTTTTTTTATATCATATTAAAGCACACACGATCATTCTAAACAAATGACAATAGACCGTTGTAACTACTACATTAAAAAAACCAAACAAAAATGTACGATAAAAAATATTTTAAAGTTTTTTTTTGTAATTATATCGACGAAGAGATAGTGATCTATAAATAAGTCTAGTCATTCTATGTACAAAGTAGTGTCGAGTGTATAATGTAAGTATTATCTAAGTCCTAATGTAAATATTATCATTACTATTGTAATTTATGATCTTCAGTCGACATTGAATGCGGTGATGGTGAGAAGAAGAATGGCGCAATGTTAGTATTAAAAAAAACAATAAAAATGCCAAGTCACTCTTAAAAAAAACATTCAAATTTTTCCTAATTCAAAATTGACTACTATTTTTTTTTTATTTTACCATCATTTTATAACAATAGGATTCTATTCTAAATTTAAATGGTTTGACAGTATTTTGTGCCAGTATAATTTTTTATCAATTTCTTTATTCCTATTTTCTTAAGCAGAACAAATGAGCCAAATTAACAACGCCTTCCACCATTTTTAAAGCCGATTGCAATATTTCTTGAAAAAATAACTGGTTTGGTTTCAAAAATGGCCACAAAATGTATCTAAATGTTATAATAAACAGTAGTTATTTTGTGTAAGGTAACAATCATATTTTTAAGGAAGAAATATAAATAATGTGAATTATATTTTTTTTGTTTTCTTTATTATCATTCAACATATGTTCCGCCGTCATCGTTCGTTCATCTGCACTAGTAGAAAACCTTGAAAATTATATGACATAGTAGGATACAAGTGTGAAATTGATGCTTTAATATATTATTATTTATAAAGGACATTACTTACCTAAACTAATTTTTTTTTGGATATAGGTACATATATTGTAAAATGATTATCATAACTTAAAAAAAATCTGCAACGGAGCTTTTACAGTTTTTTATTAGTATTTCGGACTAGGTACGTGTATTACTTACATATTATGTTTACGTTATCTGTGGCAAGCTGGCCACTTGAATAGGGAGACCTTTTTATGTTCTTCTTTTGTTTCGAAAAATATATGAGTGTGTTTCTGAAACAAAATGAGTGTATTTCTGACTAGCATGTTTAATACCCACGATAAATAATTATTGCATTATACCTCTATATTGTAAATATATACCTAACAGTACGTATCTCTAAAAACTTAACTCCATGTACTTGCACTAGGTATATATATTCACATCGCTTTATAGTTTTGCGTACATAGTTGTTACGTATCTATGTATATACCTCTATACATATTTGTACACCTACTTCAGTAACTACTTACTACATATGTCACAAAAATTCATTCTCAACCTGTTTTTCAATTAAACCTGTACCCCGTTACAGTCAAATTAGTCGGAAAGTGAAGTTAAATTGGTAGTAAACACTATAACGAAATATTAACGGAAAAGAAAAACTGAAGACAAGGTCAAGGAAAAAAATCAGACCTTATACTAATACTCTTATTAAAAAATATAACAATATAGGTAAAACATTATCTACTTATCCAACTAAAAATAACTAAGTATGTATTTCATATCTCCAAACAATTTTTATATAAGCCCAGCTTTTAGATTATTCATAGTCAACTTTCAGTTAGTATAAAAATCACTTGAAAATGATCCTGTTTTTTTGCCTTAAATAATTTTGCAGCGAAAGTGAATTTTTATTTTATACACAAACATGTTTATAGGTAGCTAACTGCGTCAAAAAAGGTCTGCGACAATGACTTATAAAACTATGGAAAAAACAACGCAAGAGTTGCTTCACGTCGGTTTTCTGTGAGATCGTGGTATCACTCCGGTCGAGCCGGCCCATTCGTGCCGAAGCATGGCTTCTCACTTATCTTATTATAGAATTTAATTAGATGGTACATTGAACTTCATTAAACTCTTTACCTGTAAGGTTAATTAATGTCCTGTAGTAAGATCTGAGCCTTATGTCACACTCTGGGCACAATTCCAAACTACGAGCTATCGAGTATACTGAATTATTTCAGTGTTTTGTAGTGCACGAAAAGTCGAAAATATTTCGAAGGGATAGCCCTTCGGGGATAAAAGGCGTAATCTTTGCACAGGTGCACATTATGGCGCTTAATGCCACTGTACAATGTAACACCTACTATTCCCTATTTATGTTATGAGTCCCATGTAATAGGGGGTGAGCCTATAGCCATATACCGGGCACATTTCATTTCCAGACTCCGTGCTATTACTTACATTTTTTTAAATCCAGTATAACTTTGCCCGACCCGGATATCGAACGCGAGACCTCTTGCCTGGCAGTCACACAATTACGACCACTCGGCCAACGAGGTAGTCCGAAAATAACTCAAAAATATTTTGCTCCATTTGGAAATCAACCGAACGAAAGCCCTAATTGCATTGTGATCGTTGCAACTAAATGACCAACAAGACCAGTTTAATCTTTAGTAAATAATTCAAAAATTCCATAGTCCAAGGATTTAAAAGTCAAACCACATCGTGTGAGGTGCTCGCCATAGACAAACACTTCAAGTCCCGGGACAGGGAAAGCTCCGGGATTAATGTGCTTATCAGCACGGGGCTGTGATAACGCGAATTACGTCACTAGCTACCAAACACTCCCGGTTGGGTGGTCTCTAGTTCTTATTTAGTTTGGGAAACATTAATTCAGTGTATTTTTAAGTATTTTTGGCGTCTCTTCAACTGGCGTGCTTGTATAACTATGAATGAAAATGTATATAATAGTTTTTGCCTGCACAGTTGGTGCGGTGGCTGGGCAACCGGCTGCCGTGCAACGTGTCGCGGGTTCGATTCCCGCACGGAACAACACTTTGTGTGATCTACAAATTGTTGTTTCGGGTCTGGGTGTCATTGTGTATGCGAACTTGTATGTTTGTAAACGCACCCACGACACAGGAGAAAATCCTAACGGGGGGCAATGTTTAAAATAAATGTGTTTAAGAAATATACCTGCACCCATGTACGTTCTATAATGTTCTTAAAATTAATAAAAATCGCAGGTTACTCACGTGAATGTACTGAGAAAGCTCTACTAAGGTTTGAACCACGAGGGTTCTTCCTCATGAGCAGCGTGCGGGGTCGTGGCGATGACAGTAGGCTGCTCGACACTCGAGAGTTTAATCACGTGAGTAACCCGCGATTTTTAGTTAATTTAGTATGTTTCGCGATAGTTAATATAAATGTAAAGATGAAAATTGCTAAAGGCGGTTACAAATTTATTCAAATTTACACTTTAGGATGGAAACATAAAATTGAAAAAAGTATAAATTTCAGTTCTTTAGAAGTTCAGTAAAATAATTGATTTGTTAAAGTAAAGTAAAACTAATTGTATTTACCAAAGGCAGTTTAAATAGTGACATCTACTAAATGTCCGCTAAGAATATGTAGATTTTGTGTATCACTTGCTTGTACTTAGCATGTAGGATGTGAAGTCTGGTTATTCAGGATTGTGATGTGTATGACAACAGTGACTGAAATTCTAGATTCCGCTTAAATATAGCAAGCATAATTCGTGTTCAGAATTAAACAAAAACTTCAATGATTCTTTGCATTATCCAAAAAGAAAATCCAATAAACATTCAGCAGTTGTGGTGATACGGAAAATAAAGTCATGCAAGATTATATTCTCGCGGTTTTGTATGTACCACAGTAGTATGAAGTCTTATTACGGTGAATATTAATGTTCTTAGTATATTTACATTTACATACATAACATCACGCCTTTTATCCCCGAAGAGGTAGGCAGAGGTGTACCTACATTATGCCACTGACAATGTAACACTTTTCACTATATATGTTATGAGTCCCATGTAATAGGGGGTGAGCCTATTGCCATATACGGGGCACAATTCCAGACTCCATGCTACTACTGAGAATTTATAAAAAACCTAGTAACAATTTACCCGACCCGGGAATCGAACTCGAGACCCCTTGCCCGGTGGTCGCACTTGCGACCACTCGGCCAACGAAGCAGTTATTTATATTTATATTTAATTTAATTAATAGTTGACTATAACCAAGGACTGCTGCTATAATTGTTCCAAATCAAACACAAGACGCAAGTAAAAATATAAATACCTTTCCGTTCCACTTTTGTATTTAATTTTTGGAAATAAATACGAGGTTATTGCTGAATGATTGTCAATTTATTTGATGTTTATTCAGTTTTTGAACATTTAGTAAAGAGACTTGAAACAGTTATATCAACATAAACTATGAATGTATACATTGCTAACGGAATGCTCTATCTGTTTTGTACAAAGTTTAATAAGCTTTATTTATAGGTTATCCTAGTCCACCAGTGGTTCATCAGTTCGTGTCCATGTTCGGAACGACCTTAAACACAAAACTATCACCATATAAGTAGTATTAACTGTGGTAGAGCCATGCTTCGGCACGAATGGGCCGGCTCGACCGGAGTGATACCACGGCCTCACAGAAAACCGACGTGAACCAAAGCTTATGTTGTATTTCGTCGTGTGAGTGAGGTTACCGGAGGCCTAAGTCTAGTCTCCCTAGTCTCCCGAATCCCCGAATCCTCCACAATCCTCAAATTCCCAATTCCCAAAAGACCGGTAACGCACTTGTAACGCCTTGGTGTTTCGGGTGTCCATGGGCGGCGCCGTTCAATTTGTTTGACTTTTTCACCTTTTAAATATCTTACCTCCTTCCTTCGGCAACCCGATAAGTTAAACACGGCTCTGTATCGGCATCAGCCCTACTGTGAGCTCCATCTGTGGTGGTCAGATGACTCTTTTAGGCGCGCTCGGATCACGACGCGCCGTCCCCAGGCCCGTGCTTATGATGGTCGGAGATCATCTCGGGATTACCGACTCCCGGAGTGTCCTTCACGGCAGCTGAGTTGTGAAGACACGGTGGTCCCCTGCTTTACGAAGATAGTTAGAAGATATGAGAGCGATATGGACTATTTTTTCTATATTGGCGACTGTTGAAGCTGTCCCCTGAAGCTAGTAAGATTTGTAAACAGTACGGAGTGAGTGCAATCAGTGCATAATTATGCACTTCTGTCTAACTCTTTCGTGTGATATAAGGATGCATACTGAAAGTCAAATGAAGGTGTTACAAAAGCAAATAAGTTTTCTTACCAATGTTGCCATGTCAAGGAAGTTTAATAAATATTAAACAAACATTTGTTCACCTGTCTCATAACTAGTTATGTGCATTAAATAATTATTGTTACATACATATTTATGTACAGACATTGTACACATCTTTTCGTGTAAATATTAATTTTAAATAAGAAAATGTTAATTTTCTCCAAATAATAAGACATCTGTGTTGATTTAATAAAAATAATAATGTGGTTGTCCTTGAGTATGGACTTGCAATATTGTATAACGACTATCGTAGATATCCATAATTAACTAAAAATTAATCGCGGGCGGACCGCGCACGCTGCTCATGAGGAAGAGCCCTTAAGTGACTCGAAACTAGTAGAGCTTTCTCAGGACTTTCACGCGATTTTAAGTTGAAGTAATATTTTATGTACTTAATATATAAAAGATTTGTGTTGAAGTGTTACATTGTAAATTATGAAGAAACTTGTTCTTCATAATTATACAGTGGCATTAAGTGCCGTAATGTACACCTCTGCCTACCCCTTTGGGGATAAAAGGCGTGATGTTATGCTTTTTGTGTCGAGGACATAATATTTGTCACGACATCGACTCTCCCAATTAGGTAGAGGAGGTCCATAGTCCAGTATTGGACTGTTGATGACATTTGTATTGTGATATTAGATTGTTCTCATACAACTGAACCTACAAACCTAGATAACTAAAGAATTGTATTGTGAACCTGATTGAAAAAGAGTAACCTATGGAGTTTCTCGCTCGTTCTTCTTCATAAGATTCTACACATGGGAATGAGCAAATAGCTTCACTATTAAATATTTTTGTTGACGTACAAAAGTCCCTTCGTGGTCTAATTGAAATTAATGATTTTGACTTAGACTTTGATGACATATTTTGGCATGGCATCGTATGGCTTATGCGTATTAGCTACTCCCGCTCTGCTCGGCTCCTCATCATCATCATCATATCATCAGCCTGTATTCGTCCACTGCTGGACGTAGGCCTCTCCAATGGCACGCCACTGAGCTCGGTCTTCAGCTCTTCTCATCCAACCATTGCCAGCTCGGCTCCTATTGATCATAGTTTTATAGCCTTCCTCAATTAATGGATTATTCAACAGGAGAATTACTGAATTCAAACCAGTAGTTCCTGAGATAAGCGCGTTCTAACAAACAAATTCTTCAGCATTGTGTAATAGTACCTACAGTAAAGTATAATATAGAAGATGTGACGATGATTTCGCTCGATAACATCGTGTATGGCAATAAGTAGGTATCCTACTAATATTATAAATGAGAATGTTTGTATGTTTGTTTGATTGTTAGTCCTTCACGTCAAAACGGTAGAAGGGTTCGAGATGAAATTTAGAACAAGGATTTTTTTTATGGGTGGAAAATTATCGAATGACTGCTCCCGCCTGGGCGAGGCGGAAGGGAGTGTCAGACTCTTACTGACTAAAAACCACCCCGTTCCTTCTCCTGTACGTCGAGCCGGAGCCCCGGTAACCCGTTAGGTTCTCCGCGACTCCGAATCGGCATCAGCCCTGTTGGGCCCCATCCGTGGTGGTCTGATGGCTCTTTGAGGCGCGGGCACAAGGATAGACTATCGTCTGGAATAACATAAATGTAAGCTTTTTATCCTATAAATTACGCAACATATGAAGAAAAAAAACTCTTTTCCCTTCTCACATCGCTATGAAAACCTAGTATGATGTGACCTTACTTATCATTTTATAAATTTTCGAAGTTTATGAGATTGCAACGTGACATTTCGCAACAGACAAACATAACACAGAACGTCGTAAATAAAACTAGCCACAGTTTCGTGGTGTATGAAAAAACAAACAGTTGAAGTTTGTTTAGAGATGTGCGTACTGGTGAGTGGACAAGTGTTAATGATCGTATTAAATGTTGTGACATTCCAAGGTCTAAGGATTGTCATGTGACGTAACAATAAAGTATCTATGAGCTTACGATTTCAGAGTTAAATATATGCATAACTAATAATAATATATGTTTTTTTCCATTTTCCCTTATCAGACAACAAAAACCTTCCACAAAAATCTTTAGCTTGCGGTGTGAAAATTTGACATTTTTTTGTATATGCTGTACGACATGTGTCTAAATAAATTAAATAGGTGGTAATACGTCTTCTAAGCAGATTTGATTGAAATGATACTAGTGCATGGTTCTCAAAAAAGAAGTCAATTATTTAACAGTGAGAGATGCACCTCTAGTGAACGTCTGCAATATCCATATTGCAGACGTCTAAAAGATAGAGTAAGACATACCTACAACTCGACAAAGAAATAGGCAAATAGGTAATAAACATAACATAACATCACGCCTTTTATCCCCGAAGGGGTAGACACACAGAAGTAACACCCACTTTTCACTATTTATATTATGAGTCCCATGTAATAGGGGGTGAGCCTATCGCCATATACCGGGCACATTTCCAGAAACCGTGCTACTACAGAGAATTTTTTTTAAAAAAAAGCCAGTAATACTTTGCCCGACCCGGGAATCGAACCCGAGACCCCTTGCCCGGCAGTCGCACTTGCGACTACTCGGCCAACGACGCAGTCGGTATAGGTAATAAAACAATTGTACCTCTATATACCAAACCACCATCACTCTCGACTGTACAATACGCAATGCGAGTAATTTAATGTTAAGTAAACAAAGCAATGTTCTCGTTTGAAAAACATTGTGACACTTCGTGACATCTCGTCTAGTTTTGATAAAAGTAGTTCTTATGTCGCAGTGTATTCGTAAAGAACGATTTTTGTTCTACTTACTATTTTCTTTATGCTATCATCGCTACTGGTAGTATTAAAGGTTACGGTTTGGTCTTTGATGGTATCTAGGTGGTAACCATATCATGTTTTATATTATTTTCAAGAACTGCTGAATATTTTTAAGTGTGGGAGAGCCATGCTTCGGCACGAATGGGCCGGCTCGACCGGAGTGATACCACGGCCTCAGAGAGAACCGACGTGAAGCAACGCTTGCGTTGTGTTTCGTCGTGTGAGTGAGGTTACAGGAGGCCCAATTACCTTCCCCTTCCCCAATCTCCCCAATCCCTGAATCCCCAACGATCCTCCAACTCCTAATCCCCAAAATGTCGATGACGCAATTGTAACGCCTCTGGTGTTACAGGTGTCCATGGGCGACGCCGATTGCTTACCATCAGGTGATCCGTCTGCTCGTTTACCGGCTTATGCCATAATAAAAAAATAATAAAAAATTATGGGCTTTCCTCTTGTTTACCTCACTTACTTTTTATTTATATAGGTATTTAGTTTTCTTCTTCCATTTCACATAATTATCCAAACATTGGCCACTATTTGATGTTTTAACGGGATATCCGACAAGTGAACAGATACCTAACTAGATTGTCTGATGGTTAGGTCTTACAGGAACTGCTAATAAATAGAACTATTTATTAGAGTTTGTATTTCTTTAAAGTGCTCCCACACAGCATTTATATAAAGTTAGACTTAACATTTGTTTTTAAACAAATTATAACAAAAGTGTGGGAGAGCCATGCTTCGGCCGTGGGCCTCTACCGGAGCGATACCACGGCCTCATAGAAAACCGACGTGAAGCAACGCTTGCGATGTGTTTCGTCGTGTGAGTTAGGTTACCGGAGGCCCAATTACCCTCCCCTTCCCCAATCTCCCCAATCCCTGAATCCCCAACGATCCTCAAACTCCTAATCCCCAAAAGGCCGGTAACGCACTTGTAACGCCTCTGGTGTTCCAGGTGTCCATGGGCGACGCCGATTGCTTACCATCAGGTGATCCGTCTGCTCGTTTACCGGCTTATGCAATAAAAAAAAAACAAAAGTTGGAGTAGAAACTTGTCATGTGTAGAATATATTACACGCTATTATAAATGTTATAGTGTTACACAATGTGGTATAACGTTATATAGATGCTGTGTGAGAGCGCCTTTAACGGCTTTAACGGTATGATATTAACCCTTTGAGTACCGTCATTATAGACACAATTAAACGATTACAACGACACGAACTACCAACAATAACATTATGACACCAACTACGGACAGTCGCACATAGACGAGTACGGCAGGGTAGTGAACAAGAAGCCGCGCAGAACAAGGTGTGTGGATACCGGTGTCCTCGAGGTGTTTGACAGTTTAAGACCCAAGTGAATGGTTGTTTATAGACAGGAGTTCAAATGCGTTGACGACCTTAACTCATCCTTATTTTAAAACTTTGCCAGCAACATAACACTCATTACACACGAATGTTATAAAAACAATGTAAAACAGCATGTTTGGTGCGATTACTTAATTTATGAGTTTACCTGTACTTTGTTATCGTGAGTTTTTCGTAATACTGTGCTACAGAGCAATGGCTGATAAGTGATTACTGATTTCGAGATCGACATGCGATGTAAAGGGATTTTTACCTGTAATTTTTGTAATGTATTTAGGTATATTATTGCATCAAATTCAGGCGGACCTTTGGGGTTACGGGTGCGTAGAGTGGGGACTCTAGGGGCAACCACCCTGTGGTTTCAGGAAAGACGGTGGCACAGTGGTCAAGTGCCGCCGTACACAGCAAAGCTTAAAGGAGACACCCGTCTCCCTAGCGATGTGTCGTAACAGGCGTGGAGGCTCCGGAGCAGGTCTCTTTTAGAGGACCCGGTGCCTCATACAGGTGTTGAGGGTGGCCATCGGGGTGGTTTTAGTGAGGTAAAAATCCCACACTCCCTAGTCTTTTATCCCCAAAAAGGCTATGTGCCTTTTGAAGGTTTCCCCCGTCATCAAAACAAAGGTATAGAGGATACCAATTTAGAAGTGAACCGTCAAAGCCTATTGTTAATTATGATAACTTAGAGTACTAAATTGTAGTACATTATTTATATGTGGGAGAGCCATGCTTCGGCACGAATGGGCCGGCTCGACCGGAGTGATACCACGACCTCACAGAAAACCGACGTGAAGCAACGCTTGCATTGTGTTTCGTCGTGTGAGTGAGGTTACCGGAGGCCCAATAAACCTCCCCCCCTTTCTAATCCCTGAATCCCCATCAATCTTCAAATTCCTTATCCCCAAATATAACGATAATTAATAACGATAATCCATTCGTTTCTCTTTTTAAAAAAAATATGTTCTACAATGTCTCTGATACATATTCCAATACTGTACGTACATACATCAATAATGCAACTGTTGAAAAAGATAATCTACAATATCTGTTCTCTTTACATTTTACACTCTTAGAAGAAGTCAAAGTTAAACCCGTGCTGCGATAGAATGCTTTCTACTGTGATCGGCAAGGCAACGAACTCGTGGTGCTGTGGTTACAGGTGCTCTTATTCCGACCATAATGACTTAACAAAATTGAAATGAAGACGTGCCTAATTCGTTAACAATAAGTTTGTTTAATCACTACACGTAAAAGTTTCGTGAAATAAAGTAAATGTTTGAACTACTTAGAGGTATAATGAAAGTGTAGGTTTTAATAAAGAAAGAATTGATATATTTTTGTTTGTTTGTTGGTTTGTTGCTAGTTACGCTTTTCTTTAACTAATAAATCGATTACAAACTGTGAATAGTGTTTTTGGACAGTTCTTCGTAACTCCTCCCCAGTAGGTGATAGCGTAACAATAATGTAGACTACATATTAACCCCATCTAACTATTAGTAATATTCATGCAAAATGTGAAGTGCAGTTCTTTTTGAATTTTTTCCGGACATACATACAGACAAACAGATAAAATTCCTATAAACCATATTTTTTAGGCTTCGGTATCGGAGACACCACCTCAAGTATTATTTAAAAAAAAATTCAATGTACTGTTTTGTATTTCCTATTATATGTATATTTAGATTTGTATCTTCAAACACTCTAACATTGGATAGTTCCTATTCCGATGTTCTCACACGACCGGAACGTAATATAGGGGTAGATACACTTTTTACATTCCACACAAGAAAAATCCTGCGGCCGCAGGTGTTATCTAACAGAAATATTCTGAACACATCTAGTGTTAGTATAGTGTTTGTATTTGTTGAATTGTAAGATGGACGCTGATGTGAGCATCACAATTTTAAAAAATAATGGTCTATTACCATAGTGTGACGGATATATTTAAATAACTTTTATGCTGATCCATGAAGTACGGCGCTGACTGCTTACTGTCAGGTGTAGGCTACATACAGCCGAAACGGCGAAACCACAGAAAGACACCAGTATTAATACGTCTTTACCAATATCTTCATGGGCGCCGCCATTATTGATATAAATTAAATTTAACTCAAGGACACATATGTTGCAGAAAATGCACGATGACTTGGGTAAAAGTGTATGAAACAATACCAGACCAAACTAGTTTATAACAATATAATTTTAAGGTTGATTTTCTTTAAACGTATTTTGGAAATATGTTCAGGTGCTATTTTAATATCTTTTGTATGTTATTTTCCTTGTAAGATGCGCGGTTGTTAGTTGCACGTAACGGGGTCCTAATAAAATTCCCCAAATCTATTTTAAGATAGGTGAGACCCCACTATTATAGTTTTCGTCTTACTTACGTAACTGTTTGACGAGGAACTCGACTAGTTTCAAGCCTCGCCAGGGGATTATATTCATTAGCGGCATTCTACAAAATGCGACTATTTTTAAGGGGGGAAAATCATCGTTTGACTGCTCACGCGTGCGTGAGGGGGAGTGTCAGACTCTTGCTCACTAAAAACCACCCCGTTCCTTCTCCTGCGCTTCGAGCCAGAGCCCCGGTTACTCGTTAGGTTCTCCACGACTTCGAATCGGCATCAGCTCTGTTGGGCCCCCTCCGTGGTGGTCTGAAGGCTCTTTGAGGCGCGCGCGGAATGCGACGCGCCGGACGTTCGGGTCTGTTTCTGGTCGGACGGCTAGCCGCCCATGCTCGCTGTCCGAAGGCCCGCGCTTACGGTGGGCGGAGATCGTCCTGCGACTGCGGCGACTGTAGCGCTGCTACCTAAATATCGGTCAGTATCTACAGTTAGTATCCAATCTAATAAACTACTATTGATGTTCTTACCATTTACAGAATACTATTTTGGATTCGAAGTAATATATTATGTTTATAACATAATATACATAACATAACAACCTTTTATCCCCGGGTAGGAAGAGGTGCACATTACGGCATTTAATGCCACTGTACAATGTAACTTTTCCCTATTACCCCCAGTTTTCACTATTTATGTTATGAGTCCGATGTAATAGGGGGTGAGCCTATTGCCATGTACCGGGCACAATTCCAGACTCCGTGGCACTACTGAGAATTTTTAAAAACTCGGATGTAGGTAATGCCCGATCCGGGAATCGAACCCGAGACCCCTTGCTGGCAGTCGCACTTGCAACCACTCGGCCAACGAGGCATTTATCTAACGAACATAACTGTAATACTAAGACGCCACTTAATTTTAAGTATAATTCTGTCTCTACAAATTCTATGTAAAATGACAGAGATGGAACGATATTTAAGTACAATTTAAAATTGAGTACCCTTTCAGTATTCGGGCGTAAGACATTACCAACACAATCTACATGAAGTGTGGAGAGTCATGCTTCGGCACGAATGGGACGGCTCGACTGGAGTGATACCACGGCCTCACAGAAAACCGACGTGAAGCAACGCTTGCGTTGTGTTTCGTCGTGTGAGTGAGGTTACCGGAGGCCCAATTACCCTCCCCTTCCCCAATCTCCCCAATTCCTGAATCCCCAACGATCCTCAAACTCCTAATCACCAAAAGGCCGATAACGCACTTGTAACGCCTCTGGTGTTCCAGGTGTCCATGAGCGACGCCGATTGCTTACCATCAGGTGATCCGTCTGCTCGTTTGCCGGCTTATGCCATAAAAAAACATACAATACCACGTGAAAGACATAGTAACAAAATATACAAAAGATATAGTTTCAAAAGATTCCACTGCAGTAATTTCACGTCTCTTTGCAATAGCTATAGAGGTACAAATACTGCTATCATGCCGTACCTAAGTATATATATATATATATATATACACTATACAAACAGAACATAGTATAATTATTATTGTTGTTACAATGTAGCTAATGTCTGTTGTCTTAACGCATAAGTATGGCAAATATTTATTGAATAAACAACAGAGAAATTAATTTGTTTGTCTAGTTCTCTTTGTATTTCTAACTAGATTCAGATTTGTGACTTCGTCTGTGTAGAATTTAGAAAGAAAGAAAAAAAAATATTTCGCGCCAAAAAACTAGTGACATGTATAAATAACTCATTGTATTAGTAGGTACTGATAGATACATGTTCATGTCCCAAGTCTGTCGTGCAATGGGGCCAGTTCAGCATGTGCAAGACAGGGCCTCGCGCTGGTATTCTACTGGCCTCTTAAGTGACTCGATTTAGAAGATTGGCCTTGAGTGCATGGGGATTATATAGGACATTTGTTTAAAAAATACCTTTTAAATAATTCTTTTATAAATTACGTTTAGAAAAACCGACCTTTTCGATTAACTAGGTTATTCAGGCAGATGCATACATAATGTTTCATTGGCTTTAGGGCACACGATCAACAAGACTAGACACTTATTAAGTCGCAGAGAACCCAACGGGTTACCGGTGCTCCGGCTCGAAGCGCAGGAGAAAGAACGGAGTGGTTTTTAGTCAGTAAGAGTCTGACACTCCCTCTCGCCTCACCCAGGCGGTAGCAGTCATTCGATGATTTCCCCCCCTTAAAAAAAGACACTTATTAAGATTTAACTATATTTACCAAAACTATAAAACAATTGTATTAAAACTGTTGTGAGAATTACAAATTATTTATTATGTTTTTGGCTTACAACTTAGTAGCAGCGAGACAGTTGCCGCGTCGTGGGTTGCGGAATACTGCTCATGAATATGAGCCTCTAGCATGGCTTGAAACTAGTCGAGTGTCTCATCAAACAGTCACGAGAGTAAGCTGAAAACATAATAACCTATATATATATATATAAATGAATCCCTTTTCCCTTAGTCACGTAATTCTTTTTATATGGTATTTGTTATTATTAGGAGAAGGTTCTTAAGATAAAAAAAGTAAATACTATGAGTAAGGTAGAAAACGAACGAGAATTTCGCGTAAGAAGTCGTGGGCAGAATCTATAGTTAACTGTAAAACATTGATGTTCACACTAAACAATCGACAATCATAACAAATTCTATAAATAATCACAAGACAACTAAGGCCAGTACAAATCAACAATTAAATTGAACAATATTAGTATCCGTGCACCTAACAATGTAAGCGACCTTCAAATATATAACAAAGTGTATATTATATATTACTATATGTTATATAATATAGAGGTAAGTACAACAAATATTATCACAGTACGAGTTTATTTAAACCAGTCAATTGTTTTGCTAATGTATGTAAAGTACTGTTTATTTGAAGTCTTACAATAACATAGCATTGTCATAACATGTATTATGTCCTGAAGTAGAAAAAACAACATCCTATTTTCACCAGTTATATCATAGACCTGGGTTGTCCAAACTATATACCGTCGCGGGCTAGTTAAATTTCTTACAAAAGCTGGATGGGGATGGCCAGAAAAATATTATCAATTGGATAGTTTCCATGGTATCAACATTAAACATCTAATTAGTCCGTCATATAGATAATGAAAAAATAAAAGACACGTATTTTTTTATATTCTCGTATCAAGTTGCAATACTTAGTCAAAATGGAGCTTAGTTTAGGAGTGGGAGGTCGTTACGTCATAACGTGCTACAAAATGTGGCACGCTGTGACGTTGCACACGATATTTCAAATTAATATATCGTCGAAAGTATTAAATTTTGTGAGAAAAGAAAAAACAGGACATTAAAATAAAATTTAGGAAACTACCATATTGTATAATGACGTTTAACATTGTATTCTTTACTAACAGATTAAACTTGTATACAAATAATACACTGAATTTAATTATTGTTGTTGCACATAAGTGGAAGATATTGAGATTGAAATGTGTGTCGGGTATTTGTCGGGGTGTTATTCGGGTCGGTGTATTTGTTTGGTCAGCCCTATCATAGACAACTCACACAACAGTCACAGGAGGCCAAGTATATAATCCTAGACTAACCAAAACACATTATTTACTGTCTTTAAGGTTATTTTCTTTTTCGATCTCTTTGACTGGATTTTAGTATTACATTGTGATTGCATAATGAAACCAATAAAACTATGTAACTAGAGAATTTTATTGTAAACCTGATGGAAAAGAGAATTGAATTTCTTGCTCGTTCTTTTCCATAGGAGTCTACACCTTGGAATGAGCAAAGAGCTTCACTTTTAAATTATTTTATTGACGTTCACAAGTGCCTTCCTGGTCTAATTGAAATAAATGATTTTGACTTTGACTCTGAATCTTTGTATTCATTAGCTTCAGAAACTTCACAAATAATAGAAAAATCTCTTATCATTGCAAATCTTACTTTTTAGGGAGCAACATAGACTATATTGCACCTGATTTTTTACAGGGTAGACCTACTATGCACATTCGCGTTAAGAATGCAGTAAGTCATCATTGTCCGTACGCTTAGCCCCGTTCCCTAAAATGTATTTTTATATTCATTAAACTTAATTTTTAAAATATTCATACTTTGTTTGAATTTCACACCACTGTGAATACACCTTTATCTTACAGTTGCACTGATGAATCACTGCATTCGTAACGCGAACAAATTATAGAGAAAAATTATCTAAATCCCACACGAGTGAAGTTGTCACTGTCGTGTAAAGGTGTCTTCTAAAATTAAATAATCGGGACCTATTTGGAGATATTTTTTTCAATTTCAATCAAAGAATGTTGCAAGCTTAGAAAACTTACAATAAAAATGGCGATTGTGTTTTTTTATATTCTCACAAACTATCAATTTAATAACTTTTTTTATTTGATGGGCCGACGTTTGACCACTATCTCGTCTGGTGGTAAGATGATGCGGTCTACGATGGAGCACGTCGTCCCATAAGTAACCTATTCACTCGGGCTTTGAAGACACCAACTGAATATCCGAAAGTATAGTTCCTTTTTCCGTATTTAAGTTTTTTTTAACCACATTATGAAAGTAAGGATGACACCTAAAAGGGCTCCCTACTGTTTCATACACATTTATTGTAGTGTAAACCATTTGAATTACAAAGTTAACGCAATGCGCGCACAATTTCATCTCTGTGGCTTGCTTGGTACAATGTGCGAAGTGAATTGTTCGGAGTTTAAAATGATTTTGGAATTGGTTGCAGATGTGATTGTTTAATTTGAGGTTTCTACCTACCTGGGCGCAAAAAGATGAACTAGATATTTATAGATGTAAATATTAAACAATTGACTAACTAACAATTATGAGTTACTCACGTAAATATATTAAGAAAAACTTTACCTACTACAGCAACGAAACAACTCCTGTACCATAAAACTAGATATAGGTACGCAAACAACCATTAACTACAAATCCTCACAGAGTAACACACACATGTATCCTACCTACTGCCACATCTACAAAAGCCCCTATACTTAAAAATTACGCCATAACAAAAGTATCTACATATTATGACGTGTGCACTCAAGTGGGCATCAATTGTGCCCGCCGGGGCCCGATTGTGCCCGTTTGTGCCCAAATGGGCGAATTGTACTCGACCACATGTACAATATCTTATTGAATTTGTTATTTGAAGATGTTTTTTTCAACACTTGAATATGTGAGTACGTATTCAGTGTAGCTTCTGTATTTAATGTGGATATAATAATGGGACAAGTTGTATAATGATTTGTGTTTGGTCTGATTTTGATTTTACTTTTTTTTCGCTCGGTTGATTTTATTTATGTTATTTTACTTTTGGCCGTGGTCGTCCCACTGCATGGCAAAGGCATGCCTGCCCTCGTTCCACTCGTTTCTTCTTAGCTTTCTGTGGCCAATCCTTTTCATAGGCGTCATGTTCATCTCGCAATCTCCTTCTGGGCCTACCACGACGTCTATTGACGTTGAGTGGGTTCCACTCAGTAGTAAGTTTTGCCCACCGCTCGTCTGATATGCGGCAGACATGACCAGCCCAGTTCCACTTTATGATTTACCTACAATAAAATTGCGATGTATGTATGGGAAACATACTTACAATTATTTTTCAATGGGTAGTTTATAAAAAGTGTGATAATGGTTGGATTTCGCAGGTTGCTCCTGAATACAGGTCGATATCAATTACTGATTTCTGTCTCCATAACATTGGGATAGGCCTATCTTTAGCAGTGGATATCTTGGGGCTATTTTAGCCTGATATCTCAAAATCAATTAGGGGTTGGGTAAAGTATTATTCAGGTTAATTTTATTTATCAATAAGTGAAGAAAAACGTGATGATTAATAGGCTCACACCCTATTACATGGGACTCATAAAATTAATAGTGGAACTGAAAAGTGGGTGTTACATTGTACATAGCATTGAGTGAGTTCCGTAATTTACACCTCTGCCTATCCCTTCGAGGACAAACCGCGTGATGTTATGTTATGTAATGCCAAACTCTTTAGGAAAAAAACGATATCAAATAAATAAGTACGATTTCGTATGTAAAACAAGTATTTTTCAACAAATATATTGAATTTATTGTCAGCAAATTGTTTTCCGAAAGTCCCTTGAAGGGATGTTTATTAGATTTACCGAAGGGCCGACATCCCTTCTTTTATAATCCATATATTGTGTTCTATGTCTTTACATAGAAAAATCAATCTCACCATGTAAAGACATGGTGAGATTGATTTTTCGATATCTCTATGTAAACCTATGTACTCATATATCGACATATATAATAATATCATATCGCCTCTTAAGTAAGTCATTTATAGACATGTAAAAAAGTTTTTTTTCTTTGTACAGAATTTTAATTGATTGGTTAAGCTAGTATTGAACACAAAGTGCCAAGTTAGGCACATATTTATTCTACTTACGAAATAATAAGTTGAAAAAAAAATATCTCCTTAATAAGTATCGCATGTGTGGGGAGAGTTTTTTGGTACTGTATAAATGATGATGCTGATTAAAGGTACTGGTTTATTCGACGGAAGCTAGGTGTGCCTTTACAAATATACGGCGCGCAACGCGTACAGTGCTCACAGCTAATCGAGTGGAAAAGAACGGGCCGCGATCCTCGTCCTCGTATATGTTGATCCCCGCGCAGCGCTGTCCCCCCTCTGATGCCACCGCCAGTGCCGCCTCCATCGACGTCATCGAGATGTCCGAGACGTTTCCGAACAGCATGAATACCGTAGCTTTATTAACTAAAATCTTACTTGATTATTTTAATTCCTACTAAGGAGGTATGCATAATATGACAACTCTGAAGGAATACATGCTATCATAGTAATTTATGTGACCTTGCGTAGCAATAAGTTACAGCGAAGCTACGCCGTAGCAGTATCGTATCGTAGCAGTATCGTATCGTATCGTAGCAGTATCGTATCATATCGTAGCAGTATCGTATCGTATCATAGCAGTATCGTATCGTATCGTAGCAGTATCGTATCATATCGTAGCAGTATCGTATCAGATCGTAGCAGTATCGTATCGTATCGTAGCAGTTAATACAAGATTGTTTAAACATTGGCGCCAATTATAGTTTGCATCTATATAATAACATGTAACTTAAATAACGCACATCCTGTAAATAGTTAGTTCGGAATCGTTAACTGAGTCGATTTATATAATTTTTTGTATAGGTAATTTTTTATCCCAAAAATAATTGAAACTACGGAAATTATTGTCATATTAACCCTGTATTCCAGGCGGGAGCAGTCATTCGATGATTTTCACCCCTTAAAAAAACCCTGTATTGTTAAAACAAATCGAAATGGACCATAAGTCAAAGCAATAAGACTTTTAAACTCGCAGTTTTATTTGTATTCATACAAATTCTGTCATTCAATACAAAATAAAGAAAAATAAACCATATGACAAGACCAGTAAGGATGCATATACATGTTAAATTAAACATTTAGTGTATGTATTATGATTATAACATAATATTTCAATTGGGGTGTTTGAGGGTGTGCGTTAATTACGTTACATGTTGTATATTCAAAATAGGATATAATCACTTCTCAACTTTTTTTCTTGCCTTGCCAGTGTATCATGCATTAAGTCACGCTATTGCCTTGATCAGCAACAGTGCGATCAATTCAGCCTAATAAAAAACAAGTGCATAACTAATAAAACCGACTTGAAAATTGAATAAAGATATTAAAATCCAATTTATTATTCAAATGAGTTGAACGGAATGATTAAGTGCAAGCCACCTAGTGTCTGCTGACACTCCCTACAAATATTACATTCAAAATTAAGAGTCCTGTGCACGTCTAGATGAATTAAACGAATCTTACTTACCCCCTTATTCACTCAGGCAGAAACCAAACAAAAATAAACCCTACCAACAAGAATTTAAAGTATAAATTTCCACGATAAAAACACTGACAATGGGTGTACGTTTGATCGCGGTATTATCCTCACAATAGTGTTCCGCATTGAAGCTACGTTGACAAATTGTTGTCGGTGCATTTTCAACTTTATTGGTGTTTGAATACGGTTGTTTTTGACGGTGGTTGGGTGATAATATCGCTGCGGGGGTCGAAAAATCCAGCCCTTGATAGTGACGCCCCGTGAAGTAAGCTATGATCTGTTCGTATGCTGAAATGTAGCTGGCAAACATTTTAAATTTGGTATTGTTTGAAAATACTGGCTGACATTTTTTGAACTATCTGAGTCAGAAACAGTCGCTTTTTTAATGGTTGATTGGCTATCATGATTAATTTGATACGAATTTTTATTTCCTTGATTTCTAAACTTTATCTAAAATCTGGAGAAATCTTAAGAATATGGTTATCACCTATAATAATATAACTACAGTAAAATTATTAGGTAATACTTTGACCATGATTACAGCTAATTCGTTTTTTTTTATGGAATAGGAAGCAAACGAGCATACGGCTCACCTGATGGTTAGCGCCGCCCGTGGACATCCGCAACACCAGAGGAGCCACAGGTGCCTTTACAAAAGGAGTACGCTCTTTTCTTGAAGGTTTGAAGGTCGTATCGGTTCGGAAATACCGCCGACGACAGATCATTCCAAAGTTTTGCTGTGCGAGGCAGGAAGCTACGTGAGAAGCGCACAGTTGTGGCCTGCCAACCATCTATATGATGGGGATGCATATGCTGTCGTGAGAGTACATAGCACAACCATTTTTTGCCATGATGGCTTTACTTTCTAATAGGTACTACGAAGACACTAAAAACGTGAGTGCTCAATGTTATACTAATAATAATATTAGAAAAATAACTTATTAAACAACGTCACCGTACTTACATACCTAAAGGTGATATCAAACGATTTATTTTTGTCTTTCAATCGGCATCGTCACTCAAAATGATACGACTGAATATGAGAATGACAAGTGTGCAGAATAGATTCATTAGTGAGCCGCTCCAACGATGTTGGATTTTGGCTGTCGGCATCATGAACAAAAAATGAACTGTCTGCATACAGAGTAATCGTTCACTCAGATTTGATTAGATGATCACAAATTAAACTGCTTCCGAGACGCATGACATCACTCGATGACATATATAATGCTTACCCTGTGTTTCGTCGTGTGAGTGAGTTTACCAGAGGCCCAATTCCTTCTCCTCCTTTTCCCAATCCCTGAATCCCCAACAATCCTTAAATCCCTAATCCCAAAAGACCGGTAACGCACTTGTAACGCCTTCAGTGTTCCAGGTGTACATCGGCAACGTTGATTGCTTACCATCAGGTGATCCGCCTGCCCGATTACCGGTTTATCCCAAAAGAAAAATTAATGAATGTCCATTTCATTGTCATTTCACTAAAGTCGTCTAAACATGGAATGAAAGATAAATTAAACATTCACTCGAGTGTCTGATATCACCTTTTTAAGAAGCAGAAACAATCACAACGCACTAATACAAAGCACCAACCAACACAAAACCAGATACTCCCAAAACTTCCGAATTCTAAACTTGCACAGCAACACAGATTAGTGCCTATGAATAGAAGTAATGAAATAAATATTATGCCGGTGGGGCAAATTGTGACGGATGGACGAACAAACCCTCAATTTGACGCTGCCCAGCCTTTTCGCAAAACACCCGATTGTGTACAATTAAGTAGCGTGAATTATTTGAACGTATATTGGTCGGAAAGTTTTACAGCTACTACCGGTAGTCTTTAGCTAAGCTTTGTCATGTGTTGGGGTTTCGTTTTGTATAACGTGGTTTTGGAGAGAATGTAACTGATAGTTAGGTTTTTTTTATAAAAAAATATACAGATGTTTTATTTTTTATCCGACTGTAAGAAGGCAATTGTTTTTAAACAGTACTTTTGTAGTTATAGTCTACTATAACTACAAAAGTACTGTATTGCAAAAAATATGAATAATTTCTAAATTATTCATATTTTTTGCAATATCGAAAAGTAGTTTTCATTAAAATATTTATAACTAATCCACTAAAATTCGCGAGATACTCACGTGAATAATCCGTTAGTTTAGCCAGCTTAGTTAATTTAGTATGTCTCGCGATAGTTATTATAAAAACATTCAAGTGGTATGATCATAATTGCGATTAGTCTGTGATTTGCTGTGCCAACATGCTTGTTCAGTGTAGAAATAACCTTTTTAAAAATTGCACTCGGCCAACACCATAATAATACGCCATTTTAACGTTTATGGGACACTTGATTAGACCTTCCTTTAAAATACGGCAGTATAATGGTTCATAACGATCGAGATTTTTATATAGGTAAATACCACGACTACGTACGATTTACGTAATTTGCAATAGGTTGTATTAAATATTACGGAGTTTGGGATAGTGCTGGACTGCCCTTTGGGGAATAGAAGGCGGGATGTTGATACTATTTACCGATTAAAAATGGCTCCCCCATATTACAGCTCAACCCTAAACCGTCATTTAAATCTTATTTGTAGTTTTTAGTTTACAAAGTCAATAGTTTAGCAGTTTTTGGGGACGTCGAATTGCAATTAGAGTAATCCTGTGAGAATTGCACTTGTGTTCAGATTATTATAGGGTTAAGTGAAATCTTTTCGCTTTTAAAGTGTGTTAAATATTTAGGAAAATGCCGTATGACATAATGTCGAGTGTAGGTTAAATCATCATTGAACTTAAAGTTTCAAGAATAGTAGGAAATCTGAAATTCTGCCCGGTATATGGCAATAGGCTCACCTCCTATTACATGGGACTCATAACGTACAGAAAAGTGGGTGTTACATTGTACAGTGGCATTAAGTGTCGTATTATGTAGCTCTACCTAACCCTTTGAGGATAAAAGGCGTGATGTTATATGTAATGTCGAGTTTTAATTTTTCAAAGGTGTTGGTAGAGTGTTTATTTTCAATATATCTAACATTTGCTTTTCAGCACCAGTTACTTTGAGGTGTCAAACCAAAATTGCATGTACCTATGCGGTATAATAGGGTAGTTTCCTAAATTTTATTTTAATGTCCGTCTGATAGATTATTTTAAAATATTAGACACGTACTTTTTCATTTCTCACAAAATTAAATGCTTTCATCGATATATTGATTTGAAATGTCGTGTGACGTTACAGCGTGCAACAAAATGTAGCACGTTGTGACAACGTAACGACCTCCCACTTCTAAACTTAATAATAATAATAATAAGCCCGCAGGGCACCTTGAGGCGAGGTGACGGGCATTAGCGATCCCGCGGGCTACCATCATCCCGAGTGCTCCAGGGAGAAGTCACCGTTCTTTCTTCTCCGGCTTGCCTTAATTGGCTGGCTGGAGTGAACGATGACAAGGAACAGGTCTCCCACCTCTGGCTTGCCTTCATTGGCCGTCCAGAGTGGAGTCGCGAGAGCAGTGATCCTGCTCGGAGGGTAAGAAACTATTCGTAAGTCGCGAGTGGGCCAGGGATGCAGGAGGCTTCGGCTGGAGCAGATGATCTGAGTAGAAAGCGGTGGTAGTTTCTTAACCCTTCAGCCACTCACATTCTCGTTGCCCCTCTGTTGCTATATCTAGCAACCATTCCCGGGGCCCGGTCGGTGAGTTGGCGAGTCTCCGCCTGCCATTTTTACGTGTAAAAATTACATTGTTTCGGCAGGTGCCATATTCATCCATAGTTTCCAATTACCAGTCCACAGCAACCCATCCATAGCCCTACCTTTTTTTTCCATTATTTACAATAGTCCTACACTAACCGGGGACTGTCCTTGGGTGCATTTCCATAGTGCATACAGGGATAGTCGCCGGTTTGTGTCTCCATTACATTTAGATTAAAGTTGTCTAAAGGGCCTCTGCGCAGTTGGCTTCGGCCCCTCGTACGCCTCCCAAATGACCGGGACCCTGTGGTCCCGTGAATGGTAAAGACATACATAATAATAATAATAAGTTTATTTCAGACTCTAGATGATATGTCCATAGGTTTGTTAGTAATGGTGTGTTAGTAACGAAGAGTGCTTAAATAATTAGGTTAGTATTGTTAGTTATTACAATCTTATATTTGTATTATTAATGACTGTGGCCACCCAGTGTCTCTGCAAGGGACAGTCCGGTCTGGCAGCAATCATCTTCAAAATGCTGTTGTCACTACCATGCAGGTGCCGCAGTAGGGAGGCCGCTTTCTTACGCATGATGGCGTGGAAATCATCTGTGCGAGCCTCTGCGAACATTCCCGACGCGCTACAGCGCCATGGCAGTCCCAACAGCATCCTGAAGGCATTATTGAATTGGACACGCAGGGCACCGTAAGCTCGCCGCGTGTATGACACCCACAGGCCACTCGTGTAAAACGATTGACAGAACGCCTTGAAAAGGGTTACTTTGACGGTATTAGTACAACGAGCGAACCTGCGGACTAGCATATTGCTTCTCACAGACAATGCCCTGCGCTCCCTCTCAATATCACCATCGTCCCTTAAGTCACTTGTAACAACGTGGCCAAGATACTTAAAACAGCTAACAATTTTTAATGCCACTCCGTTGAGACTTACGGGTGGAACACTGCGTGGTTGTTGCTTGGGTGCTTCAAATACGAGGAGCTCACTCTTCCTCGAGTTATATATCAAGCCGTGTTCCTCCGCATAGGCCTCGCAGATTGACAGCAGCTTTTTCAACCCACCTATCGATGGACTGAGCAGTACCATATCGTCCGCATAACTTATATTATTGACACATGTTCCATCAATATGGCAGCCAACATGTGTACCGCTCAGTCGCTCGATAAGCTGGTTAATGTACAAGTTAAATAGCAAAGGCGAGCTTAACCCCCCTTGTCTAACTCCGCATTCTAGTCTATACTCGTCTGACAGAGTACCTACCCACCTCACCCGGTTCTTTTGATTGGAGTACCAGTACTTGAGAAGGGAGGTATACTGTGCCGACACACCCGCGCTCCCCAACTTGCCCCACAGTATATCATAAGATACTAGATCAAAAGCTTTTGACAAGTCGAGGAAACACGCATATACCGGCGTCCTCCTGGCAGTGTAGTACATGACCGACCTCTTCAGACTCAGAATAGCGCTCTCTGTTGAGACTCCAGCGTTAAACCCAAACTGGGCGTCGTGCAACTCAATCTGTGCAGTGAGGCGACTGTTCAACAAACCGTCAAGCACCTTTGCTGTAGTGGTCACGAGTGAGATGGGTCGATAGTTATTTATGTCGGACGTATCACCCGTCTTGTTTTTTACTATAGGGACAACTATTGTCCGCATTAGCGGTTCTGGCAAGTACGAGTGTCCGACACAAAGGCTAAAAAACATGGACAATACTCCCCTGCATATTTAAAATGCTCGATACTGAGCCCATCGTGACCAGGAGACCTTCCACGTTTCATTCCGCTAATAACTTTAGTGACACTCTTAGCTAATATTTTTATATTCTGCCCCGTCACAATGGGCTCACCATCTCCCACCTCACCAGCTGTGGGACCCAAGGGTGACCGTACAGCAAAATCCTCCTCTTAAATCCATTTTATCTGAGTATTGTAAGTTTATACGAGAAAATAAAAAAAAATACGTGTCTAATACTTTTTCATTATCTAACTGACGGACTAATTAGATTTTTAATTTTTCTTACCCTGGAAACTACCCAATTGAAATGATTGCTTTGATATTGACTTTTATCATTATGTCGTGTTATGTCGATATCGAAACCAAAAATATGGTGTTTAGATTTTTTTTTGTATGTTTGTATGTTTGTCTGTATGTATGTCGGGGATGAACTCAAAAAGTGCTGCATGAATTTACTTCAAATTTTGCATGAATATTAACACGTCGGGTCAACATATATGCTGCATATTATCATGCTATCAACTACTGGGGAGGAGTTGAGAATCACTATACCACGCGGACGAAGTCGCAGGGTCAGCTAGTATGTTATAATGAGTAAACCAACAGTCATATATCTGAACATGTGTCCAACATGTTCAGATTTTCCTTGAAACCTTAACTTTAATAATGATTTAACCTACACAAAGTACATAAAGAATAGTACCCAAGATTGCCTAGTGTAGCAGTTACAACCACTAGAACAACGATGCAGTGTTGTAAATAAAAAAAAAATATCCCCTGAATATTTTATAACATCTAAAAATCAAACTCCGGTACTCGTATCCTCTATAATCCAGCTTCAGAAAGCTATGCAGTGTTACCCGGGGTTCGGCATCTGTTTGCGATACGGCTTACAACGTCAGTTGGGAGATTCTCATGGAGATGGAAGCTCAACAAACAAACGGACACTTATTTAACTTGCTTCTACTATATTATGCAACTATTCTCATGTTAGCGTTTCGGGAACTTTGTCTTGAAGTGTTTTATGTAGACGTTTTGCTTTGTGATCGTAATTTGTTTTGGAATTGCTGATGATTCGTGGACCACTGTGACTATATTCTTCGAGTCCAGTCCAAGTATCGAAATTAAACATGTATTTAGCCCATATATCCCCCAAGCGGTCCACTAACTACCTCTACATTATAGACCGTTTTTCCAATGTTTAGAGACTACTTTTGTATGATCCAATTTAGGGGATGGATTTCAATGGGTTAGTCTGTCACTTAGGTAATTAACAAATATTAGACACGTATTTTTTATTTTGTCATCTAAAAAGACAATAGGTACTTAGATATAACGAATCAAAGTTTCTACGTATGAAACGTACATAGAAGTGACGTCACGCGGTTTTTCAAATCAATACATCGTCGAAACAATTTATTTCTGTGAGAAAATAAAAAAATACGTGTCTAATATTTTGAAATAATCTACCAGACGGACATTTAAATAATTAGTACCCTATTATTTATTTACCATTTCAGTTCGAAATAGGAAAAAGTATCTACCTATCGTAAATTTTGAATTATTTCAACCTGAACTGAATCTGGCATTGAACTCGGTCAAATCAAGTGGTTAAAGTAACTGATAAAAAACGTCTATCACATTGTTTTATGTACCTTCGATTGCACCTTTTGAGATTATCAGGCATCGCCAATTTAGACATAAATCGATACTTGCTAAAAACTTTTACTCTTTAACGGCTGAACCTCCGACCCATGTAAGCTAACCTCTAGACCGCCTCACGAGGGTACTACGGATACCAAACTAGGTGCCAGCTCTAGGTGCGAATGCGAACGATGACTGACTTAATCTCACTTAGGTTGTGCTTAGCGCTCACTCCAGACGTATCACCGCTCCGAGCCACTATTTTTGTTCGTATATGTGGAATAGGGTTGGGTATTGCTAGTATTTATAGTGGTTTCATTTTGTGAACATTATTGGTTTTGATATTTTGTGCTGATCACGGTTACACGAGCTCAGTAAAGCGCTCAGTAATAGAGTAAAGACTTCAAATGAGTTGTCAAAAGAAGTAGAATCATGTCTTCAATAAAATAGTGTAAACAGTTGAAATGGCTCCAAAATATTACAGAGAAAAGACTATGGAAACCAGTCTTTTCTCTATCCCTATCAAAAAATTTGTGGCGGCTTCGTTCAAGGGGCAAGCGATCTCGGGGACGATTCCCGGGTCGGGCAACATATAACTAGGTCTTTTAAAAAAAGATCTCAGTAGTAGCACGGAACCTGAAATTGTGTCCGGTATATGGCAATAGGCTCACCCCCTATTACATGGGACTCATAACATAAATTGTGAAAAGTGGGTGTTACATTGTACAATGGCATTAAATGCCATAATGTGCACCTCCATCGGGAATAAAAGGCGTAATGTTATAAAAAAAATATTCAACCCAAAACAACTATTATAATCATGTCTCCAATTTCCTATTGAAAAGAGGTAAATTTATAGGTGTCTTTATAAAACTAAGTTTCTAGATATGGCTACAGGTGGCGTTTTGGTTCTCTTTCTCATTCCTTTTTCGTTCCTCCATTTTTATTTGGATTAGCTGTTGTTTTCTATTATAATCATTAATAAAATTGTTGAAAGAAATCTTATTCAAATTAATTGACATATTATGCCACTGTACAATGTAACACCCACTTTTCACTATTTATGTTATGAGTCCCATGTAATAGGGGGTGAGCCTATAGCCATATACCGGGACACAATTCCAGACTCCGTGCTACTAATGAGTTTTTTTTAAAACCCAGTAATACTTTGTCCGACCCGGGAATCGAACCCGAGACCCCTTGCCCGGCAGTCACACTTGCGACCACTCGGCCAACGAGGCAGTCAAATTAATTGAAACCACCCAATACCTGAATATTTCCTAGCACTTTGCCATCACTGGCGCACCAGGTTCGTACATGCCCATGTACGGCGAAGGAGCGGTTTATTTGCGCATATATTGTATGGACACAATACTTCAGCAGGATCATGTCACGACTGTACTAGAACACTTTTATTTACTTGGATACATAGGTCTTTTGTATGTATGTAAACGTGTGTCGGGTAGTGAGGGGATTTGTGTGTTATATGTATGTGTGTGTGATTTTATCACTACATAGTATAAAACAAAGTTGCTATCCCCCGTGTGTCCGTCCCTATGTATGCTTAGGTCTTTAAAACTACGCAACGGATTTTGATGCGGCTTTTTTTAATAGATAGAGTAATTCTTAACTCGTCGGATTTTGTAGACACAATTATAGAACAATAGGTTGCGGTCACCGGTGACCGCTTGGTGTATGACAGTTTAAGGAAGGTTTATATACATAATACATGCATGTTGCACCCGTGCGAAGCCGGGGTGGGTCGCTAGTATACATATATATTTTTTTTATAAAAATCTTTGCCCCACACTAGGGTTTTCTTCTGTATCGTGGGTGCGATTATAAACATACAAGTTTACATACACGTGACGCCCAGACCCGAAACAACAATCTGTGGATCACACAAAGATTTTTCCGTGCGGGAATCGAACCCGCCACACGTTACGCGGTAGCCAGTTGCCCATCTACCGCACCAACGGTGCAGTCATCTATTGTACAAATGTACCTTTTCTACACTGCGTTCCCCCACACTCTAGTTTGGATATGAGAGATTCTTTACAAGAAAAGATTATTACATTTTAAAATGTAAACTAACTTCTGGATTTAAGTAAAATATCTCACAAAACTTAATAACAAATCAATTTGTCGGAACACGCGATGAACATCACAACAAACATCACTTAATGTCTTGTTCAGACGCAATAAGTGTTTGCGATTGATAAAAAGGCGTCGATTGATTACGTCGACACGTGTCTAACGGACGACGAGGGACGTGTGACAGTGGGATGTAGGGACATCAAAAGTGTCGATTACTTGTTATTTCACACTACAACGAATGCCAAAGTGTTGTGCTAATTGTGGAATGTAATTTTAGTTAAGATGGAGTATGGGGATTGTGTTTTGTTTTTCGTTTATGTGATTCGATGTTTGTTGTATAAATGATTGTGTTGTTATGCTTAGGTACTAGGTACGAAATATAAAACGATCAAAGAAATTGATATAATTTATTTTTAAATGTAATGATATTCTTAAAAATCGTATCAATATATACACTTTGGGCTTATTAGATTATTAATCTAAGCGTAAAGATAGGAAAGTCTATTGACGAACATAAAATTGATGCTACTCAACAAAACCTTATTAAAAAATAAAGATTACAGCCCAAGATATTATTTAACACAATTGGGTACTTGTCATCTACTCAAATTATTGAATTTAACAGAAATCTGTCGTTTTTGTTGGTTTTTTGTCGTTTCTAGATTTCTATGATTTTTTTACGAAATCGTGTATTCTGACGTCACGATTTTTTAACGTCTAAGAACTTACTTATTTCTCAAGAATTTGCTGGAAAAATATTAAAATTAACTAGGTCATAAAATCAATCATCATCAATTGTATTGAACAGTCGGAATAATTTATTTTTGATGAGGCAAAGTACCCAATTTCCTCAAATCACAATGTAATACACAAAGGAGTCAATAGTTCACAAAATACAAATTACAACAAACAGTCTGATCGTATATTACAAGTACGTAATTAATTCGTCCCCGTGTCGCCGCGAGGGTGTTTGCTATTCGCACTGTCGCGCCGTCGCACTGTCGCACAGTCGCGTGTCTGAACCCGCCCTTATGCACGGCTTAAAGCGTGCAGTGACAATCCCGATTTATTTGCCAACTTCAAGGGGTGTTTGGTTATAGGTTTAGTTCAGGAACTATACAGTATGAGTGGGTTTTATTCAATGGCTGATAAGTGTTTAAAATGTGTTGGAGAGACTACTTGTGGTAGTCAATTTGTTTGTACTCGTATTGTAAATTTTTGCAGGTTGGCATTTGGTGGTAAGAGATGAAGCAGCCAGTGCTGGAGCACGCCTGCCTGTAAGCAACTTATACACACAGGCCATCAGGTTCAAATATATTATCTTGAGCTGATTTTGAAACCAAAAAGACAAAGTATTACCTTATCTACCAAAATTTTCAGTTTAGAGATTTTTTTTGGGATGGGAGAAAATCATCGATTGTCTTCTCTAGGCTGGGTGAGGCGGGAGGGAGTGTCAGACTCTTACTGACTAAAAACCACCCCGTTCCTACTCCTGCACTTCGAGCCGGAGCCCCGGTAACCTTTTAAGTTCTCCGTGGCTCCGAATCGGCATCAGCCCTATTGGGCATGGGGCCGTGTCAGTTTAAGAGAATAGCATAAACACTATAGAAAGAAGTAAGTGTCAGCTTGATAAAAACTTACCGACATACCTTTTTTTCGTCGTAAATCCATAGGCATATCCGTAGGTAAAATAACGTGGTGGCCCGGAGGTTTAAGCTTCTCATACATGATGGTGTGAGTTCGAACCTTACCAACGACAAGTACCAATGTGTCTTTTTCCGAGTTATTTTTGAAGATTATCTAGACAGTACTGACTAACGGTGAAGAAAACATTGTGAGGAAACCTGGGTTTATAATTTCTAATTATAAGTTTGAAACCACTTCACATTGAGCAAGCGTGGTGATTAATGCTCAAACCTTCGCCGTATGAGAAGAGGATTTGCTTAGCAGTGGGCATTTATTGGCTGTTGCTGTATGATGTATGTATGTATATTAACAACACAAAATATCTTATCAAACTTATCAAATAAAATAATGTAGTAGTTTATCCTTTAAATTACCGTTTGTGCAGGCAACTACGAAATGCTACGGCGTAGAACTGTGCTACGATAAAATCATTGTGTGATTGTTTTGAACTAATATTTAAGTCTGCTTTTGCAAATTATCCGTTACTTGAATTTGTGGTAATTATCTCTAGGTAATAGGCACATTAAAATAGCTCATTAATCTAAGCTTCTAATCATTCGATTTAAGTACTATTATAAAGCAATATACATAATCTATTTAAATAAAAAATAATTGCTGTTCGTTAGTCTCGCTGAAACTTGAAAACGGCTGAACCGATTTGGGTAATTTTGGTTTTGAAATGTTCGTGGGAATCCAGGGAAGGTTTAGAAACTAAGAAAAAAAAAGAATCTTTCACTGAAGAGCCGTTTGCTGGGTCAGCCATTAATGTTATAATTATCTTACTATAGAAATTCAGATTAAAGTTTTGGCCATACCTATCTTATCTTCACTCATTTACATAAAATAGTTTAAAATTCGATTCCCAGTGGTGTGAATAAAAGTGGTTTAACGGTTATAGCATTAAGTAGTTAGTAATGAGTGAGACAGCGGACTGGCGACGGTGGCGCCACCAGTTGTAATAAGAGTTAACTCACCAATCATGAATATTATGCACCCTAGACCACGGTTTCATGTTCATAGTGAGCTACTTAGTTGGTTAAAAACTTGGACTAGTGACACTGATTTTAAAGTAAAGAAAATTTGGTGAAATTCTCTAAACTGTTAATTCTAGTTTTCTATCTATCCAGACACTACGGGAAGGGCTCTGAGGAATTGTTTGATCTGATACCTGTCGCGTCTTTTCGCCATCGACCCTCACAACAGCATCTGCATCCCCATCATATAGATGGTTGGCTGGCCACAACTGTGCGCTTCTCACGTAGCTTTCTGCCTTGCACAGCAAACCTGTGGAATGATCTGTCGTCGGCGGTATTTCCAATCCGATACGCCCTTAAACCTTCAAGAAAAGAATGTATTCTTTTTAAAAGGCCGGCAATGCACCCAACTCCTGGTATTGCGGATGTCCATGGGCGCCGCTCATCGCTTACCATCAGGTAATCCATCTGCTTGATTGCCTCCTACTCCATTAAAAACACTTTTGGTGACTTAATTGCGATCCTTATACTGGTTTCCAAGCATATTTGTGAATATGGCTAACCTCTCTTATGGATGCCCAGCTAACGAAGACGCTGGTGAATCTGAGTGTACTTTTTCTTACATGTGGATACTGAGATTTTTACTAGTTGTAGTCTGAGTTCCAAATAAGTCAATAATTCTACCTAGTAAGTCAAACCAGATGAAATTGCAAACTCCAAGCTATGATACAAGTCTCATGCAACGAGGCCTACCGTGTTTTTGCTCACGAGATAGTGCTACTGTGAACCTGCGCAGTAGGCTCCACGACATCGCCGCGATCGCGTAAGCTGCTCATGAGAAAGAACCCCTCTGTGGTTCGAAACTAGTAGAGCTTTCTTCAGTATTTTTACGTGAGTAACCCGCGATTTTTAGTTAATTTAATATGTCTCACGATAGCTATATCAATAGGGAATAAGCTAGTATTTCGCCATTGGACGTTCAATATGCAACAGCCGCTGTGATTGAACAAAAATATCTTCTTCCTATATTTGCGAACTATGTTTCATTAGCGTTATCACCATCAGCAGCTGGAAGATATTTAGAACAGTGTATCACAAACAATAGTTCAACAGAACGTTCCTATATGTTCGTTTCTACACGAAAGTCCAAATTGCCAAGTCCCACAGTCTGAACACATTTACAAAGAAAGAACTGACTGAATCTGTCAGCTTTTTAATAATTGAAATATTTATAATTGCGCGCCGGCTTACCGTCTATTGCGTGGCTATGAAAAATAAAGTGTCGTTTAAAGCTATTATTGTTTTTCCTTTGCATTTCTGTCTTACGTCTAATGTAGACGGGCAACTTTTTGTGTTTGGTTCCGGCGATTTAGTTGTTGTGTGAATTTTTATTGTTTTGTAGCTCAAATGTTTCCCTCATATATGCGTATAATAATACCTGTATTTGGATATTATTATTTCAGTAAGTAGTTTTGGTAAAGAACTTTTTTAAGGAAGAAAATCATCGAATGACTGCTCCCGCCTGGGTAAGGCAGAAGGAAGTGTCAGACTCTTATTGACTTAAAACCACCACGTTCCTTCTCCTGCACTTCGAGCCGGAGCCCCGGTAACCCGTTAGGTTCTCCGCGACTTGGTAAAGAACTATGTGTGCGATTATTTAGTTTAGGATTTTCGATTCGAATTATTTGAAGGTGGAAAGTAAGAGATAGGTTCGTATGGTACTGCGCTATCGATGGGATTATATCTTACTGTGGACCTTCAATAGCTAGTAATGATGACTATCGTCATGTCATTACTATGTATTTTGTTTATTTTTTTTTGCCCCACACTAATATTTCTCCTGTGGCGTGCCATGCGTACAAATATACAAGTTCACATACACATGACACCCAGACCCGAAACAACAATTTGTAGATCACACAAAGAGTTGCTCCGTACGGGAATCGAACCCGCTACACGTTGCGCGACAGTATAGCGTCAATATAGTGATGGAACAACAAGTCGCCGACTTTAAAGTACCTCGTCTGTTCGGGTTCTTAATGAAGTGTTGGTCGACTATATAGGATTTCTTTCTTTAGTTTTATTTGTAAATATATTTGTTATGTGTTCGTGTTCAAAGTTATTCAATCATGAGTTCATGGATGACATAGACTTACGAAGTATTCTTTTTATTAGTTTTTAGTAGCTGTTGGAAGCAAAAAACTAATCTAAACTATACAATATACATAGTTTCAATTTAAAGCAGTATGTTTAAAAAAGTTTAGTACCTAGCTTTACATGTCGCGGAGAACCTAACGGGTAACCAGGGCTCCGGCTCGACGTGCAGAAGAAGGAACGGAGTGGCTTTTAGTCAGTAAGAGTTTGACACTCCCTCCCGCCTCACCCAGGCGGGAGAACGAATTCGATGATTTTCCCCCCCTAAAAAAAAACCCAACTCTACATTAATCTATAATAAAATGAATTTCTGATAGTGAGTGTCACTAAAACTCGAGAACGGCTCAACCGATTTAGCTAATTTTGGTCTTGAATGTTCGTGGAAGTCCAGGGAAGGTTTAAAAGGTATGAAAAACACGGCGCTACGTAGTTTGCCGGGTCAGCTTACACATATTAAGTTATTTTAATTTCTGTTCCATTTTCTGTCACAAAACAAAACGAACTCTATCAAATAAATATTGAAATTCAATCATGTCCAATTCAATAACTAAAATCGATGTTCCATACATTCCAAAATACCGTATCATTGTTTTGACAACACCCCAATTTTAACGGCAAATTGAACCTCAATTATCACGACACCATCTTTATATTAGAGAGATCAATTCCCATTGCACGTGGCACTCTTCAAGCCCAATATTACATTTTTATTTGCTACAGCCCCTTTCAAAAGTTGTCAACATGTAACAACCCTGTGCCACCAAGTTACCTTTGCTTGCAACTAAAAAACACGTCACAAAATAGACCTTAAGCTAACTACATAAAGTTCTGAGTTATGCCAGTTTTATTGCCAAGCGAATTTGAACTTTATAGTCAAGAGTAAAAGGTAAGGGTACTCGGTAAATATTAAGTTGGCATAGATGTCTGTTTTTCGTTTGCACAACGGATATTAGTGTGCTAAAGTAAAGAACTATTTGCGCATGTACTTTGTGATGTTCCCATGGAAATCGTATTAGGATTTTGTTGTTTTTGAATTTCGAACGCGTTCGGATTTAAAGATTTTTTTTAATCTATAAAGAAGGTTTTAGTGTGGTTTGTATTTCGAATGCTATTGTTTGTCTGTGGCTTGAGTTTTCAACATTTAATAAAAAAATATTTGTTTTTTAAATAAATGATTCTATTTCCAAATCTGAAATTACTTATTCGAAACAGTTGTTCCCTCAACTACCAAAGAACTTATTCAAATATTCTTGAACAATATAAATTGTAATATTGGTTACTCTAATACTAATGGCCGTTGTCACCAACTATCCAAAAACTGTCTCTAATATGAGGGATCTCCTACTAAACACCTTACATGCACATGAGCTCGAATTTTTCCAATGCCAGATAAATTTTAAATGAGGAATAATTTTGAATACATGACAATTCTATCATACTAAAAACTGTCAAATGTGATTTTTATTTTACAGTTAAGAATTAACTGAGAATTAAAAACTCGGTCCCCTAAAACATATAGATTAGAAACACACTAATATTCTAAGTTAAGCTATAGGTATCTAATATCTTAATAAAACAATCAAAACAAAAAAAGCAAAACTTAAAATGGCAACCACAATTTCCCACAAAATTCTTTTAAAATAAACACGCTCCATGACAAAAAGAATAGGACGCATAACGAAAAAAAAGGTTTTATTTCCTTTTTTTTTTGAAAGAGCTCGGACGTCGCTTAATCAACGAAGTATTTCATTAAGACCTGATCCGATAGAGCGCCTGAAAGAAATAGAGCCTTCGAATTCTTCAGCGGCGCACTTTTGTTTTCAAGAATGTTCATTTTATAACTGCCGTTAGTCTTAAATGCTTCCTTTTGTTTTTTTTTCTTTTGGCTGAACGATCGATGTTGGGTTTGTGTGTGTGTTTGATTGTAGAAGATGATGTCTAGTGTGTATGTGTGTGTGTGTGTGTGTATTTTTTGCGTTTGTTATTTGTAACTGAATAGTAGTCACATGAATATATGCAGGTAAATATTATATTATATTTACGACACAGAAAATACATAATATGTGTCTTCGATTTGCTACATAGGTACTGAAATGGCCATACCTATTATATAAAATTGATTTGGTTGTTACAATTAATGTATCTTATACTATTATATAAATCTAATCTTATACTATTATATAAAGCGGAAGAGTTTGTTTTTTTGTTTGTTTGTTTGAACGCTCTAATCTCCGTAACTACAAGTCTGATTTGAATAATTCTTTTTGTGTTGGATAGCGCATTTATCGATGATAACTATAGAACATAATGCTATGACCAATAGGAGCTGAGCAGAGCGTGAAACCGCGCGGAAGTAGCTAGAACTTTGTTAAACAATTACGTACACAAAATAATCATATTTATATCTATAGCTACTGTTGCCATTTTGATTACTATTCAAGCTTGGAAGAATAAAATAATGAAAAGAGAAATAAAGCATGCAAACGATTTAACTAACATCTTCTCTTCTCTGTCATTTCGCTCAGAGCGGTCATGGTCACGGTGAGGCGGCCGTATTAGTGTTGGAGGCCGATACAGCTTTCCTCACGATCTCCCGCCATCTCTCTCTGTTTGTGGATTGTCTGGCGCAGTCTGACACTGGGTTTCCCGTTGCCGATTTGACTTGATCAGTCCAGCGCATAGGACATCTGCCTCGTGATCTAGTTCCCTCTACTTTCCCCTGAACGACCAGCCACTCTATGGAGTTGTCATCACGACGGGAGACATGGCCAAACTAATATACAACTTTTTTTTTAAAGGGGGAAAATCATCGAATGACTGCTCCCGCCCTGGATGAGGCGGGAGGGAGTGTCAGACTCTTACTGATTAAAAACCACTCCGTGCAAGAGAAGGCTCCTGCACGTCGAGCCGGAGCCCCTGTAACCTGTTAGGTTATCCGCGACAAACTAACAAACAATAACAATTTATTTATTAAGAATTACCTTTATTTGATTACACAACTACAGTAAACATAAACCATATAATTAAAGAGGGATGAGATTAAGTATAACAAGCAATTACAGGTAACTACAATATTCATTTCACATATATGTGTATATAACATTTTAAGTGTGGGAGAGCCATGCTTCGGCACGAATGGGCCGGCTCGACCGGAGTGATACCACGGCCTCACAGAAAACCGACGTGAAGCAACGCTTCCGTTGTGTTTCGTCGTGTGAGTGAGGTTACCGGAAGCCCAATTACCCTCCCCTTCTTCAATCTCCCCAATCCCTGAATTCCTAATGATCCTCAAACTCCTAAATCCCCAAAAGGCCGGTAACGCACTTGTAACGCCTCTGGTGTTCCAGGTGTCCATGGGCGACGCCGATTGCTTACCATCAGGTGATCCGTCTGCTCGTTTACCGGCTTATGCCATAAAAAAAATAAAGTTCTTAATTAGATACTATTTTACAACAATAATGTTTTTATTTTAATTAAAAATGTAAACGAAACAGTCCTGTCCATAACAGTATATAATATGCACCAGTAGGGTGGCAATGCGATGCAGTGTCGGCGGTATCGACCCGCTAAGTGATTTGTCCGCTTGCATGCATTATTGATGTGCACCGGGCCCATTTCGCAATTCACTCCAAACTGTATACACCCTGTATAGAACAGCGTGGACAGCCTGTATATGGGTTGGGTAAGGATTTTTATTTTAAGGGTATTTTGACAATTTTGAAGGAATAAGTATTCACGTCTATCTCTATGGACTTGAGTAAGATTTAACTTTTTGTCTGTCAATATATGAGATTCAATAGAAAACACATTGTGTCTCGCGTAGATTTGCGTTTCGACAGACAAGAGGTGAAAACTGCGACGAGCCATTTACCATAATGTGAATAAGGTGTTACAATAGGCTTAAAGCTAAATTACATTTATGGACCCCGTGAGGGCACAGCAACATGAAGTTAAAATTTATTTTTAATGAAGTTAAAATGAAGTTAAAATTTTTAAAAATAAAGTTGACCTTTGTCATCAAATATCGAATATCAAAATGTAATATATAATCGAATTTAAATTAATGAATAAAAGTCATTTAGGGATAGGCACTATGAGTAATTTCATCCTTTAAAGTTTTCAGTGATAAGCCAAGTTTTTTTTTTTGAGGGTGGAAAGTATCCAATGGCTTCTCCCGCCTTGAGTTAGGCAAGAGGGAGTGTCAGACTCTTACTGACTACCACTCCGTGCTGTGGCGATTATGGCAAACATTTAAATAACAATATTCTACTATTGACTGCCTCGTTGGCCGAGTGGTCGCAATTGCGACTGCCGGGCAAAGGGCCTCGGGTTCAATTCCCGGGTCGGGCAAAGTATTACTGGGTTTTTTTTTAAAAAATCTCAGTGGTAGCACAGAGTCTGGAACTGTGCCCGGTATATGGCAATAGGCTCACCCCCTATTACATGGGACTCATATCATAAATAGTGATAAGTGGGTGTTACATTGTACAGTGGTATAATGTGCACCTCTGCCTACCTCTTGAGGATAAAAGGCGTGATGTTATGTTATTCTACTATCTGTATTTGAATATTGCAATATAAGTTTTTGATCATAAAATGAGACATGCCTATTTAACTAGTTATATATCTACGTAATATAGTTTTGATACTGAAAACTAGTTACATGAATTTCGATCCTGATATAGCTTGAAATTGATCGAGAAGCTTTCCGAGAGTTTACCCCTGCGGTAAACTAACGGGTTACTCACGTGAATATACTGAGCAAACCTACTACTAGTTTCGAACCACAGAGGGGTTCTTCATATTCACTATATTCACGTGAGTAACCCGCGACTTTTAGTTAATTCAGTACGTCTCCCGATATATAGTTATTATAAAAAAGGATAAATTTAAGAAGTATCTAAGTAAGTATTAAACATTTTCGCTCTCTCATTAATTCACCTAAAGAATAGCTTCACAACATCAAAGGCTCATAATATAGAGGTAATGTTCCTATATTAAAAAAAATTTTAATTACATGCAAATAAATTAGTAGTGGTAACTTGAGCAGTGAATTATTCATTATCCATTTAATTTGCAACCCAAAACAGGCCTCTAATAAATTGCTTTAAACATCCTATTTTCTGAAGTATAGGGGATGCTTTAAATTCAGTTTGGAGTGTTATAAGTGTATAATTAGGTGTCAAAATGTAATAAGTAATATACAGATAGGAGCATTGCTCGTTTGCCGAGTGTCTCGGGTTCGCTTCCCGAATCTCGTCTTCGTTTTTTAAAAAAAGTCTCAGTAGTAGCACGTCGTCTGGAATTGTGCCCGGTATATGGCAATAGGCTCACCCCCTATTACATGGGACTCATAACATAAATAGTGAAAAGTGGGTGTTACATTGTAAAGGCATAATGTGCACCTCTGCTTACCCCTTCGGGGATAAAAGCCGTGAGTTATTTATTTATTAGATAGGAGCAAAGAAACGGTGCCACTGGCTTTTTTATTCATTTTAATTGAACACTCTTTACCTTTTAAAAGTATTCCTTTTACAACAAAATGATATCATTTTAAAAGGAACTAAATTGCTGTTTATACTCCGTACGGTACCAATTAAAAAAAAATTGTATCAGAGAATATTTATCAAGAAATTAAAAAGAGAAAACGCCAGTGGCTTCGTTTTTTCTGCTCCCAACTGTAGTTCGTATTTTTGCCTTTAAACAAAACTGCCTCGTTGATTATGTTCTACAAAATACAACTGTCGAGCAAGTAGTCTAAGGTTCCCGTGTCGCGTCCAGCAGAAACACAACGAACCATTTTCGCTTTTTTTTAATTTACTTCAAACACAGCGTTCCTGAAAACTAAAAGTGCTAAAAAGATGTAGTAACCTAACATTTTGAAGTCTTTTGTCAAAGTTTGAGTAGAAATAACCTTCTTTTGTTCAATTCAATTAATTAATTGTAAAACAGTTCCAAAATACTGTATAAATATTTATTCAAATATTAACAATATTCAAATATAACCTTAACTACTATAAAAAATATACTATAATAGCAACATAGTTATCGATCATTGAAGCTGCATTGTCTAGTCTTCAAAACCACATCCGCCTAATTGTGCACATAGTTCAACAAATCTAACATAACTGTACCTAAAACAATAACAAAACTACAATTACTATTTAATACAGTTTCTGCCTGCCTCGTTGGCCGAGTGGTCGCAATTGTGACTGCCGGGCAAGGGGTCTCGGGTTCGATTCCCGGGACGGGCAAAATACTACTGGGTTTTTGAAAAATTCTCAGTAGTAGCACGGAGTCTGGAATTGTGCCCGGTATATGGCAATAGGCTCACTACCTATTACATAAATAGTGAAAAGTGGGTGTTACATTGTACAGTGGTTATAATGTGCACCTCTGCCTACCCCTTCGGGAATAAAAGGCGTGATGTTATGTTATGTTACAGCTTCTGCTACTTCAATTGGGTACTCGCCAACTAGTCAAATTCAATACGCAAAATATAAATGTGAATGTGAAAATATATACAATTAATATTAACTATAACTAAATGAAAATATATACCACTTAAAATATAAATAACTATGAATTAAAATATTTTATTGTATTCAACAGTCGAAATACTATATTTTTGATTAAGGCAAGTACCTACCCAATTCGCGTTTCCGTGAAATGAAAAGCTAATGTGTTATTATTAAAGACCATAATACATTTCATCCCTATCTCTTCAGCTGTTTCAACGTGATTGAACACCGAACATACATACAAACTCACTCACAATATACCTATAAGTAGAACTCAAAATATATCCCCAATAAATCTAACAAATGTACTAGGCAAACATGAAACATAGCAACATAGCAACATAGTTATCGATTGTTGAAGCCGCATTGTCTAGTGTCTTCAAAGCCACATCCGCCCAATTGTGCACATAGTTCAAGCGCAGTGCAACTCGGCGATTCAATTTGAATCGGAGACAAGGGTTGGGGGGAGGGGGAGGGGTGGAGGGGGACGACTGACGACGTCGCGTTGATGGCTAAATCGTGTTCGATTCGCACCTGCGATGTGTGATGGTTGATGTGATGCTCTACTTTGGATATTTATTTGTTTGTGTAGAGTTGAGTCTGTGGAGATAAAAACTTTTTAAATACCTTCTTGGAGTTTTAGTAACTTTTTGTGGGATAGGATTAGGTATCTTTCATGTTCGGTTTAGTTTTAATTAATTGGAATGATGACAGGGTATGAAAATTAAAAATCGAATTAGTCCGTAAGTTAGGCAATAAAAAAATATTAGACACATATTTTTTTATTTTGTCGTATAATAAAATTATACTTAGATATAACGAATCAAAGTTTAGGAGTGGGAGCTAAAATTCATTCATTGTAGTCATTTCTGTGTATAAAATGTACATAGAAGTGACGTCACGTGACATTTCAAATCACTATATCGCCGATAGCATTCGTTTCTGTAAAAAAATAAAAATACATGTCTAATGATTTAAAATAATCTATCAGACGGATATTAAAATAAAAATTAGGCATCTTCCCTAATCTGTATTTTTATCTGTACCATACTTAACTTCAGAAACGTAAGTATTTGACGATTAAGCAGGGTACGTAATTACGTTACGTTATTTACGGGTTCTAAACCTACCAACGGTAAATACCAATGTGACTTTCTTCGAGTAATATGTACTTTCTAAGATTATTTAGACATCACTGACAAACGGTGAAGGAAAACATCGTGAGGAAACGTGAACTTATAATATACAATTATAAATTTGGTATCGCCAACCCGCAGTGAGCAAATTTAGTGATTAATGCTCAAACCTTCTCCGTGTGAGAAGAAGCCTTTCCTCAGCATTGGGCACTTATAAGCTATTAAACTGTCAAACACCGTGAGGACACCGGTGGCCGCAACCTATTGTTCTATAATTGTGTCTATAATGACGGTACTCAACGAGTTAATGATGTTTAGTATTTGATGGTTAAAATCAAAATATTATTTTGTTGTATTTTAATGGGATGGTGTGCAAACAATCAGAATAATAATGCATGCATGCTATAATAGAGGTATATTGTACCTATACCTTACACGCTACCACAAAGCATTTTAAATCAAACGAAATTCCGAAATTCTCCCACAAAAATGATAGTAGAGCACTCTCCAAGCCGTTCACTTCATCCGATACTTGCGACACGACACGAAGAACCGCAGTGTACGCCACGGTATACTGTCACCTACTCCTGACGGCGGAGCTTAACCGAAGCACTCGCGGCCACAAGTTTGCACCAAACAACTTCTCAACTTCCGAAGCGAATATCGAAAAGAACTTTCGCGCTACTACCGGGTCATCGGTTTAAATATAAAGTGGAATATAAGTTTTAAAGTCGGTAATTAAGGTTCTTATTTCCTTGTTTAAATTTCGAAACGAACTTCTGTAGCTTACCAAGTCACTCTAGTGATTGACTATCAGTGTTAAGAATAAAGTTGAAATATAGGTTTTAAAGTTAGTAATTAAGGTTCTAATTTCTCTGCGATAGTGGTGTTAAGTTTATAAATAACACCCTAAGCTACTCATGTTCTAATCGGTATTAAGGATAAAGTTGAAATATAGGTTTTAAACTCGGTTATTAAGGTACTAATTCCTCTGCGATAGGTAATGGTATAAATGGTATTAAGTTTTGGAAAAAACCTCAATAGTACCAGGTCACTCATAAATGTTCGAACATTGTCGACAGTGTCAAGTATAAAGTAGAAAATTAAATATAGGTTTTAAAGTTGCTACTTAAAGTTCTGATTCCCCTGCAGAAGTGCCATAAAGTTTTGTGTAATTTGCAATGCAAGGCTTGCTAGTGGATTTCGTGTTGATAATATGGTCTAAAATTGAATGTCAACTTCGGTAATTGTTGAAATAGGATGTATTTTTTACAGTTAATGAACTTATTCTATTTCTAAACCTATCTTTTCTTTAGGAATTAAACCATTACCCAATGTTTATTTATTTATTTATTTATTTATTTATACAATTCTGTATATAACATACGATGGCGGACTTAATGCCGGTGGCATTCTCTTCACAGTCAACCATGGCGTGATGCAGAGATGTGCAACAGTAGGTAGGTATTATTCAATTTATGTGACACAGAATAAATCTATATCAATGTCATTTGAAGTCCCAATAAGTATCTAGTGTCAATTAAAAGTCTGGCTCGGTTTTCCCCTAAGTAGGTATAGGTATAATTAAAAGTAGATATGAAGGAAATCTGACATACTTATCATACATTTTAAATCTTTTTTACTTCATTCAGAATCTTAGTCATATTATTCTAGGCACCTAAAATGCAGCTGTGTAATGTGACACTATCGCCGTTTCTCTATTGGACAAATTCATAGTCAGTATAAGATTTTTAGGTCAATCAGTTACACGTGGATTGGTACCTGTATCTTTTGTAGGTAAGTACCTTACATATCTAAATATAAATTCGTACAGTTACCTTCTTCTTTCCAACACATCCTCTGAAAACATTTTCGTACGCTTCCTTTTATTATTTCCGTAAATACGATCATATAAATTCTAATAAAAATATACATACATTTTCACAATGCGTGGAAAATATATCAAGGAAAATTACGTGTAACAACAAAATACCTCAAGAAGAAATAAAATAAGATAGAGCTTCGAGTAAAATTAAATTTCGTACCATATTATTTTCTTCGCAAAATTCATTATCCATTTACGGTTTCACAGGCAATTGTTTTAATCCGATAGCGGGAGCGGCCCAATGTGGAATGAAATAATTTAATAGCCCCCCTCCGAGTCTCCACTCGGATCCAAGATGGCGGCGGGGCGGGGCCGGGGGTGGGGCGTGCCGCCTCATTTGAATTTCGAACGCGAGCTTTCCGAACGTGTGTTCGGATGGGTTTTCGGCCAATTAATTCCTCGGTAATTCGTTTTCTGTGTGCATCGGGTGACGGGCTTATTGTTATTTAATAGCCGGTTTATACTGAAGGGATAGGCTTGAACTGGTTTTTATTTTTATTTTTGAATGCACACATTTAGGGGGATGAATAATATCTGCTCTATTACACTTTTAATCTGTACAGAACACAATTTTCTTTACAAAAAAAATCCTCATAAATTCTAACACACAACAATTTTTTACACAAATATAAACTCTAAGAGCAGCTCACCTGCTAAAACACAAAACCCTCATTCAGAAACACCAGAGATATCAAATACAAAAAGCACTCTAACAAAACCTAATCCAGAATCAGTTCAGCATACAAATAGCAAATTTTTCTGAGCCTCATAATGCGTCCTGGCAAACAGTATTGTGAGAAGTTTCACAATATTATGTGGAGTGGTGTAATGCCGACACAAAGGCTCTCTCGGCTCGGTAAATAACGCTTTTGTTCTACGAAGCCAAATTTTGACAATCACTGGCTCACTCTCATATAGTTATACACACAGACTGGGTGCAAAGATTATGTTGTAGATATGATGTTGTTGGCTTAGTGCACCTTTTTGCTGATAGAATGGTGGTATTGGTAAGTAGATTCCATCATTGGGGGGCATTGGGGTTGAAAGACGAAATAGAAAGCATTAGTGTTACTTATACCATACTTTAATGATTTTTCTAAATGCGTTTGGATCTAGGATGATATCGGATCAATCGAATTGAAATTCAATAGCTTAAAGTTCTTTATAAAGTCACAATAGCTAATATTGATGTTGAAGCTAAATTGTGGATGAAGATTGCGGATACTGAGAATACTTACAGAACAGAATACAATAGTTGGGTTCAACAATAATGTAACCAAAAATTGTATTGTGAACTTGATTGAAATAGAGTAACCTATGGAGTTTCTTGCTCGTTCTTCTCCATAGGAATCTACACTTTGGAACGAGCAAATAGCTTCAGTAGAGGACTGACCTATAGAGTGACATTTTTTCTTATTGTTATGACATTCAAAAGTGCCTTCCTGGTCTAATTGAAATAAATGATTTTGACTTTTGACTTTTGACAATATCTCGTTATTTCTAAGCCACAAACAATTAGGTAGATTAAAATAATGAAAGGGGAAGACACTACAGATACTTTTCACAAACTAGCTAGAAGATAGCATAAAAAATATCCGTCGTATCTACAAGTTTAACCCATCCAACATATTCTGTGTCGGCTTCCCCTGTGTGAGTGGGAGGGTGGCGAGGGAGGCAGGAGCTCCCGCCCGGTTCAATGTTGACAATTGATGGATATCTCTTGTCTTGAAAAGGCAGGATTAATGCTCTGTCTCGGGAGTACAATAGTGGCGATTCCTGAAGGATTACGCACTTGAAAGCGTGAAGACGAGCTCCAAAGAATGAGGAATGTTGACCGATGATGCCAGCTCGAGTATTTTTTATGGTGACGATTCTTTGCAGTTGATTTTCTTTGTGAAATTTGTTTGAGAGGAGTTTTAGTTTGGTGGTGTTTGGGCCAAGGTTTTTGATAATTTTTGTACTGTTAAAGGAGTATTTGTAGTCTTTATTTATACTGCATAACGTGGAACGTTTTAAATTTTAAATGTATTGATAATTTTTGGCAATGCAGTCTAAGTAGCTAACAGTGTAGTATTAAAATTCTAAAGGTGATGCGTTTTACTAAAACTTTACAAACGCAGAAAAAACAGTCTTACGTCTTTTCCATCATAATTTTCATTCTAGTTACAAGCGCATTTACATTTCACGAGCATGTCGCCACTTTATTAAAGTCACGTTAACAGCGCTGTGAAATCACGGACTCACTTCTTATCTCACCATTTTCTCTTTAAAGTTTCCTCTAACCATCAAAAATTCTACAGCCACTGTCTTCACCAACACAACTAATATAGAACTAAAGAAATATCACACAATAATGTCTATAGCAAGTCAAACAACTTCAAAGGCTGCAAACAAAGACCCAAATCACGTTTGGTCCGATGACAAGCCAACATTATCGTTGACATCGTTTATTGCTATATATATACAAATATGTTGTCTAGTCTCGGCATTTGTCCCTACAGCAGTACATTATTGACTCGTCCAATAAGCGTGCGATGTCCGCGCGCCTTTTATCAGCCATCTGCTAAGGTAATGTAGAGAGGGATTCTGTTTGAATGGAAAGGAAATAGTGATTATATTTCTTTCTGTAAATAGGTTGCACACTAGGATTATCTCCTGTGTCGTGGGTAATGTCTTGCTTAATAAATAAAAATAAGAAGACTACCCAAGTCTTTTCTGTGGTCGACTTTTATAGACTAAGACTCATAGGTTTGAGTGGAGTTGTAACGCTTGTCTACAGAGAGAGTAGAAAACTAAATGTATAGGGGGATGACACTGACAAGTGTCAAAATTTACGTCAATTCCATATAATTTTGTTTTCTTTTCTACATGTAAACAAGCGCTAAATGGCATTTGGCTACAGCTGCTGGTCAGATAGCAAACATGTATGTGTCATACTACAGTCAGATTAAACTAATAGGTGATGCTGAATGGTCTGACAAGTTTGGTTTTTTAATTTTGAACAAGATTTTTTTTTAAAGTTAATGTTGTGTTTTATTCCTATGGTACTAACGGTGAAATACTCAAACGCCACTCAATTTTAAGTCAAACTGAAGTATAATTCTGTCACTACAAATTCTTTGTAAAATGACAGAGATGGCACGAACTATAAGTACAATTTAAAATCGAGTAGCCTTTCAGTATTCGAGCGTAACTTTTTGAGCCTGAACTGTATTAGTGGAGTAATTGTAATTGATATTTCGGTTCGAGAGTCAGTTTTTGGTACACGACTCTAATATTAAGCTGCCACCACATTTATTTATGTATCTGGCCATACAAGTATGCATGATTAAGGTTGTTGCTCCCGGTCTTCTATTTTTTTTTTATTAAACTGTTGTCCCACATTAGTATATTCTCCTGTGTCGTGCGTCCTGTCCTGTGTCGTGGGTGCGTTTACAAACATACAAGCTCACATACACAATGACACCCAGACCCGAAACAACAATTGGTGAATCACACTTAATACACACAGAAAACCGACGTGACGCAACGCTTGCGTTGCGTTTCGTCGTGTGAGTGAGGTTACCAGAGGCCAATTGGGCCTCTGGTAACCCTCCCCTTCCCCAATCTCCCCAATCCCTGAATCTCCAACGATCCTCAAACACCTAATCCCCAAAAGGCCGGTAACGCACTTGTAACGCCTCTGGTGTTCCAGGTGTCCATGGGCGACGCCAATTGCTTACCATCAGGTGATCCGTCTGCTCGTTTACTGGCTTATGCCATAAAAAAAAGAATCCCTGTCCATGCTAACGTACCCTAAAGGTCTCCTTATCCTGCAAATTCCGTCGCGTGATTAAATGAGCCGCCGGCCATCGCGATATTGCCGGCCGCGACATGCGCCAACGTGGATTGCCTCCCTACTTGGACCCACTACAATATGTACTGAACGTCTCCCCAGGAATCTTTGTTAGTGGTCAAATTGACAATATTTGTTGCTCATAACTATTTATATGGTGTTGTCTTACGTTCATACATATAACGTGTTGGGTATTCCTGTTTTTGCGTTTTGAGAAATTTTTGCGTGGTGAGACGTTATTTTTTGTGCCTGCTTTTGTGAAGCGATTGAATTCTCTTTTTATCTAACTGTGGTGAAGCCTTTTTTTCTTTTTTGTTTTTAGGGCGGATCGAACGCGTATAGAGACATTTGGCGTCAAGACCAAGATTTTAGACCAGCTCCCTGAACACTGGCTCCTGCATATATAACTACCACCTTAAAGCCTGCAAGGAGGGTTTCAAGACCGTCAGTTAGTGATTACTGCAGTATTTAAAATTTGTTTTATAAATAAGGGCACTAAATCATCATTTCATTGCTTTTTTCTAGTAAAATCTGGACGGATGGTAATATAGTACAGCATTATCTACATTTTATTTATTCAGTTATTTATTTATTTTTAACTTCATAAAACATAAGTGTGGACAGGTGGACTTAATGCTTTGAGCATTGTCTTCCAGTAAACCTTTAAGCATTACAGAGATGAAAGTAGCAGGTGATTTTGAGCCTTTATAAATAGGCAATGTACCAGTATAATAAAAAACAAATCCCACAATCATAGTATTCAATAAAAACTATATATGTATGTATATTTGAAAACTTATACTTACTGTTGCATAATTTACCTGTGTAACAGCTACTATTTTCTGCTAATATGTACTTAAAATGAAATTAAAACCTTCCAGAAAATTACTTCTTCTACTACTAACCTACCTTCCTAATATTTATTGCAACTCCTCAATAAATCACATTTTCTCTGAAGATACGCAATCAAATCAACAAAACACAGAAGAAGTATTCCCAGCTATATCTCTCTAAGTATAACTCCGGTAGCCATTTGGCCGGACTTAGGGTCCGATGCTATTAACCCTCAAAATTCATTAGGTACGATCCCAATAGATTGCTTTGGGGAAAAACGTTTCTCCGGACGGCATCGGCGGCAGTATAAATGTGTCAGGACGTAAATATCTTAAAGGGAGAGAAATTATTTTTTTCCGTTTTTGGTAGGAATGTGAATATATTTTGTTTTTATCCTGTTAGTATTGTACCTCTACATACCTGTATGCGGAAAGTAAATAAAATGGTGGTGTTTTTTCTTGTACAATGAAAATTTCAGATTTTATAGCTGATTATTAGTATTTATTCCGAGTTACATGGTACTCTCTAAGATTATAATTATAGACACCACTGACAAACGGTGAAGGAAAATATCGTGAGGAAACCTGGGCTTATAATTTCTAATTAATAGTAATTAACCAACCCACATTGAGCAACCGTGGTGATTAATTAAAATAAAATAAATAAAATAATAATAACTAATAAAATCTTTATTCATTATAAGAAATTGGTCATAGTACAGATAAACATCTTAGTTTAAAATCAGAGATCTCACTAGGTTTGAATGCCTGTACTAGGAAGAATATCCTGTATCACAGGCGAAAGGAGCACTCACAATATTACAAATTCTAGGACAAGTTATTTAAATAAACAGATTCCTTAACATAAGTAGTCGATCAAAAGTAAAGTTGATTTCCTCAATCCTTCTCCGTGAGAGGAGAGGTCTTTAGTCAGCAGTGGCCATTTATAGGCTATGTGTGTCATAAGTATTTGGTTTAGCCTTGAGACTACCACATCATATCGTAGCCCTTACCTTGAATGACGTTAGACGTTGATTTAGTTTGACTGTAACCATTTGTAACAAGAGTCTTAGTGTTATCATCACGCTTTTCAGTAAGATATAGTAATGGCATACAAATACGCTGACTGGTGAAAGAGGTTATACCTATCTACCATAAGCTTCCACCTCCTTTTCATTATCATCAATATCAATACATAGTATAAAACAAAGTCGCTTTCGCTGTATGTCCGTATGTATGCTTAGATATTTAAAACTACGCAACGGATTTTGATGCGGTTTTTTTTTAATAGATAGAGTGATTCTTAAGGAAGGTTTGTATGTATAATACATGCATATTGCACCCGTGCGAAGCCGGGGCGGGTCGCTAGTTAACAATAATATACACTCCACGAGTTCCAAAAGTATTTGTATTTAAGCTTTTAACTGACGAAGCGCCCGTCGGCAGCTTGTCCTATGAGAACAAATATCCTTATATTATCAATATATAGAGATTTGATGGTTGATCTCAAGCAGGACTAAAATAATATACTGTAAAAAATTAAAAGAAACGATTTAAATAAGTATACAAAAATGATGAATTAAATAAAGAACGAGATTTGGGTATAGGTCTATTCTCTTCAGGTCGGTATTAGGAAAAATGTAGCACTTACCTTTTTATCAATAAAGCATGGAATCCAAGACTAAATACATAGGTGCGTACCTACTTAATTAGGCAGTTCATCAAACTATCATACCCCAAAACTGATTGATTTATGAAAACAAGTTCCGATAGGTAAGTACTTTAAGGCCGATTCGAGGTTCACATTAAATACTAGTACCAACAGTACAATACAAACGAAAACCATCACTCCTACCCTAATAAATAAGGTCATTTCCCAAAAAATACTCAGGAAAAGCCACTATCTTTTAACTCCAAAGAGGATTGTAAAGCTACAAACATATAATGCGATATAATATAGTGAATAGCTCCGTATTTATATGAAGGCAAACATTTGTGACAAAGTAATACGGCCGATGTCGGCAGCGGTACATTTTTCAGAGTAACAAAGAGAATATTGGAGAGACTCCACAAAGGCCACGAGGCGGCGCTGGCGTGCTAGTGCTGCGGGACTATGACGCATGTCGGTATTTAAAACTCGATAGAATTTTAGTTGCAACAGAATTTTTATAGTCTTTCTGCTTAAGGTGCCTCATTGGCCGAGTGGTCGCAAGTGCGACTGCCGGGCAAGGGGTCTCAGGTTCGATTCCCGGGTCGGGCAAAGTATTACTGGGTTTGTAAAAACCTCAGTACTTAGTAGTACGGAGTCTGAAAATGTGCCCGGTATATGGCAATAGGCTCACCCCCTATTACATGGGACTCATAACATAAATAGTGAAAAGTGGGTGTTACATTGATACAGTGGCATTAAGTGCCATAGTGTGCACCTCTGCCTACCCCTTCGGGGATAAAAGGCGTGATGTTGTTGTATGTTGTTCTGCTTAAGGTTTTTCCAGGCGAGGGGGCTCCATGAGGATTTCCCACCTCGGGGTTAAAAAAAGTGTATTGTACGAGTGAGATTTAGAAAATGTAGGAATTGAGATGACCGAACATCATAATCGTATCAACTGAAAGTCGGCACAGTTGAATATAGACCGCCAATGACATAGATTCTATAACGTTTTCAAAAAATTGTGAAAGACTTCAAATAGTATTTTTATTTAGATATTTGTCAGTATTTTTAGTACTTAGTACTATGTATTTGACAAGATGCTCACTAAGCATAAAGCCAATAATTTTCGTATCCATCCACTTCAGTAGGTAAATAAGACAAGTCACAATAATAAATAGAAGATATAACTAAGTTAGTAAACTTATAATAGTAATTTATTGGGACAAGCTGGCCACAACCTCACAAAACCGCTGTAACTCCTGTAAGCCAGAATCTACAGTAGGTACAGCCATGAACACATCGGAACACTGAAGTCCGGCGCGTCTTAGGGACATGAATAACTGTCTTGGTTCCTGCAATGAAGTGAACCAGAAGATATTATAAGAGGAGAAGAAAAAGAAAACGATAGCTTCCACTTGTAAATTTGAATGAAATACATAGCATTACTCAAAAAATCTAAGTATCGATAGCTCCACCCCATCCCTAGAGACTGACTCAGCTCCCTCCCGAGTGCCTCATAGTTACATACGTAGGTGTAATTGTTGGTAAGTACATTTTTCTTTGAGGTTACTCTCTATTAAAGGCTCAAAGTGAAATGGGACGCAATGGTTCCTACCTCAAAGGTGTACCAGAGCCCCAAAGGTCGGCCAACCTTAATTGTTCCTCAATTATTATGAATTTCATACGAGGTTAAGTCAAAGGGCTGAGTGGAAATTATCGCTCGGCTGCTTCACGTGGGCGGGTGTGACCATGGAATGGGTTTAGGAATGTGTGGATTCGACGGCTATTTGTAGATGCATTAGGTACGTAATATCGTACTTGTTTTTTCTGGCGTTTTATGGTGCAATTGCTACTAGAATAGCACTGTTAGCCAGTTTTATTATAAGTCTCATTGTATGTTAAACGTTATTGGGACTTAATTACCAACAGTGAAGGGGTTAATACTTAGCTACTAAATATAATCTGTTAAAATGTAATAATTGTTTCCTTAAGTTAACTGCAACATTTTTGTTAAAGAGACACCTCTGAGTTTGTTTCGGCAATTCTTCTCAGAGTAGTCAGTTAGGAAATGTCGGCCTCATCGTTCGCTTGATAAAATTGACGTATAAAAGTGCTGCCTTGTAGCCTATTTGCAGAAATAAATTCACTTGTTTCACTTATTAAAAGTGCGTTGATTCGATAGCGTGTCATACTGTACAACATAGCTCGTAGGTACAAACGTGATGAATTTGCTACAAGTCTTAAGTCAAAAACACAATATTAATTTCTTTATCTTACCCAGGACCCTTAGGTTTCGACATATTATTAAATTTGGTAGGGAACGGACGAAGCGTTAAACAAACATAATCAAAAACATATTCCCAACACAATAAAACTCTTGAGAAACTCATAAAGCACAAATCATAACATAATTATTTACAAAACATCTGTCAGTTACTTGCGGGCCCTTACACAATAATTAATGTTCTCATAGTAAAAACCCATCATAATCCCGTGCAACATGAACAGTTGCTTACCCTAGTGTAAATATTTACCAAGCATCACATGTCCGCCGTGATTTCGTATCGTAAATCTCTTTAAAGGTTGTCTTTCGAAAATATGTAGTTGTGACGTCATACCTATTGTTGACAGTTAAAATCAATATGGCCGACAAGAGAGTGTTTGTAAAAATTTAAAATGATTGAAATGGCTTTTCGTACCTAGTTTATGGTTAAGATTTAGTAGGCCAGTTTAGAAAAGGTTAGTAGGAATATTTATTATACTTGTCTTTAAAATAAACAGTAGATAGGTACCTCTTTTTTTGAAGGGCAAAATCATCCAATGATTTCTCCCGCTTAGGTGATGCGAGAGGGAGTGTCAGACTCTTACTGACTAGCCTATGTGAAAATTGGTTTTTCATAATATTCGTTTTGATCAGAAAACAATTGTCTAAGTTATTTTCTTTTATTTCACTTAGTTACGGACTTCATAGGAAAAATGCAACATTGAGTAAAAATGGGTAATTGCTATGCTAAAGCCAGTTTTTATTCTGCAAAAGAACCACCATAACCAACTACAAACAGCGCCATAACCTAACTCCTTTATCGCAATTCATAACAAGTGAACAACAAACAGACCAATCCATAGACAATAAAACTTCTATGCTGTTTATATCATAACCAATACTTAACATTACCAGCAAGAACGCCATCTGTCGACAGATTCGAACACCCAACGAGTACCAACTTAATAAAACAGTCCTATCTCTAAAACACATGCAATTTTCAACCTTCAGCAGTTATGATAAGGGTGGAGGTTGGTTTGTGGGGGTGGTAAAATATGTTTGTCAAATATTAAAGTCAAAATGTAGAGATGAATCGCGGGTGGCCATACCAGCTGCGATGACACCAATGTGCGCCAAAATGTTTTATCGATATAAAAATAGTTTCAATAATGTTGAGCAATGAAGGTCTTGTAACTATTCTGATTATGATAATGACGATGACAAAAAAATTTTTCAAACAGTTAACTTACTAGAAGGATAACTATAATCTACAGATATTGAAAAACTGTTTGATTGATAGGAATGACATGAATTGAAGATAGATAGATATAGATACTTGAACGACCTTAGGACTAAATACAATACAGCTCTATCAACTTTCACCGTTAGGTAGGTACAAAATAATCCAAGACATAACTAAATATAAAAATTAAAACCTGCATCAATATTTTTTTTGGTAAATACTAACTAAAGTAATGCACGTTAGAGGTACATTCATTGAAACTCATAAAAGTACAAAAATTATTTCCAAAAGAACTTAACATTAATAAAATCACAAATTTAAAACCGGCAACATTTTATCGCCCCACCGTCACCTACAAACAGCGGCACAAGAAGTAAATCCAGTATGATCCGATTCATTAAACACTTGCACAGAACAAGTGGCCGTAATAGGATTATATTTATTGTTCGCTATCACATAGGTACACGTGGTAAGCGAAATTATTATGATTTTATTTCTTTATAAATACATAAACGGAACGCTCCACAATACAGATTAAATAATAATTTCTTTTCTTAAAAAATGATTTTCTTTTCGTCAACGTCACTATACTCTTCCCGCCGTTAGAGTCGACTTGAGGCCGAAATTAGGTAGGTACCTGACATTAGCTAAATTGAGTTTCAGTCTTATTCAAAAATTATGGATTTACCTCTATACACGCCTACACACATTTTAAACTGTACAGTTTTAACTATAGGTACAGTTGGACTGTACAGTTGAATCGTAAGGTGTTGTGTAGACGAAACAGTTCAATTGTACCGTTTTACTTCTAGATGTGTAGGCTGTATGGACCACTGCTTTGGCTGTACCGTTCGACAGCCCAGTTACAACGCAAGGATGGTAGCGTGCGTAAGAATTGTAATTATTTTGGGCTCTTAATACTCATTAATCTAGGGACTATTTTATATTTAGCAGAGACCAGACAGTAGCGCTATCTGATACATCTGAGCCGGTTAAACTGCGATTTATAACCCAGTTGCTTTTTCATTTGGGGGGAAAAACATATGATTACTTCTTCCGCTTTGGGTGAAGAGACAGGGAGCATCAGACTCTTACTGACTAAAAACCACCCCGTTCCTACCCGACCATCCGTTAAGTTTTAGCCCTCCGCCGCTCTAAAGCCCGCTGCTCCAAAGTCGTCCGCGGAACCCAAATCCTCTGCCACTCCAAAGTCCTCCACGGCTCCAACCCGGCTGCCTAGCCTGGAGATTATGGCAAACTCCTTTTTTGTATTAGAGCCATTATAATCCAGTTGTAAACTGCTATGGCCTTTCTACTTCTGTGCTTCGCGAAATTGGTTAGCGAAATTATTGTAATTTTATTTCAACAAACAAATGGAACATACCAAACTTCCACGGCTATTTGGTATTGACTAAACATTTTTCTTTTGTGAAATTAATAAAAGGAAAAACACAGATTAAACAGTGAATTGTAACGTGTAAGCTAAATTTAGCCTTATTCGAAAATTATTCGCAATTTTTTTTCTAAAGTTCTCTTTTTTTTTTGTTTTTTTTTATTTTAAAAGGTATTGCCCCATACTAAGATTTTCTCCCGTTCACATATACATGTCACCCAGACCCGAAACAACAATCTGTGGATCACACAAAGAGTTTTTCCGTGCGGGAATCGAACGAAAATGTTAATAGGTACTCGTATATTTTTTGTTATTTAAAACACGTTCAACTAGCGTCTAAGTAGAAAGAAAGAAAGAAAGAAAGAAAGAACCATTTATTTTGCTACGACACGTAGTAGGTAGCTACTATTATTTTATTCAGGCTGTGACGTCATTTTACTTTTTTTACGGTCTATACCTAGTGTAGTTGTGGTTCATACTTAATTATTATGCAAAAATATCATCGTTATTTAAATTAAAAAATTAAAAAAAAATATAAATTAAATAAAAAAATGTTGGCGAAATAGTTACTTACTATTTCATTTGTAGATATTTTTACTTGACTACTCCATAGACGGGTAGGTACCACTGTGTGTGCAATTATGTGAAAGCGTTATTTTAAAATTATAAACTTGTGGAAATTTTAAGTTTCGAATATCGAATAACGCACCGAACATCAGCATAGACAAAATTATTTATTTATTCATGCAACTAATAAAAGCGTAATAATCCCACGCGAATTCAAAATATCACGCCCCGACCATTTGGGGTTAATAAAGGGTCTAAACGACCGGGTATTTTGTCAGACAGATAATAAATTAAGGTATTAGTAGTTATTGAACATTATTGATATTTACCCAAAGGCTGGTAGCTGGTAGCTGTGACAGATGGATGGACGATTAAATTGTTATGATACCTTACAATAGACAAATCGGTCGAGTTTGTCTTTGTTGTGGTGTTGTGGTAGCTGATATTGGACATTGGTTAGTGATTGTACTTAGGCCATTTTATATTGTGAATTTTCTTTACTAATGGACTTCAAAAACAGGAGGAGGTTCGCAGTTTGAGCTGTTTTAAACTGTCAAACACCAAGCGGTCACCGGTGACCGCAACCTATTGTCCTATAATGGGGTAGACGACTAATTTTTATTTTAATGTCCGTCTGGTAGATTATTTAAAAACATTAGACACGTATTTTTTATTTTCTTACGGAAACGAATAGTTTCGAAGATATATTGATTTGAAATGTCGCGTGACGTCACTTCTCAGTACATTTTATACTAAGAAAAGACGTTTTAGCCCCCACTCCTAAACTTTGATTCGTTTTATCTAAGTATTGTTTTATTATACAACAAAATAAAAAAAATACGTGTCTAATATTATTTTATTACCTAAGTTACGGACTAATTATATTTTTAATTTTCATACCCTGTCATCATCCCCATTGTGTCGATAATGAAGGTACTCGACGAGTTAAAGTAGGTAAATGTTTGTGCGGTATTATCTAGCCATTGGACGAACTGATTTTGATGTGGTTTTCAGACACGTATTTGTTACATATAGGAGAACAAAGAAAGAGGGACTTGAAGTCGGATTTTTAAATGTAGTTTATAAAAAGATCTGTTGATTTTCAAACAAGCATTGTGCTGATGGCAGTTTAGAATATATTTACTAGTACATCATTCTTGTTGGGATTCTTCTTATTTGTTAATTAAAAGTCGACTAAAAGACATTTTTGACAGAAACCAAACCTTTAGCAATAGCTTCCGCGCGCGCCTTAAATAGCCATCAGACCACCACAGATAGGGCCCAGTAGGGCTGATGCCTGATACGGAGCCGCGGAAGGTCTAACGGGTTACCAGGGCTCCGGCTCGAAGAGCAGTAGTAAGAACGGGGTAGTTTTTAGTCAGTAAGAGTCTCGCATCACACAAGCGCAAGAAGTAATTGTATGATTGTACTCCTCGAATAAAAGGTTTAGCAATACAATGCCTATTTATGTTATATTTTTAACAATGCATTATTATTTTATAACTATGATCTCTGTTCCAATAGTATTGTATTGATTAAGTATTTTGTTCAAATAATATCTGGTCATTATTACTATTATCAGCATACCAGCTACAAGATGTTCACTGAGTATTAAACTTATGTACATAATTTTAGGTCTCTCTTAATGACTCAAGGTGGCTGGAAGCGAAAGTGCATTCAGCCGATCCCTGTGCCCTTTCCCATGCCTACATTTTAAGTGATTATGATTTAAAATAAATAAAGTTATAAGTGATTTATTTGTTTACTGAGATTTGCCGATTTGCGGTCATTATCGTGGTCAGTGTGAGAATCGAACGATGATTAATATTGTCTATTGTTGAGAGAATTTGATTTGAGGGGTTGTTGATCAGTAACTAAGTAGCTGAGTTTCTGAAAATGTAGATATTTGTCGACTCATTTATTTATGGGATCACCGCGACTGCCAAACAAGAGGTCTTTTTTTTAAGGGGGGAAAATCATCGAATTACTGCTCCCGCCTGGGCGAGGCGGGAGGGAGTGTCAGACTCTTACTCACTAAAAACCACCCCGTTCCTTCTCCTGCACGTCGAGCCGGAGCCCCGGTTACCCGTTAGGTTCTCCGCGACAAACAAGAGGTCTTAACTTCATTTTTTAAGTTAGGCAAAGTTGTTCAAAAAATTCTATGGCATGTCTTAGACTCCATTAGATGTATTTGTTTTAGTGTTTGTTTTAGAAAACGTTACCCTTGCTTTGATTAGGTGTCAGTTTAAGACAATTTAACGGAGCAAGTGATTTTATATTTACCGACGGCGGAGCGCGATAGCGACGGAAGACAAGCCGACGGGCGGGCGGGAGAGATGTCGGAATCAGAATCGGAACTAGCAAAAATTGAAATCTCTTGAACTACCTTAAAACTGTTAACAAATCTAATTGTTTTTCAATTCTTTTTTTTAGGAACTTTTGAACACAGTTCACGCCAGTTCCATCATAATTTAAACCTATCTAACAAATGGCAAAAACTAAGGACTAAAACTATTAATACAAATAAAAACATGATCTGTAATACTAAACCCTAAAATTAGAAAAAAAATTGATATTGCATTTTATTTTTAATTGACAACTTTTAATATTTGAAGTTGTTTAATATTAATAGTTGAAGAACACAACAAATTAATGATCACCTACTTATCTAGTTAACATTTGCGCAAATATTAAAAGCTTGTTTTATTCTTGGAAAGATTTAAGATGTACTAATCCCACGTAAAAGAAAATGTGTAGGTACCTTAGGTAGGTATAACCTTAACTTCTATTAATTATAAAATTAGAAATTAAAATTAAATCGAAAAATAAACACTGACCAATTTTGTATTTAAAAAGTAGGTGTAGATGTACTCCCTCCTTTTCTGATTCAAATCTCTTCAACTACTCATTTCAGAAGATAGGTAATACATTTTCTTCTTCTTCTTACGATCACAGTTTATTATTTTAAGATACGGTACCTATAAGAGCGTCAGATGTCAACAAAGAAAAAAATATTAATAAAATAAAAATTATCCTACCACTCAAAATGAAATTATCAACAATCAAATTCTCCAAACAACTTTAAATGGCATAAAATCAAATGAAAACGAGCGATACACAAATAATACCGTTTTGTACGGCCCACTTGTGTTAAACAATAGGTTATATTGGCGCCAAAACCGGGGCGCATTCCCGCCACTTGACCATCTGTGATTTTTTTTATTCAGCGCAATGATCGCACTGCGTTCTGTGTTATGCATAAAGAAAATACTTTTTGAACTTTATACTCCTTGGTGGATTGTTGTATGTTGTATGAACATTTTTGCTTAAGAACTTTGAAGAGCATAAAATAGAAACACTATAAGTAAGTAAATGACTTTTCTACCCAATGAAGAAGAAAATTAATTGGGAAATTATCAACAAAATACAAGCTGGAATAATGGGGACGACGGACGGTAACTCCCAAGATCGAAGAAGATAGCTGTAGGTGCACAGGTTAAGATAGCGGGCATCAGACACATTTAATTTTACAGCCTTACTATTGGGACCATCATGACCATGTTCTGAACATCAATAAGTCTGGACAATCCACTGCTTGATTAATGACCTCTACTAGTAAGGGAGTACGACAATCTTCACAGTTGGTAGATGATTGAAGATCGTGCCATCATTGGTGCGCATAAGGTCCAGGTTTGTTAAAGAACGCTATTGCCCTTTCTCGGCTGAAATGAAATAGTCCTTGAAAATACCCCCGTGAAGAGTTGGAGTAAGAATAAGAATAAGAAGAACGTTTATTTGCACGAAGTACGGTAATTACAGGTAATAATAATTATAAAAAAATTGTAGCGGCAAATATTCATATCCTAAATTCATATTTGATGGACCGATACGTTTTACCACTGTCTCGTCTGATGGTAAGCGATGATGCGGTCTACGATGGAGTACGTCGACCCATAAGCAACCTATTCACTTGGGCCTTGAAGATACTCAGGTTATACCCTTCACTAAATACAGACTACTTATATTTGATAGGTTCTAATTACTCGAAAGACACAATGAAATAACTACCCATTACCCACAAATAGAATTCGGTTCCAAGCAACATTGCAAGTTATTAAACAGCAACAATGAATTCAAACAAATTAAAAATTATTTAATGTGGAATGCGTTTTATTATCAGCACTTTAGTGAATTTCAATGGTGAAGGGGCCGGGGATTATAGTGACGGTGCTGTAAGGGGCGTTTTGATCGCGGCTCGTCAGGGGTGAAATTTATAACTGTGGTCAATTGGTGTATGGAATAGTTTTATTTTATTCACGTTGGGATGGGACTGTTTTATCTCGATTGAAATTAATATAGATATTCTGTAATTATAGCTTAAATTGTGTTGATTTTGCATTATTTTTCTGACTGGTACTCAGTACTTTACTTAGGTAGGTACCTAATGATAAGAAAATGCTTAAGTAATTATACTGATCTCATTTTTTAAACATTATCAGCTAGGTACTTAAAATTATTTTGATTATAAATAAGAATCAAATAAATAATTTAGCATCTAGTAATCTGTTACCGAAAGTTAAAGATTATTTACTTTGTTGACAAACAACAAACATCACATTCCTGTGCTGCTATCTGTTAGTAAAATATTGGAAGTTATTTGACAGCTGTACAGTGCATGCTGCGTGAAATGGAATTAAAACGCTTCGTTCAGAAATCTAAAAGTTATTATTGTTTTTTCACCATTAAAGTACTTATGTTACGATAATTATTAGTCCTCATAATTATTACGTTTATTAAAATAACATGCAAACGTTTAACTGTAAATTATTAGCCCAAATATCATTCTTATTTCTGAACAAAAACTGTTACGTCATGATATTATGACAATGACATTGATTGAGGTTTGAGGTTATCAAATCAATTTTCAGGAAATAATCTACATAATCTTGATAATTAAGAATAAAATAATGTGTAATTAAGTGTTTTTTCTGTAGAATATTAAGTGTAATTTTATAAAAATGTGGCATTTGCTGCAAACGAGCTCTTGTCAGCTTGTTAGACAAAGGTAAATATTCGTGAACTTATACTAATAAATACTAATAAATACTAATAAATAAGCATGAATTTACACGTAATACTAACATAAAACATTTTTTACAGACTGTTAAAAGCTAAAAGCAATGTATATTTTACGAATCTTATGAAAAGTAAACCGTCTAATGTCGTAAAACGATATTTTTCTGAGGTTAAAACTTCGTCGGAGAAAAATGCAAAACCGGGATTTTTGTTGCTCTGTAGTCCATGGAAGTTGTGTACTGGGGTCAGTTTGGCGTTGGGGGCTCGTTATTTTCTTAGCAACGGTCCGGCGTACTGTAAGGCCCATACAGTCCCTTCTAGGGTTATCCAAAGAAGGCCGAATATAGACGAAGACAATTCGAAGTTTGACTGGGATAAATTCCTCTCTTATTTACAACCGCATAAATGGCTCTTATTAGCAGCAATAGGGGTGAGTAAAGTTAAATATGCCTTTACGAATGAGTTCATATTGTCTTTATATTATTTCAATTTTAAAGTCTGAACTGAAATAAAGTAGTATACAGTATTTAACTCGTCGAGTACCGTCATTATAGACACAATTATAGAACAATAGGTTGCGGTCACTGGTGACCGCTTGGTGTTTGACAGTTTAAAGTGACAAATGATTTCTAAATGCTATCCTGATGAATTAAAGGTACATAGAATGGAAATTGTTACGTTTCAATGTTATCTAAGAAAAATGTTTGTGTATATTTTTTTCTATTATTTCATCTACTTCTGAAGAATAATTTGTAAAATCCATAATAACTACTCCATCGACTTCTAATGTAACTTCATATAAAAGAGGGATTCTATTTTTCTTCCAGTCAGCTTTAGTGGTGGCTTTCTTCAACGTTTACATACCAGCGGTGTTAGGAGAAGTTGTGAATGTGTTAGCCAACCAGAGACAGAATCCTAGTGCAGACTTCTTGGATAACATCAGAGGGCCTGCACTCAAACTGGTTGCCTTGTATATTGGACAGGTAAATATCTTTTTTGTAATCATTCCCAACATTTGACTCCTCGGTTAGTACAGTGGCTGGGCAACTGTGTGTGTGTAATTGTGGGAGAGCCATGCTTCAGCACAAATGGGCCGGCTCGACCGGAGTGATACCACGGCCTCACAGAAAACCGACGTGAAGCAACACTTGCATTGTGTTTCTTCATCGTGTGAGTGAGGTTGCCCATTAGGCCCAATTACGATCCCCTTCCCCAAACTCCCCAATCCCTGAATCCCCAACGATCCTTCCTAATCCCCAAAATGCCGGTAACTAACTTGTAACGCCTCTGGTGTTCCAGATGTCCATGAGCGACGCCGATTGCTTACCATCAGGTAATCCGTCTGCTCGTTTACCGGTATATGCAGTAAAAAAAAAACTAGTTGCCGCGGAGAGTGTTGCGGGTTCGATTCGCACGGAGCAACTCGTTGTGTAATTCATAAATTATTGTTCTGGGGCTGGGGGTCATGTGTATGTAACCTTGTATGTTTGTAAACGTACCTACGGCACAGGAGAAAATCATAGTGAGGGGTAACATTTAAAAAAAAAAATTGTAATTATTTTCAGGCAATATTCACATTCATGTACATCCATCTCCTGTCACAAGTGGGTGAGCGAGTGGCAGCGCAGATGAAGCAGGAGCTCTTCGAGTCTATCCTACTACAGGATATTGCATTCTTTGACCAGGAGAGGACCGGAGAACTTGTCAATAGGTATGTATTGGATTGTCGACTTTATTTCAAAAGAATAACGTTAGAAAATCCAATAAATCAGTTACTGATTCATTGTAGTTGAAGTGGAATTATGACCAACCTTAAACTTATTTTCTTAAAGACATTAAAGCCTTTAATTGCCGGAAAAAAATTGGGTATAGTATGAGTACCTCTGCCTGTCCCTTGGGAATCCTTACTAATATTATAAATCGGAAAGTGAGTTTGTTTGTTCCGCTTTCACGCCGTAACCACTAAACCCATTGCTTTGAATTTTTGCAGACGTAAAGTTAGAAGTCTGGATTAAATAATAGGGTACTTTTTATCCCGGAAAAATTTGATATTCTCGAGGAAAAAACGAAATCATTGGTATAGATGGCGCTGTGTGTATATTTCACATAGGCTACTTTTTATCCTTTTGTGACGCGAACGAAGCCGCGGGTAAAAGCTAGTATACTATACAGTTGGTGTGATTACACTAGAGGTATACAGAGTATACAATTTGAAGTTCCTGTTCGGCAGCTAATTGATATTTGAAATTAGTTACTTATTTTATTCATAAACACTGTTATAAAATGTGATTTCCAACGACCGTAATTGTCTAAGGCTAATTATCCACTAGCGTCAGTCATCATTGTCCGACACGGCATCCAATTTATTGTGATAAATGAATTTAGGTCAATATTCATGTCAATAAAATATCAGTTATAGTTTAGTAAGTATTTCGCCTTGTTGTTGTAACATAACATAACATCACGCCTTTTGTCCCCGAAGGGGTAGTCAGAAATGCACATTATGCCACTTTTCACTATTTATGTTATGAGTCCCATGTCATAGGGAGTGAGCCCATTGCCATATACGGGGCACAATTCCAGACTCCGTGCTGCTACTGAGAATTTTTTAAAAACCTAGTAATACTTTGCCCAGCCTGGGAATCGAACCCGAGACCCCTTGCCCGGTAGTCGCACTTGCGACCACTCGTCTAACTAGGCAGTCTTGTTATTGTAACTACAGTCATTTTTCATATGTAAATATTTTCTACATTTCAGGCTGACAGTAGACGTGCAAGATTTCAAGAGTTCTTTCAAACAAACGATTTCAGGTGGACTTAGAGCTATTACTCAGGTTAGTTTTTACACTTAATCAATTAAATTATATCAGTTGAATGTTCAATAGGCTAGATGACTAAATTTTATTTTAATGTCCGTCTGGTAGATTATTTAAAAACATTAGACACGTATTTTTTATTTTTTTACGGAAACGAATAGTTTCGAAGATATATTGATTTGAAATGTCGCGTGACGTCACTTCTATGAACATTTTATACGTAGAAATTACGTTTTAGCCCCCACTCCTAAACTTTGATTCGTTATATTTAAGTATCATTTTATTATACAACAAAATAAAAAAATACGTGTTTAATATTTTTTCATTATCTTACTGACGGACTAATTACATTTTTAATTTACGTACCCTGTCATCATTCCTATTACATTAATATTAGTTAGAGGTAATTAAACCTAACACTTATTATTCACACAATTAAGGTGTAAATTCAATTTCCAGGTGGTCGGTTCTTCGGTCAGTCTCCTAGTGATATCGCCGCAGTTGACAGGCGTAACGTTGGTCTGTGTGCCATCGGTAGTTATTGTAGGCACATTCATTGGATCCTTGCTTAGAAAGCTCTCGAGAGAAGCGCAGACGCAGGTAGGTGAATATTTGGTGTATTTTTTAGTTTTAGAGCGATACCACTTTGGACAAAATTCTTAAAATTCTCTTCCTGGTAGAACACGCTACCAGCTTAGTACTAGGTTTCATTAGATACTCATAACATCACGCCGTTCATCCTCGAAGGGGTAGGCAGCGGTGTACATTAGTGCACTTAATGCCACTATACAATGTAACACCTACTTTTTACTATTTATGTTATGAGTCCCATGTAATAGGTGAGCCTATTATTGCCATATACCGGACACAATTCCAGACTTCGTGCTAGTACTGAGAATTAAAATAAAAACCAGTAATACTTTGCCCAACCCGGGAATCAAACCCGAGTCCCTTTGCCCGGCAGTCGCACTTGCGAACATACAGCCAACGAGGCAGTTCATTAGATATATTTTTTAAAAAGGGTTAATAGAGCCCTTTTGACTTTCTTAGCATACTTGTTAGCTAGATGTACATATATATCTGATGGAAGCTAAAGAAGTTAGCTAACATAGAAGGACTTTATGAGCCTACCATTTACTTTACCAAAATCAATACAATCCTTTTTTGTTTACTTATTTATGTACACACATACAACATAAAGGACAACGCATATATAAAATTAAAGTTCTTCCTGTGGACCTGTAGCAGGAAAAGTAATAATAGTGTGTCCATTACATTTAGATTAAGGTTGTCTAAAGGTCCTCTGCGCAGTTGGCTTCGGCCCCTCGTACGCCTCCCAAATGACCGGGACCCTGTGGTCCCGTGAATGGTAAAGACATACATAATATAATGACACAGTATGTAGTCACAAATAGAAAATTGAGATAGGAAACAGAATTTACTTTTAATCTTTATATAGAGGTATATAATTATTCTGTGAGTGTGTATGCCACTGAACTTCTCTCAAACGACTGGACCGATTTTGATGAATTTTTTTGTGTGTGTTCAAGGGGCTCTGGGAATGGTTTAGATTCACAAATCAGCCCGGCAGATGGCGCTGCAGTCGATGTTTTTTTTATTTTTGTTTAAGGGGGGAATATCATCGAATGACTGCTCCCGCCTGGGTGAGGCGGGAGGGAGTGTCAGACTCTTACTGACTAAAAACCACCCCGTTCCTTCTCCTGCACGTCGAGTCGGAGCCCCGGTTACCCGTAAGGTTCTCCGCGACTCCGAATCGGCATCGGCCGTATTGGGCCCCATCTGTGGTGGTCTGTTGGCTCTTTGAGGCGCGCGCGGAACGCGACGCGCTAACGCGACGGGCAGTCGATGTTTAGGTTATTTATCCTAAACAGCTGAACTAACAACGTCTGTTGGGTCCGCTAGTTAACATATAAAATATTACAGGTAGAAAAATCAACCCTAGTAGCGGAGGAAGCGATAGCAAACATGCGCACAGTGCGTGCGTTCGCCGGCGAAGAGAACGAGGCGCAACTGTTCGCGCAGGAGTGCCACGCCGCCGCTGAACTCAGTATGGAGTTGGGGCTGGGTATTGGACTGTTCCAGGCGGGAACTAATTTGTTCCTTAATGGGTACGTAGATTTATTTAATCTTAGAAATATGTGGTATCGATTATAATAGGCTAGTTGCCAGGGTATCAAAATTAAAAATCGAATTAGTCCGTCAGTTAGATAATGAAAAAATGTTAGACACGTATTTTTTTATTTTCTCGTATTAAGTTGCAATACTTAGATAAAATGGCGCTAAGTTTAGGAGTGGGAGGTCGTTACGTCATAACGTGCTACAAAATGTGACACGCTGTGACGTCACAGGATATTTCAAATTAATATACCGTCGAAAGTATTTAATTTTGTGAGAAAAGAAAAAATACGTATCTAAAGTTTTAAATTAATGTACCAGACGAACATTAAAATAAAATTTAGGAAACTACCATATTGAGTTAGCAAAATTGACAGATTTAAACGCGACTTTATACGATTACATTTTATACCATTTTTTTTAAAGTCATCATTGAAACTTGTCAATTGTAACTATTTGTATTTCATTTGTTTCTTCCATCGTCGTGAATCATTGTCTTATGTCTATTGGACTATCTAATATATAAAGCGGAAGAGTTAGTATTTTTGTTTGTTTGTTTGTTTGAACGCGCTAATCTCCGTAACTACAAGTCTGATTTGAATAATTATTTTTGTGTTGGATGGTGCATTTATCGAGGATGGCTATAGGTTTTTTTTTTTGGGACAAGCCCGCCACAACCTCCCAAAACCGCTGCAACTCCTGTAAGCCAGGATCTACAGTAGATACAACCATGAAAACACCGGAACACTGAAGTCCGGCGCGTCCCAGGGACATGAGTAACTGTCTTGGTTCCCGCAACGAAGTGAATCAGAAGATATTATAAGAGGAGAAGAAGAAAAAACTATGGTTTTCACTTCCCTCGGTGAATTACTGCAGGAGACAGAATGAATTAAGCCTAAAGGCACAAAGAAGAGACTGTGCAACTGGGTGAAGCCCAGTCGCCAAGCACCACGGAAATTTGACTAAAAATTAAGTGGGTCCTATGTGTGAGCTGTTATACTTGCTTCTAATAATAGGTATGGCAAAAACGCCTAAACGCACGGAAATTCGTTCTAGATTCCACAAGGTCCGTATAATAAACTACACCTGACGAAACAATTAAATTATTTAACACAGTGTTACGTTCATATTGCCAGAGATCACACTCCCGGAGTATGTGATGGGCCGACTGCTCGTATCGCAACTCCTCTGTCGAACATTGGCACCATGGTGAATCCATAAGTTTAAATGGCTATAGGTTATAAAACATCACGCTACGACCATTAGGAGCTGAGCAGAGCGTGTGAAACCGCACGGAAGTAGCTAGTAGTAAATAATACGCCAGTGCCAAAGTTTAAGGTGAAACACAAAGATGGTAATCTTTGTGTTTCGTCATGCTTTTGTTTTTTTGATCCTTGTGTAAAATCTTTCTACACTATAATTAGCTTTTTTCTACGCTGTTTTTTTTTTTAAGTTGCCCCATATTAGGATTTTGTCCTGTGTCGTGGGTGCGTTTACAAACATACAAGTTCACACCTGACACCCAGACCCGGAACAACAGTTTGTGGATCACACAAAGTGTTGTTCCGCGCGGAAATCGAACCCGCGACACTTTGCACGACACGTGCAGTCAAACTACAACTATTACTACTCTACTATAGAGGTAATTCGTATAAAAATTTCTCTTCCAGGATGGTTCTAGGCACGATGTTCATGGGCGGGCATCTAATGGCATCTGGTCAGTTGTCAGCGGGTGACGTCATGGCGTTCCTAGTGAACGCTCAGACAGTACAGCGGTCTGTTGCACAACTGTCGTTGTTGTTCGGGTCTGTCGTGAAAGGGATCAGTGCTGGAGGACGCGTGTTCGAGGTTAGATCTTATGTTCATTTGATTTAGGGTTTAATTTTGGTTGCTGGTGGGATTTTTGTTGATTTTCTGTTGTCAATTAAATAATAATATCAGACATATTTAATATGTTATCCCCGAAGGGGCAGGCAGAGGTGCACATTATGCCACTGTACAATGTAACACCCACTTTTCACTATTTATGTTTTGAGTCCCATGTAATAGGGGATGAGCCTATTGCTATATACCGGGCACATTTCCAACCTCCGTGCTACTATTGAGAATTAAAAAAAACGTAGTAATACTTCGCTCGACTCGGGAATCGAACCCGAGACCTCTTGCCCGGCAGTCGCACCTGCGACCACTCGACCAAGGAGGCATTTTGAAAAATAATAAGCAGGTAATCATTATTAGGCAACGAAAACTCTCTGAGTGTATATCAAAATAAGTTAAAGCAATTACAATTACTGATGGATAATCAGACTTTGGATTCGAACTTGAAACCCCTTGCTATGCAGTCACATTTACATTCACTAGACCAACAAGACAGACAAAGTTACAATACTTACAAAATTAACCTTTGTCAACACTATTATAAAAAATATGATTTCCCTTTATTTTTTGTTTTCGTTCTGTAACCATTATTCTTTAACATTTGCAGTACATTAACAAGAAGCCCATGATGGACAGTTCTGGTTCGAAGGTGATCAGGTACCACGAGTTCCACGGAGACATAGAGTTCAAAGACGTCAGCTTTGCATATCCTAGCAGACCAGAGGCGGTGAGACATTTATTTTCATACATTATTATTTTTATAACAAACTGTACATTATATTAACACACGACTTCTCTCAGAACAACTACCTTTAGTTTTTTAATATTTTTACAACACAAGGTGACAATATACCTTTTTTTATGGCATAAGCCTGTAAACGAGCAGATGGATCACCTGATGGTAACCAATCGGCGTCGCCCATGGACACCTGGAACACCAGAAGCATTACAAGTGCGTAACCGGCCTAGAAAAGAAAGAAAAACTTTATTTCCCACGCTAAAACAGATGACACATACAGAATTTCCAAATAAGTTTAATATAAATATCTACTAATGTCCCAAGTCTGCGGTGAAATGGAACCAGTTCAGCATGTGCAAGACAGAGCCTCGCGCTGGTATTCTACTGGCCCCTTAAGTGACTCGCAGACGAACAAGTCACCAATCAGACAACAATAAATATATAGCAATTTTCACTAAACACACACCATAAAATTCACAAAACATATATCGTAAATACTTAGATAAAACGGAGTTAAGTTTAGGAATGGGAGGTCGTTACGTCACGCTACGCGTACGGCGTACGGCGCGTCGCGTTCCGCGCGCTTCAAAGAGCCATCAGACCACCACAGATGGGGCCCAATACGGCCGATGCCGATTCGGAGTCGCGGAGAACCTAACGGGTAACCGGGGCTCCGGCTCGACGTGCAGGAGAAGGAACGGGGTGGTTTTTAGTCAGTAAGAGTCTAACACCCCCTCCCGCCTCACCCAGGCGGGTGCAGTCATTTGATGATTTTCCCCCCTTAAAAAAAAACCCTATAAAATGTAGTAAATCGTGACGTCACACGATATTTCAAATCAATATATCGTCGAAAGTATTAAATTTTGTAAAAAAAAGAATTCCGGGTCTAATGTTTTAAAATAATCTACCAGACGGATATTAAAATAACATTTAGTTTATTATCCTATTTGTCACGTTTAATCTGTCAAACACCAAGCGGTCACCGGTGACCGCTTGGATTGTTCTATAATTGTGTCTATAATGACGGTACTCGACGAGTTAATACCACTCTGCTTACGAGATAGGGTAAATAATTGACACCTAAAAGAAGTGGGAATAATATTTTTTTACAGAAAGTATTGAAGAATTTCAACCTGAAGATACCGGCTGGTAAGACGGTGGCCATCGTCGGTACGTCTGGCAACGGCAAGTCGACAATCGCTTGTCTGTTGGAGAGGTATTTCTTAACTTACATTATCTTATTTTAAAACGGTGGACTGCCTCGTTGGCCTAGTGTTCGCTAGTGCGACTGCCGGGCAAGGTGTCTCGGGTTCGATTCCGAGGTTGGACGAAGTATTACTGGGTTTTAAAAAAATTCTCAGTAGTGGCACGGAGTCTGAAATTGTGCCCGATATATGGCAATATGCTCACCCCCGATTACATGGGACTCATGACATGAATAGTAAAAAGAGGGTGTTACATTGTACAGTGGCGTTAAGTGTAAGGGGATAAAAGGCGTGATGTTGTGTTATGTCATGTTTTTAAAAACGGTGGTACTTTATAAAGTATTGGCGCTTGTGTCAGTGTGTCTGTGTGTTTACAGTTTCATGTACAATTTCACATACAAATTACACCTAAACCAGAATGAATATTACATACATACATAACTTCACGCCTGTCTCCCATGGGGATAGGCAGAGACTATGGAACGCCAATTACTATGATTCCTACACACCTTCTTCGCTTCATCAACAGTCATCAAAGTTTTCATGCATGCTCGTCGGTTAAGGGTACTTTTAATTTGGCTCTTCTTTAATATATCGCCAATCTGGTCACTATATGTCCGTCTAGGGCGTCCTCTACCGACGGCCCCATTGATATCCGCTCTGTATACTTCTTCCACTGAACTACTATAAAAATATTTAATTTCCAGATTCTACGACGTAGACGCAGGGCAAGTAACAATAGACGGTATAGACGTCCGGCAGATGGACGGCAAGTGGCTGAGGGGGCGAGCGCTGGGCATCATCAGCCAGGAACCTGTACTCTTCGCTACTACTGTCAAGGAGAACATACGATATGGACGCCCTGAGGCTACTGACGAGGATGTAAGTAATTTTGAATTAAAACGAAAGGCTTTCATAAGACACCTAAAAAAGCCTTGCAAAAGCAGGCTTGAAAGCACGTGCTTAAGGTGTTTTTTTGAAGGGAGAAATAATCAAATGACTTCTCCCGCTCGTGGTGAGGCGTGAAGGAGTGTCGAGTCTTCCTGGCTAAATAAACTGCTGCTTTGAGCTGGTGCCGCAGTAACTTACTCTGTTTGATACGCAAGCAAGGAGGTGCTTTAGGTCTAAGGTTACGTTTATTTTTTTATATTTGATGGGTCGATGTTTGACCACTATCGAGGGAGCACGTCGTCCCATAAGCAACCTATTCACTCACTCGGGCCTTGAAGACTCCCAGGTTTCCCTTTCCCTTCAGGAAATACACACTCTGGCTAAAAGTTCCACTCCTTAGCAGTACGCACAAGATAGCTTGATGCGGAGCGCTTCATGTGTGTGGGTGTGACATCTATTATGAATCGGACGCTTCACCGATTGTCTGGTGATACGATGATGGAAAGGACTAGGGGGAATCAAGTTGTGCAATTTCCACCGGTCATTCTCCGAGATGTATCAAGTAGAAAACCGAAAGGCTTGCAACCTTACGCCTGTGTTCGAGGCTTTGAAGCCGAGCCTCCACAAGCGCATCATCGTTGATGAGCCTCTTGGCACACCTTATTTTCATACTCTTCTCAACTAGTAACAAGAAGAACATTCTATACGAAACATCAGAGACCAGTGATGATGAGCCTTATTCAACAGTCGCATTTACGACCACTTAACTTTTTTATTGATGCGTTTCTTATTGTAATAGGCGTAATAAAACACCTTAAATTCTATGGCTTTAGCACAACTGCCTTCTATTTGCATTAGTTACAATATAAGATGCGAATTAACAGTTCATAGTTTGAAATACCATTAACATAATAATAATAATATGCTTAATATGTGTCCTCTTTCCGCCAGGTATACAGAGCAGCCCAAACAGCGAACGCTCACGACTTCATAGTTGGCTTCCCCAACGGGTATGATACTCTAGTGGGGGAACGGGGAATGTCTCTCAGTGGGGGACAGAAACAAAGGATAGCCATCGCTAGAGCCGTGCTCAAGAACCCCCCTGTACTTATACTGGACGAGGCTACAAGGTAATGTAGTAAATAGTTTTACATAACATGACATCACACGTTTTTATCCCCGAAGGGGTAGGCAAAGGTGCACGTTTCGGCAATTAATGCCACTGTATAATGTAACACCCACTTTTTACTATTTATGTTATGAGTTCCATGTAATAGAGGGTGAGCCTATTGCCATATACCGGGCACATTTCCAGACACCGTGCTACCACTGTATTTAGGAAATAGTTTTATATTTGTGTAAAACAGCTATTGTGAGAAATACAAAGATTAAAAAATGAGGGTCCCAAATGTCGCTTGAAATTAGTCGAGTTCGCTAAAACAGTACCGATAACCGTGTATTCTAAATTAGCTATTCTAGCGCGCTTTTACCTGCTACTTGGATTCTGTTAATCGTAGCGCTCAATCTTCGATGGATGGACTATCTTGCACAGTTTAAACAATGCTTAAATTCATAGGACTAGTTCCAGAGATGGGTACGGTCAATAAAGTAAAGAAAAAAAGATCTAGCTCTCAAGTTTTGTGATACGCTGCATCCCTACGAAAACTATTTGGAGTATCAATCACGTCCCAACACTTTGGCATTACAAATTATATCACAACTATGATTTCAGTCCTATTATATTTTAGTAGAGTTCAAAATAAAATCATCATCATCATCTACATCCTATAAATGCCCACTGCTGAGCAAAGCGTCTTCTCACACGGAGAAGGTTTGAGCTTTAAACTGTCAAACACCAAGCGGTCACCGGTGACTGCAACCTATTGTTCTATAACTGTGTCTATAATGGCGGTACTCAACGAGTTAATCACCACGCTCGCTTAATGCGGGTTGGCGATTTCAAACTTAGAATTAGAAATTATAAGCCCAGGTTTCCTCACGATGTTTTCCTTCACCGTTTGTCAGTGGTGTATAAATAATCTTAGAAAGTATATATAATTGGGAAAAGTCACATTGGTACTTGCCGTTGGTAGTTTTCGAGCCCGCACCTTCATGTATGAAAAACCTCCGGCCCACCACAACATTTGAGGGTCTAAAATCAAAAATCAAAAAAAAGTCAAAATCATTTATTTCAATTAGGCCAGAATGGCACTTTTGAACGTCAAAATAAAAATAATATTAAAAGTGAAGCTATTTGCTCATTCCAAGGTGTAGATTCCTATGGATATAATAATATATGGAATCCAGTAACTTTAACCAATCTTATACTATTATATACAGCGGAAGAGTTTGTTTTTTTGTTTGTTTGTTTGAACGCGCTAATCTCTGTAACTACAAGTCTGATTTGAATAATTCTTTTTGTGTTGAATAGCGCATTTATCGAGGATGGCTATAGGCTATAAAACATCACGCTACGACCAATAGGAGCTGAGCAGAGCGTGTGAAACCGCGCGAAAGTAGCTAGTTTTAAATATATTTTCTCAATATTCCAGTGCCTTGGACTCAGCAAGCGAGAAAGTAGTGCAGACAGCATTAGAGACCGCGGCTAAAGGTCGCACTGTACTAGTCATAGCGCACAGACTGTCCACTGTCATGAACGCTGACCTTATTGTTGTGCTGAACAAGGGAAATATAGTTGAGGTAAGGTTATAACATAACTTAATGTGACATAATATCAAGCATTTCATTTCTCAAAAGGTATTTATTATACGTTAGACCCAATTATTATTTGTTATCTTGTAAATCCTAAAAGAGTCTGCCGTATAGTTATCAGGCACCATACCACTGTCGCGGAGAACCTAACGGGTAACCGGGGCTCCGGCTCGACGTGCAGGAGAAGGAACGGGGTGGTTTTTAGTCAGTAAGAGTCTGACACTCCCTCCCGCCTCACCCAGGCGGGAGGAGCCATTCGACGATTTTCCCCACTTAAAAAAAATACCATACCACTACTATACCACTATTACACTACTATATCGTTGAGAATTTCGGAAAAGCTAAATATTTTTTACCTAGCTCGGGAATCGAACCTGAAATTCCTAGCGTGACAGCCGCTCTGGCACTTTTTGGTACTTAGCAGGCGCCATCGCCTCTCTATATCTCTTTCTCAAAATCCCTATTTAACTAACATTTGTTTCACAGATGGGCACCCACGCTCAGTTGAAGAAACTGAAGGGTTTCTACTGGAACCTCATTAAGCAGCAGGATCAGTCGGCAGAAGCTAGCATGACCTTATGAGAGCATTTTGAGGTACAAACTAGTAATAAAAACTATCGCCATTGAATTTGGTACAAGTGAAATTTGTATTTGTATTGCATCCATAATGCAACACTTAGGTGTTGCATTTTAAATTTTGGTAAATGCAGTCAAAGAGTTTGAAAAATAAAATAACCTTGAGGACAATTTGTACACTATTGAATGGTTTGGAAAATGTATTGAAAGTGACAGTGAGTGGGTCATAGATGTTCCTATTGCTGTTTAAACGTAAATGAATATCCGCGCATCCCGACTTCGCAAGAGTACGCACCTAACAAGAACGGTTCTAACCTAGCAATTGCGTTGTCATTAATAAATATGAACTTTAAGTCGTATGTCGTATGACATATTTCATAATGTCAATATAAAAAAGCTGTAAGCGCACGCCCTCGCGGCGCGTTTTTGTTTTGTTTCCAAAGTAAAAAACCTGTTGGAGCCGTGCTGGAGCCGTGCCGGAGCCGTGTTGGCGCCGTGCTGGCGCTGTGCTTATATATAGGTATACGATGACGTTGACTCAACTTTTGCTAACGGCGAGTTCATTTATGTTTTACTTCAGAAACAGTCCTGTGCCTTTAGCCAAATGCCACTATACCGCTTGTTTACAGAGAGAGTAGAAAACTAAATGTATGGAGATGACACTGGTGAAAATTTACGTCAATTCCATATAATTTGGTTTTCTATCTACATGCAGACAACGCTACGCTAAATGGCATTTGGCTACAGCTGATGATCGGTACTGTTACAACAAGAAATAACCAATTCAGTCTAATTTCCTGTAGACTTGTTAACAGCCTGTAGATTGCAAACGTCGATACCTCTTGCAGGTGTAGTTAGGCTACGGTGTCTACCATAACTCAGATCCTAAAACTTAGGTACCAATAGTAGTTTAAAAAAAAGGAGCTCAATTTGGTGATATTTATTTTATTTAAATACTTGATTGAACAATTATGTATTGTATATTGTTGAGTCTTGATTTTTAACAAATGGCTACCTATAAGTTGTAAAATAGATATAACAAAATAATCAATTATTATAGTTACTTCTAATGCCATTTAGTATTGCTTATGTTAGTTAACAAACATTAGAATGAACTGACCGGATGAACGGCTGAGTAATGTTCAAATATATTAAAATAAAGTTCAGTTGATTGAAAACCAGCATAGCGTTTTATTAGGTTATGGGCCCAGGCTCGCAAAAAGTTTTTATCCTATAAGTGATCAATCAGTGCAATTGGACTAAAATGTCGACTAATTACTTAACAAACGTTCCGAAGCTGAAAGGTCGTGAAAATTACGACGACTGGAGTTTCGCGGCGGAAAATGTGCTAGTATTAGAAGGCATGGCGGACGCTATCAAGCAGCCATTAGCAGTAACGGCTACATCAGTACAAAAGGCAGAAGATATGAAGGCGAAAGCAAAATTAATTTTAACGATCGACGCCTCTTTGTACGTTCACATCAAGCAATGTGCTACAACATATGACCTGTGGAAAACTTTAAAGAGTATGTTCGACGATTCCGGGTATTCGCGTAAAATTAGTTTGCTTAGAAACCTCATCAATATACGCCTAGAGAGCTGCGATTCGATGACCAGCTATGTCAGCCAGCTTATGGAAACCGCGCAGAAACTGAAAGGAACCGGTTTCGAGATAAATGACCAATGGATTGGATCACTAATGTTGGCCGGATTACCGGAGAAATTCGAGCCAATGATAATGGCAATAGAACATTCGGGGATCAACATAAACGCAGATGCTATTAAAACAAAGTTATTGGATATGAGTTTTGAGGTTAAGTCGGAAGGTGCATTTATCGCTGGAAAAAATGTTCATAGTCATAAATATGGCGGTTACAAAAATCAACCCGTTCACTCACAGTATGGCGGCGGCAGCGGAACAAACGGAAACCGAACGTATCCGTCAACATCAACTGTCAATGTCAGTGGAGGCGGCAACAAGTACACGACAGAAAAAACAAAAGTAATCCGTTGTTTTAAATGCAAGCAGTCTGGACATTTTAAAAATCGATGTCCACATGCAGAAAAAGCGAAGTCAAATGCATTTAGTGCAGTGTTTCTCTCAAAAACATTCAGTCAAACCGACTGGCACTTGGATTCCGGCGCAAGTACTCATTTGGTTTCCAACGTTAACTTCTTGTCAAATGTTTGTTATCAACCCAAGATTAAGGAGATTATTGTGGCAAATAATACGATAGTGCCTGTTGAATGCTCTGGTGATCTACAGATTACGACGTGTGTCGGTAGTAAAAATCACGTAATAAATGTAAACAATGTTTCGTTTGTTCCTAACCTCACTACCAATTTACTATCAGTGAGTAGAATAATTGCTAATGGAAACAGAGTCGAATTTGATCGACATGGTTGTTCAATTTATAACTCACAGAATGAATGTATTGGTGTAGCGAAGCTAGAAAATGGTGTATATAGGTTACATGTGAAAACTGAGCAAGAAGTGCTTGCAGCATCAGTTAGAGTATCTAGTACAACTTGGCACAGGCGTCTTGCGCATATCAATGCCACTGATATACAGAAATTGAAGAATGGAGTAGTTGAAGGTGTAAATTTCAACGACAAGTTTGACATCAGCAAGAATAGCTGTACCATTTGCTGTGAAGGAAAGCAAACGAGGCTACCATTCCCTCGTAGTACACACAGAAGTCATGGAGTCCTGGAACTGGTTCACACGGACTTGTGTGGGCCAATGGAGAACCCATCGCTAGGTAAAGCCAAATATTACCTATTGTTCGTGGATGACTTCAGTAGGATGTGTACTGTCTATTTTCTGCAAGAGAAAAATGAAACCTTCAAATATTTTAAACAATATAAGGAACTCGTTGAGACCCAGCAATCAAGAAAAATTAAAGTGTTAAGGTCCGACAATGGAGGAGAGTTCTGTTCGGCGGCAATGGAGAACTATTTAAAACAATGTGGTATAGTTCACCAGAAGACAAACAGCTACACACCGGAGCAAAATGGACTATGTGAGAGGTACAACAGATCAATAGTCGAGAAAGCACGTTGTCTTCTATTTGATGCTCAGTTCCAGAAATACCTGTGGGCAGAAGCTGTAAATACAGCCGTGTACATCATAAACCGTGCTCCAGCTGCAGGTATTGGAGAGAATACTACACCTTATGAGTTGTGGACAGGCAGAAAGCCAAAATTGGATCACCTGAGAATATTTGGCAGCCCAGCAATGGTACACATACCTAAGGAAAAACGCAGGAAATGGGATAAGAAAGCGAAGAAAATGTTCCTAGTCGGATATTCCGAGAATGTCAAGGGATATCGCTTATATGATCCTATAGCACGAGATGTTATTGTAGCCAGAGATGTCATAATCATGGAGAATAAAGATGACAACTCAACAACAACCATCACCATTGATGAAGGCAGACAAGCTGATGAGGTGAAAGAGGAAGAAGTTCCTGTGAGTGAAGAACAAGATACCAGTGCAAGCCAGAAGGATGAAACATTCATTCCAAATGATTCAGCAAGTGACACTGATGATAGTTGCTTGTCATTGTCACCAGAAGACAAGGATCTCTCTACTCAGGTTCTTAATAATGTGCCTGAAAAACGTACGAGACGCAAACCAGACTATTACGGTATTGCGAATATGTGCGCGGAAATGTCAAATGAACAGCTTACAATGAGTGATGTGTTAAATAGTGCTGAAAGTGAACAGTGGCAAAATGCAATAAAAGATGAACTGAAATCTTTTCGTGAAAATGACACTTGGGAGTTAGTGGATAGGCCAAAAGACAAAACAGTGGTTAAAAACAAATGGGTATTTAAAAGAAAGTTTAACAGTGATGGTAAAGTGCGGTACAGGGCCAGGCTGGTGGCCAAAGGTTTCACGCAGAAAAAGGGTATAGACTTTAATGATACTTTCTCACCAGTTCTTAGATTTTCTACATTTCGATTGTTAATTGCTTTGAGTGTTCAATTAGATTTAAAAATGAATCATCTTGATGTACCAACAGCTTTTCTTAATGGTGTACTAGATGAAAACATATATATGGAAGTACCAGAATATTCAGAATTTGAAAATTGTAATAATAAAGTATTGAAGCTCAAGAGAGCAATTTATGGCCTCAAGCAGTCAGCTCTCGCCTGGTATAATAGAGTTGAGGATTGTTTGTTGAAATTAGGTTATAAAAAGTCTAACTATGAACCATGTTTGTTTGTAAAAAATGTTGAAAATAGTAAAGTTTACATTGCTTTATTCGTGGATGATTTCTTTGTATTCTATGACAGTAAAACTGCATATGAGGAACTAATTAGTGAATTAGTTAATAAGTTTAGAATTAAGGATTTGGGTCAAATGAAAAATTGTTTGGGCATGAATATAAATGTTTATAAAGACCATATTACTGTAGACCAGAAACAATTTATAGAGATTATACTGAACAGATTTAATATGTCAGATTGTTTATGTAGTGATACGCCTATGGAAAATAATTTAAAATTGGATAAAGATGTAAACGGCAATCCAGATAGGAAATACCCATACCAACAATTAATAGGGAGTTTGATGTACTTATCCGTATTAACCAGACCTGATATTACATTCAGTGTAAGCTTCTTAAGCCAATATAATAACTGCTTCAATGAGACACATTGGAAACATTTAAAACGTTTATTAAGATATTTAAAAGGTACTAAAGACTATGGTTTGGTATATAGGAAAACCAGTCATCATTTGCACGGCTTTGTGGATGCTGATTGGGCTTCTTGTTCTTTGGACAGGAGGTCATACACTGGATATTGTTTTATTATGTCGGGTTCTGTAGTTTCATATGAATCTAGAAAACAGAAGACAGTAGCACTATCCAGCACTGAAGCAGAGTACATGGCCTTGTCAGAATCATGTAAAGAGGGCATTTATTTAAAGAATTTGTTAAATGAGCTTGTCCAGTATACCAATATTCCATTATGTTTATATAGTGATAACCAGAGTTCTATTAAAATAGCTTGTAATCCCTTATTCCATAATAAACGTACCAAACATATTGATATAAGACACCACTTTGTTAGGGAATGTGTATTTGATAATAAAGTTAAAATTGAATATGTATCAACAAATAGTATGCCAGCAGATATATTCACTAAAAGTTTATGTAAAGAAAAACATTATAAATTTCTTAGTTTAATGGGTGTTACAAAAGTATAGTGTATGTACATGTGTCATGTAAACTTGCTTATTGTAATTACTGTCTTAATATTATTAATTTTTTAGGATTTTGGATTATTTTGTTAGGTCAGGATGTAAAATAGATATAACAAAATAATCAATTATTATAGTTACTTCTAATGCCATCTAGTATTGCTTATGTTAGTTAACAAACATTAGAATGAACTGACCGGATGAACGGCTGAGTAATGTTCAAATATATTAAAATAAAGTTCAGTTGATTGAAAACCAGCATAGCGTTTTATTATAAGTGCTAGTGATTAGTTTTAAGGGTAATAATTTATTTACTTGCTATAATTGGTTTGTGTATTGATTACTAAATTCTCGATAACAGCATAGAGTCTAGGAAATATTCATTTTTTTTTCAATTTATACAATTGATTGGTTGATTAAATTTAATGAAATAATACAGACTAAAATCATTGCCACGGATACGTTGGTCACGCGAATGCCCACCTAATTCCTGTTTCCAATATTCGGATCCTCAAACTTGATGTCTCTAAGCCCCAAAAGGCCGGTAACTCCACTAGTGTTTCAGGTGTCCATGGGCGGCGCCGATTGCTTACTATCAGGTGATCCGTCTGCTCGTTTACCGATTTATTCGATAAAATTGTGTTTGAATGTCTATAGCACATCTATCCTGTGTTATGTCCTAATTAAAATTTTGTCGAATGTATCTACTTCTAGTACAATCAATATTGATGTTTTATTAGTCCAGTATTGTAATTAGATTGCTGATAGTACTGCTACATAACGTACGAACATAACGAACCTATTTATAGATGGCGTGCTGTTATTGAGAGTAATTTTAACAAATATGGTATATGGTATATGGTGTGTATAATTCTTTTCAAGTTTTTTTTAGTTATAAAATGAAACAGTTTATTTATTGTTTTTATAATAACTATCGTGAGACATACTGAATTAACTAAAGCTCTACTAATTTCGAGTCACAGAGGAACTCTTCCTCTTCTGCCCTCAGTGATTCGAAACTAGTAGTGCTGTTCTCAGTATATTTACGTGAGTAACTGGTAATTTTTAGTTAATTCAGTTTATTTATTAGTGTACCATATTTCAGTGACCTTGCATTAATTGATGAAATATACAATATAGAGGTAATGAACAAAACCACGGGTTAGTATTTAATTGGGTACTTACCAAGTTAAATTCAATATTTTTTTTCAAACTGTAAAAACGACAGTTTTCTATGAATTTTGTACGATTGTGACGTCACAGCATACTTATTTCTTAAAAATTTGCTGGAAGAATACTAAAATGAAGTTGGTCATAAATTCAATTACTGAAAGTGTGACATAACATCACGCCTTTTATCCCCGAAGGGGTAGGCAGAGGTGCAACACCCACTTTTCACTAGTTGTTATGAGTCCCATGTAATAGAGGGTGAGCCTATTGCCATATACCGGGCACATTTCCAGACTCCGTGCTACTACTGAGAATTTTAAAAAACCCAGTAATACTTTGCCCGACCCGGGAATCGAACCCGAGACCCCTTGCCCGGCAGTCGCACTTGCGACTACTCGGCCAACGAGGCAGTCATGGCAGGCAGGCATAAAAGTGTGATTATTTTTTAATATTTGATTGTATTGAATGGTCTAAATAATTTATTGTTGATTAAGGCAAATAATTTTGTAATTATTATTATTAGTTTTAAAAAATCCTTTGCAAATGTTACGGTTTGGATTTCTATCAGTTTTGGCATAATGAGTTTTTAATCATGGTGGAAATAAATATTGGGAGATAATAAATAAATAAATATTGTTACCTATATCGTGTTTCATTTTTACCCCTTTTTTCAAATTAATTTTGTCCAAATATATAAGAGGTCACTACAAATTCTTTGTAACATGACAGGGATTGTACGATATTTGTACACACGGCAACACATCAATCTATACAAAACCACTTTATCCTGGTGTTACGTCGCATCATCTTTCCACACATTTAACTTTCAGTTTATACTGGTTATGTGAAGCTCGATGTGTAGCCGTGTGTACAACTTAAAATTGGGTAGCCTTTTAGTATTCGGGAGTAATGGCCGGTTTTACAATCACCAGATAATAAGGTAGTTGACAGGTAATCAAATTCAATACTTTTATTGGAATGTCAAAAACGATACTTTCTGTGAATTTTGTATCGGATCGCATATTGACGTGATGAATGAGAAGTATGATGACTTATGACGTCATCATATTTATGTGTACTACTATACTTATATCCTTAAAATTAGCGAGAAAATATCCAAATGTGGGTAAATTGTCAAATCAATGGATGAGAGTATGATTATTTTCTAATTATTTATTGCATTGAAAAGTTGAAACAATTTATTTCAAACCTAGGAAACTAGCTAATTCTTAATAATATTGACATTTGACAGGTTTTAGTAAGGAAGAATATTGTCAAATATTGAAAGTTAAACCTTAGTTAAAGATTATCTGAGCATTGAAAAATCGGCCTTAAAGTTTGTATTTTATCGTATTTTGTGTCACATTCATGTCAAAATTCTGTGTGTAGTAATCAAATCTATCGACAAATGAGATTGGTTTTGAGTTACTTTTTTTACATGAATTACTTTAATAAAAAAATATTTGATACTAAAATAAATAAATATTTTGGTCACAATAACTTAAAAACAAAATGAAATACACAATTTGAGAAAAAATAGTCTTGAGCGTAGTAACGTTTTCTGTAAGTACCTTTTTCTACCCTCATTACCGTTCACCTACTTTGACGAAGTTATTATTCTGTTTATTCGTAAATTATTTAGTTTTAATTTATTTTAATGGTTTAAATTTTGTTTTTAGGGAGCAGAGAGTCGAGTTCTTAAGGTCTGAGAAGGAGGATTATCTGACCAGACGAGGTAAACATGTCTGATGGGTTTTCTGCCCAACAGTTTTTCATTGGGATTTTCTATCCGTGTTAATTCGCATGTAAACTTCAGGCAATGTAGAATTTCATGACGTCATCCGTTGATTTGCTGTCATTTGACATGTAACATGTGTCGCTACATGGTCATCACAATGACAAATCCTTAAAAAAAGCCTTATAAGCACACACTTAAAAATCAAAATCCAAGGAAATTTATTATTTATTGCATACATGATCACCGAAATAGTATTTACATTAAATGATTTAGTAACACCGATGAGTTTATATACAAATTATCTAATAATAAGACTAATTTACTATTACAATATTATTATTATTATAAATAATAATTATTATTTCCTATTATATTTACAGGAGATAACAAACTTTTAGATTTAAACGTTCAAATCTTAGTTCAAAGTATACGTTTTGGTATTTTACATGGCTATTCTAGACTATGGTTAAACCATAGATTCAATTACGGTAATGGCATAGCTAATGGTAAATTATTTTTTTGACTACGGTATGAGACATAACATTATTATTAAAATTTTTGTATTCCATATTTTTTATGGCATAAACGAGCAGACGGATCACCTGATGGTAAGCAATCGGCGTCGCCCATGGACACCTGGAACACTAGAGGCGTTACAAGTGCGTTACCGGCTTTTTGGGGATTAGGAGTTTGATTATCGTTGGGGATTCAGGAATTGGGGAGATTTGGGAAGGGGAGGGTAATTGGGCGTCCGGTAACCTCACTCTCACGACGAACACAACGCAAGCGTTGCTTCACGTCGGTTTTCTTTGAGGCCTTGGTATCACTCCGGTTGACCCGACCCATTCGTGCCGAAGCATGGCTTCCTACACTTAATGATAAGTAATAAGCTTATTGCCATACACTGGGTTCAATGCCAAATTTTGTGTTATCCGAAATATGAAAAACTTAAATGAATATATAAACGAATAACTCAAATGACTATAAAAAAAAACAATTTTGATTTGCTCAAATGCTCAACCAGAAAATCAAACTTGAGACCCTTTGCCCGGCAGTTACACAAATTCGTGTAAGGCAGACGTAGAATTTAAGTTATAAATCTATTACGTGTGATTTGTGAATGTTCTTTATTTATCAAATATGCTGAAGGAAATGATAATAATCTTATGTCTCATCATTACCTAGTCATTTGTTACAATAAACAGCTTAAAATATAACTATTAATTATGTAATTTAAATACATACAAATATTCATAAATATAAATAACGTTAAAATTAAATAAATAATGTTGGCTAGTTTTTTACGCTAGGTTTCCAGAGAACAAAAAAAGTATTATATAGAAGTATAATAAAATTAATATTGTATAAATTATTATGTTTGTACAATAACTACCGTGAGACATACTATATTAATTACACAATACGGCTTATTCATGTAACTTATCAAGGTCGCTCGACTTTTTTCAAACCAAAACCGGGTCTCTTAATAACGACCAGCAAGCGTCCGCCGTTGAATAGGTTATCAGTTAGCCGTATTATTTAATTATTTAAAATATTTTTAAATATTAAAATGTAATAAGTCTGTCACGGATTTACATTATTATAAATATTCTATACTCCTTTCTTTGAATACATTGTTAATTGACTTCATTTTGAAATCTTTTTTCAAGTTGTAAATTGAATTTAACAAAGTTCATCATACATTTTATTAGTTGTTACAAGAGCAAAATAATGTTTTAAAATATTTTTACTGAGAACACATTTTTATTTTTACAAAGAGGTTTATACTTTTAAAAATAAAGATAAATTAATAGTAAAATCCATTCGCCATGTAACCTATTATAATTAATTATTTACAATTTTAATGAATCGAACTATTTTAATAATATTTACATACGAATATCAGAATTTTGTTAATATTTTTTGAGCATTATTTTATAGGTATAATGAGTAATGACAGAACCTTATATTATATACCATTTTTTGAGAACAACAATATTACAAATAGTTTTATAATTATTCGATTTTTTAAGGTTGGTATTGTTTTCATATACATATTATGTTTGTATAACATATTCTGTTACACACTTATGAATGTACTAGCTACTTCCGCGCGGTTTCACTCGCTCTTCTCGGCGCCTATTAATCGTAGCGTGATATTTTATAGCCTATAGCCGTCCTCGATAAATAGGCTATCCAACACAAAACAATTTTTTTAAATCGGTCCAGTAGTTTCGGAGATTAGCGCCTTCAAACAAACAAACAAAAAAAAATAAAACTCTTCAGCTTTATAATATTAGTATAGATTGTATTTGTGAACAAGTACATTAAAAAAGGCGAACACAGTCTCTTAAAACCACGACTGTGGCACCCATTACTATAGACTTACACGCAGATACACATTGACACGAAGGACATCTGTCATTTTCCTAAGTCTGGTAACGTGGTAACCCTTTACATACGCACACATAAATAAACCACTGACATTTTGATGCTTCAAGCATTTCTAAGTAGCATAATGTCCACCTTCTTTTCAATGACCTTCTACGCAGACTTATTCTTTGGATGTAGTACTATATAAAACAGCCTACTTTTTGACATTCTTACTTAAAGAAGTCTTAATTAGTAAGACTTGTAACTTGAACTTTAAAAATTGCTACTCCGACTTGAGATATCATGGTAACCGATACTCATTACCATATGAGAAGTATTTTTGTTTAGCAGTATTTTTGCTCCATTATCGGCCACATCATCGCTTACCACCAGGCAAGTTGGTGGCCGAACGTAGACTTATAAAGTATAAAAAAGTAGGATTTTTTTTAAGGGGGGAAAATCATCGAATGACTGCTCCCGCCTGGGTGAGGCGAGAGGGAGTGTCACTCTTACTGACTAGAAACCACCCCGTTCCTTCTCCTGTACGTCGATCCGGAGCCCCGGTTACCTGTTAGGATCTCCGCGACAAAAAAAAAAGTAGGATAGAAGTGTTGGAGAGCCATGCTTCGGCACAACTGGAGTGATACTGCGGCCTTACAGAAAACTAACGTAAAACTACACTTGCATTGTGTTTCGTCGTCGAGGTTACCGGAGTCTCAATTACCTCCCTGCCCAATCTCCCCAATAACCCTCAAATTCCTAATCCTCAAAAGGCCGGTAACGTACTTGTAATACCTCTGGTGTTTCAGGTGTTCATAGGTGGCGCCGATTTTTACCATCAGGTGATTCTTCTGCTCGTTTACCTACCGGCTTATTTTATAAAAAAGTTACTTGCCCATCATAATGATAATATTCATAAATATTCAAAAGTATTAATTACATTCACAAGTGTGTACACAGCTTTATGAGACTTATACCATCAGAACAATTTTCATAAAGTTTCACAATTTTTTTTTCTCTCACATATATCCAGCAATATTTCATAATAATATCATTAGCTATAGTTACTAATAATTGTTTCAATAATCTGTACAATATTGTGTCTATATTAAATTTTAATTTAAGTAATAAGTAACTAAGTTACGTCTTTATACCTCTATAATATTTGTTACGTAAACTAATTATTTCATAATGTTACAATAAACCTTATGTTACAATTCTATGATTGGTTTATTATTATTTTTTAAATTAATTTTCTATGTTGGCACTGTATGAGGACTTTCTGAGATTGACATTAAATTTTTTTAAAAGAATACAAACGTAATTCTCTTTCTTAAACAGTCGGGTAAATGGTTGGGTTTGCGTATTTTAAATATATTATCCTCGTTAAGAATTTTTATAAAGATAAAAATCGTTCAAATCGAGACATTATTAAATAGAATCCAGTCTGTTTGTCTGTTGATTGAGACAGTAACTGATTGCTGTACTGTACTACTAGTAGGTAGCGGGTACTAGCTTACATTGAACAATAGTAAAAAAAGGAAAACAATAATAATAAAGTTCTCCAGAAATACTTGTAGCCTAGATATCAAGTTAATCTTTAAAACAATAAAAAAATCACAAGAATAGAAAAAAATAAATGCCTCAAATAAAAAAGCAATTCGCATCCTATATCCGTCCTTTTCTCTCATACAGTGCCTGAATATCTGCCGTCCCGCATTAACGTCATCGGAGACCGAAGTGTAGTAGTATTGAGGTTAGGAGCAGGAGACAGGTGCCACTGGTTGTGATACCGTGGATTGCGCTAGTGTTGCGTCGGAGTATAGCAGCCATCTTGTTGCCTGGAAAAATAAAAGAGTTGATTAGAAATGCTATATTACACCTACTGTTTTATTTTGTTCTAATTTTAATTTAATATCTCTCCATCATGATAATGCTTGACTACTTTCATAATCTGCGCAAAACTAAAGTCGTTGAATGCGCAGCGTTAATCGAGTTTCGATTCTGGTTATGAGCCCTAGTATGGCCCGAAACTAGTTGAACATTCTCGAAACAGTTTTTGGACACCTAATCCATTCAGATGTGCAATCACTTTCAGCGTTTCATGACAATAACATAAAAAAATGTAAGTTTTTATAGATTCTTTACTTACTGCCTTCCGAAACGAAGACATGAATGGAAGCGGGCTCAGTGTTGCTCGCGCTGCAGGTGTAGTTCCCGGAGTCTTTCAGAGTGGCTCCTCGGACTGTCAGCCGGGACTGCGTGCGGGCTCCAGGCTCAGTCTCAACCGTTATCCCGCCCCGCGTCGCGTCATAGTTGATCATACGGTCGTTGTGGTACCAGAATACGTATTGTGGCGGTGTTGGGCTCTGAGAACAAGAGAAAAAAATTGGTTTTAATTTTGCTGGCAGTCGAAGTTTCGTGGTTTTCTTTTAGATTTTTGTAAGTGGAATGTTGGACTGCACGGTTGATGTGGCAACTGGCTGCCGTGCAACGTCTCACGTGTTCGATTCCGCACGGAACAAGTCTTTGTTTCAAAGTCAAAGCATTTATTTCAATTAAACCATAATTTGGTACTTTTGAAACGTCAACAAATACAAAATAAATAATAGTCTGTCAGTCAGTCCGGCAGTGAAGCTAGGTGAAGCTAGGTGCTCATTCCAAAAAGTAGATGCGAATGGAGAAGAACGAGCAAGAAACCCCATTCGTTACTCTTTTTAAAAAAGTATGTTCTGCAATGTCTCTGATACATATTCCAATACTGTATGCATATGTGAGAACAATGCAAAGACACGCTTGACGCATTATAGGTACTAATTACAAACCTTACCAAAATAAAAAAAATCTTGGTGGGTCTGGGTGGGGCAACGTATAGAAAATGTTGTTATTTTAAAGATTTTGCTGTAGGTAAGTACCTGTAGCTGATTCTATACTGATACTAGAATGTTTCAAAAAATGAGAAGCGCAGCATTTCCTTGTCCAGGAAACAAACCTATCTCCATTGTGATTAATTGACCATCATAAGATGTCATAGACTTACAATCTACATTTCCACTATACAAAACAAATTAATGACAAGTATCCTGATATACTTGAAGAAAGAAAGCCGTGCACACATTGTAAACGTAACTAAATAGAGTATTTGCTAACTGTTTGGTATGCCAACTGTCCCTGTGTTTGTGTGTTTGGGGACAAACCGAGGCGACCGATTTTTACGACCTCCCCAAACTCGCACGACAGGTCACATGCTCGTAAAAATTGTCCCTAGTACTAAACGTTAGTGGTTTATTAACATGGTCTTTATTTTGTGAGGAGTAAGAGTGATTATTCATTGAAGGAAAATTGGGGCTGTAGTTAACTTTGTTATGACCAAAGATATGAATTGGAAACGATGTTTTTGGTATTGAGGTCTAAATACTGATGCGTAATATCACACATTCACACCTTAGGAAAAAGAAAGGGGAGTAGGTTTAGTATGAGAGTGTGTGTGCCAAATGGTTCCCTACCCTGTTACTTAAGACACGCGATAAATAACATAACATCACGCCTTTTATCCCCGATATAGAAGGCAGAGGTACACATTATGCCACTGTACAATGTAACACTTCCAGACTCCGTGCTACTACTGAGAAAAACCCAGTAATACTTTGCCCGACTCGGGAATTAAACACGATACCCATTGTCTGGCAGTCGCACTTGCGACCACTCGGCTAACGAGGCAGTCAATTTTATTATACAGTTAACAATTAACTGATGATTGAAAAATCATTCAAGCTCTCATAAAGGTCGCAATAAACTGTAATAATCCAGCAGACATAGGTACATATATAACCATCGCCACAAACCACGTAACGCATACGAAAACTACACAAAATACTCCGTTCATATTTCCATACAAGCAAGCATTCCTTCACAAAAATATTCACGGCCTGCAAATTATCTATGACAACGCGAGAATAGCAAGCATACCAACAAACAGGCATTGCCTCACACGTCACCATTCGTCTCGTCTCGTTCGTCTCGACTCGTTCGCCTCGCCTCGCCTTGCTTCGCTATTACCACGATTATGTAAATCTCGTATCATGTTTATGCTGACGTCATGCGTTGCCAGGGCCGGATTTAGGGAAGGGCAATAAGGGAATATGGTGCTTGTGGCACACAAGGGTGCACACCGTGTAATGTGATATTTTTTGTTATAAAATGGAATTTAATCTGCCACTGAATTAAAATGTGAACGTTCATTTTCAATGAAACCTTAGAAGTTATAGGGTAATTTATTGTAATCACATGAAGTCTGAAAAATTCTCAACCAGAATATCTTTTTACGTTCTTTATTTAAATTAACTCAAACAACAAAAATAGGTTTCTGCATTGTTAATTGTTATAAGTTGTCGAAAACAATGTGTCTTTATATTCAACTAGTTACTTTCGCGCGGTACCACCTTCTTTGCTCGGCTCCTATTGATTATAGCGTGATGTTTCATAGCCCATAACCTTCCTCGATAACTTGACTATCCAACACAAAAACAATTTTTCAAATGGGATCTAGTTCCTGAGATTAACGCAAACAAACAAACTCGTCAGCTTTATAATAATATTATAATAGTATACGATATTAGACTAGATTTAGACTCAGAATAACACTACAAAAAGTTTGTTGTAATTGTTCCTTCTAAAATAATATACTATTCCATAAAACCATCACAATTACTTACAAAATAGCCACTAAAATACATTACCCACTACACTATAACCCTTCTGCCGATCCCCTCTACCGTATAAAACCCATGTTATTATAATTAAGTAGAGCAACAATTAGGAGCGTAGCACTAATTACTGCGTTCAGCTTGCCTACGGTATTAACCACACCGATCGATACATGTGCTTACTGAACCACTAATGTATTGAAAACGCATTTCGGCGTGAGAGCCTAAACCAGGTGTGACGTTATAATAACCGGCTTTAGATGGTATAAGTCCGTCATCATTGAGATATACGATATCATCTTATACTAAAATACATATGTCGCGGAGAACCTAACGGGTAACTGGGGCTCCGGCTCGACGTGCAGGAGAAGGAACGGGGTGGTTATTAGTCAGTAAGAGTCTGACACTCCCTTCCGCCTCACCCAGGCGGGAGCAGTCATTCGATGACTTTCCCCCCTTAAAAAAAAAAACTAATATACATATAAATCATATATATTATACTATTATGTAAAGCGGAAGAGTTTGTTTTCTGTTTTGTTTGTTTGAACGCGCTTATCTCCGTAACTACAAGTCTGATTTGAATAATTCTTTTTGTGTTGGATAGCGCATTTATCGAGGATAGCTATAGGCTAATAAACATCACGCTACGACCAACAGGAGCTGAGCAGAGCGCGTGAAACCGAGCGGAAGTAGCTAGTAAATATTAATTATGCTTGTTAATCCTCGTTCAATTTTCCATTGGTTATCATATATCATAGCAGCCATTGAAACTCAAGGAGTTTGCTGCTTTTTATTTGTATATATATAATGGATTTTTATCGTTGAAATTCGGAAGTATGGAAGGACAGATTTATATAAATACATAGGTACATTGGCTAGGCCATAATCTATCATTAAGTACATACTTGACGTCAGGTCTGTCTCACAATCAATTGTAATTTTTTTATAAATTGACTGTTGTTAGAAGATACCATATTTGAGCAACGTTATATTGACATAATTATATAGATCCTATGATCAGGTCTATACCTATTGAAGCACCCGAGCGTACGGCGCGTCGCGTTCCGCGCGCGCCTCAAAGACCATTAGACCACCACAGATGGGGCCCAATAGGACCGATGCCGATACGGAGCCGCGGAGGACTTAATGGGTTGCCGGTGCGCCGCCGGCTTGAAGGGCAGGAGTAGGAACAGGGTGGATTTTAGTCAGTAAGAGTCTGACACTCCCTCCCGCCTCACCCAGGTGGGAGAAGTGATTCGATGATCCCCCCCCCCTTAAAAAGCTTATTGAAGCCGACGAAATGTAGTGGCATTCTTGTATCTGTTTAGGTATATATTTGACATTCGTAATAAATTAGATTATTGCTAATCTAAGACTTAATATTTCAATATCCATCCATGCATAAAAGTACATTATTCATGTATGTATTTAAATCAGTGTCCAAAATTATGCCACAGTAGCTCAATATAAACTCAATAGTTTAAATCTTAGCCAGGATGGGCTCTGAAAAGATTTACTTGTATCAAACAACACGCGCAGTCATTTTGATTCAAGATAATCACCGACCAACTGCCGTCTTTTAATGGCGACTTTAAACGAAAATATCCGCTCTCGAGTCGGTAAATCGATAGATCGTTCCCGCAAACACGACCTCACAGCTCTTAATTACCGCCGAAGCGATTCTACACACTACCAAAGCCAACCTGGCCTCGTTAAGAAAAATAATGTTGGAAAAGAAAAAAAAAACGGTGCCCGCGCAAAAATATATAATTTTTTTGTAAAACATGCAATTAGTCCGCTCTATAATTCGCGCGGGAACTTTCTGGAACGTTTTTAAATTGTTTTTTTTTTTGCTTTCGCGTTTTTTTTCTTTTATTTCGGAAAGTAGGTTGAGCGTTCTTGTGGCGAGGTTTTTGTTGAAAGGAGTGTATAAGGGCACTATGAGAATTTGGACGTTATTCTTTTGAATTATATCTAGATCATAATTCGGCGAGCGGCGAGAAGAGGCGTGTTCGACGATACTTTATGCATTGTGTGTATATTAATAATGGGTATTTTAGACAAAGAACCCTCTCCAGTTCTAGGTCTAAAGATACATAATTTATTTCTATCAATTCAGTTCAATCTACACCACTTAAAGAAGTATCATACCTTTTCAACAATGCAGATGAGATGGATGACGCTACCCATATCCACATGGTGTTCCCCTGAGCCGAGGATGAAGGCTTCCGGCACTACTATCTGCAATCGAACATAGTGGGACACGATGCCTGTTCTGGTTGACACCTGGAATTGAAAGAAGAGAATATTAACCTTTAAGTATGGACGTGGAGTCTCACAGGCTACTCAATGTTTACGTTTTCATAGTTTCGCCTATTTCCCCCCGCTCCCCGCGATTGAGCAGCTCAGTAGCTTTTGTTTTAGTTGCCAAACTTCCAACGAGGGAGGAGGTTGCGTCGTCCGGTGAATCTCACGTGAGTTATAGCCATCGAAAAATTGACTGGAGCCTGTTAGGCTACACGTCCATTGTTGTCATATAATATATTTTATAAGGGCGGTTATGTTTGTTTCAGATTTTGTAGTAAAAAATGTCAAAAAGAAATAATGCCGGTAATTCTAAATCAAAACGACCGTCTACGGGTTCTGTGCAAGGCCCTGCGCGTAAAAATTTTCGTGTCGCAGATCCAACTTTCGAACAAGAAGTGAGTGAGTTGTCAGCTTCGGATAAGTCTGACAATGAAGAGAATATTGAAGGTTTGTTTATATTGGAGTCCGAACTAATACAAAATCATGAGAGTGACAATGATGAAGATCAGGACCAGGAATCGGACCAGGTCCTAGGAGAAGAATCGGACCAGGTCCTAGGAGAAGAGACCGATAGTGATAGTTCCGACAATATTCTGTTAGCGCAGTTAGTTGCAAGCAACTATTACTACGGCAAAAATAGGTATAAATCAACCAAAAGCAATGGAAAGAGGAGATTTTCTAAAAAAACTAGCACGTGTGCTTGTACTGCCTCATGTGCAAAGACGTGTTATAGATGCACGATTGCCAAGAGAACTGAGGTTGACCATGAATCGCGTTTTAGGCGATGATATGGTTACAGAAGGTGTCCAGGATCAAGAAACCATTCAAGGGTCCAGAAGAGCATGTAGAATCTGTCCCACGAAATAATATAGGAGAACTACCTATGTTTGTGTAGGGTGCAAGTAACCTGTGTGTCTTCAATGTTCTAGACCTTTGTGCACTGACTGCCAATAAATTTGCGTTATTAGACCGTTGTCAAAATTTTTTGTTTTAGTTACCTGAAGTAGGTTTTTTGTGTTTTTGGTTCCTTATCTATTATATTTTAAGAAAAAAGACTAATTTTGTTATATTAATAAGTTGAGGTGTTTTAAATATCTAAAAATGTACCCTAAGTAAATTAAGACTTAAAAGTGCCATAATTTTTGATTTTTCACATTTCTATATTTTTGTTAATAAAAGATGATTATATAAGCATGTTATTTTATTGCTAAATCCCTTAACTTTAATATCCAATAAGTTTTTAAGCAACCTTATATCAAATTCTCAAAAAAAAAGTGGTAGTATATAGGAGCCTGTGAGACTCCACGTCCGTTAAAGGTTAAACACCATTATCATTGATCATAATTGTGATCGTTATCACCAGTTCTGTTAGGGTATGTCGACTGCTAAACTAAGACCTCAAAGACGAACGAAAACGTCTAAAGATATTAAAGGGTTTACCGTGCTCCCCATCCTTCGTTTGGGGATGCCATCTAAGTATTCGAAAGTTCATAAGATGCTAGTTGTTCCCCGCGACTACGTCCGCGTACAATAATGACTTTTGGCAGAAGTTGGGTTTTTGAATTAGTCTTTTGCATTACTACTTATTGTAGTTGCAGTACTATTGCACATTTTTAGATGAGAAAGTAGTTATTATAGCATAACTGTTACAGTTAGACATTTGATATCACAGACTTTAAAGTTGATATTAAAGTCCTTTATAAGACTCTAGTACATCACTTTGCTCTATTGTCTATAATCTTCATAGCGTAAGCAATATAAGGAGTTTTTGGTAGGTTTTTCGCACATCGGGTTACATTATCGAAATTTTCACACGGTTCTCTTCTCTTTTTTTTTAAGGGACAAACCCGCCGCAACCTCCCAAAACCGCTGCAACTCCTGTAAGCCAGGATCTACAGTAGATACAACCATGAAAACACCAGAACACTGAAGTCCAGCGCGTCCCAGGGACATGAGTAACTGTCTTAGTTCCCGCAACGAAGTGAATCAGATGATATTATAAGAGGAGAAGAAGAAAAGAAGTTCTCTTCTCTTATCAAATATAGTCTATGTTCGTCATGGACAATATATAATTCCAATGGTAATATGATTTTTCAAATCGGCCCGCTAGCTTGGGAACCTATTCAATTCAACAAACAAACTAAAAATCAAATCTTTCCTCTTTATAATAGTAGTGTAGATAAGAGTTGACTGTTGCTTAACACGAAACGTCTTCGAGTTGATGACAATGAAAATTCTTTCTTTCTTTCTTTTTTTTTTTCTTTTTAAAAAAACGTTGCCCCACACTAGGATTATCTCCTGTATCGTGGGTGCGTTTACAAACATACAAGTTCACATACACATGACACCCAGACCCGAAACAACAGTTTGTGGATCACACAAAGTGTTGTTCCGTGCGGGAATCGAACCCGCGACACGTTGCACGGCAGCCGGTTGCCCAGCCACCGCACCAACCGTGCAGTCAAAATGTTTGTCTTGTCGGTAGAATTTATCATCACCAGACATTTATCTAGTCTTAGGTTAATTATCATGTATTAAAATGGAGTATTTGAGGTTTTCAATAACATCATGGAATCCAGAATACGTCATAAGCGATATTGTTCTATGTAGTTTTTATGAAAAACTAACTTATGACGTCATCATATTTTACTTGCTAGAATAATCGAAAATTAAGTATATCGTCAAATCAATGAATGAAAGTGTATATAATTATTTTTGAATATTCAATTGTAATAAAAATCAAAATCATTTATTTTTGACCCAAGTCAAAGTCAAAGTCAAAGTCAAAATCATTTATTTCAATTAGGCCAGAATGGCACTTTTGAACGTCAAAATAAAATTAATATTAAACGTGAAGCTATTTGCTCATTCCAAGGTGCAGATTCCCATGGAGAAGAACGAGCAAGAAACTCCATAGGTTACTCTTTTTCAATCAGGTTCACAATACAATTTACTAGTTACATAGTTTTGCTGTTTGGATTGTGCGAGAACAATGTAACACCAAAATCCAGTCAAAGTGATCAAGAAAGAAAATAACCTTAAGAACAATAATACAGTCTGGAGCTGACCAGTCCCAGTTGACGGCGCCCGTTCACGAACATGACACGTACACCAGCACCGCCCAACTCAACCATATTGTAGGGAATCGAGCGATCCACTGCACGCGCCACCGCCAATGAGACCTTTGAGTGAGCATGACAACTCCAAGCTGACACAAATGAATTCTACTAATCTAATTTAATATTAAGTTAATTACAGGGCTCTCACATTTACATTGGTTATATAAGTTAAAAAAATATACAATTTAGCAATATGGCTGTATTATTTACGATTTCATTAAAACAACAGTGTTTTTAGTTATCCTGTGGAGCCGGACTAGCCTGCATCCAAGCATTTTTATCCTCTATATATTCATTAAGTTTGTAATATGCTTGTCTACATAAAGTTTTCTTTATACATAATTTAAATTTGGATTCATTTAGTTGTTGTACATCGCCTGGTATCTTATTATAACATTTAACACAGAATCCCATGAACGATTTACTTACTTTCGCTAATCTCGAAATTGGCTGACTTAATCTATTCCCATGTCTAGTTTGATAGTGGTGTCTGTCAGACACTTTACCAAATAACTGTAGGTTTTTCCTAACATACATGATAAACATCATGTATGTTAGGAATGTCAGGAATAGAAAAATGTCAAGAAACAACTCAATTATGTCCAGCACCATAGCAAAGGAATTAATGACATAAGACATAACTGACATCAATTTATGTCACACTGAACAAAATAAAGTCAAACTTTGCTCATGTTCAGTAAAATTTTGTTTCTAGAACCGCAAACCATCGTCTAACATTTTCCAGCGAAAACAATACATGCGTAAAAACAACTAGGTATAGTTTCATTTTCAGTCTTCACCGATATAGACCTACATAGCTCTTTATTTTCTTATTTTTAAACTGAAAAAGTTCTTCCAACTCCTAAAGCAATTCTCGTTAAAACAATAAACGATCGTTCTGTGTCATCACCCACATTGACTGTGTTTTTTGAGCCAAAAGCCCTGTATTTAGACTAGCAAAAAAAGTAGAAAAGTAAGAAAATTCGAACCCATCTCAGTATTTGAATAAAATGTCTCCAAGACAATGTGCTTTAAGTGCGTGAGACGTAAAAATAACAATTCCATCTGAGGAGGCTCATAGAACGAATATTTAAGTTATACAGTCGAAAAAATACACGGTGTGAATTTGAATGTAAGTTTGTCTGGGATATGACGTCGTAAGTAGAAGTCGATTCGAAGACTACACAATTGACAGAGACTCAGCAAAAATATTCTCAGATAAACCTAAAGCGACTTCAATCCAGATGGATTGATCGCATATGGCCTGCATGGAGATTTTTAAAGAGTTACGAATAAAAAGGCCGTATTGCTCGAATATTATTATATTTAAATAACAAAAATAAGAATCAACGGTAAAACCGGTATAGGTTTATGTGGACATTGATTTAATGGATAGTTTTTATGACATAAGTCGGTAAACGAGCAAAAGGATCACCTGATGGTAAGCAATCGGCGTCGCCCATGGACACCTGGAACACCGGAGGCGTTACAAGTGCATTACCGGCCTTTTGGAGATTAGGAGTTTGAGGATTGTTGGGGATTCCGGGATTGGGGAAGGGGGAAGGGGGAAGTGGGGGATGGGCCTCCTGTAACCTCACTCACACGATGAAACACAACGCAAGCGTTGCTTCAAGTCAGTTTTTTGTGTGGCCGTGTATTACTTCGGTCGAGCCTCTTTCGTGCCGAACCATGGCTCTCCCACACTTAGTTTTACATATTATGCGCCAGATAGCAACCTCACGCACTTCGTCTATATCAACAATTATGACAAGCCGTCTCATGTAAAAGATATTTATAGTTCAGCGTACAACAGAGGTATGTCGCAAGGTAATAATGAAGACGTTACACAAAAAAGTCAATTAACTACCTCTTTACTAATGTCTGGGTTGACTGCAATCAACAAATCTTTATTTTTATTCTCTTTATAACATCTTATATAAAAACCCTTGAAATTATTATTATTACGCCTGGACTCTCAAACATTTGAGAATATATATACCTTTAGCCCACCTACATAAATAATAGACGACATACATACTTATAAAATTCTCCTTTACACAGAAAATATATTTGAACATTCAGATTTATTAAGCATTTCCTCTGTTTACGTATTTTTCTGTAATGTGCTTAGAGAAGACGATGTGTACTTAAATACTCGTTTACTTTTACTGATTCCAGTAAAGGGATTGTTTATTATTTATTCTGTTTTAAAAGGTAATGGGTAACGATCGTGTTGTGTTGGTGACCTTTGATATGGAGTATAGACAACGAAGTAAGAGGTCATGGTGTGTGTTCGAAATGTTATATGAAGTCATATTTGTTTTGTGGAAAAACCATAAAGTAAATTGCCTTTACAGTTGGTGCAGTGGCTGGGCAAGGGGTTACCGCGCAACGAGTAACGGGTTCGATTTTCGAACGGAGCAACGCTTTGTGTGATCGATAAATTGTTATTATAGGTCTGGGTGTCACGTTTATGTCAACTTGTATGTTTGTAAATGCACACATGAGACAGAAGAAAATCCTGGTATGGGGCAACTTTAAAAAAATGATCGTAACTTATTATTACGGTTTCAGTATAAATATCTATAACATTAGTAAAGTCTAATAAAATTGATATTAAATTGAAGACATACATATAATCAAATAATCTAATAAAAAATCAAATAAATAGCAGTTAAATCCTACTTGCACAACTAAAACAATGCAATCGTCACGTATTTCTTACATTCACGAAAATTTAAAACAAAGTACAATCAGCGAAATTTCTCATTACTCCCCAAGTAGGTAGGTAGGTACAATCAGCCAACGCACTCGTGGTAATGATTATTATTAAAACAAACGAAAACGTTCCATTACGTTCCATATCACGCAGAAGCACGTTCCTATTATTCCTTTCAACGTGTTCCTCTTTTACTCCCTCCCTTTACCCATTTCAAGTGTAAGTTGTGAAATCATTTTCGTTATGCAAATTGTGAGAGATATCATCTGCATACGGTGCTGGTGTACAGTTAGAAGCTAAAGTCTGATGTGAGTGGTTCAAGAAGTCCAATTTAAAGCATTTTTTTGTCATTTACAAAGCAATAATTGGGTACTTGCCTTCATCAAAAACAAATTATTGCGTGTTGAGTAATAAAAAGTTCAATGTAATATTAAATGACTGTCAAAACTAAGTTGTACTTTGCCCGACCCGGGATTCAAACCCAAGACCGCTTGCCCGGCAGTCGCACTTACGACCGCTCGGCCAATGAGGCAGGTTTTTTCAACGAGTGTTAAATTAATATTTGTTCCCTTTAGTCGAATAAAAAAAGACACATATAGTAATAGTCTTTCAGCCGATATTAGTAGAAAACCTTACCATTTCGAAGCATTAAATTACTGCTAGTAAATGTATGTTTTACTTGAAAGATTTTGAAGTGCTGACTGTACATTCCCATTTAAAAAGGTCTGAAGTCTTGATGTTTCAGATCTTGTTATTTCTATTGTTTCAGTGAGTAACAAGATGTGCGTGTAAATCCTGTATATGAGACACAATCTCGATTGCTCTCTGCAGTATTTCATCGAGATTTATTTTAAAAATGGTTAGATGTATATTGTGATCTATGGTTTTATAATAACTATCGTGAGACATACTAAACTAACTAAATTCGCGGGTTACTCACGTGAATATACTGAGAAAAGCTCTACTAGTTTCGAACCACAGAGCTCGACGAATCACGAGCGCGACGTCGGCGTCGCCGCGACCGCACACTCTGCTCATGAGGAAGAACCCCTCTGTGGTTCGAAACTAGTAGAGCTTTGATCAGTATATTCACGTACGTAACCCGCGATTTTAGTTAATATTGTGATCTACCTAGATTTTTTGTCTTTGTTGGTACTGCCAAGAAAATTTAATACGGTTTAATTCCTGGACCGGAGAAATAATTAATGACGGGCCAATTATGCCTCCGATAACCTCACTCACACAACGAAACACAACGTAAGCGTTGTTTCACGTCGGTTTTCTTTGAAGCCGTAGTATCACTCCGGTCGAGCCGGCCCATTCGTGCCGAAGCACGACTCTTCCACACTTAATACATATATGTTATGAGTACGGCATCTAAGAACTTTTGATCACTTAATTATACAAAATCCGGACAGCTAATACATTCCAACCGTCTTAAGAGGGACGAGAAACAATAATTCATAATTCATTATTTGAGAACGAACATGTCACCTGCCTACCCTCGAATGGCATCAGGCTCGTGTATGAAAGGAATCGGGTCAGTGTGTCAGCTTCGAGTTTGAAAGGAGTACCTGCTTACCTACTTACGTGTAGCTCATATTATTACGTGCATACAATTGTTTGACTAGAGTTTAACATTTTGAAGTCTCAGTTTTGAGTTGTATAAATATTCTACCTATTGTTATAAATGGGAAAATCAGTTTATTTGGTATCTCTTTGTGTTTTATCTGCTAACTGCTTCTTGTAATTTTTCATTCATATAGTTGGAAGCATAGCATGAATATGGGTAATGCGGCAAAGTCATGTGAGCATAATCGTGGGTAATTGCTAGATATTAAAAAATTAAGAACAAGATACTTTTCCAATAGTTATCGTGGTGTCCTGTGTTCTAAAAAATGACTAGATATTAGATTTAGAATATCTTTACTTCTCATGAAGAATTACATATCTACATAATTCGCTTACTGAGATAATATAGTTTGAAACCCATTGGTTCCATTGAACGTAAATTACTAGAATTTTAACGTATCCATGATGGTTGTGATGCGATAAAAAATGTAACACTAAACAATAAACAAATGACTACGTTTGAAAAAAAAATCTAATAAATAATTTGAAATTAGAATTCTTATCCAAACAATCATTATTTTGATTTGCAATAGCCAGTACTGCAGAACGGCAATTCCATAGGTTATGTTGGTATACTAGTGTTAGTTCTTTTTCTGCACACAATATTATTTCAACTCAACAAATAAATAAAAAACTCAAATCAATAAATAACCCTGATGGTTCGAGTCGAAATATCGCGTGATGTCACGCTTTTGTACATGTTAAACGGAATTATGACATAGAACCTCCATTTTAATTTTAATGAGTTGTAATTTATGTATTTATTTTTTTGCTTAATGGGTGGTTAAAACTGCAACTGCTAACATTAGTTTATTTATGACACCTACCAATACGATATTTTACAGCTAATTCTAATGCAATGCCATATGTAATTCCAACATGTAACTAAGTTAGGATTCTCCTATGGCCTATTTCAGGTTTTATACTAATCTTCATATTACAGGCAGATTGGAGACCGCACATTAAATAGGTCCAGGTAATAACTACCAGAATGTTTAATTTTCATTCATTTGCCGTCACTACTTGCAATACACTAAGAAAGAAAGAACGAAAGAACAACTTTTTTATTTAATACAAAAAAATCATTAACATTTTTCATCTCATCTTCAGTTATAGTTTAATATCTCCCGAACATCATAAAATTACAATAAATTGATAATATCGACCGAGTAAAACAATGCGACCGGAGATATTATCGATACAGATTTCAATATAATTCGAATTCAATATCCAACTATTGTTAAAGATTATATCGAAATAATGTTTCTAAAGAGAGGGTATTGAATTGTCGGTTAAAATGAAATTGTTATTTAGAGAATGGCGTAGACACGTTTATGAAAGTGCTTTGTAATCGCCTGGTTGTCGGTTGATAAACAGGAACGTTAGTGATATTTAGTTATTATTGGGGTTTGTAGTGTGTAATATTCTCTGAGGGACATTTAAGTATTCTGGGTCTAGACAGGACAGCTTAACCTGAGAAATCAGCCTAAATTTTGATATGTAAACTGAATAGAATATCTTGCTTTGTTTTTTTCATTGAAGGAGGTACAGGTGTAGTTACATAAAGACTAGTATTGTGTGGCATTATTTGTTTCTGTGTTTTTTTTATGCCTGTGATACAGTTCATGACCTCGTGGATAACTATAACCTAAGACCAAGTGGTCATAAGTAATACTGGTAGTTAAGACTAATAAGGATTTATTTCACAGCTTCTAGAAAGGTATCTTCCAGTTGTTAAAATATATTCTAATCAATATCACGATACTATCAGATTCCTATGAAACTGACACCATGAATCAGTCGTCTCAGTTATGCACACCAATACCATCGACCAGTCTAGATAACCTATCTGTAGTACTAACATAAATAGACATAGAATTTGGATGGACTATCAGCACTGAACTGGAATGATTAACATTATGTTATTTGGGACTAGCTAGAGTAGGTACAAAAGTTAATATTAAAATATGTGTGTGTACAGAGTAACTTTATAAATATGAAAATTTTAGTGCATGTTTGTTACCCAATTATGTCAAAACGGCTGAAAAGATCGGGATGTAATCATTTAGGTGTGGGAGCGCCATGCTTTGTCTTGAATGGTCTGGCTCGACCGGAGTAATACCACGTCTTCACAGAAGACCGACGTGACGTTTACATTGTGTTTCATCGTATGAGTGAGGTTACCGGAGGCTCAACAATTCTGAAATCCCTAAACCCAAAAAGTCGGTAATGCAATTGTAACGCTTCTGGTGTTCCAGGTATCCATAGGCAGCGCCGCTTGCTTACCATCAGGTGATCCGCCTGATCATGTACCAGTTTATCCCATAAAAAAATCTAGATAGATTATTGCCTGAAATAACACAAAGGCTACTTTTTATTCTATGCGGATGAAACCGCTCTGGCAGAAGCTAGGTAATATTTAAGTATTTGACGGCGCCGCCGTCATTATTTTATAAACTGCGAATGTAATGGGCAAGCAGTGAACAAACAACTGGCCGACGTCACTTCAACCCTACCACCGAGTAATATATAAAGCAGCGCAAGCGCAAGCTCGGGGGGTCGTTCGTCAATCGTTGCCCAGTTCACACGTTATGCAATCGCTGAGTAATTTTATTGTGCACTGTCGAAAGTAAACGTTACTTTAAATACGAAGATTTAATTGTTTTATTACTGCATAAACATACCTCTACCGATATATATGACGAAGAGGGTTCTCGCTTGACATCGCCCACACCATCCTTCCGACATATTTATGTAATTAAATGAACCAGCCCAAGTCAATATACTTTTGCAAGCAGATACAGTTACTTGTTTCTATAAAACGAAAATTATGTAAATACAAAATGCAACAAACAAAAAGGTTGTAAAGCTTCGTAAGGTTGTAAACAATTTATGAGTGAAATAAAAGCTTGGCGGTTTGTGAAAGGACTGGTCTGTATGTTCGTTTATATGTAAGTGTTGTGTGTATAGTTTACAAATAACAATGTGTTGTAGTTCCGAGCCGACAAAACAATCAGAGAGACGTGTTCTGAGTGAACATGACGCTGTAATGTGGATACTGAACAGGGAAGTTCAGAAGGTTCGGTAATTTTAATTTTGTAGAACACGGTTCAAGAACGAGTACTTTAATAGTAATGTAGGCTTCGAATGCCAGGGTATTTGAAGGTGGTCTACGTAGTGTACCCGGTGATTCATGATTGCCATCAGGGTTATATGGTTAAGTAAAAACTTCATACTAGGACATTTAAAGAAGGAAGGAGTTTAAAAAAAAACCTCTTGCGTTCCTAAAAGGCTTACTATATTTTACTTGTACATAATATATTGTGATGTGACATAAAAGATATGATCAACGTAATCAAAGGTGCTCATTGACGAACACATCATACAAATACTAATTATATAACATAAAGATCTTACTATCATCTTCAATAATAATAAAGAATATACATTATGTTTTCTATGAACAAAGTTCTCAGCTCCGTCGCTTAATCATCTGTTACTTAGTTTTTTTTATAAAAGTTTCAAACAAAATATTTAAAACTATCTCACCTCTATAAATATTTACTTCCATTCGTATTTATTATCAACAAAGTTCTTACTATCAAACTGCCTCATTGTCCGAGTGGTCGCAAGTGCGACTGCCGGGCAAGGGGTCTCGGGTTCGATTCCCGGGTCGGGCACAGTATTACTGGGTTTTTCAAAAAATTCCCAGTAGTAGCACGGAGTCTGGAAATGTGCCCGGTATATGGCAATAGGCTCACCCCCTATTACATGGGACTCGTAACATAAATAGTGAAAAGTGGGTGTTACATTATACAGTGGCATAATATACACCTCTGCCTACCCCTTCGGGGGTAAAAGGCGTGATGTTATGTTATGTTATGTTATGTTATGTTATGTTATGTTATGTTCTTACTATCAATATGTAGGCTTGGCTGTACTATATTTAAAAATCGAATTCCTTTTGTAATTTTTTGGTATGTAACTAAAAATAGCTAAAAATATATTACACCTCTTTTATTTAACCTTCGAATAAAAAAATACACAATCAAAGAGACAGTTAAACATATGGTTTTTACTGTGTAGTAAAATAATATCGAATATTTTTTTTTAAAGTGGGCCACATTTTACCTGCATCATTGGTAGATACTATCATATATACAACACATTCAATAAAAAAGACCAGCAATAACAATTCGTGAGTCACATGTGAAACAAAAGTCGTTAACTTTGCTTTGAGATTAAAAATAATTATATGATCATCATTATTTACTGCCTCGTTGGCCAACGAATAGAGTTTCTTGCTCGTTCTTCTCCATTCAAATCTAAATTTTGGAATGAGCACCTAGCTTCACCTAGCTTCGCTGACGGACTGACTGACAGACTATTATTGATTTTGTATTTGTTAACGTTTCAAAAGTACCAAATTATGGATTAATTGAAATAAATGCTTTGACTTTGACTAGTGGCGACAGCCGGGCAAGTGGTCTCGGGTTCGATTCCCGGATCGGGCAAAGTATTACTGTTTTTTTTTTAATTCTCTGTAATATCACGGAGTCTGGATTTGTGCCCGGTATATGGCAATATGCTCACCCCCTATTACATGGGACTCATAACATAAATAATGAAAAGTGAGTGTTACATTGTACAGTGGCATTAAGTGCCGTAATGTGCACCTCTGCCAACCCCTTCGGTGATAAAAGGCGTGACGTTGTTATGTAATCATCATTCATTTACTGAAAGTTTGCTACAAAATATTAAATCTTTAAGATTAGATAGTAGATTTGATATTCTGTACCATTCTCTTGTATATTGGTTACACGTAAGTATATATATACCTATATAGGTACCTACTTACTTATAGTGTATACCGATGTGTCATTACTCTTACACAATAGCTTCACATCTTCTTGTAAACGTCCTTTGTATGTGACAAAATTAATTAATGCAAAACTGGAACTAATTCTCACAAGTTTTTGTTAATTACTGTTTTATTAGTAAGATGATATTTGGAGGGATTAGACAATATATAGTCTAAAAAAAGACTGCCTCGTTGGCCGAGTAGTCGCAAGTGCGACTGCCCGGTAAGGGGTCTCGGGTTCGATTACCTAGCTTCACCTAGCTTCACTGATGGACTGACTGACAGACTACTATTCATTTTATAATTGTTGACGTTTCAAAGTACCAAATTATGGTTTAATTGAAATAAATGGGTTTACTTTGACTTCGACTTTGACTTTGATTCCCAGGTTGGGTAAAGTATCACGGGGTTTTAAAAAAATCTCAGGAGTAGCACGGAGTAATATTCTAGTAATTAATATTTTACAGCTAGTATATAATAAGATTTGATATTTTACAGCTAGTATATAAGTAGATGAAACAATAAATTTAACTAAATACCAATATGTAGCCTTTAACTAAATGGACTCAAAACAATAAACATAGTGGATCCTTTGTTTAGTTAAAATTCCTATGGCCGCTTTTACCATCCACTCCTAAACCTTCTCATAACTAAAGGTCTCTTTGCGGGACGTAGCACCTAAACTAAACCCTCACTTGTACTGATAAGTGTCACCTATAACTTAAAGGTTCCTTAAAATTTAGGACAGATCGAAACTCCTAATTAATGTCTAAGAACACGTCCGACAGTTAATATCACATAGGTACCTAGTTCAATTTCTATGTCACGTATATTTTATCTAGAAACCATTGAACAAAGCTAACAGAATACTGAAGTTACCATCTTGAAAATTTAACTGAAGTGCACATTCTAGTATTGTGTAAAATGCAAGGAATCGACCTCTTTACTGCTACGAAGGTGCTACGAAACTACTACGACGTGCTACGGCGCTACGAAATTGCTACACGACTTCGAAATACGTAGACCTCTTGTATTATAGTGCACAGCTTGTGTCCTAAATAGTTACTGTTGTAGGTCACAGCAAAAGTATTGAATGGGTTGTAAAAGGAGGTTATATCCTGTATAATATACTATGTATATGTATTGTGTGCCGTGCTACATTATTCATGTTTGAAAATAAATTTCAAAGCTTTGGTTACTGATATTCTTATTATAATATGGTATATGGACGCGTAAACGTGTCTATGATAGCAAAATCTAGTTTCATGTACGTACTTGAAAAAAGAGCAGTTATATTGTCAGGTTTCTCAAAAATTACAGTTTTTTTTCAACGGTAAATTGATTCCTACGTGATCGGCAACGCAAGCACCATGCATGTAAAGTCACTTGTAGAAGCGACAGTATAAGAACACAAAAATGTATGACCAATTTTATTATTCAATCTCGTCAAAATGACTGAACGGATTTGGACAAAAATTAGCATATAGGTACATAAATAGTGTAACATAACACATGCTACCTTATATCCCAGTGACAAAAGCAAAGTCAGTTATAGAAGCTAGTATTATATAAACTAGGTATATAGGACTCTGGTCATCAGTTACCCATTTACTTTACGAAATGCTACGAAGTTTGTAGTTTTTACCTAAATGCATAACCTAAATGGCATTAGCGTCCGACTACATTAGATACAGGGTGGAATGTACGATATATAACGCCTTACTTTATTAGTGTAAGATCTCCTATACAGGGTGTAAACGGAACGATTCGGAGCTATTGGAGGATTAAATCATACATCCTTACGAAAATTAGTAGCAATTTCTTCTTTTAATAATTTAGGTTGTATTCAACCTTAATAGAAGAAAATATATAATAAGAACATATATAATTAGTATTATATCTATTTCAATCAGAGAAACTTTAAGTGTGAGAGAGCCATGCTTCAGCACGATGCGATGGGCCGGTTCGACCGGAGTGATACCACGGCCTCACAGAAAACCGGCGTGAAGCAACGCTTGCGTTGTGTTTCGTCGTGTGAGTGAGGTTACCGGAGGCAATTACCCTCCCTTTCCCCAATATCCCCAATTCCTGAATCCCCAACGATCCTCAAACTTGTAACGCCTCTGGTGTTCCAGGTGTCCATGGACGACACCGATTGCTGTCATTACATAAAATAAACATTTAATACCTTATATATTTTAAAGTAGAACTCGTTTCTGACCATCATCTGTCTTCGGTTTTTGGAAGCGTTCTCCTTATGCCCTCTATATTATCTTCTGCCCGTGCTTTCGTCTACGTTTCCGGGATTAAAGTAGTCTATATGTCATTTCAGAATATAGTCTATCTCTATTTTATTCAAATCGATTTAGTAGGTCATTATTTTAGGTTTCACATCTCCTCGGAAATGATAGCGCAATTGAGACAAAGAAAGAAATTATATAACGTAACATTAGGCCTATTATCCCCGAAGGGGTAAGCAGAGGTGCACATTACGGCACTCAATGCCACTGTACAATGTAACACCCACTTTCACTATTTATGTTAGGAGTCCTATGTAGTAGGGGGTGAGCCTATTGTCATATACCGGGCACAATTGTAGGCTCCGTGATATTACAGTGAATTTAAAAAACAACAATAACACTTTGCCCGATCCGGGAATCGAATCCGAGTCCTCTTGCCCGGCAGTCGCACTTGCGACCACTCGGTCTCCGAGGCACATAGAAATAATTCAAATAATTAATTGGTTAAATAAAATGTATAAAAAAAAATCTATTAAGGATTCAAAACATCAACTATTGCGATATAACCTCGTTATATTACTACGGCACGGCAGTTTATAATAATAATTCAAAAGAGATCCAGTAAATGATTTTTATATTTTTAAATAGGTAAACCTCTTGTGAAATATTAAATTACTCTTTGAAGCTGAAACGATTTACTTAAATTTTCTCTTATTTATCCTGATCCTTGTTTTCAACATTAATATAGCTTTAATTCGATTACATTTGTTGTCTTTAATCTTTTTATGTACGGAAAATGGATGTATTTATTTATAATGATAACTGGATAACGCGTATTTCCAAGAATACGTAATCAGACTTAATCAGAGCACCCGGATGGAAAAAAAGCTTTTCTGCGTGGATATATATTATAATCTATGTAAGTAGTATATAAACTAAATAAATAGGTAGGTATTTAATTTTATTTGTGTTCATTCGTTATTTAACTAGTCATAAAGAAATATATAAAGAAATATTAATTTATATTACGACTACTGCAATAAATGACTGCCTCGTTGACCGAGTGGTCAACAGTGGTCACAAGTGCGACTGACGGGCAAGGGGTCTCGGGTTCGATTCCCGGGTCGGGCAAAGTATTACTGGGTTTTTAAAAATATCAGTAGTAGCACGGAGCCTGGAAATGTGCCCGGTATATGGCAATAGGCTCACCCCCTATTACATGGGACTCATAACATGAATAGGGAAAAGTGGGTGTTACATTGTACAGTGGTATAATGTACACCTCTGCCTACCCCTTCGGGGATAAAAAGCTTGATATTATATATAAATAAAAATATTTAATTTTATTTGTGTTCATTCGTTATTTAATAAGTCATAAAGAAATATTATTTTATATTACGACTACTACAAAAAATGGATAAGATTCTAAACCCAAAACTTATATTATATACTTAAACACACTAGCAGACAGTTGTGTGGAAATTTTAATGCCTGGCTGCATGGCTATGAAAGCAAAACACCATTTATAATCGCTGTAAGTAGGTACAAATATGAACAGCATCATAGCACAACTGTTAATCCCCAAAGCGCGGTGATTATCGCGTCATCCCCAAAGGATTATACAGAGTGGAGCTAAAACTCAACAAACGTTCCACGACCCGACGCGACGCACCAACCGTAGAACGTATAAAACAAAACCATAAAACCGTGGATTTATTAAAATCAACCCCTTTTTTCATAACAACCCAAGAAAATTTGATTTCGACCCGATCTTAATTGATTTTTCCGTACATTTCGGGGCGAAGTCGCGCACGAAATATGTACAACAAAAGGGTGATTCAATTTTCTCGTTTTTATTTCGACGTGGACAAGGACGCGTTTAATTCCGCCGTTAATTAAAAATTTCGCCTCGCATCGCATATATACCTATTGTGGATTACTTTACGATTTCTATAAATTTCATTTCGTTGGAAATATTATAAAGGTTTACGAGTTCGTATCGCAATCAGTCAGTGCGTTTTCGCAATTTTTTTTCGCCTTTATTTGTTCGTAATTTTTGCTCGTAAAATGTACAGCGTTGACATTTTAAATTGCATCGTCACGACGTATTTATTGGGTAACGGAGGTGAAAATTTCATTCATTACGGCCTTTTTGCTGGGAAGTTTGGTATAATCAATATTTTTGGTTTTATAAAATATTATTGAATGACCTATTGCCATTTACCGGGCACAATTCCAGACTCCGTGCTACCACTGAGAATTTTTTACAGTACGGCAGTCGCACTTGCGATCACTCGGCCAACAAGGCAGCCCTGTTACATGGGACTCATAACATAAATAGTGAAAAGTAGGTGTTACATTGGACAGTGGCATTCGGGGATCAAAGGCGTGATGTTATGTTATGTTGTTGAATGGCAACACCTATGTTACATTTGCTACGGATAACATTGTATCGTTTAAAATGTTCAAAACTCTCTTCCCTAATGACTTCTAGATAAGTCAGTTGGGAGCGACGATACTTTAGTTGCACCCACTTACTATACAAATTGTTTACATTATTTACAAAAAAAATATCCTTAAACAGAATTTGAAAAGTAAACAACAAAAGTACACCAACTAATTATCCCTAAGGGAAACAACAAAGACCAATTACAAGGAACCCTTTTACAAAACTCCTTTTTAAATAGTAAACATCGTAGATTTTAATGCAGCTGTACACCAACATGGATATTAGCATTTAGTCTGAGAAACAACGACACTTTTGCCTGTACCCAGACAATTACCCCTTCAAATTGCTTCTCTTGAATTTAATTTCGCCACAACACTGAGGATAGACTTTAGTTCAGACAGAACGTAATATTGTCATGAGTGTAAATGTATATTGGATGAGGAGATGCTAAGTGCATGTTTAGATGGTGTTTGGTCGTCGTTCGGGTAGTAGTTTTTACCCGGCTTTAAAAAACGAGGTTCCTAGTTGGACCTGTAAGTTTGTATGTTTGTGCGTTTATCTTGCGATTGGCTGAATCGATTTTTGATGGGATTTTCAGAAGATTATTTGTTACGCTTAGGATATTTAGTATATGATGTAACCGTCTTTAAAAAATAGGAAGTTGACGTCGGATTTTTTAAATGTAGTTTATAAAAACAATTACTTTGTGACAATTTTTTACGAGGTTTTCTGTTCAATCTGGTTGGAAAAAAGATGCGAATGTGGTACAGTAGTCTGGAATTAGAATTGGGTAGTTTCCAGGGTATCAAAATTACTGACTACTACTACTAATACTAGATTTTATTATAGAGGTATAAAATCTAATTAGTCAGTACCTAGTCAGTTAGATAATGAAATAATATTAGACACATATTTTTTTATTTTCTCGTATTAAGTTGCAATACTTAGATAAAATGGCGCTAAGTTAGGAGTGGGCGGTTGTTACGTCATAACGTGCACATGATATTTCAAATTAATATAATATCGTCGAAAGTATTTAATTTTGGTAGAAAAGAAAAAATACGTATCTAAAGTTTTAAATTAATGGACCAGACGGACATTAAATTAAAATTTAGGAAACTAATGTATTTTTCTGCCTGTGCTGAAATGGTTTACAATCAGATATTGAGGTGAGGGGAGTAGGGAGTACAAATGAATTTATCATACAAAAAAAGAGAGAAGAATAATCTGCTAGAAGAATAAGTTAAAGTTAAAGTCAAAGCATTTATTTCAGTTAATCCTTAATTGTGCATTTTTCAAACGGCGCAAATTGAATTGTTCGTTCATCTGCCTATCAAGCAAACTAGGTACTTGTTCCAAAGTGTAATTCCGAAAGGAGAAGATTTTTAATTCTCACGTATGCATATTCTACTTATGTCATTTTTTTCGTTTCACGGTTTTGTTTTTCTCATTTAATAAAATCTAATGTGACGTCTTACCTGACATTCATAAGTGCCATTGTCCCTCTTCTGCACAAACTTGATTTGTAGGGTCCAGTCTTCAGACCCTTCACCGTGTAAGACCTGAAAATAAAACAAAATCTTAATATACTACCAATCCTACCAATATTATAAATGCAAAAGTTTGTGTGACTGTTGTTTCGCAGGCGAGGCCAATTGCTGTTAATGTAATATATTTCGACTTCCTAAGGGGTAGTGAGCTTTAATAGGACTGATGCCGATTCGGAGCCGCGGAAGACATAACGGGTTGCCGGGGCTCCGGCTCGAAGTGCAGAAGTAAGAACGGGGTGGTTTTTAGTCAGTAAGAGTCTGACACTCGTTCTCGCCCCGCCCCGGCGGGGCGGCAGAAGCCATTAGATTAATTCCCTCCCTGTCACAAAAGGGGTAGTGAGTAAATATAATTTATATAAATTTTTAGTAACACGGAAATTGCTCAAAGTCACACCTCCCCATGTTATTTATTACAAAACATGTCTGTATTTAGTTTGACAAGTATGTTTCCTTGAATTTCGTGTTTATTAACTTAAACTTCTATTTACGCTTACTTTTCCGCGAAAAGGCGAACATTAATATGTTTCATAATACACACGGCATCAAGTTTTGCGAAACTAGTATAACAATACCCTTAAATGTGCGAAAAGATCAAATAAAGTGAGACTATGACAAACTGGTTATGTATAGCTCGATGTGTTGCGAATTTTTCGTGTTTGTACGTGTGAAGTTTTGTGTCGTGGTGGCCTGGAGGTTTAAGACTATGCTGACCGCTTCTCATGCATGAGGGTGCGGGTTCGAAACCTACCAACGGCAAGTACCAATGTGACATTTTCGAGTTATATATATGTACTTTCTTAGATTATTCAGACGCCAGTGACAAATGGTGAAGGAAAACATCGTGAGGAAACCTGGGCTTATAATTTTTAATTAAAAGTTTGAAATCGCCAACCCGTATTGAGCAAGCGTGGTGATTAAACCTTCTCCATGTAAGAGGCCTTGCTTAGCAATGGGCATTATAAGCTTTTGATGAGTGTGATGTGTGAAGTCGTGGCCGGTAAAGCAGAAGGAAAGAGACCGAAAGGCCAGAGTTTCATACGATGGTCTGACCAAATATCCAACGAGGTGGAGATATCCATGAATGTTGCAATGCATCAAACAACGGAACACGATAAGTGGCGACATCTAGTGCACAAAATCAGAGGGAGTCACGATCCTCAGCAGTGAGGGAATAGACTAAGAAGAGACAAGTATGAACATGAAACTTTGTAAAGATTAAAATTATCTGGAAATCAATTGTAGTGGCATATACTCATATAGCATGAAACAACAGTTGTTAATAAATTAACGATTATACGAAGTATTATCCAATTTTATACATTTTAATGTAATATATAAAGTCAAGGAGTTTGTTTGTTTGAACGTGCTTATCTCAAAAACTACTGGTTCGAATTACATAACTCATTTTGTGTTGGACAATGAACAGTTCATTTATTGAGTAAGGCTATTAGGCTTTAAAACATCACGCTGCGGACCCGAGCAGAGCGGATAAAACCGCGCCAAAACACCTAGCTAGTTTCAGATAAACCGAAAAATACCGAGTAACACTTTTACCTGACTCAGGATACCAGCAAATGAGGTACACATTGTGGCTACATTTTCTAAGATCAAGTCGAAAGTCACATAGATGGTTTTACAACTATAATAGCATTCAATAGTGCAGTAAGTGCAAACTTAGGAGTCCCTGTGACATTTCTAAACTCAATTCCGACATTCCTTTACCACGAAACAAGATGCGGATTCCCAAGGAATGTATTTTCTAGGATACGGACGACGTCAGTGCATACATACTACTTTTATAGTTTGGGGTTAGTAACTGAAGTACGTAAAATATTTTAGATAAAGGATTTTATATGATTGGATTTAACCCGTTGCAAACGCAATCATAACTTATGGTTTCTTGGTTTAATTTAAGGGTACGTCTCTGCTGACTTTATTCTGAACTTTCTTAACTTTTATACAATTACTAGCTTTTACCCGCGGCTTCGCTCGCGTCACAAAAGGATAAAAAGTATCCTATGTGACACATACCAATACACACAGCGCCATCTATACCAATAATTTTGTTTTCCCTCGAGAATATAAAATTTTTCCGAGATAAAATGTACCCTATTATTCAATCCGGACTTCTAACTTTACGTCTGCAAAATTTCAAAGCAATCGGTTTAGTAGTTAACAAACAAACTCATTTTCCGATTTATAATATTAGTAAGGATAATCTAAAATCTATTATACGAAATGTCATCGCGGTGAACCTAACGGGTTACCGGGCCTCCGGCTCGACGTGCAGGAGAAGGAACGGGGTGGGTTTTAGTCAGTAATAATCTAACACTCCCTCCCGCCTCACCCAGGCGGGAGCAGTCATTCGATTATTTTCCCTCCTTAAAAAAAATTATACGAAATGATTGTTATATCAATAAAGGTTTAATTATAAAAGAGAATTCGAACTTTTCATTTGAAATGTTTTTTATTTTTACTTTATTTTATTTTTTCTACACAGTGACGTCAACCCCATCGTATCTCAATTGAAACTTGCAATTGATTGTACACATTATATTCTTCGACCTACGACTCAAAATAATGTAGGTACATTATATTTTCTTCTACTTTCAAACATCTTAACTAACATCGCGTTCTTAATTGACGAGACTCGATCAATTAAAAACTGAGCTACGCTAACTAATGCTGAGATGGAAAAATTTTTCGAATCAACTGTCAAATCGACATAGTAATGAATGAATCAGGCATTTTTTAACGATCCCGAAAAGTTGTAAAAAGAAAACTGTGGCGAAAAATTATCGAAGAAAATTAATTAAGAACGAGGAAAGAATTAGAAATGGTAATTCAGCAACTTTTTAAGACATAAAGCGTCGATGGATGAGTTTTATGTCGAACGGACTGCGGGAGACAGAAGTGGCTTGAAGTTTTTGTTATTATACCGTTAATATGCCGTATATTTCTCTGGTATAATAAGTTGATAACTAATATTTGAAATTTACTTAAGTAAATGAACATTTGATTTAAATTCTAGAACGTTACAATATTTACTCGCAGAAAATACGCTGTTGTTACTGATATACAACGAACAACACGCAATTGTTATTTGCGTTTCTCTGTGAGCCATCACTTAGCATTAATACACACGCAGATTAGAAACATAATTACAAAATTATGAGAACACACAGCGCTCCTACATCATCTTTTGTGTAGCACGCTTTTGACAACCAACGCTTTTAAGCGCAAATAACCCATTAACCCTTGATGATTCCAGCAAATTGTAGCGAAAACCTCACAACAGCTATTTCCTCATAATTTTCAGAGCAACACTGAATAATACGTACTAATCCCTGCAGGAAATTCATCGAGCAAAGATGACGTCGACAGAATTGATGTCGAACTTCGTCGTCGCGACTTTAGGTAGTTTTGGAGTGTGATCCAATCGCCAGACGTGGCACAAATCGGGGCCGACGCGACAATGACGAAAGGAGGCCGACGGACGACGGAAATAGCCGAAAAAAAGCGAAACAACCATTTGCTCATAATGTGTAATAGGATATTTTTTTTTTGTTATAAAATAAGTTTTTACGCGGACGTTGGCCGTCGATATGAAAACTATGTCAGCCGTTTTTTGAACGCAATTTTTCCAAGTTGTGTTTATGAATTTCATGTTGAAGCTAGTGATGGGGGATATAATGAAATGAGGTTGTTGGGGCGAAATATCTCATTTTATATTCTACGGGAGTGGCGTAGTGCAGATGTCGGTCGACGCATCCTGACTATAAAATCGATATTACAGTTTTCATTAGGTATCGAGTAAGATTGCAACGGGAAATGCTAGTTTTAGTCTGGGATCCTGTGATTGGTTTTTGGGAATTCAAAACGCTAGAGCGCTATTGATAGCTAGTTGAAACTAGCGACCGAATGAAGAGACTTAAATGTAAACAATGGACTTTGAGTTACCGACTATCTATCAGAAACAAGATGGCTGCTCCTAAAGATTTCCTTAAGTTAGGATTTATTTACATTTCCACTTAAATGTGTAAGCATTCGATTTATAAAGGCTTTTTGGGGCTTAGTAACCGATTCGTAAAAGATACTTAGTACGAAAAGATTGTTCGAAACCATCCTACTTAAAATCATCAATCGAACTCTTAAATTCTTTTCACAGAAATACTTGATTAATTCTTTTAAATCGTTCGGTTGCTATCTGGAAACTTAAGAGACGGATTTTGTTTTTAAGAATTTGAATTATTGGTCTATTGAAAGGGATATTTATTAGGCTACCTTGTTGCTTGATCAATCACAAAAAACAATACCGAGTTATCTCCGCGGTTTTTTTATGGGATATGCTGGTAAACGAGCAGACGAATCACTTTATGGTAAGCAATTGGCACCGCCCATGGACACCTGAAACACCAGAGGCGTTACAAGTACATTACCGGCCTTTTGGTAATTGGGAATTTGAGGTTAGTAGGGGGATTGGAGAGATTGGGGGACTAGGTAATTGGGCCTCCGGTAACCTAACTTACACGACGAAACACAACGCAAGCATTATTTCACGTCGGTTTTCTGTGAGGGTATGGGGTGGTATCATTCCGGTCTAGCCGGCCTATTTGTGCCGAAGCATGACTTTTCCACACTTAAAATACGCGTTTCTTGATCTTGTAGTTTCATTATATACTATTATTTACTAGCGTCCGCGTTCTCACCATAAAAAGTAGTATATGTACCTCTATTACTCCAGATCATAATCAATCTCTGTTTCAAATTTCATGCCGATTTCTTCAGCCGTTTTTATGTGACTGAACAATAAACATACACATACATACATCCTCAACTTTCACATTTATAATATCAGTAGGAGGTAGGAATCAATGGTTTGCTTTTAAAAGAATACACTGTATTTTCTTTTACTCGTATTTGCTACGTAGTTCAAACTGGCTTTAACTAAAAAATTCAAGCAATAATAGAGTAGATTCCTAATTTTTCTTTTAATGTCCGTCTGGTATATTATTTTAAATCATTGGACACGTATTTTTTATTTTTATACAGAAACGAATACTTTCGTCGATACATTGATTTGAAATGTCGCGTGATGTCATTTCAATGTACATTTTATACATAGAAATGACGTTTTAGCCCCCACTCTTAAACTTTGATTCGTTTTATTTAAGTATTGTATGTTATACGATAAAATAAAAAAATACGAGTCTAATATTTTTTCATTACCTAACTTACGGACTAATTATATTTTTAATTTTCATACCCTGTCATCATCCGAATTCTTTGTGTGATCCACAGATTGTTGTTCGGAGTCTGGGTGTCATGTGTATGTGAACTTGTATGTTTGTAAACGTACCCACGACACAGGAGAAAATCCTAGTGTGGGACAACGTTTAAAAAAAGCATATTGAGATGGATTGTCGATTTGGGTACGTCACTATCATCACTACGAACTCATTTCCAAAGTACTATCAACATGACAACATGATAATCACATCAGTTGCTTTCTTTCACACGATCACACGAAATGTGTTCCAATTCCCACATTTATTGTTAATACATATTATTTCCAACACATTTCTCGTATAAAATGCTGTCTTTTATTATTTTCTGTTACAATACAATAAATGCTGTTGTTATTGTTTTTATTTTATATTTTAGAATTGTTCTGTTTGAAGTTCCAGTTTATTTTAAAATATGAAGACTTTGTAGATCATTCTGTTATTAGTCCCCTATACATACCCACATAACTAGGCCTTATTTTAAAGGGGGAAAATCATCGAATGACTGCTCCCACGTGGGTAAGGCGGGTGGAAGTGTCAGACTCTTACTGACTAAAAACCACCCCGTTCCTGCTGCTGCACGTCGAGCTGGAGCCCCGGTAACCCGTTAGGTTCTCCGCGACTCCGGACATAACTAGGCCTAATTACGCCTCTTAGCGTAGAAGCACACGCAGAAGGTTATTTGGTTCGATTGAGTGGTATGTCAAAACATTATTTAGTTTCAGCTATTATTGAAAATTGTCAATAGAAATACGAAGTCCAGAATAGCGGTTATAGACCCTTTATTACACAGGTGTACAATATGTCTGGTGCTAAGTGGATGAAAAAGACACTCATCATCTTTTAAAACATTTTTTTGTTTTTATTTATTTATTTTATTTATTATTGGTACCTATACCAACAGTTTCTGTATACATAGTATTACAGATATAGATTATAATAAGTATGGGGCTTATACAGTCGCCAATTATAGGTTAATCAACTTTTCAATTAAATGCTAAAATACTATAGAAACGATCATGTAAAAAGAATTTTAGTTCACTAAAAATATATTTAAAACTACTTATGAAATCAACGTACACAAAATGAACGTACAAAATTAAAGATTAAAAAAAAATCAAAACAACATCGATAGAAATAAAAACACCATTTATTATGCAACACACATTAAAGCTGGCGACACACTCCGCACTCAATGACGTCAAAAAATTGCATTCAACAAATGTCATAGTGATAAGAATCGCTCATTCAGCTTGACACAAATTCGGGGCAAGCATTCTCATTTATGCCATGTCGACGGGAATTGCATCTGCGTTTATTGTGCCGTTAGGTTGGCAACATGGACGTGGCTATAGCTGTCTCGCTGGGTGTGGCGTCAGCTTTATTTATGGCCAGAGGCCTTAGTACAAGTTTGTTTTACGTTTAAAGTAATCGTAACGAGTACGCGTTCGGCGCTGTGATTGGTTGTTTCATTCGAGCCGGCCAATCAGAGCGCAGAACGCATACTCGTTTCGAATACTTTAAACGTAAATCAAACTCGTACTAAGGCCTCTGATACAGCGTGAGTACGTTCAGTAATTTATACGGGTATGTCAGCTTTTCTCAGAGTTTTTGGGGTAGGTAGACATCTAGTTACGTTAACAGAATGGTGGTCCTTACGTAAACTGTCGTAAGTCTAAAATTCGTATTTGATTTTTTTGCACGAATCTATAAAAATGCTACAAAATTGTTTATTTGTTGTGTTTGTAATTAGTATTACCATATATATAATGATATGCAAAATTAAAAATATCAAACCTGAGATGACACTTTAGTTAAACGATTTTTAGTTTGATTTCAAATGTGCCTTATAGTTTAACTAAAATCGCGGGTTATTTACATGAATATACTGAGAAAAGCTCTACTAGTTCCGAACCACAGAGGGTTTCTTCCTCATGAGAAGGTCGCGGCGACATCCCGTAGCTCACTCTGTATATTGTATACTTTATACCTCAGTATATTCACGTGTGTAACCCGCGATTTTAGTTAATTTAGTAGGTCTCACGATAGTTATAATAAAAACAGTGCCTTATAGTGTTAAATACTGCTTAAGTTGAAATAAATGACTTTATACTCTTCTAAAATGCGAAGTTATAAGTACCTACTACTACAATAACTAAACTTCCTTTCAATCACTTTGTTGTTTTAAATAAAAGTACCTAAAACACAGTTATTTCCTGCTTTATACGAAACTTGTAGGAACAATATTCAGTTCAAGGTCACGTCAATTTCCAAGCATATTAACACATACTATGTGAAACAAAATTGACTTTTGATTTCCACTAGAGCATGAAACTAGTAATGGGCGTGAGTGGGAATGCTGTTTATACAATTACTAGTTTATTTAGGTACATTTTATTGTAAAGTTGTGGTTTATTACATCAAGTATTCTTCTATTTCTATGACTTCCTCGTTGGCCGACTGGTTGCAATTGCGACTGCCGGGCAAGGGGTCTTGGGTTGGATTCTCGGGTCGGGCATAGTAGTAATAGTAGCACGGAATCTGGAATTGTGCCCGGTATATGGCAGTAAGCTCACCCCCTATTATATGAGACTGATACCATAAAATAGTGAAAAGTGGGTGTTACAAGGTACAGTGGCATTAAGTGCCGTAATGTGCACTTCTGCCTTTGGGGATAAAAGGCGTGATGTTATGTTATTATGTTATTTTTTTATTTTCATAATGTCGTCGGGTGCAATAAAGCTTGATGGCAAGTTGTCACTATAATCTTAGTACCTAATAACTGCAACTCCAATAAATGCGTCGCGAGTGCGTTATCATTATTTCAGGAAAAAATTTTAAACTATGCCAGAATTTTTGAGAACTGTCCTCCCTAGAAATGACGATAGTTTTTTAAGGGATTATTTTGTATTGACCATTTAAGTTAGAACTATATAATGTATGTTAAAACAACAACGTGACAATGCTGCTAGCCTTCTGGGTACTTTCCCAGCTGACATCGATGCGGACGAGTTTTTTGACGCTCTTTATATTTAGTTTTTCTTTAGTGTATATTAAATATATGGTATACGCTGGTATATAACAAACTTCCGGAAAACTTAAAAGATATACCTCTAAATAAATTTAAAAATCAATTAACATCATTGCTACTGACTAAGTGTTACTACACAATCAAAGAGTTTATAAACGACAGAACGCTATAGGAAAAATGTACGTTTTAATAATAATAAGTAGCATAACTTTGGGGAAGCACTGTAATATGACTTGCTCAGATTGAAACTCTCATGTGTTGATTGCGTTAGTGACCTTTATGGCATTACATTATGACTTCAATTAAGATACTTCGTTAGTTTGATATCTGCAATCGACATAACTTAATTTATTGTTAATTGTAACATTTGACATTTCTTGACATAAACTTTGTAACATTATATTTTAGACTAAGTACCCACGTTGACATTGCATCATATTTTATTATTTCTTTTTGTATGGCTTATATCTGATCGTAGCATTTTAGCATTATCATTATTTTTTTTTTACAATTATTCTAAAATTTTGACTGTATACCTAGTTGTCAATTTGACGACATTCAAATCGCATTATAATTTAATTTGCATGCCGAAAGGTAAAATGTACTGGGTCAATTAACTTTATTCCAACTTATATGTATACCTACATTATTAGCAAATAAATGATTTCTTTCTTTCTTTCTTTCTTTCTTTAACTCGTCGAGTACCGGTTTTGCAGACACAATTATAGAACAATAGGTTGCGGTCACCGGTGACCGCTTGGTATTTGACAGTTTAATACTTGAGAGCGTAGTCGTAAAGTTCTTACATAATTTCATAACATTAAGTCAAATCAATCAGTTTTATCATATACTGGTATTGTTTCTACGTTTGGTAAGGCTAAGGTCTGCACTATGCTGCTGTCTATTAACATAGATATTATCCGTATAGCTATCTTGTTAGCGATAGTGTGGCGTCGGCCATATTTATTGTGTACACAAAGCGTTTATATGAGGTCACACTGTTTGTAGAGCTGAGCCAGTGAATTAGGTGTTGTCTTAATAGGGATGATGACAGGGTAAGAAAAATAAAAATCTAACTAGTCCGTCAGTTGTGTAGGTAAGGAAAAATATAAGACACGTATTTTTTTATTTTGTCGTTTAACTTAGATAAAACGAATCAAAGTTTAGGAGTGGGGGCATTCACGCACGTCATTTCTACGTATAAAATGTACATAGAAGTGACGTCACGCGACATTTCAAATCAATATATCGTCGAAAGTATTCGTTACTGTAAAAAATAAAAAATACGTGTTAAATGTTTTAAAATAATCTACCAGACAGGACATTAAAATAAAAATTAGTCATCTACCCTATTGTGTTTCGTAAGGTTTTGTCTAAGTAGGTTTATTTGTTTATTTTCGAGCTGGTGTGAACTGAGTTCCAATGTTCCTTAAAATAAAAGAATAAAAAAAGTCGGTTTGTTACATATATTATGTGTTGTTCATTGGTTGTATTTTTATGGTTATAATTGATTATGCTGTCTTGTAATGGAGACAAGTTCGAACCACACTTTGAGACAAGTTTGGACTGATGACGAAGGGATGTCGGGTTTATATCTGGGTCTGAAAGAAAGTGGTCTGTGTATTAAGGATTTAAGAAAAATACAAAATAGTCTGGTGCGGCGTATGGAATTGTACCCGGGAAGTAATACACTCACCTTTTATAGCACGGAGTTTACAACATAGTTGGTAAAAAGTATTTCTGGGTATAATATAGTTATGGAATATACCAATCATAAACGTAAAAGAATACTACTACGCATGCAGAAAAGATCCTTATACCAAACCCACAAGACCGATTTTCAATTAACACCTGCGATAGTACAATTTTTACGTCATCATTGAGCGTGCCTGCATTGTCAATGTAGTCTAAATTGTTCCTAAATTGGTGAACCGCAAAATTAACGCCCTCAAAAGCTAACGAATATGTGATCCTCCCGCCACAGTGGTCGAATTTGAACGCCAATGCTCCGAAATTACGGGAATGTCCCGATATTACGGGAATGCTCGGAAATTACGGGATTGCTTCGAAATTACGGGATAATGCAGCCATCATTGAAATTTCGGCGTTCGAAAAGCATGTGTAATTATTTCAGAATAACGCTTCGTTTTAATCCTAATGCATATGTTTGAATCGGTTCAAATTCTAGTACTTAAGTTAAGTGTTTGTCGATTAGATATTTGCGATAGTTTCAGGTTTTAGTTTAAGACTTTAGATAATCTAGATTGCATTTTAAGCTTCATAGTAGAACTATTTTGGTGTTAGTTTTATTTCTTTCTGGTAATTTGTGGTACAAATTGCAATATACGTGTTGGGCAGTCGCTTATGATTTTGCTGTAGGAAAAAAGTCACTATGTACTGAGTTTTTCCTCACTTTAAGTATCCGTGATTGCATTTTTATATAGTGCCTGCCTTATTTATGTTAATATATCCTGCACACTATATATTATGATGGCTTTTTCTAACTATGTAATACTTTTTTAAGATGTCTTTGTCTTTTAGTTAAAAACTCATTAATTGTGATTTTTGTCAAACATAACATAACATAACTTCACGCGGTTTATCCCTGAAGAGGTAGCCAGAGGTGCACATTACGGCACTTAATGCCACTGTACAATGTAACACCCGCTTTGGACTAATTATGTTATAAGTCCCATGTAGTAGGGGGTGAGCCTGTTGCTATATACCGGGTACAATTCCAGACTCCGTGCTACTACTGAGTTTTTTTTATAAAATCCAGTAATACTTGACAATATAACATAACATGTTTAACAATACATACGCCTTTCTCTAATGAAATCCTCCAACACCCTTTAGCAACGAACTCCATAGAAAGTGTTTTTGCGGCCATCCGGCCAGAAACGGAGCGGTGTATCAACTTCTTATCTGCCACAAACACACGAGTTACAAACAACTTCCAAGTTTGTATGGAAACTTCACTAGTGGAAGTTGAAGTTCGTAGGCGTTGGAAGTCCATGTGCACTGTTTCAAGGTTTACGTGATATTGTTTGGAGTTGCATTGTTTAGAACAAGAAAACCGGTGGCATAATCGAAATGTTCATTTAGGTTAGTTAGTGTTTTGTTTTGCTGCGTTCTTTGAAGTTGTGTTGTGTTTGATAGTGTGTGTGTTGTGTGGTTGATTTTTACATATATTGTATTGTAAGTTACATGCATCATAGTGATTCGATTATGTCCTTGAATTACGACCAGTTATTGTAAGGATAAGGGCAGTTTAGGGAGTACAGTTGCCTAAGATTGGAGTAAAATTGCCAGCTATCCTAACATTGGATAGGAGGATCCTCTAACCAGGGGAGGTGTTTGTGCTAACTGGGGAGGCGGGCTTTCTGCCCTATAGTTGTTCGTTGGGATTTTCTATTCGTGTTAATTAAAACCTTCCTACATCGCACTTCACATGTGGGATTTTTGACGTCATTCGTTCGTTTGTTTTTCATCACTGGTCTATGTGCGTGAACTGTAATTTGAGTCATGTGTCACTACAGTACTAGTTTTTTGGAAAACTAACTGTGACAACTAAGTTATTTGTTGTTCTGTTCTTAAATGAGGGAAGCCGTCGTTCATGATAATTTCATGTGATACGCAAATTATTACTTGTGCAGTTAAGTGCGTTTGTTGATGATTCCAATCAGGAGCACTTACGATAATAATTTATAAAAAAAATGAGTGTCCACATACCTGAAACCTCTCATCGTTGGTGTATGTGAACTTCCCAGAGCTCAGGATATGCCAGTCACGTTTTCTTATCCAAGACACTTGCTGCAAAAAGAAAAAAAAAAATTGGTTATTATTAGGTACATCATATTTCATTGGAGTTCATAAGTACACAATATGATTTTTTATGTTAACATTTACGTTGGTCGCAGCAAAGGGAACCTAATTCGATTCTAGGGTTGTAGCAAAAATATTAGCATAATGATGAGATGTTGATAGAGTTGGTCAGGGTAGTGAGATATCTACTTTACATCCATCATATTTGGTACAAGTTGCATGTTAGTCAATTGTCGTAATAATCCGGGGATAATTCTAGGCTGCTATCCTAAAAATATTAGAAAAAAATCACCTGTATACCTAAGAAACCGTTACCTAATAAAAAAGTAAAAAAATGAAGGACATGAATCTAACTAGTTACAATTCAATTGATATTATTGTGGAAATCTAAATATATTTTTGCCTTACCCAAGTATCGAACTCAATCGTTGTACTCGAACAACGAAAAAGTTATAATGAAGAGAGAAATAATTAAAATACTGTGCCACGATAAAGTTTCGAAACCAAAATTATTGGGAAGTGTCCAGAAAGTAGGTACTTCAAAAATTTCTGTTGTCCGTTGCCAAATACGGCTATAATCCAAAACTCTGATTTTTGATTTTTTTTAAATACCTCTATATAATTCTTGTGTGCATCAGGTACAAGTTTTGGTTTTAAAATCTATACTACGTTATATTCTCTGCCTCGTTTGCCGAGTGGTCGCTAGTGTAACTGCCGAGCAAGGGGTCTCGGGTTCGATTCCCGGCTCGGACAAAGTAAATTTTTTTTAATTTTCAGTAGTAGCACGGAGTCTGAAATTGTGCCCGGTATATGGCAACAGGCTCACCCCCTATTACATGGGACTCATAACTTATGAGTTACACCCACCCTTCACTATTTATGTTATGAGTCATAACTCATAACATAAATAGTGAAGGGTGGGTGTTACATTTTACAGTGGGATAATGTGCACCTCTGCCTACCCCTTCTGGGATAAATGGCGTGATTTTATTTTGACAGTCGCATCTTTTAGTTACCTAGGTTTCAGGAATCACTTCCCTGGCCCAATCTCTAGTATTGTAGTGGTTTCGACTACAAAATTCAAGTAGGATACAGTTATTTGGAATTCTGCCCATATTATATAAATCCTGTGGTTTTAAATTTTGTTAGAAGTAAATGGTTTGTTCCATTTACTACTCATAAAGTCTTCGCAAAGTGGATATTTTGTAAGGATGCTTCAGCATTAACTATGTAATAGGTATCTGCTTGGTTAGAAACAATACTTTGCCGACATTTGTATGTCTTTGGCTATTTGATTTTAACTAACTAAAGTTTCACAGAAAATTTACTAACTCATGGAGTAAAAGACTTAAATATACCGAAAGAACTAGAAAGAACTTGATGCGCCAAATTTTCCCATACCACCCGTAACATACACATACAGTATGTTTAAAAAGGCGCCACGCAATTTACTGTTATGTGTGAAATTAAGCCTTTGGGAATGAGTTGAAGCGTCAACGAACGAATTGTCTGGTCATGTCAATGTCGTTCAAAATTACTGGCTTGTAGACATTTTGGAGTGAGCCATTTTGGAACACGCTATATATAATGAGTACCTAGATTAATTTGATAGGTTGATTTTAATTGTACATTGTATTGTTTTGGTGAAATAAATATTTAAATTTTATTTTATTTGTTACTACAATTTAGATTTTTATATCGTTTTTTAAATGTATACTACGTCTCTTATTTCATCTCTTTGTAGGTACTAGTTGTTAAGTTAAAATAAGACTTTACTGCCAAAATTTGTCTGACCTCCAGCAAATACACACTTGAGATTTTTTTTTAAAGGGGGAAAATCATCTAACTATTTCTTCTGTCTGGGTGAGGCGGTAGGGAGAGTCAGAGTCAGAGTCAGAGAGACTGACTAAAAACCACCCCGTTCCTACTCCTGTACTTCATGCCACGCACACGAAGAAACATAACGCAAGCGTTGTTTCACGTCGGTTTTCTGTGAAGCCGGGGGTATAACTCCTGTCGAGGCGACCCATTCGAGCCGAAACATGGCTCGCCCACACTTAATTTTTTTTCGTACATTTCATTAATTCATTTCACTAAACTAATCTAAGTTCAGCTCAGACTCCAGGCTTCACTGTCAAGTAACTTCGAACTACTAATCAGATTTATCAGGGCTATACAGACGAAGTTTACCACTTAGAGGTCATAATTCGTGATAGCGTTGTCTTTAATTCATGTTTCTGTTAACTGTTGACGGCCCTCTGGCCGAGTGGTCGCGAGTGCGACTTCTGGGTAAGGGATCTTGGGTTTCATTACCGGGTCAGGCAAAGTAATATAGGGTATTAAAAAAATCCCAGTTATAGCACGGAGACTGTAATTGTGACAGGTATATGGCAATAGGCTCACCCCCTATTATATGGGAATCCTAACATAAATAGTGGGTGTTACATTGTACAGTAGCATTAAGTGCCGTAATGTGCACCTCTGCCAACTCCTTCACGAATACAAGGCGTGGTATTATGTTATGTGTTAATTTTGATTAAGTGTAGTTAAATATTCGCTGCAATAAATATCATACACGGCGTCAATAAACTAAATTTCTCTCTTTCTTAAACTGTCAAACACCAAGCGGTCATCGGTGACCGCAACCTATTGTTCTATAATTGTGTCTACAAAATCGGTACTCGACGAGTTAATTCTTTCTAAAAGGTATAAAGGGATGCCTGTATTCGATTTCTCGTTATCAAGCTGTCAAATCACCTAATGTTAAGCAAAGGTCTCTTTTCATAAGTAAAAAGAATGGACATAAGCGGCAAGTCCTTACCATTCTCTCTTTAACGTTACCCCCACGTTAGTATCTTTTTAAGAGTCATAACTGCATTTACACACACTAATTTCTAATTAACATCATTCAGAACTCAAAACAACAACTCGTAGATTATATTAGCTACATATGGGAATCGAACCCATGACACATTATAAAGCACCGAACACGACAACTGCGCCACTCTCGCTATATTAGGACCAAATTAATATAGCATGCAGCACAGAAGTCAATACCCAGCAATTGCACCAAACCAGTAGTTATATCATTAAAGTTATTAACCAACTTACCCCTCTTTCGCTCAAGTGCCCGACAAGGCAGTGGAGGTAGGCAGTACCGCCCAGCTGTGCTGTAATGTTGCTGACCGTATTGTTAGCTGTGACGTCAGCGGACGGCTGCACGCCTGCGCGCCAACCGCGAGCTCTTGATATGCCGTGATGCCCTGGTACCAAAGAATTGAGTTCAGTAAAGTTAAGGTGGAACACATGCTCTAAATTCTAAAATTACTATTATAAGAGCATATTCAATAGAACGCCTTTCAGCATACTTGCTGAAAGGCGTTCTATTGAATATGCTCAAATATGTTCAAAAATCGAAACATGGATTCAGTAATATGCCTGATATATACTGTTACACACGCTAAATTCAAACATGAAAGCATGCTTCAATTGAATACTTGTCACTTAGTATTTATTTTATTTAAGTTTATATTATTTGTAAATAAAAAAATAATGAGTCTGAGAAATTAACTTATCTAATTTTGTGTATGTATGTATGTATATGTATATATATATATATATATATGAGTATGTAGGCATGTATGTATGTGTGTACATATTGTATGTATGTATCTAAACTGTTCTGTCATATCCATTGTATTTAATTCAATATTATGAATTACTACGCACATGTTATCTGCTCTCACAGTTATTTATCCATCCTAAGGTTGCCTGGAAGAGATTGCTGTGAGCGATAAGGCCGCCCATTTTACAACATGCCAAAACTATATTTTTTTTACCTACCTACTATTTTCTTGTTCGTGTCTTTTGTAAGTGGTGTACAATAAAGTGTTTATTATTAATATTATTATGAGCCATTGTCAAGAAACAAAAGATTACTTTTGTAGGGGGTATATTATGTTGGATGTTATTATAGTACTTGTAATCACGTAGATATTGCATTATACCATATTGCGTGATTGAAGGAAGATAGAGAGTTTTTTTTTTTAAGGGGGGAAAATCATCGAATGACTTCTCCCGCCTGGGTGAGGCGGGAGGGAGTGTCAGACTCTTACTGACTAAAAACCACCCCGTTCCTTCTCCTGCACGTCGAGCCGGAGCCCCGGTTATCCGTTAGGTTCTCCGCGACTCCGAATCGGCATCGGCCGTATTGGGCCCCATCCGTGGTGGTCTGATGGCTCTTTGAGGCGCGCGCGGAACGCGACGCGCCGTACGCTCGGGTCTGTTTCTGGTCGGACGGGGAGCCACCCATGCTCTCCGTCCGCAGGCCCGTGCTTACGGTGGCCGGAGATCGTCTCGCGATCCCCGACGCCCGGTGTGTCCTTCGCGATGGCGAAGATAGAGAGTAGACGCAGATGGAAAGTAATCAATAGGTACTGACTATGGACACCCACAACTTCCAAGGAGTTACTAGTGCGTTGCCTGCCTTTTAAAGTCGAAGTCAAAGCATTTATGTGAGCCTTTGGCAGGTGCCCTAAAATTTTAAGTTGTTGCAGTAGTTTATTTGGTGGTTTTATATTTCACTAAATAGTCATGTTGTCATCAATGAAATATCATTAGTATTCAATTAATAAAAGCAAAAAATAAAAGTTGTGTGGGAAAGCCATGCTTCGGCACGAATAAGCCGGCTTGACCGGAGTGATACCATGGTCTCACGTGAAACAAGGCTTGTTTTGTATTTCGTCGTGTGAGTGAGGTTTCTGGAGGCCCCCCTTCCCCAATCTCCCAACATCTCTAATCCCCAACAATCGTCAAATTCCTAATCCCCAAAAGGCTGGTACCGCACTTGTAACGCCTCTGGTGTTTCGTGTTTCCATGGGCGACGCCGAGTGCTTACCATCAGGTGATTCGTCTGTTCGTTTACCGGCTTATCCCATAAAAAACCATGCCGTCATCAATGAAAATAAATGATTAGTCCCAATTAATAAAACCTATCTCTCGTTTATCAGCTGTTGAAATTCTCAGCGTTATTTTAACATCAATATTATTAAAATTACCATAATTAGATTAATTTTGGTTTGAACACAATCGGAGGGCATTTTATTAACTTATTAGTTATGCAGTGATTAATTCAATGAGCATTTTTATACATATAACAGATTGGAACAGACTGTAGAACTTTCTGGCAGTATGTAAATTTACCTACATCTAATTTTTGCTTTATTCACTCCTAATTTTTGTTTGCATTGTATTTATTGTATTGTGTTTGTGCTTGGTGTTGTACCAAATAAATTATTTTTCTTTCTTTTCTTTCTTCTTTATTTCTTTCTATGTCTGTGATAATCATTGTAGTGTTTTAACAACTATTGAGTAGAACCGAAAGAATTTCAGTCAGTTTAACATCACACTTCTACGTCCTCGAAGAAGAATTCAGAAGTGCACAGTTATGGAACCGAGAGTATAGTTCCCTAAGATCGGTAAAGGAGGATCCTGCGACTAGGCGAGGTGTTTGTGCCTGGCCAGTTTTCTGCCCAACAGTTGTTCGTTAGAATTTTCTATCATTGTTAATTCGCATGTAAACTTGTGGGATATACGATTTTTTATGACGTCATTTGTTGATTTGCTTCCATCTATAGTCCATGTGCGCGAGCAATCGTTTTTACGTGTGCCATGTGTCGCCACACACATTTCAATACTGAAAATGTCCTCATAGGTTTAAGATGTTCGTTGTACACAAGTAACATAGCTAAAAAATCGCTTTATCTAAGTAGTTATTTTTCCATAATCTAATTGACGAATTAAATGAATATTACCTGTGAGGTTATAAAACATGACTTAAATTCATGTCAAAAATATTGTCAATGCAAACAAAGCCACGGGCACCACCTAGTATTATTATAAGCGGGTGGTCGCAGCGAATAATTGGCAAGTACCTACTTATCGCGTTCACACAGACGAGCTTAATTTGGATGACATTTATATTACCTTCGACCACGTCAAGCATTTCTTTTTAATTATAATTATCGCCAGTACCGCCACAATTCTATTGTTTTTTCGAGCAAAAATTCACCGTACAATTGTTTTTCGACCTTTTTTTATTTTTTTTAATAGTTTTTTATTTCCGTATTCAGTCGAGTGACTCCAAGTGCAACTGTCGAGTAAGGAGGTTCAGTTACACGATTGTTTACGGGGTTTAATATAGTATAAGATATTTAAGTTATTAATTTTTTATTTATTATTATTAGTTTAAATTTTAAGTTACACTGTCCTAAAATTAAACAAATGTCGTTACAAAACATTCTTCAATAGGGATGATGACAGGGTATGAAAATTAAAAATCTGATTAGTCCGTAAATTAGGTAATGAAAAAATAGACACGTAATTTTTATTTTGTCGCATAAGAAAACAATACTTAGATAAAACGAATCAAAGTTTAGGAGTTAGCTACGTCATTTTAGAGTATAAATCGTACTCAAAAGTGACGTCATACGATATTTCGAATCAATATATCTTCGACACTTTTGTTTACGCAGTAAAATAAAAAGTACGTGTCTAATGTTTTTAAATAATCTACCAGATGGACATTAAAATAAAAATTTGTCATCTACCTTATTACTAATTGTGTCCAAAGAAAAATCTTTGTTTCACAAAATGATAATTGCCTTGAATTGGCTGGCTGGAGTGAACAATGACAAGGAACAGGTCTCCCACCTCTGGCTTGCCTTCATTGGCCGTCCAGAGTGGAGTCGCGAGAGCAGTGATCCTGCTCGGAGGGTAAGAAACTATTCGTAAGTCGCGAGTGGGCCAGGGATGCAGGAGGCTTCGGCTGGAGCAGATGATCTGAGTAGAAAGCGGTGGTAGTTTCTTAACCCTTCAGCCACTCACATTCTCGTTGCCCCTCTGTTGCTATATCTAGCAACCATTCCCGGGGCCCGGTCAGTGAGTTGGCGAGTGCCATTTTTACGTGTAAAAATTACATTGTTTCGGCAGGTGCCATAGTCATCCATAGTTCCCAATTTACCAGTCCACAGCAACCCATCCATAGCCCTACCATTTTTTTTTTCCATTATTCACAATAGTCTTACACTAACCGGGGACTGTCCTTGGGTGCATTTCCATAGTGCATACAGGGATAGTCGCCGGTTTGTGTCTCCATTACATTTAGATTAAAGTTGTCTAAAGGGCCTCTGCGCAGTTGGCTTCGGCCCCTCGTACGCCTCCCAAATGACCGGTACCCTGTGGTCCCGTGAATGGTAAAGACATACATAATAATAATAAATCATTTATTTCAGGCATAGGAACCCATAGTACTTACACAACAATCACAAATTTCAAATTTACAAATGACAAAAAAAGTGAAATAAAAATTACAATAGAATAAAATTAAAATTACCTGAAAATTACAATATACCTACGAAATCAAAATTATAGTAAAATAAAATGAAAATTACAATAAATTTAAATTAAAATTACAATAAAACCAAATTAAAATTATACGAAGATAGAATTAAAATTAAAATTAAACAACTCATTAACTATCATCATTTACTTAAAAGTTATATTTTCATCATAAGGTGCGTCAGTTCCAATCTCAACAAGTTCACGTGATGGAACACTACCGAAACCAATTCATTCCCACAAGCATATAGACGAGCCTGGAAAGACGCCCTGAGCCTCCTCACAAGCCCATAGAAGTCTGTAACCCTATTCTCCACAAACATGCCAGCCGCACTACACCGCCAGGGAAGCTTTAGGATTGCTCTAAAAGCATTATTGTATTGTACACGAAGAGTGTTGTAAGCACTCCTTGTGTATCTGTAACACAGCTGACTGGTGTAGAAAGACTGACAATACGCACCAAACAAAGTTATCTTAACTTGGTCGGTGCAATGTGAGAAACGCCGAGCCAATATGTTGGCACGACATGCTATACTACGCCTTTGGCGTTCTAGATCAGCGTCATCCAATAGATCATCTCTAATAATGTGACCAAGATATTTAAATTTACTAACAACATTTAGCGTGGATCCACATAAATTGATCGGTAAAATACTGTCGGGACCTTTACCACTCCTAAATATCATTATCTCAGATTTCTTAACATTATAGGTAAGATAATGTTCCGTAGCATATTTTTCACAGATGCTAACAAGTCTCCTTAAACCGTTGGCCGAGGGACTGAGCAGCACCATGTCGTCCGCATAACTGAGATTGTTTACAGCAACATCACCAATATGACAACCGGCACGGGCGCTGCTGAGTTCCTCAATCAACTGATTGGTGTACATATTAAACAATATTGGTGACGTGAGCCCACCCTGCCTTACGCCACATTTTAATTTGTATGAGACAGACAAGGAATCATTCCATTTTACTTGGTTACATTGATTGGCATACCAGTACTCCAGCAGGTCAACAACTCCTGGCGGTACTTTAGAACTGGGATCCCTCAACTTAGCCCACAACAACTTATAGTTAATACAATCGAATGCGCGGCTTAGGTCTAGAAAGCAGGCATAAACGCTAGTATTTCTTTGTATGTATTTATATACTATGTTCTTCAGTGTAAATATAGCCATGTCAGTGGACAGGCCCTTTCGGAAACCAAACTGTGCGTTGTTTATTGGAAACCTCTTTTCGTTTAAATGTGGTATTATTAAGCGCTCGAAAACCTTAGAAAAAATAGTTGCCAAAGATATGGGCCTGTAATTAGACATGTTAGATACATCACCAGTCCTATTTTTTACAATGGGTACAACTATAGTCCTTAAGAAATTATCAGGTAAATAGCCATGGTCAACACATGCATTAAACAATTCTGAGATTCTAATATATATCTTATATGATATATTTTTGTTTGTTTCTCAATTCCAATCTTGTAACCTCTGTAAGTGGCAGCCTTAATGTATCTGACATTAAGGCTAAATCAATGTAGGTAAGTGACACCTGATTTTTTCATATTTTCACTATCAAAATGTATTTATAGATTACATTGCGTATATTTGGGAAAAATCCAAGTTTCGAGCTACGAAACCAGTTGACGGCGCAGTATGAATGTTTGATAGGCGTTGAATTTGCTGATTATAGGTCCTGTGACACCTTGAAATAAGTCGAGGATCCTGCTCGAACAGTTGCGTATAGAGTATGTCTCCCGATAGTAATTACATAACAATATGACCTACATAATAATAATAATTATGTATGTTTTATTCCTTTTGGAAATCTGTTAGAAATGGAATAAGTTTTCACTACTCACGTATATCTCCCGTGGATGATGTGTAGAGAGGCAGCATGCAGAATATGGCCGCCGCTAGTTGTATGCCCATGCTGCCAGTCTGTCGCCATCTCATCTGGAACAATTAAATGAATTATATTAATACAAGAACATAATATTCTATTTAGTTTTCTTTTATTTCATTTTTACCTTTTTCTATCTTAAGTTGTAATCATAATTATTTAGTAATAGTTAGCGCCGGTTTCACCACCTCTCTATAAGTACCAGTTAAACTTATGTGACAGATAGTTCATACAAATTATGTTCTTAATTCAAGTTTATCTGGTAGGTAACGGCTATCCAGATATTGTGAAACGGGCCCTTAGTATTTATTTTATTTAAGTTTATATTATTTGTAAATAAAAAATTAATGAGTCTGAGAAATTAACTTATCTAATTTTGTGTATGTATGTATGTATATGTATATATATATATATGAGTATGTAGGCATGTATGTATGTGTGTACATATTGTATGTATGTATCTAAACTGTTCTGTCATATCCATTGTATTTAATTCAACACTATGAACTACCCACATGGTATCTGCTCTCACGGTTATTTATCCATCCTAAGGTTGCCTGGAAGAGATTGCTGTAAGCGATAAGGCCGCCCATTGTACAACATGCCAAAACTATTTTTCTTTTACCTACCTACTATTTTCTTGTTCGTGTCTTTTGTAAGTGGTGTACAATAAAGTGTTTATTATTATTATTATTATTAAGAGTCATTGTCAAGAAACAAAAGATTACTTTTGTAGGGGGTATATTATGTTGGATGTGATTATAGTACTTGTAATCACGTAGATATTGCATTATACCATATTGCGTGATTGAAGGAAGATAGAGAGTAGACGCAGATGGAAAGTAATCAATAGGTACTGACTATGGACACCCACAACTTCCAAGGAGTTACTAGTGCGTTGCCTGCCTTTTAAAGTCGAAGTCAAAGCATTTATGTGAGCCTTTGGCAGGTGCCCTAAAATTTTAATTTGTTGCAGTGGTTTATTCGGTTTTATATTTCACTAACATAGTTATAAGTCTCTTTTTTACTAACCTAATATGGACGACTAGTCTGAAATAAATGATTTATTAGTATTATTATATTATTATTATTTCAATTAATCCGTAAGTAGGCACTTTTGAAACGTCAAAATTGAATTGTCTATACTTCATCTGTTAGTGAAGCTAGGCGCTCGTTCAAAGTGTAGTTTCGAATGTAGAAGAACAAACAAGAAACTCCATTCGATACTCTTCTAAAAAATGTTTTTACAATATCTTGTGAGGAAGGGAGGATGGGAGCTCCAATTACCCAGAGATAAAACACAATACAGTAGTTTTTTAATGCTGACCGAGTTATAACACTCAAACCATCTGGTTAATACCTGCACCACTGCCCACTCGTTTGGATATTATACGTCACACAATAGATTCAAATCCTGTGTCCCTATACTGAAAATATCCGTAATATTTGCCCAGTCATGAAGAAAAATAGAAACATAATATAATATACTTACCATTTATCATTTACAAAGATCAATTTTATCGAAGGAAAACGACTCAAGGGTCCGTAGTATGGTGCCAATCTATATTTATAGTTTTCATTCAATCTTTTGATATAAGATATCTATACTATATGTAGTTGGATGATATTTATGTACACTTTAGTTAAAGACGCGACTTTGTTGGAGACAATCAATTCCTTTGATGCTCTTTAGTCGAAGAGCTAGGGTGCGGTAAGTAATGTGTCACAGTATTTTGAATTTTGAGCAGTCTGTTTTCGTGTTCACAGTATTATACATAGTACGTTTGGTTAAGATACAAAGTATTATTTTTAGTTTCACGGTAGCGACTTGGTTGATACAAAAATATATTTATTTACTTAATCTATTTCATCCGACAACTTACTAAGATATTTCAAGAATAGAAATTCCTAAAATAGAACCAAGAATTTCTCATTTATCTTCTTTGTTGTTAATTAAAATACAATTTGGGCATTAATAAAGGTCTCTTTGCCCAGAATTATGTTTGAATAAAACATGACTGACCACTGCTGTATCTGCTTGCTGCATCTACCAGATAAAATTAGATTTGGTGATTAATGTCTCTTAGATATACAGATTAATCACAATTATGCACTATTGGCAGCTATACTAGTTTCGAGTGATAACGGGACTCGACTTCTTCATGTATGTAAAGCATTGTTTATTATTTTCATTTATAGAGGTAAATTAATTAAGAATACCTTTACGTTATTTATTATAAAAAACAATTAATATTGAGTTCAAAATTTTGTTATTATCAACCAAGTATGGAAGAACTATACTTCGGCATGAATGGGCTGGCTCGACCGGAGTGATACCACGGCTTCGCAAAAGACCGACGTAAACCGACGCTTGCGTTGTGCTTCGTCGTGTGAGTGAAGTTACCCGAGGCCCAATTACCCCCTCTCCCCCTTTCTCAATCCTTGAATTCCTAACAATTCTCAAATTCTTAATCCCAAAAGGCCGGTAACGCACTTGTAATGCCTTCGGTGTTCCAAGTTTCCATGGGCGACGCCGATTGCTTACCATCAGGTGATCCAATAAAAAGATAACCACTAAGAAATTCATACTTTTATCATTCACCAATCCGCAATCAAAAATAACTTAAAACAAACTTAATCAAAACAAAAAACATAAACAAGCGATACTCTACTCTAGCTCTCGGCCTATATTCGAATACAAGGGGAGGATCCCTAAGGCAATGTCTTTAACTAACTCCGAAATCAGTTTCCGCGCCATTTTGTGTTGCCAATCAGTCGCGAAGGGTACATACATTGTATAGGAACAAACAGAAGTTCTGATAGAGTTTATAATAATGGGTATACACGTGTATATACACGTGGTACGTTGAGATAATTCCAATCATTGTGTTGTGTTTGATAGTAAGTTTTGTAATTTGTTTCCGGAAGGCTGTTTGCTACCTCTATGTATTATGATTTGTTGTCTGTTTGATTGGAATGATGAATGTTTTAAGGTTAGAATAAGACTTGAGAACTGTCTGATGGTAAGTGGTCTGTTGCCAATCTTGATAAAAATTGTTAAATCCATCCAAGAGTCATTATTTTCAAGGTCTTTTTCCCGGTAAATGATGTCGCAATTAAATAAGTGAGGCATCAAAAACTTTTTACAATATTTTTTTTCTCAATATTCGTTGTGGGAGACATACAACTTGAATCATAGACAGCACGACCGCCGCGCGCCGCGCACGTTCCAAGACTGAGCGCACCGCACATATTTTATATGCGGCGGTATGACGTTGTAGCTGTACTTTGATGACGACGGACGTGCGCCTGCGCCTGCGACCCTCAGAACACTGAGCGGCCGGTCGCCGCGTTAGTTTTATATAAACGCAAGAACGTTTCTGATTGGCCGAGCGTATTCTTCGACATTTATTTTACCAATAAGATATATGTAGCCTTAAGTAAATTTTGTATAAATATGACCGCCTAAATAAATTCGAAATCATTATCATTCTGGTAATTCATACAATTGGTGTTTTACTAAATACCCGAGAGAACCCATATTGGTGACCCCGACGTGATTGGAAGCAACCTTCACTTCACGGAGCAGATCAGCACCGTCATCCGTATCGCCATCCCTCTCATTCATCATTTCTCCGCTGAGCGGTAATCAAGTCGCAGCCAACCAGCATCCTCAGCCTCATCAGGGACCACCATCGCCTGCAACGAAGTTGTGCAGCCTGGTTCTTCCCTACGGCCTCACCAGCGTCTAGGCACAGCACTTCTGCACACGGTTCTGAAGGACATCTCCTCCCGTCAACGCAGACGCCAGCCACTACGCACCTACCCTCGCAGCATCTCTTCCCCGACTCACCGTGGGACACTGCGAACTCATCTCTCCGACTCACTGGAGTATCGCCCTGCACCGCTCACCCGACTCACTGGGCACTCAGCGGCACAGTTCCGACTCACTGGAACTAGGGACTTTCTACACTGGCTCTGGCACCGCTCATCTCAAGCATCAACAGCCGACTCAGCGGGATCGACCTCCGGTCTTGGGAGGGAGTGATGTGGCGACACATGTCACAAGTCAACGGATGACGTCATAAAATCCTACATCGCACATGCAAAGTTTACATTCGATTTAACACGGATAGAAAATCCCAACGAGCAACTGTTGGGCAGAAAGCCCGCCAGGCACGATCACCTCGCCTGGTCGGAGGATCCTCCTTTTCCGATCTTAGGGAACTATACTCTCTGTTCCCTAAATTCGTAATTCGTAATAATATGTTACATAATACAATATTAAAACTGTATAGGTAAGTGTAACGTTTGTAAATGCAAAAGTTTTTAATTAAACCTTTTTTCTTTTCTTGGCAATATCATCCAATTTTAAGTAAAGAAAAAAGCGTACGTATTTCAAGATCGATGTAGAACATTGATTGTGTCTTATCCTAGCATAATCCAGCCAACCCGAAATCAAATTACAATTCGATTGATTCGCGATTCTTTCCTAAAATTGCAAGTTTCTGTTGCTATAGCGGAAAAAATCCAGAAGTTCCAAATGACATATTACGCCATTACGCCATTAGGGAATAAAACTATGGTAATTGGCGAAAGAATAGATCCATCATGGTTGGCTTTCCTCATTTGTATTGTAACAGTCGAGTTCCTCGTCGAATTACAACGTGAGTTAGCCGAAAACATAATAATTGACTTTCGTCATTTTTGAAAATGTATCTCTGTTTAAAACTTAAGAAATATCAAGTTATTTTTGTGTTTATGTTATTTTAAGGATGCGCAACAATCTAGCTAAGCATGCATTTCATATTTTAGTAACACTAGGTTCAGTTTTATATAGCTTCACTTTTAATTTTATTGTTGACGTTCAAAGTGCCTTTCTGGTCTAATTGAAATAAATAAATGACTTTGAATTTGACTTCTAAAAATATTCTGACCCTTCTCACTTCTATTAAAAAGTGTAATGTTATATTATTCTAAATTTTTTATGGGACTTATACCATAAAAATCTAGTAAATAGTAGAGGCAAACGAAGAGATTGTAATAAGTGGTCAGCGCCACCAATGGACACACAACACAAGCTTCTTTCGCGTCGAATTTTTGTAAGGTCGCGGTAACACTTCGGTTGATCCGACCAGTAGGCTCCAAAGCATCATAGAAAGTGAACCTTCTTATTTTATTATTACTTTGATCTCAGAACTAGTAGAGAGTAGAGGCTTGACGAAGACAGTAGATAAGATTTGTCAGTTTATCCGATTGGCCAACGTTTGACTGATTAAGTGCCGAAGTATTTTGAAAGATTTTCGGGCCCTTTTGTTATATCGTATATTTCTTTTTGATGAAACAATTCTTTGATTTTTAGATACGACTGTGACAAATTGATTTTGCATGGATTTAGGCGTTATATCTGGTGTTGACGGATTCTTATTTATGTACTGAAAATATTATTTTATGTAGGAGTAATGTTGAGGAGTAACTATTGTTTTGCTTTAGTTATGTAATCTATATGTGTTGTTATCTTAGCTTTGGTCTGTTATTGCTATAATATGTCAAAACACAATTTAACGTATAAATAAAACACAGAATAGACATAATCTGAATTGGCAGACAGATACTCATATACACAATGAAACACTCACATTTCAGTAGTTAGTTATGAGTCTCATGTAAGCTACATCGTATACCAAATATATCGCGCGCGCCTCAAAGAGCCATCAGACCACCACAGATGGGGCCCAAAGGGCCGATGGCGATTCGGAGTCGCGGAGAACCTAACGGGTTACCGGGGCTCCGGCTCGACGTGCAGTAGAAGGAACGGGGTGGTTTTTAGTCAGTAAGAGTTTGACACTCCCTCCCGCCTCCATGTCCTCCCGCCTGGGTAGGCGGGAGCAGTCATTCGATGATTATCCCCCCTTAAAAAAAACCAAATATATAACTGGCAAAATATTCGCTACTACAACCAACACAATATTCTAGAAATAAAACATACAACTACAACTCGGAACAGAGTGTAAAGCAGAAAACATATCCTTTCCTTTGACAAAATCGTCGATGAGTTCCTTCAACTCATCAAACTTCTATGGAACTCAGGAACTTGGATTTTACTTGTCGGTCGTATGTTTTCTAAGAAAACGTCTTTTCGAAAACTTTTTCACGTATCGGTATTCAGTAAAGAAGTGAATTAAATTCCAAATTGAAGTTTTGTCGTCTGCATATGGTGAGAGTAATGTTAATGTAACTAATTCCAAGCCTTTTGATCCTCGAAGGCGTTGACGGGAGTGCATATAATATTTAATGTAATAACGTGGCAACGCTGTCAGTTTTTTTGGGCACTTTTCCTCACGACTGCGATGGGGATATTTTTTTCGACGCCGTTAGTTATATATATTTTTTTTGTTTTCTTTCCTTTTATTTTTATTTCAATTATTTAATTTACTTTATTAGTTTTAGTAAATTTTAAGGTGTACTTATATATTATAACTATTTTTTATTATCTTATTTTTAAAAGTTACTGTTTAGTTGTGTTATAACCACTCCCAGATGTGACGAGGTCTAATGTCCAATCTCACTCAGATTGGACTATTACTGACAATTTTCGTAAAACAAAACTCTTATCCTGACCCAAGAATATGGACTACTTAGCAGGGAAGTTACAGGTAGCAGATTAAAAGGTTCAGGTAGATCAGAAAACGTTGCTACTTAATCTCCACACAGCAAGCTTATATAGTAAAAAGAGTCGCCGAGGTGTTGGCCTACTTTTTAAAACACTCCACTATTTTTGGTACCCCACCCAAATTTCCAAGTTCCAAGCGAGCTAGAACTAAAATAACTCATTAGACGCTCCTTAGTGAATACGTTTAATAATTGGACTCGTATTTCAGGCTCAATATACTAAAAGCACCGACGCGTTAATGTTTACTCAAGTACCTAATTTTACATTGTTACAAACCCCGGGAGACGTATCTCTCCAGTAAGGAATATTTATTCACCAAAATAAACGGAACAGAAATGGAATTATTATTATTTTGTGATATAATACTCTATTGTGATTAATTATTAGGCAGTTGTTAGATGGGTGCGTAATAATTCCTAGGAAAAAATCCATGTACGTATATCAGCAGCCGTTGACAATCTATTACTAGACTAAGGGCCTCCACTCGGTATACAGTATAATGTGTCGCGGAAAACCTATCGGGTTACCGGGGCTCCGGCTCGACGTGCAGGAGAAGGAACGGCGTGGTTTTTAGTCAGTAAGAGTATGACACTCCATCCCGCCTCACTCAGTCGGGAGCAGTCATTCGATGATTTTCCCCCCTTAAAAAAATACCATATAATGTACCAAAAAGGTTCGTTATAATAAGAATTCATACTTGGGTTGGATCTTCAAACTGCTATAAATTTAGCTAAAAAACACAATTTAAACGTCTCTAATAAAACTCAGAATGTACACCCTGATTTGGCTGGCAAAGACTTACACACGCAATGTAACACCCACTTTAAAAGCTGTAGGTTTATCGAAGAACGCTAGAGGAGGCCTGCGGGCGACTGGCTAGGGGAGTCAGTCATCCGCTATATGGTTGAGAGTAGGCGTTAGCTTTGTGTTCCACGCGCGCCACTCGAGGAAAAAAATCAGTTACCAAAGGCTGCTACGTGGTGGGGTCTATTGCTGTGGCAATATAGCAGTAGATCGAGGTCTGCCGAGTGCGGTGAATCTGCATGGGCGTCCCGTGTTACGGTTACAGGCAGAGGAGGTACATTGCGGTGGTTACAGGCCAGCACACTTCCCTGACGTCCCCACGACGTGGGAAGTCCATGAGGATTTCATCGCGTTATAAGAAAATAATTAAAGAACCCTGTGGCCCTCTGTCAAATACGTAATCCCTTCATCGGCTATTACTACAACACGTGCAGGAAGAGAAGAAGTGGTGACACATTTATTGAAACGACTTAATCCACAGTTTATTCCAAAATCCACTCCCACGTATTCCTTCCTATTCGTAAATGTTCCCAGTAAAGGGATTCGAAATGAATTGTCTCTCAGTCGGATCTATCCGAAACTTTACAATCAGAAAAGTTAAATATTTGTCACTTGTCGAATCGTTATTTGTTAAACCGCTGTTGTAACTTTTAACTAGTTTTGTGGTTTGAATTGAACGGTCAAATTGTTATGGTGAACTTTTTCGTTTTAAATGGTTCATATTTACTTTAAAGACTTACATTTTCGAAAAACGGGATTGAGTTTTATGAAGTTAATTTGGAAGTGATATTTGTACTAGTTTTCAATTATGAGAAAATGTAATGATTGCCAAACATTCGGGATGGGACGGTAGACCAGCACGACCGGAGACAGATCAGGCGCAGGACCAACTGTTTTACGTGCTTTCTAAGGCGCGAGGGTAAAATACCGCTGAACTTCATGACTCGGGGCTAATCAGGGTAATTTTACTAAGATAACTTTTTTGCAAGCGCGGATACCGAACCCGCGTCACGTTGCATGGCAGCCTGTCACCCTACCACTGGGCCAACGCAACTAGCACGATACGACATTCAGTAGTATAGTAGATCTCAGTTCCACATCTTGACGATATCTCCGAACCCCTATTCCAATGACTCAGCATAAGTCAAGGGTACTTACCCAGCATTAATTTGGAAAATACCTTCATAAGTATGCTCAAGCAACAGTAGGTACTACAAACCAAACAATTCTATTTGGCGGCCATAAATAAACGCTTATTATAAGGTAGCCGCAATAAAAATAAATCTTACGTAATAAAATAGAAAATTATTGAAATAAATTACAGGTTTCAGGGCGATATGGTGGGCTCTGTGATATCTATTAAGTGTGAAATTAATATTGTTGGTTTGTTGAACGAGTGGGTGGAAAGTTTCGAGTTTTTAGTCCATTGCTGAGTCAGAAAAGTATTTTTGGGTTTGGGATACGAATGGTGATGTTATGAATAAACCCAAACCAAGAAGATTAAGAAATGTACCATCAGTAGTAGTTATCGTCTGATAGTTTATTTAAATGAAATTTCCTCTGAGAAATATACCAGTCTGAATGACGAAGATAATTTTCGAAAAAGAAATAGAGAGAGCTCCGCGAAAATGATGACGCAATCAAATTAATCTGACATCCAGAATTCTACCTACCCAAGGAAACCAAAATTACGTCACTATTTTTTTTTTAAGGGGGAAAATCATCGAATGACTTCTCCCGCCTGGGTGAGGCGGAAGGGAGTGTCAGACTCTTACTGACTAAAAACCACCCCGTTCCTTCTCCTGCACGTCGAGCCGGAGGCCCGGTTACCCGTTAGGTTCTCCGCGACTCCGAATCGGCATCGGCCCTATTGGGCCCCATCTGTGGTGGTCTGATGGCTCTTTGAGGCGCGCGCGGAACGCGACGCGCCGTACGCTCGGGTCTGTTTCTGGTCGGACGGGGAGCCACCCATGCTCACCGTCCGCAGGCCCGCGCTTACGGTGGCCGGAGATCGTCTCGCGATCCCCGACGCCCGGTGTGTCCTTCGCGATGGCTGGGTTGCGAGGAGTCAGCGCTTCGCTGCCTCACGCGTCCCGCCTCCTCCTTAGCTAGCATGACTGCTTCGCAAAAGGAGGAGACGGCATCCCAATCCCTCTCGCTCCGCATCATGGCCTGCACTAGGCCCGGACGCGAGAGGTCGCCATCGCCGATCACTTCCCTGAGGGCACGGTGGTGCTCAGCCCACGCAGGGCATTCTCCCACTGTGTGTTCCACCGTGTCCTCAGGGCGGTCCTCGCAGTGATGACACCCGGGCGTTTCCTCCCGCCCCATCAGACACAGGTACCTCCCGAAACTTCCATGTCCGGTGAGGACCTGCGTCAGGCGGTAGGTGAGGACGTCGTAGCGTCTCTCAAGCCACTCCTCAAAGAGGGGACTTACTGCTGCAATGGCAGCGAGCCCAGCCCCCGGTTGCGACAGTCATTGCTGCCATTCCGCCATGAGATCGCGCATGTTATACACGCGCGCGAGCACCTTCGCCTCCAGATCCCACGGCGGTAATCCGGCAAAATTACGTCACTATTACGCTGGTATATTGTAAAAGAATAGTATTTCTGCAGTTGAGATGGTCCATTCAAGTTGCGCATAGCAGCTAGTTAGTTGTTGCGGTATGGTAATAAGAGTAGACTCCATTTGTTGCCCTTCCTCCGTGGGTATCGAGACTAGGGACTAGACTAAGTGACTGTACAATCAATAACAAAGACCAGATAACAGCAGTTTTTAATAAACATGCAACGTTCAAACTGCAGTCTCCAGCGAGCTAGCCAAACGTGTCGCCTCTGGCGCTGCGGGTTTCCTTTGTCGGCGATTTCTTACCATCAGGTGATTGGTCTCCTCGTTTACCGGCTTATCCTATACAAAATATGGAGATTATGCAAACCCCTTTTATGAAGAGGAGACTAGTTTAATGATGTGTAATGTGCAATCTCCGGCCACCGTAAGCGGGGACCTGCGGACGGCGAGCATGGGTGGCTCGCTGCCCGACCAGAACTAGAGCCGAGTGTGCAGCGCGTCGCGTACCGCGCGCGCCTCAAAGAGCCATCAGACCACCAATAATGGCTGATGCCGATTCGGAGTCGCGGAGAACCTATTTATATTTATACCTGGGTTACCCCCCTCTGGCTCGAAGCGCAGGAGTAGAAACGGGGTGGTTTCGATGATTTTCCCCCCTTAAAAAAGGCTATAAGAACAATAAGACTGCACGGTTGGTGCGGTGGCTGGGCAACCGGCTGCCGTGCAACGTGTCGCGGGTTCGATTCCCGTACGGAACAACACTTTGTGTGATCCACAAATTGTTGTTTCGGTTCTGGGTGTCATGTGTATGTGAACTTGTATGTTTGTAAACGCACTCACGACACAAGAGAAAATCCTAAAGTGGGGCAACGTTTGATTAAAAAAAAAAAATTAAATCACAGCGTGTTCAATCATGCCAATATATTAGGCCAAATAAAGATATGAAAGCTAGTATCATATAAATGGCTATTAATAGCACACAATACAACGCCATAATTGAAAAATAATTGAACTATTAAGTCTTTTAACACGAACAGACTACACACACAAATATGTCATGCTATATAAACCAATATAAAAAGAGCTCTCGTTGTATATAAGTTTAATATGAAGCTAGTTTAAGATGTATTGGAATATAATTCAGTTTGTTGTCTCTATGTGTTACTTTTATGGACAAAATATTTTAAAATATTTGACCAGACATAGGTATTATTATGGTTTCTTTTGTGTTGAATAGTTAATCGAAACTGACCTCGACTAAATTAACAAAATTGACCTTGTCTAAGTATTTTTCTATAAATGTTACGTACAAAAATGGAAATATGTATGTACATGTACATAGATATCATTTTAGAGTTTAAAATACCTTTTTCTAAACAAATCTTATAAAGACTGCTTCATTGGTCGAGTGGCTGCAAGGTCTCAAATCGATTTCGGGTCGGGTAAAGTATAACTGGGTTCTTTTTTTTTCTCAGTAGTCAGTCAGTAGTCACGGAGTCTGGAATTGTGGCATAGGAATATGGTAACAGTGCCATAAAATAAATAGTGAAAAGTGGGTGTTACAGTGGCATTAAGTGCCGTAATGTGCACCTCTGTCTACCCCTTCGGAGATAAAAGGCGTGACGTTATGTTAAGTTACATTATAAAGTTGATATGGTTCGAATTAAAAATTGTTTTTGTGATAGACTGCCCATTTATCGAAGATGACATTTATCTAGAATTACTACAGAATGTAACGCTACGATAAAGAGATACCGGAGCAACGGGTGAAAACACGTGCCGGTAGCTAATCTTTATATTATTGTTTGTTGACGTTAAGTTTCTAGTTATTGGTTTATTATTTAGTTTAGTTTATTATTTAGTTTATTATTGGTTTAATTAATATAAACGTTTTGACATTGACTTTGATATCAGCAAACAGTCTTGTGTACCGTAACAGAATTGATCACAAAGTATTATTGGATGAGTAGAAAGTGCTTGTACTTATATGGAGAATTTTAAGTACCATTTACAAATTCCATATACAGAAGAAGATTGGGTTTCCAAATTAGCTAAAACCTTCAAAAAAGTTACTCCAACATAAATATTCATTTGACCCAAATAAAGGTGGCGGACCGCGTCGGGACATATTTGTATAATATAGTCCATAATTTTCACAGTTCAAATCATCTGAGTGATCAAAGCTTGCCTAATCGTTCGGGTCGGTTTGACCATTAAATAGAGACCACTACCCGGGTTATAAATAGCAGCTAGATGGTGGATATAGGATTATTATTTTATGTCGTCACAGTTCCTTTGCAAATGGTCTATTACTGGAGCTAGTGTTATGGACATTGATACACGCAAAAAGATAATTTTGGTTACTGGGTCTTATTGACCACGTGATCTGTTTGTTGCGTGATGTTATGGATTTATAGTATTTTTTTGAAGGTGGGAAAATCATGAAATGACTTCTCCCGCTTGGGAGAGGAGGAAGGGATTGTCAGACTTTTACTGACTAAAAACCACCCCGTTGCTACTCCTGTACGTACTTCGAGCCGGAGCCCCGACAACCCGTTAAGTCCTCCGTGGCTCCGTATCGGCATCAGCCCTATTGGGCTCCATCCGTGGCGGCCCGATGGCTCTTTGAGGCGCGCGCGATATGCGACGCACCGTACGCTCGGGTCTGGTTCTGGTCAGGCGGCGAGCTACCCATGCTCGCCGTCCGCAGGCCCGTGCGCTGGCCGGAGATCGTCCCAAGGCAGCGCTTCGTGCCCTGCCTCCTCTTTAGCTATCATGAGAGTATATTTTGCCATATCGTGGACACCTTATTTAGCTGGGGACAACCCCAGCTTAATTAATCTTCACGCGGGTGAAAGTAGCGGTTACGTTTAAAATTGAAATAAAAATACCCTGAATTTAAATACAGAGACAGACTCTGATAAACTTGAACCTATAAACCTGCCACTAAAATAGTCTTATGATGACAAATATATTTTTGTTTTAATTTTTTAGAGGGATAATATTAAAGTCTTATTTAACTCTGAAACTATTTATTAAATATTGGTTGGTCAAATATTCTACGGTTGTAAGACGAAAAAATGCAAGTAACTATAATTGATCTAGTTGAGGGCGCTTCTTTGAGGGCGTGGGTTCGGATCCCACTTCTGACACCATATTATGTTGGTGGATTATGAAATTATAGTCGGATTTATTTTACTTGGATTTATTACAATAATGTGCAGGGCGCACGACGTGTACACACACCAGAGTATGACGGGTATTCAGCAACGTTAATAACGAGTGTCCTACCTTATATAACACATTATAGTGAGGGGGCCACTACTCACTAATTAGTGATGTACATACAGACTAAACATACATATAACAATGGCGACCACATCAATCTTAGTGTTTGTTCTGGTCTCTGCAGACTCCACGGTTGCGTACCTGATCGTGCAATTATAGTATCCTAATGAAATAGGTTTCTAAATAGAGGTATAACCTAATAATAAAAGTAATCTACGAAAACGTGCCAATAAAAGGTCATTACTCAAGCCTGTCCGAGATTCTAGTGCCCATAATTCAGATATATGTCACCAATTATCTAGACCAAAAAAGGTCTTAATTACACCACATAATCGTAAACAAAAATCACCTCTAAACCTATACACTTACGATATAAAACGTAATGTCTAATTCTAGAATTTGCTGTACTTTCCAAGTCCACCAGATGCCACTTAATCTAACTGAATAGTTCTGTTCTCTTAACACAATTATCTATTTTTCTGTGCTTTGGGAACAAACTGTAACTGCATTGTTAAAGGAAAATAGGCCATTGGCTGATTGCGTAAGAGCTGTTTTCAAATGTGAGGGTAGCGTGGAACTAGGTTTTATTAAACAAATATACGTTCACACTTAATAGTATATTTTATTCTTTAGTTTGAACGTTACATGAATATTATGATTGTTATTCCATGAAGGGTAAGCAGAGGTATAAAGTTATATTAGTATCTGATTTTCTACTAAAGTCATTGCAATGATAATTATGAAGAAGTAACATATGCCGAAACTGGACGCAACTTTAGACTCCTTGGAATTAGACTTTTTAAACATATGCCCACATCCCTCATTATACATATAAGGGCTGTTATATAATAACAAGTGTTATGTAACACCCGTTATCTACATATCCCATCGGGAAATATAACGCGTGACGAAAATGTTATAGTTGAGATGCATAAAGCATACGACTCACAACACAACACAGACGTCACTTGAAACGGTACAAAGCGTTGGTAATAAAATAACACGCACACACACACAACCACTTAAACATTCTGCTGAAGTTTCAAATATTTACAACATGTTCACAATTCAGCTGAATAATCAAGAGAGGCTTTGTAAACTAGAGTCTATTTAATCTGAAGCCTTCAGTGGCTTAGATTACAAGTACCTTTGTGACTCAGAACTTGTCGAAAGTGCTGAAATTCAATTGGCGGCCATTTTCATTCTCGTATTGGTCTCGCACAACTCCAGATTCAATATTGATGACGAAGTTCTCTTTTGAGGTAGAAATATATTAGGTACCCAGTTTTCGTTCGCGATTTTACCTTCAGATTACAAAGGTCTCGAGTTTGAAATGATTTAAAGGGCGCACGGCTCAACTTATATTGGTTTATCGAGTTTCTTTTCGCTTGACGTTTTCTACTGTTCATTATTGACTTCTTTGTAGTGTATATCTCGGTTCATATGGTGATGTTGGGATATGGCAGTTATTCGATATTACAATTGGTTCATTAACTATTTTCTATGTGATTTTTGGAGGGAAAACCGTTGTTGTGCCGGAAAAACGGCTGTGGATAGTGTCGTGTATATTATTTGGTTCTGAGCTTTATAAGAAAGAAGGATCTAATATAAATATTTTAGGAAATTTTTGGACTATTTTGTTGCCTGATGTAAAGAATACTAATAGAGTTCTGTGATGTGATAGCCGATGGCTTTATCGGTCTCATATACTTAAATAGTTAAGTAAACTACGTTTGTATTAGTAAGACGATAATACAACAAAAATAACATAACATCACGCCTTTTATTCCTGAAGGGGTAGGCAGAGGTGTACATTACGGCACTGTACAATGTAACACCCACTTTTCACTATTTATGTTATGAGTCCCATGTAATAGGAGGTGAGCCTATTGCCATATACCTAAAATATCAGACTAAGTTAACAGTTTCAATAGTCACCTTATCTAAAACGAAAGGTAATGTGAACATAACACAATCAAATTAGACCTAAGCAAAACTGAGAGTTAGTTCCATTCGGTACAAACAAGACTTCACGTTATTTGGTAAAAAAACCAAAACTACCAATTTAAAAGGTAGAAAAATAATAAAAATAAAATCTCAAAACCCCTACCCTGATCCTAGAACCCTCATTCCGTACAACGAACCATTGTTTCCTTTGAGAAATAAAAAACGAAAAAAAAACCTTCTGAAGAACACTTACAATTTTACTTTGATATTTTTCCCTTTTTTTTATATAACTATGAATTCTAAGAGAGTTTTTTGAATGCGGCCTTTTAACTTGAAGAGGATAAAACTCTCCGCCGTTATATTAAAAGTCCGGATTAGGTCTGCGAAGAAAGGAATTATTTAGTAGTTTTATATAAAACCTGGCTTACTGGTGCATTTTTGAGCAGCACTTTTATACAAGGGTAATGTACCAATTATGTAGATAGATACGAGAACCTATTTTCTTTTTTTTGTTCTTTTTTTAAACATGGCCTGTCGCCTGTGTTTTTCGTTCACTTCACACCTACATTAGCAACTTCAATACGTATAGGTAGTACACAAAGAATTGTTACGTGCAGTTACTGATATCACAACTCGTTACTCAGCATAGCATCTAGTCGCCTGAGTGTTGCACCGTCTATACAATCCTTTGATATGGTTGTTCGAAAGTTAATAGTGTTGTAATATTTTCATGTTATGTTATGTCAAAGTTACTGAACAACACATTGATTAATACTATTAATTCAGAATTGATCCACATAAACACGCACATCTTTTCTTTTTCTTTTATTATAAAAACGTTGCCTCACACTAAGATTTGCTCCTATGTCGTGTGTGCGTTTACAAACATACAAGTTCCCATACACATGACACCCAGACCCGGAAAAACAATCTGTGGATCACAAAAAGTGTTGTTCCGTGCGGGAATTGAACCCGCGACACATTGTACTATCATAATAGTCCTCATCACACACATACACATACATCGCCAGAACAAAAAACATTCTTAAAAAAAAAACTTTAACATAGAGGTAAATAAATCGGGTAAACTCAGTACAAAACATAATACATCGTAACGTAAAGGTCTATACTCTATCTCGCTCGCACCCACATACATTACTGACCTGATATTTTTCTCTCAAACAACTGAGATACATTCAAAGTATTGAGTCCCTAATCCGTAGCTTTTCGTAACTGCTGAACAAATGTGTATGGGTCCTAAGATCGATTGCCTTTAGCTTTTTTCCTCAAGTTAGATCTAAGTTAGAGGGTGGACTGATTTCTTAATTCACTTATCTTAAGCTTGTTCCATAGAGAAGGGTTTGAAGTGAAGCGATAGTTTGCGATACTGGTAATAATCTTAAGGGTTCTAAGATGTTCTAAAGTATAATGATATTTATATTATATATAATTATATATATCTATACGATTATATTTACGTATTTTATGTATGCTTTTGATACCCTTTTATTAATTTGGATAATTACCACTATTTCTCATAACAGTTTTGCAGCTTACCACCTACCACATACATTTCTGCACTACCCAAAGGATGACTGGCAGAGAATGCTGTCCTCCTTATGCAATTGTATAAAACTTAAATAAATAAAAAAAATAAAAAATAAAGTGAAGATTGAATTTGAGAAGTGACACACTTCATTATAACGCATAGAAGATTTCATTGTATTACTTGCTCATGTTTATCTTTCAAATATATGTATGTGGTCAAAGTAAAGATTTCAGTTTTATTTAAGACTAGCTGTTGTATATTTTATATAGAGTTTTAGGACATAACCTTATCTATTTGTTGCAATTTTCCAAAATAAAAATAGCCTATGTGACTTTTACTGGCAGGTAGCAAGAATTGGTTCAGCAATTTCAGAGATTAACCGGTACAAACAAATAGACAGACAGACAGACGAGAAATTTAAAAATCGTATCGGTATCGTAATGTATATATATTCATATGCACATATTAAAAAAGTATTTTAATATTATTTTAATATTACAAACAGTCACTCCAATTTTATTTACAGGGAAACAGATTGCTTGATGCTAAGTATCACAGCACTGCTCACTGCAACAATAAAAAATTGTCACATGAAAATTTATACTACAAGACAACCCGTGTTGCAAACCAAGTATAGTCAGTACTTGTTTGCAGCACAACAGCACATTATGTACTACATAATAAAAGCAGCCTAAATTGGGGCAGTATCATGAAGCACGATGATGAAGCTTAAAATCCATCCACAATTCACGCTCGCATATTTGGTAGCAAGCTCAGTTACAAGCATATCTATCACAGAAATAATGGTCCACATAATAAACGTATGCTTTTAGTAATTTAAATCTTTTATTCGCTCGTAAAAGCAGGATATATATTTCATAGCATTGTAATTCATATCTTCCATATTATCTGTCCCTATTCTGAGAACATTATGTGAAATTAGAATGTATTTGCGGCAGCTTGTGTTCCGAAAAATTTGTTTTGAATGAACGAATCGCGAGAAAACTTCTGCTTTGTGGGACGAATGAGTAATTTTGTACGTACGAGTACGTTTCTCGCCCACGCTACGCCACGTTGCGGAGTAATATGTTGCATGATTAACTTTAGTGTCGATAGTACACATTATTAGAATTCCTTTCTGGAACTTTAGTACTAGGAGTTTCATCATCCTTGTTCAGATGGGATTGTAATCAAATCTAGATTCTAACAACCGTGTTTAAGACTGACTTTTCTTTGTTTACGCCAGTAAACGAAAAACTTTGGAACAGATATTTGATTTGAAGAATTATTTCTGCATTAAATGCTTATAATTATAGAGATAGAGATAGCCCAACCAATTCAAATCGCAACTTAAATCATTCGCTTATCACTGGACAACAGTATACCACAAATCAGCATCCTAATCTTAAGCTTACGTGCTCCTTGTATTTATACCCATTGATTGAGAGTCCCTTTACTGATTCTGGTGACGATATTAATGCGACCCACGTACGACTGTTAAATTCAACGACGCCACGACGACAACGTGACATGACGTGACGTATAAAGACGATTGTGAATTAGGATTTATAGGCATTGTTTGTTAGGTAATTAGATACAGTGATATGTGTGTTGTAGTTAGTTCTATGGGGATTTAGTTTAAGATAGCTAACCTTACCTAAGTTCAGGTTAATCTTCTTGTTTTTAGCCAGGAGTTGTTTTCGAAATTTTCATTAACAGACTATAAATGCCCACTAAAGAAGGTTTCAGCATTAATCATCACGCTTGCTCAATGCGGATTAGGGATCACAAACTTATAATTAGAAATTATAAGCCCAGGTTTCCTCACGATGTTTTCCTTCACCGTTTGACAATGGTGTCTAAATAATCTTAGAAAGATGGGTCTCTACTCAATAACAACGTTTAAATCGATGATTTAATCATGTGTCACTTGCCTTGATTCCGTGATTATTGGGGTATTTTGTTCAGTTCCTGCCGTGAGCAAATTGCTGTTAGACTTCACTGTCAAAAATATTTGTTATGTTATTTTTTTATTAACTACAGAAAGAAGGTGAACAATGAAAGCACCTGTGCTTATCTCTTCCTAAAAGTACAGGTGTGATATATTTGTGTATAGATTACATATCAGTAATATCTTTTGGGAAAATAGAAATACTTTACATATGTATTAGCTTAAGAAAAAGGTTCAAGGTTCTTCATCTTTCACGAGGGTATAATATACATTTATATTATGTGTTTATCTACAAATTAACTTTCAAGAAAACATGTTTGAACTCCTTCGTTACGTTGTCTTACTGGTCGAATGGTCGAATAAAGAATCAGACAATTTTCATAAAACATACTCAAGAACCTCCACGACCGCGACGATACAATTACACTTAATTCAGTTCCTACATTTGGGAGCAATGATGCCACAGACAGACAAATACATAGGTTAAACTAAGAGAAGACGTAAAATGAAACATGTTGTACGAGATGGTTTCTGTTTTTCTCCATGCGATATTGTGATCTGTAATTTATTCCTTAAATGTGTCTTGTAATTTCGGTTGCAATAAGGTTTAATATTGTTTGTAATATAGAAACGTGCTTCTATTTATAATTTTTTTCTGTCATTCTTTTGTCAGACATTTTATATCTAGACAATCTAGTATTATCATTGCTTATTAAGTCGCAGGCCATGCTGGAGTGACGCGTCTTGCTTTGCGATGAGCGGGATAAATAATTATACGGGTCGAACTTGGCGTAGTAGATATCCACGTCTACGCTAGTCTTCAGGCTGGTAGATATTTTATCGAAAATCCCAGATATATTAACGTTATTAGCACAAACTTACAAAAGAATACCTTAAAATATTGCCACGCACATAAAACTAACATTTAAATCGATTTATAGATGTCCATCAAACAATTTTATTCATTTAGACGTATTCTATAAGAAATTCAAGTTGTAAAGCACTTTAAGGTTTTTATTAAAGTAATAGATACCCTTTTCGGTCGTAATAAAAGTTTAATTCGCGTTCCGAACACCTTCTGTCATTGTTCGAAATATTTCGGCTACGAAGATCAAAAGACACCTTTGTGTCTCAAATTGGCTATCAAAAAAGATTTTTCTGTACCAATATTACTTGAATAACTGTTGTATATGAACGGAATATTATGTTTTGTTATTTCCCTTCATAGTTAAGTGTTGGGTTTTGTTTAGCTGTTGGTTGGTCGGTTGGTTATAAACGCGACTGTTGAGCAGGAGGTCTCGTATTAGATTATCGGATCAGGTACAGCAGAATAATGGGGCTTTTAGTAATATTACGGAGTCTTTTTTTTGAGGCGGGAAAATCATCTATTGACTTCTCCCGTCCGGATGAGGCGACAGGGAGTGTCAGACTCTTACTGACTAAAAACCACCCCGTTCCTACTCCTGCACTTTAAGCCAGAGCCCCGGCAACCCGTTAAGTCTTCCGCGGCTCCGTATCAGCATCAGCCCTGTTGGGCCCCGTCTGTGGTGGTCTGATGAACGCGACGCGCCGTACGCTCGGGCCTGGTTCTGGTCGGGCGGCGAGTCACCCGCGCTTGCCGTCCGCAGGCCCGTGTTTACGGTGGCCGGAGATCGTCTCGCAATTCCCGACACCCGGAGTGTGTCTCGTGACGGCCGGGGCGTGAGGAGGTTCATTCCCTCACGCGCTCCGCCTCCTCCTTAGCTAGCATGACTGCTTCGCAGAAGGAGGAGACGGCATACCAGTTCCCCTCGAATAGCACGGAGTCTAAAATTGTGATTGATGTATGTGTATGTGATGTTTTGACTGAATTGAACTTCCCATACGTCTACTATTGTTACATGGGAAGTTACTTAAAGGTGTAACGGTAATCTATTAAAATATATCCTGTATTTTAAACCAAAAGCCAAAAAATATAAAAAAAAATTCAAAAAAGTAAACGAAATGAAAAATTGTTTAGACGAACACAAATATATAGATGCCTCCGTACCTAAAAAGGGTTGAAAAGCTGACACATGCAAACAAAGGAGTTTATACGTTATTTACATCAACAAAAAAAGTAAAATGACATTAGCTTCAACCTTTTATGATAGGTTGACAAGGGTCATTAAAAATAACGTGACATTTGAGGACAGTCACCTTTTAATAATTCTGTTTGTATCCTCAATTTTCGCGTACAGTCGAAGACAGAATTGGGATGATGACAGGTTATGAAAATTAAAAATCTAATTAGTCCGTAAGTTAGGTAATGCAGAAATATTAGACACGTATTTCTTTTATTTTGTCGTATAATAAAACAATACTTAGATAAAACGAATCAAAGTTTAGTGGGGACTAAAACGTCATTTCTACGTATAAAATGTACACAGAAGTGACGTCACACGACATTTCAAATCAATATATCGTCTAAAGTATTCATTTCTGTAAGAAGAAAAAAAATACGTGTCTAATAATTTAAAATAATCTATCAGACGGACATTAAAATAAAAATTAGACATCTACCCTATTCTATGATGTAATAGATTATAGTATTTTATAAAACATGATGTACTTTAATCAGACCTGATTTTTGGACAATATTGCTTAAAATTGCTTCGTTGGTTGTTTCGGAATCTTCACTTTGGAATGGCCAAATAGTTTCACTAGAGGACTGACAGACAGGCTGACATTTTTAATATTTTTTGTTGTTCACGTCGAGAAATGCCTTACTTGGTCTAAAATATTTTGATATTGACTTTGACGATGATTAGACGTGATTGAGAGTACTGCGCAATTTGCAACATTAGATCCGATTTCTATTCAAATCAAAAACTTCTGATTCATAATTCTTGTGATTAGCAGGAACTACGCTCCTAATTCTTATTTATTGGCAAAATGCATATTTCTTCAACGAACAGAAACCGTAGTACCGTTTAAATTCAAAAACCATACAATATCAATTCTCAAATTAAAAATAAGCCAAAGAAAACAACTTTCTAAATATAAACAAATAGTATAAACCTCGAATCCAGAAAGCAAACACTAACTTTCCTCGTTAACTGTACTTAGAACGCTGGCGTAGCGTTAACCACAAACGTAAAAAATGTTCAACTTTTAACAAACACAAATTATAAGGGCATCGACCTCTCTCTACCTGAATTTATCTTGCTTCAGATATGTATGTTTCAGTTTTCAGCGCTTATTTGAAGCCGTTAATTTAAGAACCTCGTTTTGAATTAAAGAGCGAATTGCAAACATGCTATCTCTTTTTATTTTATCAAATGGTTTCAACTTGGGTCGCTTGTGTATGCTTTTTCGGTTTGTATTGGTTTGATGGTGTGTTTATTTGAAAGGTTACAATATACAGAGGTATGTTACAATATACATACATTACTTCACGTCTTTTATCCCCGAAGGGGTAGGCACAGGTGCACATACGGCACTTAATACCACTGTACAATGTAACACTCACTTTTCATTATGTTATGTTATGAGTCCCATGTAATAGGGCACCCCCTTATTGCCATTATACAAAGGTATGTTAAATTAAGTCCCCAGTTATAAACATTTTTATTAAGGGGAGAAAATTATCGAATGACTGCTCCCGACAGTTATAAGACATGGCGACAAGATAATTTGAAAGAAAATAGAATTCGATTTTTACTTCGCGTTGAGCAAAATTATATTTTACTCATTCACTGACTCAAAGGACATTTCGGTATTTTTTAAATGCTCAGTAGCACACGGAATTCCGGATTACTATGGCATTAGGTTCATCCCTATTACATGGGATGCGTACCTTCTCCGTGCAAGAAGAGGCCTTTGGTCAGTAGCCACTTATAGACTGTTAATGATGACATGGAATGAAATTCATAACATACAAAAACATGGGGTGAATAAGGGTCTTGCATTTCAAATGTATACATCTGGGCATCTGCTTATCCCAAAAGTGTGTGTGGCGCCATTATATATGTATGAGTAATTTATTCTCTTAAACTTATTGCCAGTTACATAAATTTGTATTACATTTTCTGAATGTTCTATAGATAAATTAAGATTAATGTTTGTAAATTCGGATCCTGACATTGTGCGACTGATGTATGTGTTACTAGTGACGCGAGATAACTGCAGTATGTCCAATGAAAAGATGAGGCAGTAAACTCGCAGTCAAAAATACTTATAGAGCACTTTGAGAGTCAAACAATCGAAATACAAACATGTCGGTCTTTTTTTTTAGGGGGAAAATCATTGAATGACCTCTCCTGCTTGGGTGAGGCGGGAGGGAGTGTCAGACTCTTACTGACCAAAAACCACCCCGTTCCTTCTCCTGCACGTCCAGCCGGAGCCCCGGTAACTCGTTAGGTTCTCCGCGACAAACATGGCGGTCTGTGAGTAAATTACTTACACTGAAATACACAAACACCACTGAATTGTGTTGTGTTATTACAAATTATTCGTAAAATGACAGAGATGGCACGATATTTAAGAACAAATTAAAATTAAGTAGCCTTTTAGTATTCGGGCGTTAGTAAAGTTATTATTGGTTGGTTGTCTCAAACTTTAGATTCCCATGGAAAAGAACTATCAATGATTTGTGATCATACAATGTCTAATATACAGATTTCTTGACGCTCTCTCTGTTTTTTACCTTTTTTACTCGTAGAAGGATCTTGTTTTTGACAATAGGTTATTAACTAAAATGTGGAACAACTAAGCCATTACATTACTGTAATGCTCTTAGACATAAATAACACGTCAATTTAGAAAGTTTTGCAACTAGAAACACACAAAAAAAAGACTCGAAAAGAAATCGATTTTCCATGATATCGGTACCGTTCAATTCCTCTACCGGTCAGACGTTACACAAGAAAACATTACAAACGCAATCACAAACATTTGCGAGCAATACTTCTGTTTGTTTTGCTCAATACCAACACAGCAATTCGATCAATTCACAAGCGGACAGTAAGCGCTTGTCCGTCACAATGTTTGTGCTTCGAATTGCTTTTAAACGTAACCGTTACTAGTACCAAGTACCAACGTGTTGGTGTCTGTGGTGATCAATATGGCGGCCAACATGGCGACCAAGATGGTGACCAATACCGCGATTGACTCGTTGGTCAAGTGAGTACAATTCCAACTGCAACACAAGGATTCTCGGTTGTAATTTCCGTGTCGGGTTAAGTAGTATTGGATGTTTTTTGGTTTTTAATAATAACACGGAGTCTATAGCTGGTGAAAAGGTGGGTATATATGTATGGAACGCGTCAGCAAACGAGTAGACAGAACAATCACGATGGCATGCGCCGGCCATGGACAACCACTACACCGGAAAGGACACAAAAGTGTTACCGGCCTTTTGTGAACCTATAATTTAGAGGATAAGAGACCAGGCTACATTATGGTGTCCAATATGTCACCCAACATAGCGACCAGCTATCGATGTGTTGGTGTGTGTTTAAGTGGCAGATGAGTGAGTCATGCACGTGAATAAAGGTGGATGTTAATGCTGGGTTTACGAGATAGATGGCGGGACGTATTAGACCGATTGTTTTGGTAAAGGTATCTTAGACTGAAAATGATGTGTTGAGTCAGCAATTATGGAAGTGTTTGGCTTATATATCACGATTTTGATTCTCGAACTAGGCTAGTTTTCGGACATATAGAGGTAGGAAGCCGAATGAAAGAAAAGATAATTAAAATTTTAAGCCTTTATTTAGAGGTATACATACTTACTGAAATTGCTACTGATTGTGATGTAATTCAATAAATAGACTGCTTCGTTGGCCGAGTGGTCGCTAGTGCGAATACCGGGTAAGGGGTCTCAGCTTTGATTCCCGGATCAGGTTAAGTATTACTGGGTTTAATAAAATCTCAATTTTAGCACGGAGCCTGGAGTTGTGCCCGGTATATGGCAATAGATTCACCCCCTATTACATGGGACTCATAACATGGATTGTGAAAAGTGGGTGTTACATTACATTGTACAATGGCATTAAGTGCACCGTTTCGGGGATAAAAGACGTGATATTATGTATGTTATGTTCAGTAAATAGTTAATTATTCGCAAAAACAATAATATAGTTATTGGTTTCAGTGCAATGGCCGATATTAAGTGAAACCAATAACGCAAAATTGACCAAAACATTTACGGTTTTAATGAAGTCTCCCGAAACACAATTTATCGGCATTAAGAGGGTGATATTACAAATTTTTGAGTATTAAATATGGAGATTAACTTTTAAAAGATAGTAAGAATGAAAAAGGAATTAAAGTGTAATTAATTTTATATGCATGAAATAATGGGTTTAACGATTTATTTTTGGGTTTTTCGGGTAAACGGGATGCACCAAATATCGCTAACGGCTGAATGTAATTCGATGATGACTACTTACTATGACAAAGATTTTCTTAATTACACTTTTTTAACAGACTTCAAAAAAAAAATGGTCTCAGTTTGACCTGTATGTATGTTTGTGCGCATTTATCTCGCGATTGGTCGAACCGATATTGATGCGGTTTTCTGAAATGTGTTTGTTACACTTGGAATAAGTTTTGGTAGGGTTACTAAAAATCTTAGTTGTCTGCCACCGGGAGACTTCCCACAAAAAATTGAATCGCTCGCGTTATTAGTTAGATATAATATAAGTGTCCGGTGTTAGGTGCCGTCCAGCGTTAAGGGACTTACCCCTATATTAAATAACTGACTTAAAAAAGAGGGCTTTAAAGTTGGTTTTTCAAACGTAGATTATAAAGAAATATTTAGATTTAAACATAGGTACCTACTATAGTTAGTCTGTACAAGTTTGAATAGATTTTGATTTCGTAACCGGGGATTTGTTTGAGTTGATTGAGCCGTTTCATTTTGTTTGGGATTCTAAAGCAAATTGAATTTTCTAAAAAAAAGGTTGTATGTTGCGGGGTATGTTAGTAAGCATATGAGTTACTAGGACACGTGCGCCTAAAATGACTAAAACTTTGTGTTTAATGTTCGACTCGGTTTGAATTGGAACAAGTCTTTAGTGCATTAATGATAATTATTTATTATTCGAATCGAATTTTTGAAAAAGAATTTTAAATATGTTTATTGAATTTTTCATTATTTTGCATTCAGTTTTAATTTGTGACATTCATTTCTCATAACAGTAAATACAAATCTTAAAACATTTCATTAAAAACAAAAAGAGAACGTGAAAATGCTGACTCCACGGCCACCGTAAGTGTGGGCCTGCGGACGGCGAACAAGGGTAGCTCGCCATCCGACCAGAATCAGATCCGTGCGCGCCTCAAAGACCCATCAGACTACCACAGATAGGGCCCAGTAGGGCTGATGCCCGATACGGAGCCGCGGAATGCCTAACGGGTTTCCGGAGCTCCGGTTCAACGAACAAGAGTAGGAACGGGGTGGTTTTTAGTCAGTAAGAGTCTAACACTTCCTCTCGCCTAACTCAAGGCGGGAGAAGTCATTGGATGATTTATCCCGTCAAAAAAAAAACGACGAGACCCAACTCAATCCAGGCTTTATACAATATCTAATCTATACCCTAAGATTTATGTCCTTACTTCTATTCCAAAATATGTATTGAGATAAGTACACAGATCATATAAGTTACATGCTTGGCTGACCGTGTTGCGAAGGCCAATTTTTTTATTCATTCGTATTTAAAATTTGCACGCTCAAGTTACCTTTTTCCGTCATATAGTATGATTGTGAGGCAAAGATTAGGGTGGGCACGAGATAGCAGCCTTAATATTTTATTAAGAAATATTGACGTGTGGTATAAAGGCATACGCTGCTATAAAAATATTTTATAGGAAAAATGTGTAAGTAATTACTTATAACTTGATAGCTGCATTGTTTTTTTATAGCATAAGCCGGTAAACGAGCAGATGGGTCATCTGATGGTAAGCAATTGGTGCCGCCCATGGACACTCGAAACACCAAGGCGTTACAAGTGCGTTACCGGCTTTTTGGGAATTGGGAATTTGAGGATTGTGGAGGAGAGAGAGGAGAGACTAGGGAGACTATAGTTATTATGCGCGTCAGATTTGATGCAATATATATTTACAGATTTTCTTCTAAGTAGGTAATGATATTATAAAGTTTAAGTATCCGACACCCACAAGACAAAACTAGTTAGTATTCTACGATATTTCTCCCTTCGAGAGGGACCAATCAAATTGCATAGCTACGTTCTGCCACCGTAAATCAAGCGACAAAATAAAACTAGATTATAGAGGTAATAAAAAAAATCTTTATTACTAGTTCATCAGCTTGGATGAACTATGTGGCAAACTTCTGAAACTAAATAAATTCCCATCCAGTATTTTGTTAAGGAAAAATTCAGTGTTTGAATTATAAAATGTTATTTAAATATTTGAAGGTCATTTTTATATCGAAAACTTTTTATATTGATGTACAAAAACTTGAGTCGGGCAAGCTTTTCAACTTTTTGAAGGTTTCCCAACTTAGGCGACCGTCGTGGTCATTAATGTGCTGTAAAAACTTTAATTTTAGAAATTCACAAACTTTTTACTGACTTTTTAGGACGTGTTGTATAACTAAGTACTTTTTCGCTGTTTTCAGCTTATCTTACTATGAAATTCCATTAGACATCTTTTTTATTAAAGCGTTATTGAATAAAAATATTTCGGAGTTAGATTTTTGATAGTAAAATTGGAGAAAGTTGTTGTTTCTATAAATATGGTGAGCGTTTGTTATGAAGCACATTTTCTATTCTCTTTTATAGGATTAAGATTTAAATTAATGTAAGTAAATGATTATTTTTAAGTTATTTACATATTGTTTGTATTTACATAGAATTATGTGTGGCAAGCCCAACCGTCATGAACCACCTAAAAAAAATAAAAAAATAACCAACCTATTTACACGGAACTTAAAGATACCTACCTACTTTAGGAAAGACTTGCAAGGAATTTTCGTCTTTAGCAGCTCCTATATTTAAACTTGCATTATTCATTATAAGTAGTAAAATCATTTTTAAACAATCTAACCCGCTACCTCCCATAATGTACACCACCAACATTCGTTATCCCGAAGCGTTGTCCACTGATTGAAGTTAATAAATAAATATCCAAGAGTAAATACGTGCTCTTCTTTATTTACGATAAAATGTAGGCAATCGAATTACCGGCCAGTCTTTGTTTAGGCACAACATACTCGTATATCCAGTCTGTTGTTTTAGTCTTTGGTCAAAGAGTAGTTAATTTGTCGATGCAGATTGGACAGAATATGGATAAGGAATAATTTGGTTTAGGTGTTTATGTTTGTAGCAGTAATATTTTTCACTTACTAAGAATATCTCTTAGGAGATAACCACACAAAAAATAGGTTTTCTGATTTACCTACATGATATCTTATTACTCTTACTGGGGTATTTCTCTCAAATAGATAGATATCTCTTATAAACTTATGACTCTAGTTGTAGTTGTTTGAACTATAATATATTATAGAGGCAGAGGTTCTCGTACACATTGTAATACACACTTTTTTACTAGTTACGTAGGTAAGTACCGCACCACGTGAGCATATCGCATATTGAAAGCGGGCGGCGCACGAATATAAAAAAAATGCATATGGTGGCCTGGAGATAAAGTCCGCTTCTCATGCATGAGGGCGCGGGTTCGAAATATACCAATAGCAAGTACCAATGTGACTTTTTCCAAGTTATTTAGACAGTACCTTCTAAAATTATTCAGAGACCACTGACGAACGGTGAAGGAAAACATCATGAGGAAACCTCGGCTTATAATTACAAGTTTGAAATCTCTAACCCACATTGAGCAAGCGTGGTGATTAATGCTCAAACCTTCTCCGTGTGAAGAAGCAGTTGGTCTGCAGTGGCCACTTATAGGCTGTTAATGATGATGATAATAAAGCATGCATTCGTCAAAAATGGACGCATAATAAATAATGATTATTTTATTCGTTCCAACTTCATCACGCCATACTATTTGACTTAGAAAGTTACACATCACCAACTCCGCAATGAAGAAGGACATAAATAAGATCACGTCATGTCAAATAAGAAAGTTCGAGAGACGTAGGGAGCCCACGCATTCATACATAAAGTCAAAACTTATATCATAAGAATGCGGATCTTATATTTATTTTTGGGCTTCTTGAGATATATTGGACATGTATTAATAGACTAGGAAAAATGGAGTAACGTGACAATGTTAATAGGTTTCACCCGATCTTTGAGTAGGCGAGAAGTACAGGATTATGTTTGAGGAAATTGTGCTAAATTAAATGTGAAACGTCTATGTATTATTAGATGTGTAATAAGATTATGTTCGGTTATATTCAGGTCAGATGTAAGCCATTTTAGATTTTAGAGGCTTATGTATGTTTTGTGGCTGAATATGTTATGTACTTCTACGAAATTGTTTTACTTGAAGTGGTATGTATTTCATTTTAATTTATCGCAACATATACCTAACTTTTCTAGTAATTTTTTCAAATGGACTGGTGTTTATACCATTTGGCTCATAGCATTTCTCAGAAAGTAAGCTGAGAGAAATAACTGTTTACTTCAACGCCGGTTGACAAATCATTACATTATAATTTCAACATTCATGTAAACAAAAATAAAGTGTAATTTACCTTGTCCGGAAATTTTACCCCGGAAGCCTCATGTCCGGGGAAATGATATAGGTACAAGTTTATTCCTTTTCTTGTCTAAAAGGACAAATCAAAGAATTGGAACTTTGAAGATTCTGTATATTTATTCTAGTTTCTAGTTTTGATAGCTTTGTTATTTTAATAGACGAGGAAGGAACAATAACAAAATTTTACTTGAATGAGCAAAGGGAGCCATTTTGAGACATTTTGGCAAAGTAAACATATGTACATGGCCCATTTTAGGGCGTTGCGTGGGCTCTGTCAATAATTTCATAAAAATTACATCCATTTAACGCTGTGTTGCGTTCCATGAATTATTTATTATGAATTATGTATATAAAGGAGCTCGAATCTGTTTTGAAAATGTTTTTGGAGACATTTTTATGACTTTGGCGTTATTAGAGATATGCTTGTGGTAGGATATTAGTCATTTTCATAGTAATACACGTGTACATCTGTATCACAGTAAGTTAAATGTACCTGAAAAACGGTTAGGGACACCTGGAACACCAGAGGCATTACAAATGCGTTACTGGCCTTTTGGGGATTAGTAATTTGAGGATTGTTGGTGATTCGGTGTTTGGGGAGATTGGGAAGGGTGTTGGGGGTAATTGGGTCTCCGGTAACCACGAAATAAAACGCAAGCGTCGTTTCACGTCAGTTTTCTGTGAGCTCGTGTCGTGCTCCGGTCGCGCCAGCCCATTCGTACCGAACCATGGCTTTCTCACACTTAAAATATATTTAGATATCTACCTCTAATATAGAAATAAATAATTAAAAACTATTTCAATGTCACATGGTAATGAACTGTAAAAGAAAACGTACCCTAAGTACTCGTTCTATGACATGTTGTATAATTTATATAAGTTTTAAGACTAAAGACAAAATCCAGACGTTTTTCTTGGAAATAGAGAAATCTTTTTGAACTGACAATATTTAATGGAAGGTCGTCCTCGTCAATGTAATCCTATAATGGGATGGACTAAAATGAAGTAAAGACTCCTCGTTTGATTAAAATTATTTTATTTCCTACTTTAACAAAGTTTTTAAAGGTTTTCGTCTCTTTTTAGGGTTTCGTACCTCAAAAGGAAAAAACGGAACCCTTATAGGATCACTTTGAATTTGAAATTTATATCAATTACTCAGGTCTACAGTAGACCCTTGAAGCTGTGAAAAAATCAAACTTCTAAGCCAACGCAATCAAAAGATACAGCCGTTTATGCCGCAAATTTTCGACACTTGCAAGGGAATCAAAACCTACAGGGTGCTTCCCGTGAACTCAGAATCTTGAAATTTGGTACGAAACAACGTTTTATAGCATAGAAAAAGGAAAAATTACGAAAACCATACATTTTTAGTTACATCACATAATATATATTTTTTTTAATAATTTTAAACTTACTACCCATTTCCTCATAAACGCGTAGAGGTATTAAATTGAAATTCATACCAAATACTCAGGTCTATTATACCTTTAAGCTGTAACAAAATCAAACTTCTATGTCAACGCAATCAAAAGAAACAGCAATTTAAGCTGCATATTTTGAAACTTGCAAGTACTCGCAAGGGAATCACCTAAAGGGTACTGTGCGCGAGTCCGACTCGCACTTGGCCGGTTTTTTTTGTAGGTACGAGATGTATAAAAAATAAAGTAGCTTTGCTTTGAACGACTGAAAATTTGTGTTGTTATCAATTATGCAAATTTTGAAAGTTCGGTTTTGACTACCCTTTACATGGTATGTTTGGCTACATAACATATATACCTCTAATTATACATATAACCTCACGTCTGTCTACCATTGGGGAAGGCAGAGACTATGGAATGCCAATTGCTACGATATCTACATGCCTCTGTCATTTACATTTTCTATCCCTCAACGTATAAGTCGGGTAAAGTATTATTAAGCTCTTCTATATAAACATTCGGCCACAATTGATGTGCAAGATTATGTTAGACTAATGAGAATGATTTAGCCAATAAGCAATACTAATATTAAGTAATTCGCAAACATCTACCTACTCTATTTTGCGAACACCAATTATAGATATCATTACTAGATAATATTCCAAAAACATACCTTATCAGTTAACGTAACATTCATAAAACCTCGATGATAAAAACCCAGAATCTCATAGCCTACCGGAGACAATAAAACCCCAGTCATTGATGGCCATAAACCCGTTATAACCCGGGTCAGAGATCCGCCAACAAAATTAATGACACGTTCGATTCCCACTAAAAGTAATACGTTAAGTTAATGTCGCAGCAATTTGGGGAATCAGACGTTTTCATGGATTTCTATATGGTTACTGTGGCCTCGTTTTTGGCCTCAATCATTTTGTTATAATTATTGGCTTTATGTTGTTATTTTGTTTATTTTCATGGTTTTGTATGGTTTTGACTGTGCTGTGATGTAGTTTTTGGTAATTGGGTAGTTTGCTAGGTTTAAAATAAATTGTTTCAACTTTTCCTTGCAATAAATAATTAAAAAATAATCATACTCTCCATTGATTTAACCTATTACCTATTTTTGGATTTTTTCTCGCTTATTTTAAGGAAATAAGTATGCTATTTGACGCAGACATATCTGATGACGTCATAAGTTGCGATTCAATACAAAATTCATAGAAGAGTATTGTTTTTGACATTTCATTAAAAGTATTGGATTTGACTACCATAATTATTATCTGTGTGCAATTTTAGAATTTGTACTGTTTCTGAGAATTGTTGGTTAACTGTTATCTACAATTCGCTTACCAAGCGTAGAGGCTGTGGAAAATCTTTCGTCTAATAAGTCTGCAATTGTTGGCAATTCTCTAATTTGTATTATTGACGCTTTGTTGTTAGTTTATTTTTAATGGTCCTCTATGGTTTTGATTTCGATGGGGTAACAAAAAAAAATCCGTTTATTTGGGCCTACACATTATATACAGTTACTATACTTATATGGGGAACAATTTTAGATTGCGAACTATTTCTGAAATTTTTTATAAAACTAAAAAATATCGCTTTTGTAAACAAATTCTTTGAAAAAACAATACGTCATGTCGGTATGGTTTACGAATGAATATAAAAATAAATTGATATTTTCATTGTCACACATGTTTTCCTGAATGCAGCCTCTATTCATCGTCAATTACCACGTTCGAAACAGTTTTCCAAATTACCAAATAAATGTATTCAATAAAAAAAAACATGTTCTTTTTGACAAATAGTACTGTACCGGTTACACCCGCATGGATGTCATTATGATACATAAAAAAAACTGACAACAATTTTGGAGTTCATTTGTAGAGGTATTAAAAAGATTTGAAATGGTGTATTTTCGAATATTTTTTTTTTGATGAATTTATTTGTTTTTCTTTCAAATCAATCAATTTTGTACTGCTATTTTTAATTGAAAATGTAAAACTAGTTAATATTTTATTACATAAAACATAACATAACATCACGCCTTTTTATCCCCGAAGGGATAGGTAGAAGTGCACACAGAAGTAACACCCACTTTTCACTATTTATATTATGAGTTCCATGTAATAGGGGGTGCGCCTACTGAGATTTTTGTTTTAAAAACCCAGTAATACTTTGCCCGATCCGGGAATCGAACCGGGTATTAATATTTTATTTTAGATATGTATTAAAGCTTCAACTAACCCCCGAAAGACAAGCCTTGGAGTAAGGCTTGAACTTTAGTAACCAAATATGCTATCACTGTTCATCTGCCAAGTGTGGGGATTGTTGCAAAAGTCCCCCTTTTTTGAGATGGTAAATCATCCAATGAATTCTCTCACCCGAGTGAGGTGGGAGAGAATATCAGACTCTTACTGACTAAAAACCACCCCGTTCCTTCTTCTGCACTTCGAGCCGAAGCCCCGGCAACCCGTTAAGTCCTCCACGGCTTCGAATCGGCATCAGCTCTTCTGGGCCCCATCTGTGGTGGCCTGAAGGCATTTTGAGGCGTGCGCATCACCCATCTGAACCCCGTACCGTTTCCACCTCAAAAAAGAAATACTCTCTGCTTAATCTGAACTTTGAAATTACTATCTTTAATTTCTTTGCTTAGCGTGGGGAATAAGGCAAATCGTCTGTATGTGTTTCCATAATAATGGTGAAAACAAAACAAAACATATTAATATCACATTCATTATTGCCCCATTAATCAAAAAACAAACATTACTCGTAAATAAATATCACAATAATCGTTCGTGATAATTGTCGAATATTAAATAATTATTTATTATTGAATAATAATAATAATAAATAAGCTTTATTGTAGACCAAGCAAGTAATTACACATATTCGGAAATTATAAAGAATAAGGAGGGTACAAGGGCGGCCTTATCGCTAAAAGCGATATCTACCAGGCAACCTTTGGGTGTATGGAACGATGGTTAATTTAAGAGATGGTTAATTTATTGAATGTTAATATTTAAAATCATTATGCCATACAATTGTTTCGATTGTACAAAAAGATAGCAAGGAGTTTCCATAAAAGTCTCCTGCCGTTTGGTATTTAATTCTCAGCTCTATAGCTTTAGTATGAAATGTGTATTTTGATTGTTCGTTTGTTTAAAGCGTTTCTGTTGAGTCATTTTTATTGGAGAAATTGTTTGAATAATTTTATGAGGGTATAATGTTTCTGAAGGTTACTCCATTAGTGTTTTTATAACAAACATCACGAGTTTTATTTCACAAAGATATGAATAACGTAACTCCTATTCGTTCCCAAGGGTGTAAGCAGAGACACACAACGTAATTATACAATTTAATACCCAGTTTACACCAGTTGTATTAGAAGTCCCATATAACAGAGATTTTTTTAAGGGGAAATTCATTCAGGGTCGTCTGCACTCGGGTAAAGCGAGAAAGAGTGCCAGACTCCCATTGAGTAAAAAACACACAGTTCCTACTCCTACTTTTCAATTCGGAGCCCCGGTAACCCGGTAAGTGCTCCGCGGTTCCGTATCGGCATCAACTCCATTGAGCCGCATCGGTGTGGGCTCGTCGTCATAGGCTCTATAATATATGACAGGGATTGAACCAAACTTCATTGCAATACAGAAGGCAGAATTGCACACTTTAAAAAAATTAAATTCACCTCAGTCCAATAAAACCAGTCACAGTTGCTCAGCAGTTGTACTTGCAACCGCTTGACAAAAAATCAGTTTGAAGAGAGCAAAGAGTACTATCACAATTCATGAGATACGGCCTATTGACAAACGTGTAGATAGACACTAGACAACATGGTCTTAGCAGCAGAGCTGTGTTTTAACCCGAAGGCACAATACTCTACAAACAATTTCATTCTTTGCAAAAATCCTCGAGCGTTGGTTTACGACAACCATAAAGTTTAGTCTCGTACAAAAGACTAGAATACGTAATGAAAACTATATTACCTCTATACTAATCTCAGTTCCACATCACTTGGTGCTATCTGTAATCTAAGCTGGGAATATTCAAAAGGAACAAAACGATATCTTTCCATTGAATTATTTCTGGGACACTTTGTTCCAAATACAGATATCGAAAAAAAGTAAGTATCTGAGACGTAAAAGGAATTATTGGAACTTATGATCATTCTACAAAATAAATATAAACAATATTATTATTAAAACCAACTTAAAAAATGTTTAATTGCGCTTAGTAATCTATACTTTAATAACCACTTTTCACAACACAACACGACAATAACCAATTTTCATAGACGTATTCTTCGAAGCATTAAAAAACGAACTTAAACAACACTCAGATAAAGGCGAATTCTGAGCAACAAAATCTTCCAACATTAATATAATGTAAGGGAATGTTTATTAAACAGTAAGGCATGTCCCTATTGTTAAGAAAAAGGTGTCTTTGTTTGTCTTGCGTCCTTGGAATTTTGGAGGCGTGACGAATATCCGTTGTATTGTTTCGTCTTGTCATCGATTCCTCACAATTGTGTTGATTTTGCTCCCGTTTGCTTTCTTATATCTATTCCTTTTGTTTACTGAGAACTGATCAGCTCCAGTTTAGGTTGGAGTGTTGAAAAAAAGATTGCGAAGAAAAATATAACACCAAAATTAAATGTTAAACCTACCCCAAACATACACCCACAAGCACACACCAACATACTATACATTTTAAATATAAATATTCTATGTATATACAATATACTATACATTTTAAGAATACCCACTTACATTTTGCACTTACCCACTAATATATTATATACCTTAAGTACTTACCTATATTCCGAACAAATAAATATGTAAAAAAATGTTAACCAAAATGTAATTTATAGTAAGCTGATGACACCCCTAAAATTTGCAACGCCTGAAAAAGGCCGTTAAGCTGTGCCTGTTATTTCATAAGACCTGTATGTATTACCTTAACATGCAAATAAAGAGTTTGAGTTTGAGTTTGAGTTTGCTTTTTTATATTATAACTTTCGTGAAACATATTAAGTTAATTATTATGTTTTTTGTTTGCCGCGTCGTGGGTCGCGGAATGCTGCTCATGGAGATGAGCCTCTAATATGGCTTGAAACTAGTCGAGTACCTCGTTAAATAATTACATGAGTAAGCCGAGAAACATAATAATAGATTGGTTTTTTGCTACTATTAGCAGTAACAGAGCATATGGTTGTTTAATGGTAAACGGTTACAGTAGCCTAAGTACAAAAACACCAGAGGCATTCCAAGTGCGTTGCAAATCATATAGGTATAAGTATTTAATTCAGCCACCATCTTTGGGGAGTCTTCTTCTCTAAGAACAATGGCGCAATCAGATAAGGGTTTGGCATTTAGCTCTCTCTTCTTCTCAAAGTCGTAATTATGCACATATAAAATGTATTACCGTACAACTTAATTCAACACTTCCTGGAAATAAAAGATCATTATAATATTTCATATCAAACCAATCGTAACAAAAAACGATATCATCGCAAAATAATAATTACCGTTAAAACTGGGGTTCATACATTTTAAATTCATTGCTCTTATATTTTCGGAAAGCGAGTTTTAATGAACTTTAAACATTCACTTGAATGTCCTTCATGCTTGTTATGATTATGCATATTGATGTTGTTTGGTATTTAAGCCTAAATGTTTTTTTGGAGGGAGGGGGATCATTCAATGACTTCCCCTGCCTTGAGTGAGGCAAGGGGGAGTGTCATACTCTTATTTTATTTATTTATTCATTTACACACTTTATTGTATACTATAAAAACATACATAGAAAAATAAACATATAAATAATGTGTACAATGGGCGGTCTTATCGCAGAATGCGATTTCTTATGGACGGAGCCAGTAATCAGGAGTTGGAAAAAGGGAGTCGTCTAGTGTAGTTCTTACTGACTAAAGACTAATTCCCACTCCTGGTTCGAACAGTTAAGTTGTCCACAGCCAGTAAAGCTTAAATATTGGAATTCATACTCTAAACATGATCTATTTGGCATTGTTAAAATTCAAATTCCTTTAAATCCTTCCTCAGATATTGCGAACGGAACATTCATTAATTTAAAACGTTTGGGATTATTTTTTGTAAAACAAAGTATCTTTTTTTTAATCTTCGGAAAGGATTAGATGGATTCGTTTTTCAGTGGATTTAAGGTTCACTGAAACTTACAATTCTAAAACAAATGCTTTTGTTTGAAAGAAGATGTTTCATTACTCATTTACCAATTTTAGTTGCATTGAAAATCAACTTGAAATAACAATAAAAGTGATAATGCGACGTACAATTATGATACATCCTATACACATAAGAAAAAAGTAGCCTACTCCTAAACTTAGATCATACCTCTATAATATTTTCTCTTTATCTGTCGGACTAATTAGATTTTTTATGTTCATATCTTGTCAACTACCCAATTGTGAGGTGAAAGATAGACAAAGACACAATTAATTATAAATCATAAGGATCCACGTTCCCCTACTTCCATAATTAGAAAACCAAAACTTTCCAAGATAAGCTCATTAAATTAAAAATTACAGAAGCTCTCACGAAAGCTCCAACCAATAAGTACTTTCTTACGACCGCAGGTAATCCGGACAAATTAAAAATGTATGTCGGTTCTTAAGTGGACAATATTAAATTGTTTGAGTAGAATCTAATGCCTGTTTTTACCAACCTGCCTTAAATTTAAAGGAACCCTAAGCTAAGACAGGTCTTTCCGTGTCCGGCCCTACTACGGGTCATGATGCGGAGCGAGGGGGACTGGGTTGCCGTCTCCTCCTTTTGCGAAGCAGTCATGTTAGCTAAGGAGGAGGCGGGGCGCGTGAGGCAGCAAAGCGCTGCCTCCTCACAGTCCAGCTATCGCAAAGGACACTTCAGGCATCGGGGATCGCGAGAAGATCTCCGGCCACCGTAAGCGCGGGCTTGCGGACGGCGAGCATGGGTGGCTCGCCACCCAACCAGAACCAAACCCGAGCGTAAGGCGCGTCGCATACCGCGCGCGCCTCAAAGAGCCATCAGACCAACTCGGATGTGGCCCAATAGCGCTGATGCCGATTCGGAACCGCGAAAAACAACCTAACGGATTACCGGGGCTCTGGCTCGAAGTGCAGGAGTAGAAACGGTGTGGTTTTTAATCAGTAAGAGTCTGACACTTCCTACCGCCTCGCCCAGGCGGGAGAAGTCATTCGATGATTTTCTCCCCTTAAAAAAAAAGCTAAGATAGTTGACATTTGTGGTGACACCAACCTATGTAGAAGTTACACCTAAGATTACAAGTAAGGGATTAGTTTGGGTGCTACGTGACGCTAAGTAGCTTTTAGTAAAGTGACAGTGAAGGGACCATTGGAGAAAATGGTCGTAACGCATCGCATTTGGGATAACGTAAAACTTCTTATAACCATCATCAGTAGGCCGTAACAGTCCACTGCTAGACTATGGGTCTTATCTACAAGAGAAGAGACACTTTGTTATGTTTAAAATCACGCTTTATTTGTCCCGGAGGGGTAAGCAGGGTAACAAACACGTTATGGCATTTAATGCTACTGTACCTCTATAATGGAACACCCACTTTTCACTTTTCACCTATTGCCATATACCGGGCACAATTCCAGACTCCGTGCTTCTACCCAACCCAGTTTTTTAAACCCAGTAATACTTTGCCCTACCAGGGAATCGACCCGAGACCCTTGACCACTAGGCCAACGAGGCACAAGAGCTTGCCATAATCTACATACTTAGCAGGTGGATTGGAGATCATAGTTCAATGGGATCAGGTTTATCAGTGTGCATTGTTGCTTTGTCTCTGTTATAGGTGTAGTTCCTTACCAGATTCGTACATGCGACACCCACAGAAAGGATAGGGGTTGTGGCAAATATTATTAAATTTTACTTAATCGTTGTCACCGCATGGTTATGCCAAACGCAATTTATGCGTACACCGGGGCTGCGGACAACCTTGCGAGTTACCACAGCTCCAGCTCAAAGCAGGAGTAGGAACACGGTGGTTTTCAGTCAGTCAGTCACTTCTTCCCTCACCCAAGGCGAACGCAGGCATTTGATTACTATTCCTTCTTAAAAAAAGTAATCTGTACAAATGAAAATTGCATGCCAATATTTTTAGTGGAAATATAAAATTGTTGAAGCAGGATCTAAGTCGCATTTGAGTTTACGCGAGACTTTCATAATATTAGTAGGATAATCTGCATTTTGCGATGGCTTAGTGCTATGGCCGGAATAAGCTTGGGTACAAGAGTTACTAAGTACAGGAATTGCGCATTGCTTTAATGGTTTTCAAAGGGGGAATGTTTCGATCCTGGCCGTTTCGACGTCTCTTTGATTCTAAGCGCCTTCGCCTCAGATGTTTACGTTTGAATATTTTAACTTTAAATTTTAACTGGTTTTTCGTATTTGGTTTGTGCAGTCTGATGAAATAGTTTTCTTTTATGAGAAACGTGTTATTTAAATGGTATTATTATAAAGTTTAGTAAGGGAACTTGTTAGGGATCTGCTTTACCTAGTATGGGACCATAAAAATATTTCGATTTATAACGAGACTTCGATCTCGTTATAATTTTTTATGACTAACATCAATAACCTATGACGTTTATACTGCTGGACTAAAGGCATCTTCTAAATAAGACATATTTATCATAACTGCCTCGTTGACCGAGTGGTCGCAAGTGCGACTGCCGGGTAAGGGGTCTTGGGTTCGCTTCCCGGGTCAAGCAAAGTATTACTGGGATTTTTGAAAAAAATATCATTAAGTAGCACGGAGCCTAGAATTGAGGCCGGTATATGGCATTAGGCTCACCCTCTATTACATGGGACTCATATAACATAAAATAGTGAAAAGTGGGTGTTACATTGCACAGTGCCATAATGTGCACTTTTGCCTACCCCTTCGGGGATAAAGGGCGTGATGTAATGTGTGTTGTCGTAACCTAATACGCTTGGCAAGTAGGGTCCAAGGTCGCTTTATTTTATTATTTCACGGGCCGACGTATCTATCTATCTATCACGCATGGTGGTAAGCGATGATGCGAATAAGCAACCAATTCATTCGGGCCTTAAAGACACCTAGGCTATATCCTTTAGGAAATACAGACTCCTTAGCAGTACGCACAAGCAAGCTTGGAGCGAAGAGCTTCGGTGTTTAAAGTCCGAGTTATTTGCCGACCACAGATACTCTAGTGACTAAGAGAAGCTCTGCTGACTGTCCCCGCCAAATGTGTTCTAATATAGATACTTCCGACATCCGCGGAAAGATTAGAGATATTTTTTTCTTTATGGAATAGGAGGCAAACGAGCAGACGGATTACTTGATGGCAAGCAATCAGAGCCGCCTATGGACACCCGCAACACCAGAGGAGTCACAGGTGCATTGCCAACCACTTAGAAAGGAATAAGCTCTTTTGTTGAAGATTTGAAGCTCGTATCGGTTCGGCAATACCACAGACGACAGATTATTTCACAGTTTTCTTGTGCGAGGCAGAAAGCTATTAGTACAGTTGTGGCCTGCTAACCATCTATATGTCAATGGATATTAACAAAAATGTTCGGTACACCCTTTGTTTTCATATGCTAACAACAGCAACCTAGGACTAGTAGCGAGAGCGTATTTGTCTTTCACATGTTTATACAACTCAGTACAAAGGCCCTCGTTCTCATTGGTACATACAAACGAGAACTGATGCTTATGTATTTTCTACTTTGAATACAAATTGTGTCATTCATGTCATTTGTAATAGATTCTCGACTATGCGGGTCTTGTCTTAGAATTCAAATTTAGTTGAACGTAAATACCAAGGGTGCCTAAAGCTTAATTTGAGGCGTTTGTGTTCTACCTCTATTTTGATTGTCTTGTTGTATAGTGGATGCGAGATCGACTGTTGAGCTAGTGGTCTTGGTTTTTCGTGTCGAAATCTTCAGTGGTAGAATCAAAATTAAATTCTCATTTCTACGTATGAAAAACGAGTCTTCAATTTTGTATGTGACTGTTAGTTATGATGTCGTTTTTAATGTGCGATGTACACGTTTTTTAATTTTTTAAGTATTGAGCATATTTATATTGGTATATTACCCCCCTCCCCAATTTCCTCAAATTCCTAATCCCCAAAAATCCGGTAACGCATTTGTAACAGCTCAGTTCGAGTGTCCATGGTGGTGACGGATTGGTCCAACTCAATAAAACGAGCAAACTCGTTTACCAGTGTATTTCTTAAAAAAAATATATATGAAAATGTGTAAGGACATACATACCTCTACATTTACATATATCACAGACAACCTTTTTCAAGTTAGTTAAAATTTTTAATTTATTGTGAAACTTGTTGTTGTTGTTGTGTTACTTGAGCCTAATAACTAAGATGACACAACATAACATCACGCCTTTTATCCCCGAAGGTGTAGGCAGAGGTGCACATTATGCCACTGTACAATGTAACACCCACTTTTTCACTATTCATGTTATGAGTCCCATATAATGGGGGTGAGCCTATTGTCATATACCGGGCACAATTCTAGACGCCGTGCTACTACTGGGAAATTTCCAAAAAACTCAGAAAATCCTACTTTGCCCAACCCGAGAATCGAATCTGAGACCCCTTGCCCCGAATCGCACTTGCGACCAGTCGGCCAACGAGGCAGTCAGTAACTAAGATATTGTATTTGATTATATATTTCTCTGATGGTTGTATATCAATCTGAATGACTACTTAGGCCTTGTATACCCTTGGGGCTGATAAAGCCATCAAGATGAGGCAACTGACATTTGATCGCCGAGAACACTTTTTTAAATCATTTCAATGGAATTTTTGAGGTTTAAGACATTTACATAACATCACGCCTTTTATCCCGGAGGGGTAGGCAGAGGTGCACATTCTACCACAGTACAATGTAATAGCCACTTTTCACTAGTTGTTATGAGTCCCATGTAATAGGGGGTGAGCCTATTGCCATATACCGGGCACATTTCCAGACTCCGTGCTACTACTGAGAATTTTAAAAAACCCAGTAATACTTTGCCCGACCCGGGAATCGAACCCGAGACCCCTTGCCCGGCAGTCGCACTTGCGACTACTCGGCCAACGAGGCAGCCAACAGTTTAAGACACCGTTATTATATTACAAAAATACAACATTTACTTACCGAATAGCAAAGGAAATGCTCTTACCCTATTATCTAATATACAAGGTACAAGTTTGCGTCGGTAGTAGGCTTATATTAAAAAGAAGAGAAAATATGGGTAGGCTTTTAACTCCAACGATAAACATACAACACGATTATTTTACTAGAACAATTCCCTCGTGGCCTGTAACAGAACTTTCTAGACTCTTTCAAGCTAGGACATCTTGAAACATTATAATAATTTCTAATAAAACGCGCTCGAACAAATCTCGTATGCCTAACAAAATTTTTAGAACGAAGATAAAAAGGAGAATTCGTAACGTAATTATGAAGAAAGTTGGGGAATGCTTTAGTGGGGTCTTTACGGTTCAGTTGGTACAACTGGTGGACATTTACTTTACATTACTTTCCCGTTTCTTGTTACCCAACAAAAGTATGAAATGAATTCACAAACTTTATCACCACATAAGAGTCTCCTATACTTTGTAAGTGTATTTCATTAAATCATAAAAGTTTTAGTTAAACTTTCTGTTCGTATGTACGTTATGGAGTCGGGAAATAAATTGAACAATTTCCCTAAGTTATTATTTTGTGAACGAAGTTATTGGGTTTTGTGAACTTGTGGTCACTGAAGTTTCTTGATGTGTTTTATTACGTCAGTAATAGAGGTCTTGGATTTTGTAAAGATTATATAATAGAAAGGGAGAGGTTAGGCCGACGTAGATATGAATGAGTAAGTTTCTGTAGGTAAGTAAAAAGGTTTTTAGAGGTCACTGAGCTGAGGTTTCTCATGCATACATATCTTCACGCTTGTCTCCCATACCTACCCGAAGTAGAGACAATAGAATACCAATTGCTACGATTACTATATACCTCAAGGAGGTTTCTCAATTTTTTTTATGGCATATGCCTGTAAACTGGCATACGGGTTACCTGATGGTAAGCAATCGGCGTCGCCCATAGCCACCTGGAACACCAGAGGCGTTACATGTGCGTTACCGGCCTTTTAGGGATTAGGAGTTTGAGGATCGTTGGGGATTCAGGGATCGGGGAGATTGGGGAAGGCGAGGTTAATTGGGCCTCCTCACTCACCCGACGAAACACAACGCAAGTGGTGCTTCACGTCGGTTTTCTGTGAGGCCGTGGTATCACTCTGGTCGAGTCGGCCCATTCGTGACGAAGCATGGCTCTCCCACACTTAAAATTATCACTAAATAGGGTTATTCTTGATTTTATTAATCTTAAACATCAAAATGTGAAGGTTTATAGGAAAATAGCAATAGGCTACCTTAGTGGGTTTACCATTATAAATCCTAAGTCAAAGTTAAGGCAAAGTTGTGGATAAAAGTTAGTTCAATAATTATTCACGATACAATATTACAAATTGTTATTATAATAACTCAATTTCGGCGCTACCTACTCGACGCTAACAAAGACATCCACGAGTGTACTAATAAACCAACTCCACGATGTTTTTAATACTAATAAATGTTTTGTGGGTTTGTTTGTCGCGATTCCGAGATTTTACGAGCTATAACGTACCAACGGTATAATGTTACTACCTACACTAAACATTAAAAACATTGTTCGTAATTCATAGGGTTTATGAACGCAATGGTGACGAATTGAGAAAGATAACAATACTTTTTTTTAAAGGGGGAAAATCATCCAATTTCTTCATCCGCTTTGGGTGTGGCGGTAGAAGTCAGACTCTTACTGACTAAAAACCACCCTGTTCCTACTCCTGTTCTTCGAGCCGGAGCCCCAACAAACCGTTGAGCCTCCCGCGGCTCCATATCGGGCATCGGTCCTACCGCACCCTATCTGTGTAAGTCTGATGGCTCTTTAAGGCGCGCATGGGTTTGGAAAATGACAATATTTAGGTATATCTTTCTATGCTAAAATAAGGTGACAAATTTGCAAAATGTAGTGCGTAGGGGCTTTTCATCTACTTACTCGAACTTTCTTCACGGGCACAGTCTATTAAAAATGTTTTGATTCATATTCATATTTATGAATTTTTAATTCATAGTTCGATTGATTAATCATTTTATGAACACAGTTACATACATACATAACATCACGCCATTTTATCCCAGAAGGGGTAGGCAGAGGTGCACATTTCGGCACTTAATGCCACTGTATGATTGCCTCGTTGGCGGAATGGTCGCTAGTGCGACTGCTGGGCAAAGTATTTACTGGGTATTTAAAAAATCTCAGTAGTAGCACGTAGCCTGGAAATGTGCCCGGTATATGGCAATACGTTCACATTGCATGGGACTTATAAAATAAATAGTGAAAAGTGGGTGTATGAACACAGTTGTATCAATAAATTAAAAAAATACAAAACGATTGTCGGCCATCTTGGATCGTGACGTCACCGGGCACACTGGCCGCGTCCGAGGTATTTTTAATAATCCGGACAGCTTAACGGCACAACTTTTCACAACGTGATTGATCACGCGAAAAGTTAGATTACAAAAACGTCATATTTGGTATTTGGACCAAATTTTGGTTTGTTTTTTTATCTTTTTTTTATTACAGTCTCTTCTCTTGTTGGCTTGATGCTTATAATGAGGTCATGTTATGTTATTACAGGATAAATTCGTATTACAAATTGGATTGCGTTTCCATGTCTCGCGTTGTTACAGACCATGCAGAACAACCACAACAGAGTCAACTATGTAGACATCGCCTTAAATGAAGTAGTTAAATATTTTCTGGTCCTTAATAATTTACATCAGAAAAATCAGGTGAAATAGTTTATTAGAATTTTTGGACTCAATGCATTGGCTTATTTCATTATTGAATGACACGATATACAACATATTAATTGCGTTTATCAAAAATCCACTCGGAACGAAAAATGACTGGAAAATCTTCCAGTCCTTTTTCGTTCTTTTTCTCAAAGTTTTAAAAATGGATTCATTTTTAAAATCGGATTTAAAGTTTTAAAAATGGATTCATTTTTAAAAATGGATTTAAAGTTTTAAAAATGGATTCATTTTTAAAACTAAAAAAAGAAAAGGAATATACATCTACAAAAGCAGCCTAAAGACAACACACGTACCTACTATAATTCATCACACACCCAGATAACTATATCCAATTCTCTTAACAGCTATCCTAAAGCACTTTAGCAAATTCTCTTTTAACTATACCATAAAAGGAAAGTCAAGTATCTAATCAAGAAGAATAGTTAGAACTAATAGACAGTTAAAACGGGTAGTTAACGGGTACATTGTTAAAGTTTTAGTGTCCTTTTTATATGCCAATGTGGGTTTACGATGTGGCCAAGTTCTGGTTTTAGATCGTATTGTTCGTGCTGTGTAATTGAAGGCGGTTACTCAACTTTTTTTAATGAGTCTTCTGTGAGTTCGGATTTGGGAGATTCAGTATTTGTTCTTTAATTTTTCTATTTAAACCATTGCTTGGAGATCGTACGCTTGAAATGTATTAATTTTAATACGAAATACGATCACCGGATTAAAAAATGTTATTGATTTTTTTAGCTTAGCTATACCTACGTATATCAGCGGGCATTTGTTTCAGTTGTGAAGGTAAGGTGGCAGGTAGGTATATAAGTAAGAAAGAAAGAAAGAAAGAAAAAATATTTATTCAGCACCAGGCACGATGCAGCATAAATAAATTATGAAAAAAAGACAATAAATGTGTGACAGTAAATCTTGATAAGTAGTAAATATTCCTACTTATCAAGATTTTATGAGTAAATTCATTGCAATTTTTCGAAGGTAAATTCTATGTTAAAATATTCATGTCAATGTTACTTCAACCCGAAAAAACAGGAAATTTCAAAGGCTTTACAAACGTGATCCACCGTAAGTTTACTTTGCCATGACAATTAAAACAGCGTTCAGTGTTACCTAAAGTCGGATAAGCTTATAGCTAATTGTGGAAAAGAACAATAAAATCCGTCGGCCAGGTAATCCCGTGATCCGGGACTTATTTCCGGGAATTTCGAGATTTGAACGTTGATCGCGGGATCGTACTTTGTAATATTTCCCGGGGAACTTTATGTGGGTCAAGCTCTTTAAGTGCGTTTTAACTAAAAGTTTTCAAGTAGTTGCTGAATCTCGCCAGATTATTTGGTACACCGACGCTATGCGAGATATTCAGAACTTTGTTCGAGAACAGGTTAAATACCAACAGTTTGTATGCTGCCCTAAATATCATAACTATCTTTAAACCTGAAAAGATAAACAGAGGGCATACTGACATCATGGAAGCTGATAATCTCCAGTTTGATTCTCGTATTGATCATTTTTTTCATAATATTTCCCAAAAAGTCTTAGTGATAGTCTCATCCCCATTGCACAAAACTGGTAACATAACAGAGGGTAAAAATATATACCCAGTATAATTTTAATTATGCTTATTCCTACTGATAGCGAATGCGACAGTAATCCTAAGCGAGAAAGAGACAAAACTACAAACTCTAACACCATCCTCAATAATCAACGAATTATACAGCCAAACTCCAGATAGGCGGAAAACCAAAGGATAATTAGGAAAATATGATAAGAATCAGGCCTTTTCCCTTGTAATCTAAATTAACATGGAATAAAATTCAAAAATGATATCACCGATTTGGACCCACATTAATATACGCGAATGCATTTAACGAGCCTACAGAAAATTTCCATATGATATTTAGGGATCCTTTTGTAATAGAACCTTTTTTGTGACCGTTCTTAGTGGATTTTTTAAACTGGAGTGATACTACGAAATTATCGAAGGCCGGCGAAAAAACGCTTATTGTGTATTTTACCATATCAGTGACGTCACTGAAGCTTCCCTCTCCCCTCCAAAGATTAAATGATATAGTAGGTATATCCTACGGCAAACCTACTTTGGTCCAATACATTCTTGGTAAAGCCATCTAGTCTTTTTGGTGTCTTCTTGAATATGGCATCAGAAATCTTCGCTTATCAAGTTGAAAATTACCTGAAACAATACAAATATAAAATTAATAAATATTTAGTTTACTAATATTACAATATTGCAGTTTGTGTGTATAATCGAATATTTTAAGTTCTGTTAGTTTTAAAAGCAAAAATTAAAAAGAAACTAAATGATTATACAATGTACACAAAACACCGTTAATTAGTTCGCAGCGTTACACATCGACACTAGTATGACTAATTGACTACACAATATACATGTGTGGGTAATTTCATATTAATAGATATGTATAGAAACATTCGTCTATCACACACATCTTGGTATTTAAATATCATTTTTGTGTCGGTATACGTAATTATTTAGTAAATAAGTTTAAATAAAAACGAGGGTAAAGATAAAAATAACTTATAACAAACTTTGAATAAATCGAAATCAAATAATGAGCAATCGAGCTATACAATACCCATATAAATATAGTGTTTTCTCATCGTATTTTTATGTTACTGAATGGTATACAATATTTCGATGATCTCATTCACAGCGCGTTTGGCGGAATGGTTATCACCTCCAGTAAAGTGCCGCCGGATCGATTCCAGCATTCACAAGTTGTTTCAAGAATATTCATTAATCAAATATTTAAAATTTGAAACAATGTTTTAATCTTTTCTTTTTTTTCTATCCTATTTTTCTAAATCTTCTTATGTTAATTTTAAAAGTATAAACTTTATCGCATGATATTTCCCAATTCGACTATAAGGTTTATTGGCATATTGATTAATTATTATTTAAAGAACTTTAAGAACTTAACTGTGGTATGATAATTAATTATTATAAATATTGAATATAAAACCACTTATTTGTATAATAAATAAATTAATTGTAATAAAAGATAGTATTGTTTTATTTACCGACTTATCTGCTTCTTTTATAGCCTGATCTAATATTTCAAAAAACAAAAAAAATAATAATAAGAAAAACTACATAGTAAAATAAAAAAAGAATCTTTCAGCTGGAATAGAACTCACATCATCATTGGTCATTGAAAGACGATAAAAGCGTGCTCATTAACCAGTCGTCCATGAACACTACGTTAATACCCGTCAAAATGTCGGGTCATATCAATGATTGTAAATAGTTTTAATCTTACCCGTGAATTAAATTATAAAAATACATATATCGACACAAGAATGAAAATACCAATGTGAATGTTCACTGGGTAAAAGATAGTAGTGTCGATGTGTGGCGCCGCTAACTAATTAGCGGTGTTTTGTGTACCTAATACCTACGGATCTCAATTCATAATTACTTTAGATCTCATTCATAATTACTACGGATCTCATTCATAATTACCGCGGATCTCATTCATAATGACCACAGATCTTATTTCATAACTACCCCGGATCCCGATACTACGACGTATTTTTACACTTGACATTATTTTATCGTTCCCTTCTTCTGTGAATGTACAAAATATTTTAATATTCACAATGGAATCTACTCTATGGAATTTTAATAAGAGGCCGAAATTCTTCTCCCATTTTGGGCAGTAGCTGGGCCCACGAAACAAAGAAAAACGATATGAATGATAATATAATCTGTAACTCATAATTTATTGTCAAAATATTATGTAGTTTAATTATGGGTTTAGTTTAATTTCAAAGAAAGAGCCTTTTATTTTCGAAGAAGGTACTGAAGAAACAGATATTAGGGTCTTTTAAAATTGATGATCTTTGTTCATGAATCGTCATTTGACATGACGTGTCATGTGTCGCCACAGCCTAATAATTTTATAAAAAGTTAAGTGACGCTGACCATGAGCTAATGAAAATAACTAACTAATCATTTGACTAAAATAGGAACGTTTTTTGAAAAAGAGAAAGGAGTTGATTATGATCAAACAAAAAATTCATTACGTAGATACATAAGAAAGAACACAAATCTAGTAGCTAAACTATACCCAAGATATATTGTAAAGGTTCACACACACTATAGTATAGTACCCAAAAATATTGCACCATCTATTATTTCCTAAGCTCAAATTACAAGGGATCCAAGTGGCGAGCTCCCTCTAGACGTATAACTTGGCGAGTGATCCTTCAGGCGAAAAATTACGGCGTAGCCTGTTTAGTTATAAAAGACAAAATTCGCCCACTAAATGGTCGACAAGGAGGCAGTTTTAGAGGCATATCCATAAACATGGTGCCCCGGGATGCTTGATTTTAAAGCTTATTCGGGACCTTCCCGTTGGACGTATAAATAATTTATTTAATGTATGGCTCTTCCGTATAAGGGGTTGGAAAGATTTGGATGAGATGCGTTGTTATGTATGATGATGGAGGTGTCTATAAGAGTAACTTTTGTTTTAATATAAGATAAGATAAAATAAGACTCCTTCGTTAGCCGGGTGGTCGCAAGTGCGACTGCTGGACAAAGGGTCTCAGGTTCGATTCCCGGATCGGGCAAATATTACTAGGTATTTTGTAAAATTCTCAGTATTGTGCCCGGTATATGGCAATAGGCTCACCCCTTATTACATGGGACTCAACATAAATAGTGAAAAGTGCATGTTACATTATATAGTGGTATTAGGTACCATAATGTAAACCTCTGCCTACACCTTCGGGGATAAAGGCGTGATGTTATATTATTTTATAAAATTGTGTTCAAGACTTCGACTATCATTGTCCAGGAGTTAATACCGAATTGCTAATACGAGTCGTTTTCGATAATCAAACAGATCTTTAAGTCCTATTGACATATTTTCAACGTAAGTACTGTAACATTTACTCGTTTGCTTCAAATCAGCAAAACAACTTGTAACATCATCGGAGGGAATGCAAGCATGAGTAATGTCAAAACCGGTCCCATTTCAAAGCGTAGAAATAAAAATAAAGTAAATATCATCATCATCATCATCATCAACAGCCTATAAATGCCCACTGCTGAGCAAAGCCTCTTCTCACACGGAGAAGGTTAGAGCATTAATCACCACGCTTGCTCAATGCGGGTTGGCGATTTCAAACTTATAATTAGAAATTATAAGTTCAGGTTTCCTCACGATGTTTTTCCTTCACCGTTTGTCAGTGGTGTCTAAATAATCTTAGAAAGTACATATAACTCGGAAAAAGTCACATTGGTACTTGCCGTTGGTAGGTTTCGAACGTGCGGGTGCTCCTCATGCATGAGAAGTGGGCGTCTCAAACCTCCGGGCCACCTCCGGGCGACGTCCTTAAGTAAATATAAGTAAACATTAATTAGTTCAAGAGCAGAAAAGTAGAAAAGTTGAGCCTGGTAGGGCCTAGTGGAATTTTATTTTTAATTAACCCCGCGTACGCCTGCCGCATTTATTTTGTTTTCAAACCTTTTGTTCTATGACAAACTGGAGCCTACACATAAGTTTTACTTGTTTTTTAAGTAATTGTTAATTTCGTGTTTTGTTTTTTGATTTTACTTTAACTACATTCATAATTATGTCTTTATACCTCTTATTTCTTGCAGCTGTAAACAAAAGGGATAGATTAATTTAAAAAAAAAAAAAACATTGCCCCACACTAGGATTTCTCCTGTGTCGTGGGTGCGTTTATAAACATACAAGTTCACATACACATGACACCCAGATCTGAACAACAATCTGTGGATCACACTAAGAATTGTTCCGTGCGGGAGTCGAACCCGCCAGTTGCCCAGCCACCGGGCCAACCGTGCAGTCAAAATGTAACTTTTTATAGTAATGAGTCCTATGAAGTATGAAGTAAGTGCGTGTCATTAAAGCCATTCGCTATAGCCAGCAGTAATGAAAGATACGAAATCATCATGATTTTAATCAAACATTATTGCGTTTGTAATCGACCTAAATTAAGGTAGATGACTAATTTTTATTTTATTGTCCGTCGGTAGATTATTTAAAAACATTAGACATGTACTATTTATTTTTTTTAGGAAACGAATAGTTTCGAAGATAGATTGATTCGAAATGTCGCGTGACGTCACTTCTATCTACATTTTATACGTAGAAATGACGTGCCCACGCCTAATCTTTTATTCGTTATATACCTCTATAAGTATACGCATTTTACATAATAAAAAAATACGTTTCTAATATTTTTTCATTACCTAACTGACGGACTAATTACATATTTAATTTTCATACCCTGTCATCATCCATATTGCCCATGATTAACAAAAAATTATTCTAAATTTAAAATAATCAACGTTACCCCAAGGTCAAATAAACAGCTAACAAATACATGGAAAAATAAATTGAAACAGTTCTTCTGTAATTGCGTAAGTATTTTTCTTTAACCATTGTGACGTCACAGTCTACAAACAATAGCCAGTGGGCCACTTCAAAAGGAATCCAGACATTTTCCGCACATTTGAATTGTTGCTTTTGCAAAGGCCTTCGAGCCCAAAGTCGTAATGCTACTTTATTTTTTCCCGTCTTTGTAATGAAAATGTGCTCCGAAAAGTATTTTTTTATTGACAACAATTAATCTTTTTTTTAATGTTTTTCCCGGTTGTCTCCAAATTGGGGTCCGTACTGAGTCTTAAACTTTGGTTGAATGTCATTATTTTGCATGAGGAGACAGCCATCTCTCCTCGTCAACGCAATTCTCTAGTAGCGTCGTTTAGAGTTCTCTTTTCTTCTAACCTTTTCTTACCTAGTTATTGGCACTGAGTCAGTCTAAACCACTGATATGATAAAGGTTTATATATTTACGGTCTAAACCAGCTTTGTTTGATTGACAGTAACTGTCAGTAACGATACAACATTCTTGTTTCAAACCGCTGTCAGATTTTTGTGCCTTACTTATATTAGAACAATGTTATAGATTTTTGAAGTACCTTTAAGGCACGGTGGAAAAACACCAAGTTCAAGGTCAAGTTGGGGGAAAACGTTTGTCCTAAGCCGATGAACATTTTATGAAGCTCCTACGAAATTAAACTGTGTTAATTAATTTACTGATTCGTTTCATTTTCAGTGTATTTTTTCACGTTTTCGAGAAGGTTTACTGAAATTCAACCACTTTTTTCATGAGGACGCTCCAGTTACCTGAGTTAATTAATTTTTCAGATGTCGGTTTGTGTTTTTGTAAGCGTTAGAGCTAAATTATTATCAAGTGGAAATTTTAGGACCAAACCTAATTTAAAAAAGGTTTCTGTGAAATATTCTTTTCAGCATGTATTGTTTGGAACTTTAACAAATCAGACTATACACGTGGATCTGTGGTTTAAAACGTTTAGGTACCAATTTCGAATTTATAATTTGTATTTGCGAACCATCAAATGTTCCATTTGCCCCTCCATCTCAAAAAGTCACGCAGTAATAACTCTTTCAACGGTTTTTCATAATTTATCAACCCATTTTCAAGGTTTATTTAATGAATACCCTTATACAGCGACAATAACTCACAATTTTATATGCGAAAAAATATACATCAACTCTTAAATGCAACATAAAACGTGCATAAACCTTTTTTCTAAAGTAACAGTAAAAAAATCGTGAAAAAATAATTTGATTACAGACCTTAAAAATAATTATGGCAACGGCATAATATAATTAAATTAAGTCTAATGGCGAAACACACAAATATAAAACTTTTTGTTGCTCAATTCAGTCCTCAAGTTGTTCTCATTAAAATTAATTTTGCTGGCGACGTGGCTACCATTACGTAGGCAGTTTAAGTAGGTAGCTGCTTACACCAGCGATATTACAGGGATTAAGTTTCGAGAGAAAAAAAAAGAGAAATAAACGAATTTGCTGTGAACGAGTCGACGACGTCCTTTAATCCTTAGGGTTGGGCCACACAAACAACGAGTCATGGTCATAAAATTTTTCATCCGGAAAAATCACAATTACAGTCAACTCCTTGAATTTTAGTACGTTATTCGGCAATTACCATAATAATATACCATCAGTATAGAGTTCTTTAATATGTTTTTTCTCGATGTAAATAATACCTATTTTCGCGATAAAAGGTACCCTTGTCTGTTACCCCAAACTATACCTCTATATAAGAACATAAACCATTAATTTAGTATCAATCGTATCAATCAGATAAAGCGCAAAGAGGTTACAAATTAACAAAATGGGAAATGGGAAATGGCCATGCTGGGCCAACTCGACTGGAGTGAAACAATGCTTGCGTTGTGTTTCGTCGTGTGAGTAAGGTTACCGGAGGCCCAATTACCAACCTCCCTAGTCTCCCCAATCTCTGAATGTCCCAATGATCCTCAAATTCCCAATCCCCAAAAGGCTGGTAACGCACTTGTAACGCCTCTGGTGTCCATGAGCGCCGCCGATTGCTGACTATCAGGTAATCCATCTGCTCGTTGTGATCCGTCTGCTCGTTTACCGGCTTATGCCATAAAAAAAACATTTATAGTTGCGTTACATTTTCAGTTTGTAACTTTGTTTATTCAAAATATATTTTACATTGGTTGCCAAACTTGGACCTATAATATAATGTAATACAATTATTTAAGTTTTAAGTTTAATTAAATAAATCTAAGATCTAAATTTGGTTATTTATACGTAACATGGTTATCGTAACTTAGATTATAAAGTTTGTTTTGATTTATATTACATTTATAAGTCATATTTATTCGAGTTTTGCTTTGTAATGAAGCTATTATTTATTTCGAACACAGATTGAACTTTAAGTACCATACCTAATACAATTGAATAATTATTTAATCTTTAACATTTTCATGGACCTTTCTCGTCCATGGACACCCGAAACACCAGAGGCATTACAAGTGCGTTACCGGCCTTTTGGGGATTAGGAGTTTGAGGATTGTGCCCCCATTCGGGGATTGGGCAGAATGGGGAAGGTTAAGGGAATTTATTGCTTTTCATTGTAAAAAAAAATCTGTAAAATGTAAATAATGAAAAAACTGAAATTTATATCTGATACAGGAAAATGTATTCAATTAAAAAAATATATTTGGAACAGTAAATACCAGAAATATATACTATGTAATCAAAACTACGACCTAACTAAGAGACTCCTTTTTTGAAGTCCGTTACAAATTCTAATGAAGTGTAGACAATATCGCTGATTTCATAGCCCCACTCAAAACGGTATTTGCCAGCAAAATGCTTTGCAAATTGTATCATTAAGAGCTTTAACCGACAGTTTAAAGTTGCTTAAAATCCTATTCGCGTATCATGCACTTTTTCCTGATAATGTCCAGAAAAGTACTTACACAGCCGACTTGACGGTTTAATATATAGCAGCGTTGTAAAAAAAACAAAAAAGACTAAAACCGTAAATAGTTAGGAATCGAACCAACAAAGCTGTAGGAATCTACACCTTGGAATGAGCAACTAGCTTCACTTCCAAATTATTTTTTTTGTTGACGTTCAAAATTGCCTTCCTGGTCTAATAAAAATAAATGATTTTGACTTTGACTTTGACTTTATTCGCGTGTTTGCACTCAATATTTACAAGAGGAATTACAATTAATTCGAAAAACATGTTATGTTATGACTATGACTACCATGTTCATAACATGTTAAGTTGCTTCGTTGCCTGCCTCGTTGGCCGAGCGGCCGCAACTGCGACTGCCGGTCAAGGGGTCTTGAGTTCGATTCACGGGTCGGGTGAAGTATTACTAGGTTTAAAAAAAAATCAGTAGTAGCACGGAGTCTGGAATTGTGCCCGGTATATAGCAATAGGCTCACCCCCTATTACATAGGGCTCATAACATAAATAGTGAAAAAATAAAAGCGTGATGTTATGCATGGTAGTAATTTTCTTTATATTCTGATATTTTCTATTGTCATTTTTTCCATGAATATCGAGACGCGCGGCCGCGCGTCAGCCAAGTTCAGCAAACAGCGCGCGCCACAGTGTATCTTTACACGAACCACTTCGTGCCACTTTTGACCCCTCTATAATATGAATAATAAAAAATACGAATACTGGTCGTATTTTTACTATTACTGCTATTTTTACATTATTAATAATTACTTTTCTGTATGTTTTTAAGTAGTGTTTATAAATATAATTTTAGAGACTGTAAATGAAATAAAATATGAATAAATTAATAGACAAAATCATATCATTATTATTTTATACGATTTCAGATAACATGATTATAATGAAAAATATCTATGAAGGTTTTTTGCAAGAACTTTAATATTTAGAATGCAATAATATTAGTTCGGCATTTCAATTATTGTAACATCCATTTTCGTTTATCAGAAACTTCAGTTAATATAATTTTATTAATTAGGTACAACTATAGTGATAAATGAACATACTCAATGTTAGCTTATTATTTAATATCTGACCAATACAATGGTTGAGACGTGACTGCCCCTGCACCGAATCCTTTCAGTTATTATCGCGTGTGGGCGTAATATAATGCTTAACTAAGGGCCCCCATAATTGCAGAAACAAAATAATTTCCAAAAACTAAATATCAAAACAACAAAAGCATGAATAAAAATAGTTACTTTCACTAAAAAAAGTCGACAATACAAAAAAGTCACGAATAAAAATATCGCTCAATTCAAAATTAAAGAAAAACTCCTGTGTCTATTCGTCCTAAAGATAAAAGTTAAGAAAAGGTGGCCGTAAAATGCTATGGTACTCTTTCTTTACAAGTTTTATGTACCGGAGACGAAACTGTGGCTATTCTTTTATTTCAAGCAAAACAGTAAAAAGATTTTATGTCAACACAAGGAAATAGCGTTTGTAAAATTATTTCGTTGAGGATTTTACCATATTTTTCTTCGTATTTTACATAACATAAAGTAATTTTTTTTCTCTGTAAACGATAATGATGGTGTATTAAAGGTACCTTTTGTACTGCGTTGTATCAGTCTACATTACACTCGTAAAATGAATGTGATTGGTCGATTAGCTTTAATACACAGTGGGCTCTTAATTATCCATACTAATATTTATCATAAACGGTTTGGCTCTTTGGTTCAATAGCTATTGTTTATAGTTTTATAAAAAATAAATTTACTCTATGGAAAACATCCGTTGTATCATTTAAATATAATCATAGTCGTGTCTTTTGCGCTGGAAACGATATAGTGCATTAACCTTGATATTTTTATATTATTGGGTTTATCTCTACTTGAATAACAATAAACACAATTTTACACGAACAAACAGAAGACTGCCTCGTTGGCCGAGTGGTCGCAAGTGCGACTGCCGGGCAAGGGGTCTCGGGTTCGATCCCCGGGTCGGGCAAAGTATTACTGGGTTTTTACAAAATTCTCAGTAGTAGCACGGAGTCCGGAATTGTGCCCGGTATATGGCAATAGGCTCACCCCCTATTACATGGGACTCATAACATAAATAGTGAAAAGTGGGTGTTTCATTGTACAGTGGCATAATGTGCACCTCTGCCTACCCCTTCGGGGATAAAAGGCGTGATTTTATGTTATGTTATGCAAACAAAAACCTACTAAAACCTAACGTACTATCTAAAAATCACGAAAAGAACAATCAAAGGAATTGAGGAATCGATTCCCTTTCCCATTTTGTTTGCGGGGCCCCTTCATCAAATATTCCGTAATATATGGTCCGTATAATGACGTATATTACGTCTTCGTATTTACGTTATGACGTGAATAGTGGTAACATGCCAAATTATCGCGTAGTTTTCGACCTAATCCCAAGTAAATAGAAGTTTATTTGTTATACAAACAGGGGACCCGAACAAAGAGAAACTGGTTACTGCTTGTTAGACTCGAAATATTGTCGTCTACTACAAATAATGTCACTGCGGAATTTCCCTTTAGGGGTGTATAGAGTAGAATAACGCGTATGTTACACCAGTTAGTTCCTACATGGTGTAATAATGAAAAATGACCAAGAAATAACCTAATCTATTTTAGAACTTATTTGAATTAAGTAATCACTAAACATGCTCAACAGATGGGGTATTTTTGTCCAATCAGCAGCTGTCATAATTATATTGAACGTCCAATGATGTGACATTACCTATTTTCCTACTGGACAATGCTCGAAAAGGGCACACTAACTCCATCTAGTGAGCAAAAATATGGTAGGCCTTATTTATTTTATTTTTTTTAAGGGGGGAAAATCTTCGAATGACTGCTCCCACCTGGGTGAGGCGGAAGGGAGTGTCAGACTCTTACTGACTAAAAACCACCCCGTTCCTTCTCCTGCACGTCGAGCCGGAGCCCCGGTTACCCGTTAGGTTCCCCGCGACTCCGAAATGGTAGGCCTTATTACGAGAATTTTTTTTTAAGTCAAACAGTGATAAGTAAACGGTATCTTCAGGTAAAAATCTAGCATTTTAATTTTGAGTTAAATAAAATATTCAAAACACTATCAAACGGACTATTGTGTACATGAAACATGCACATACTACATAACTTGACTAACATCTTCACTTTGAAAATGATAAGAAACAACCACAAATATTCATCATAGAAAATGTGTAATAAAACTGACTACAGACTCTTGAATCTCTCAGAGAGCATTAAATTTTTAGAGAGGGCATTATCTAATTTAAAACTACGTTATAATTACTACAAAAACTCAAAATCTCAAAGCTCTAATGATCTCCAAGAACTCACAAAAATCTCTCAAAATAAATACAATCGAGATCCTCTAGTAGATGTTATAATCTAATTTCGTTAAAGGATTGTTATGGCTGTAATTAAGTAGGATAACAGACAGACGATATGGCCTAATCAAGAGATGATATATCGTATAGAACAAATAGCTATATTAATATGGAGGAACAGAAATCTCTGTTTACTCTGAGAGGGATGAAGTCATCTGTTTTATAAGCGAAATCAGGTGTTGAGGTGATGGTAATGTGAAATTAATGTTGGAAAATGTTTTTATACTTAGGTTTGTTTAATTGGGTACTTTCCTTAATCAATAATAAATAATTTCGACTGTCCATTATAATAAAATATTAAAAAATAATCACACTTTCATTAATTGATTTTATGACCAACTCAATTTTAGTATTATTCCAGCATTTTTTTTTAAATAAGCATCTTATTTGACGCTATAAAACCGTGACGTCACAATACACAATCGTCTACAAAATTCATAGAAAACTGTCGTTTTGACAGTTCGAAAAAAGTATTGAATTTGACTAATTAGTATCCAATTGTCGTTAGTCTTAGTATGTTCATTGTTTTATTTTTTGGTAAGTAATTTAGCTTAGTGTTTTCTTAATTATTTTTCATGATTTGATGTTGATCTCTATGTACGATAAAAAAGTAAGTTAAACAACCACAATAATTCAAAGCAGTGCGACAGACGTCGCTTCGTGTATAGTATACTGCTGCTTATGAATATGAGCCTCTAGTATGACTTGTAACTAGTCGAGTTCCTCGTCAAACTATCACATGAGTAAGCCGTAAAATTTAATAATTAATTTAGTATGTTTCACGTAAGTTAAAATATTAACTATCGAAGTGACTCGACTACACAACTCCTTATTAAACAATGTCCTCAATCATGACACACAAAAATAATATCTGCATTATTACACGAACAATACAAAAACACCGCATGTATGGAACACGAAAGTATCGCAGTACCTAAACTAACGAAGCGAACTTTGACTCTTCGGGAAACTTCGGCAAACTTCGTCGCTCCTCGGGGAATTAAACAGTTTCTGTACCGGACTGTACCTTGGGGTTCACAACAAAAAGTTGCTAAACGTCTCCTGGGGTCGCACTGTATCATGGACAAAGTTTAGGCTTTTGTACGCCTATGTTAACGGAATCGTGTTGCTAAGTGAATATCGTGCGTATTACTCTATGTCACTATGTACCGTGTGGCTATGGCATAAAGTATTATAAAATTGTCACCACTTATACTACACACTTTTAACAAAATCGAGAGAAAATTATAATAAGTTACAGTCACTATTCGTCAAATCATATTCCGACAGAGGCATTGGACCTGGGACATCCATCTATCTAGTCACGTTTATGACCACTTTGACCAACAACGTAGCTTTATATCCATAAAAAATGGCATGGCCCGCCCATTAATCCGTGAAGGAGTAAACAGAGATCCACATATTAGCTGCGGAGGACTTAACAAGTTGGGAGGCTCCAGCTCGAAGGGCAGGAGTAGGAACGGCGTGGTTTTTTAGTCAATAAGAGTCTGACACTCTCTCTCTCGGCGGGAGAACTCATTGGATGATGTTCCCACCTTAAAAAAGAGATCCATATAATATGTATAAAAATATAACATCCACTTTTCACCATGTAATAGAAGGTGATCTATTTATTGTCAGGCACTAGCAATCATTTTCAAAGGAAAACGTGACGAGACTGTGGTTTTGTAATCTGTACCAAGAATCCCTTTGATCCTTTAGAGTTCAGTTAATTATGGAGATATCCGTTTGGACCGGTTATTTTTCAACGACCTCTTAAATGAGGGCTATTGTTTGGTGCTCTCCAGATAGCGATAATGGAGCGTAAGATGCGGTGGTCCAGTAGGTTTAACTATTTATGATTGGTTTAATAAATTCGATAGGACAAGGTGGCTCGGTTTCTAATGGTGTCACTTGCGGAAAATTTTTGGTACACAACCTATATGGGGTTTGGATTGGAATTGCCCAACAAATGTTTTTGAATTTGGAAAAACATTAATCATTAGACACGTATTTTTTATTTTCTTACGGAAACGAATACTTTCGACGATATATTGATATGAAATGTCGCGTGACGTCACTTTTATGTACATTTTAGACATAGAAATGACGTAAACCCCCCACTCCTAAACTTTGATTTGTTTTATCTAAGTATTGTTTTATTATACAATAAAATAAAAAATACGTGTCTAATTTTTTTCGATACCTAACTTACAGACTAATTATATTTTTAATTTTCTTACCCTGTCATCATCCTAATTATTATGTATGTACCTACTGAAAGTCTACCCCCTGTAGTCTACTAATTACTCAACCTGTAAAACACTGTCTAGTTAGTCTTTTTTTAACACACCAAAAATTAGAACGACTTTTGCAAGAAAACGGTGTCAACCCGGGTCCCGTACATAGGTTGAATAAAACAATGCCATTTAAGTTTTATGCCGTGCGAATTATATTCGTGGTCACGTTTTCCTTGCAATTACCATCCTGATCCAATTGGAGCAGTTTAGGGTACAACCACACAGAGATTATTACATCGCGGGAAAGGTGTGACGAAAAGGACACTCTTGTTTTCTGCCCTCTGAATTGAATGAGTAGACGTGCAATGAGGATTAACGTATTTGTGCTGATAGCGTGAGATTTTATTTCTTCAATCATTGCAGCTGTCAAAAATTTAATTTCTTTTAGTTTGGGACTAGGAAGTTTTCTATTAGACAAATAATCACGTGAGTATATTTTGCTAGACCTGGAAATTTAACCCAAGACTTTTACCCCAACCTACCTTCTAACCCGCGATAAATTACGAAGCAAGTCCTTAATAAACATTTTATTTGCTGTTTTTCAAAATCTAACTCATTTACTATTTACTTTCAGTGTGTTGTAGCCCTAGAGGTCAGCTCTAATACTTTTTAAGGGACCTCAATAAATATTGGTAAAATAAAACTTAAGTGTGGCGGTCTTCGAATTTTATCTATTCCACCGCCTTCGTTACAAAGGTCGCAATGTGTATTTTTGGGTTAGATTCTTTTGTGCCACGAGAACCTAAAAAAAGATCTGCAGATTTCCGAGTTTAAAGTGCCGATTCAGGGACCACACATTTGACAGAGACTAGATTACAGCGTTTATTGATAACATGAACTTTTAAATTAAGATTTCCAACATCACTAGCAAACGTCAAGATAATAATATAACATACATAACGTAACATATCATCTTGTCCCATTAGTAGAATAATGTTCTATTTGCAAATTGTCGACTTTTCAGTAGAGCGATTATAATTTTTTTTTGTTTGTTTGAATTGAATAGGCTCCGAAACTACGGAACGGATTTCAAAAATTCTTTAAGCGTTGGAATCTTACATACTACACCCCTGATAAGAAAAAGATAGGAACCGTGTTAAAATTTTGAAAATGTAACCCGATTTGTGAAAAAGCTACCATAAATATTGCTACTAATAGAAAACTGTAAAAGCAAATGCTTTTGTATTCTTTTGAATTCCTATCCCCAATCCTTTAAAAGAGCGCGAACGAAGCCTTGGGCAGAAGCTAATCCATTAAAATAACGTATTCATTTAATTGAATTAGAAAATCCCTGATCCTAATGCAGTTACATAGTAGTATTAGTCCTTGAAAACCCATAGCATTTCATTTTTTTTAAGTAATTTTTAGTCCATCGAGGTCAAATTTACCATGAATGTTTGCCCGTCTCCTTTAGGTAATATTAGAAGTAGCGTCTTACCGGTACAAATCAGGCCACATTATTAGTATCAAAGTAATAACCCGGAAGTCCCAGAATTAGAATATGTGCTATATCTCAGGACTCTATCTTTTAAATCACTGAACGTATTTGATTGAAATTTGGTTTACGGTTCACTGGTACTGAAACAATCACTGGGACCATCTATGGCTTAAAATACTGAACCTATTTGAGTGCAACTCTGTTGAAATTTGTACATTCGGACAATACCGTCTAGATATCATTTCGTCGTGTTTTACTTAAATAATGTGATTGGATAGATGCAAATGAGTTCACTTGGTCACAACCGCTAGTGATCATGTCTTCTACGATTACCTTTTTTTAATTTTTGTGGCGGTCTCTGTAATCGTCTTCTACGACAGTGCTGTTGCAGTACTTATCTCATGTAGTTTTAACTATAGTTTTGTAGCGTATTGCGTTGCTTGCTCGTTATAATATGTATAAATAAAATTGCAATTCTTTGGTGTATCCTGATTCAAACATCTGTTTTTCGTCTTGGTGGTGTACTTTATTTCATATTCCCTGTTTAATGCAAATTCTAACTCAAAGATCGTCTATTCCACTGGTACCACAAACTCACCAATTGAGCCTGACCTGCTCTTTCCCCATCGTTTGAGAAATCATCATTGAAAAAATTTAATAATAAAATTATATTGGATATAGAGGTAATTATTTTTCCTTTGATTCTGTAAAAGTAACAAGGAGTATATGCATAACATAATAGTTTAAAAAAAATTAGTAAAGTAAATGTATGTACATAACTTAGATATATGTAATTTGATGAGCGCTCGAGTGGTCTACTGTGGTAGTACGCACTCACTTTTTCACGTGTCACTGTTTAATTATTTTTTTGCTCTAAACTGGGAGTTTAAAAAATAAACTATTTCGATTTTTCTAATACAAAAAGCAAACATGTCAAAAAGGGAGGCGTGCACTCTTGTGTTTAGGTCCATTGGTGTTTTCAATGTAAACTTACATTAGTTACTTTTTTGCTATACCTACCTAGTACATTTAGTTGTTAATAGATTATTGAATAAGCTGTTCATATTTTAAATTAAATTTAACCATTTAAAATTTTACGTAGTAAAATGTACTAGGTTTATAAGAAACTGGAAAAATAGGGGAAAAAATAAGACAAGTGCTATTAGATACCGTTATGTTATATAAGTTATTATTAAAGTATTTAGTTCAGATTTAAGATCTAATAAGTAAGCTTTGGTATTTCGTAAAAAAATGTTTTATGTGATTATAAATACTGTGTTTGTGGGAAATTTATAAAACGTAATGTAAATTGTATCAAACCATTATATACAGCATATTTTATCAAATTTTGGGTATTCATTGTAACAAACACCACTCGCTGCTACTTCGTCGAACAACGTTACTTAGGATGAAGCGACACAGCACGCGCAGCTAATTGCGCTATTTTACGTAGTCGGCGCGGATAAAACTTTATTCGAACATTGTATCTTTTGAATTAATTGATAAAAATATATAAAAATAGTATTAATCGATAGTTTACATTATAAGGATGACGAATTTAACATAATATGAATTTCGACACATGTGATCATAACACTTTATTCTTCCAATGGGACGATCTTATCCCCGGAGGGGTAGGCAGAGGTGCACACTATGGCTATTAATACCGCTGTATAATGTAACACCCGCTTTTCACTATTTAAGTGAAGAGTCCCTTGTAATAGAGGGTTACGCCTATTGCCATATACGGGGCACATTTCCAGACTCTGAGCTACTACTGAGATATTTTTTAAAAACCCAGTAATACTTTGCCCGACCCGGGAATCGTACCCAAGACCCCTTGCTCAGCAGCAGCAATTGCGACCACTCGGCCAACGATTGGAGGCAGTATTATTAATTATTAGGCCTGAAAAAATGTTACACTATTAATTATGTTCATAGATTGTCTCACATACATGGTTAAACAAATACCACTATCATAAAGAGATCAGAGAGAAAGTGGGGACACGAGAACAAAACAATAGATGTAATAACACAATATGAAGTTATTTCATGTAAAAAATAATAGGGGTATTCCTTTTGGAACAGTCATCAATCAACTTAGAACAAACGACCTCGCAATAATTCCCTCGGAGTACACGCTCTCTATGAAATATTATATTCAGATAAGAACGCAATGATAAATACTAGTTTTTTTCAAACATTAGTTTTTGTTGTAGGTTCTACTGTTCTATCTGTATTTATTTGAAGATTTAAGCTGAACATAATAAGTTAGTCGTTGATAATATGTAGGTAAAGTTTTTATCGAGCTTATCGCTAAATAATGCATATATTTATTATTATTATTATTCTATGTATTGTATAGCATATAGCAGGTGTAGTTTATTATACGGACCTTGTGGAATCTAGAGCGAATTTCCGTGCGTTTAGGCGTTTTTGCAATACCTATTATTGGAAGCAAGTATAACAGCTCACACATAGGACCCACTTAGTTTTTTAGTCAAATTTCCGTGGTGCTTGGCGACTGGGCTTCACCCAGTTGTACAGTCTCTTCTTTGTGCCTTTAGGCTTAATTCATTCTGTCTCCTGCAGTAATTCACCGAGGGAAATGAAAACCATAGTTTTTTCTTCTTCTCCTCTTATAATATCTTCTGATTCACTTCGTTGCGGGAACCAAGACAGTTACTCATGTCCCTGGGACGCGCCGGATTTCAGTGTTCTGGTGTTTTCATAGTTGTATCTACTGTAGATCCTGGCTTACAGGAGTTGCAGCGGTTTTGGGAGGTTGTGGAGGGCTTGTCCAATAATAATAATAAAAAAAATAGCATATAGCTATGGGCTGGGGCTGAATATCAGCGCTGCGACTAAAGCTGTTGCGCTCGGGTCACGGCATTTAAGCTGAGCTTTGACCTTTTTGCGCCGTCTTCATTGATTGTTTTCTATTTTATTTATTCATGTTATTATTGTATTTTGTGACGGTGCAAATAAACTATATATCCTTCTTTCTTCTATCTAAAAATCAATATTTATTTATTTAGATATTTATAACACTTAACAAAATGACATCCTACAGCTAATTCCAATGTAATGTCATATTTCTTTACATATGTACATATATAACTCCAACATGTAACCTAATTCATAAAATAAGAATATTACTCTCTTTCTATTCGAGTTGGTCACTGATAACTATGATGCAGAAGTAGCGCATTTTCCAGCAAAAGACAATTCTCAAGTGGTGATGTAAGTAAAAAATAAAACCAAATAATATTAAAACACTAACTCGGCTTCGTTTAAATCGCAATAAGTGGGAAAAATATTCTAAAATTTTAAATAAATTAAGCACTGATAAAGTTTATAAGCCCAAAACAAATTAGTTACTAGCAAAATTGTGCGGTGCGCCGAACCCAAAGCACCTATTTCCCAGGATGCCGAAATAAAATGGCCGATTGTACGAGAAAGGGAATCATTTAATAAAGGTTCCCGAATTTCCCGAATACGTTAGAATTTTGCTGATTTTAGTTTTGAAACTTCGATTGAATTAATTTGTGTCGCCTTTACTTGCATTAAAGGAATCATTTTGGCGTTTGCTACATGATTTTAAGTGTGGGAGAGCCATGGTTCGGCACGAATGGGCCGGCTTGACCGGAGTGATACCACGGCCCCACAGAAAACCGACGTGAAGCAACGTTTGTGTTGTGTTTCGTCGTGTGAGTGAGGTTACCGGAGGCTCAATTACTCTCCCATTCCCCAATCTCCCTAATTCCTGAATCCCCAATGATCCTCAAACCCCTAAACCCCAAAAAGGCCGGTAACGCACTTGTAACGCCTCTTGTGTTCCAGGTGTCCATGGGCGATGCCGATTGCTTACCATCAGGTGATTCTTCTGCTCGTTTACCGGCTTATTCCATAAAAAAAAATCTTATAAAATTTTAAGAAGAGAATAGAACCAGACCCTCCTGTCTTGCGTGAGAAACACCAACGCTAAATATGTAACATCCCATAAAACAAATAACAATAATATAATTGGGGAAAAAATACATAATAGAGGTAATATAAAGGTACGTGTACGACATCCCTCATTGCGGAAAAAACATTTTCTATTTCCGAATCACAGTGGCTGTCACGATTTAACGCATTTGAGTACGTTCGCGCGTGACTATGGAACTAATACCACATCGCTACGAAATGGCACACGAGTGAACTGAATAATCAACTTAATATTTGAATGCACGCAACTTTCGTGTACACCGTGATCAGAGATTGGAGTGTGCATTTATTTTGACGTGAATTTATACTTGTGTGTTCGTCTTTTGTTCTATTAAGCGACTTCAAAATATAAAGTGTGGGAGAGCCATGCTTCGGCATGAATGGGCCGGCTCGACCGGAGTGATACCACGGCCTCACAGAAAACCGACGTGAAGCAACGCTTGCGTTGTGTTTCGTCGTGTGAGTGAGGTTACCGGAGGCCCAATTACCTTCCCCTTCCCCAATCTCACCAATCCCTGAATCCCCAACAATCCTCAAACTCCTAATCCCCAAAAAGCCGGTGACGCACTTGTAACGCCTCTGGTGTTCCAGGTGTCCATGGGCGACGCCGGTTGCTTACCATCAGGTGATCCGTCGTCTCGTTACCGGCTTATGCCATAAAAAAAAATAATAAAGAAGGAGGTTCTCAGTTGGACCTGTATAGTACATAATAATATATATATTTGTGTGCGATTATCTCGAGATTGGGTGAACCGATTTTGGTGTTAGTTTCAGAAAAGTGTTTGTTACACTAGAGAGAAGGTTTTAGTATTAATGTAGTAGTATTAGTCTTGTTTCGGGTCTGGGTGTCATTGTGTATGTGAACTTGTATGTTTGTAAACGCACCCACGACACAGGAGAAAATCCTAGTGTGGGGCAAAAAAAAAAAGTGTAACCGACTTCAAAAAAGTGAGGGTTGGAGTCGGATGTGTATATTTTTTGTTAAACAACATGTACATTGCGACATAATGATGCAATGCGATGTGATGTGTGATCTGCCAACGATCTTACGTGATTTTCATCATCTGAATCAAAATCATGATGAAGTAAATTATAATTTTGTTTTGTTACGTCTGGAAGTCTTTAAAAATAATACGTGCTACATACTTTCTTAGGTTTCAAGTAGTAAATATCGTTTAAGTGATCGCTTTCATCGCGTTCGCAGCGTCACGTTCATAGCGTTCAACACATCGCGTTCATCACGTGTTTCAATTTTGATATAACTACTTTTTGAACCTCTGCTGACTGCCTCGTTGGCCGAGTGGTCGCAAGTGCGACTGCCGGGCAAGGGGTCTCGGGTTCGATTCCCGGGTCGGACAAAGTATTACTGGGTTTTTAAAAATTGTCAGTAGTAGAACGGAGTCTGAAATTGTGCCCGGTATATGGCAATAGGCTCACCTACTATTACATGGGACTCGTAACATAAATAGTGAAAAGTGGGTGTTACATTGTACAGTGGCATAATGTGCACCTCTGCCTACACCTTCGGGAATAAAAGGTGTGATGTTGTTGTTGTGTTACTTTTTGAACTGCATAACGTAGGTAAAGTCACTGGTAGAAGTTATTGTAACATAACGTAAGCCAGTAAATAAATATCATGAAAATGATTTTCGTTGCATATTCAATAGTTCGTTGAATCTCTGAAATATTCAGTTAATTTGAATGCTAATAGAATTATTCATAAAAGGTTATTCAGCTGTAGTTTCAGAACGATATTGAAATCAAATGTACTAAACGTTTTTGGATATTCAGTGTTTTTTTTATTCGGGGTTCTGTAATTTGCTTAAACTTACGAGAAACTATCAAAATTATATAGCTTTTACCTAAATGAACTAAAATCGCGGGTTATTCACTTGAATATTCTGAGAAAAGCTCTACTAGTTTTGAACCACAAAGGGATTCTCCCTCATGAGCAGCGTGCGCGGTCGCGGCGACGTCGCGCAGCTCTCTGGCTGGCGTAGGCGCTCGCCTCGGTGTTGTTACTTGCGCTGCGAGCCCAACGCGCCCTCTGTCGGACACTACAAGCGTTTGCTTCCAACTCCGGCGGCGCGTTGGACGATGTTAAAGCGCACGGTACGTTCACCAGCGGTGCGTCAGTTCAAAGTCAGTGTTGCATATAACGCTTACTGTGTCCCATTCCAGACTGGAGACGCTGCGGATCGACGTAGACTCTAAGATCGGCTTCCACGCGGGTGGCAGTGTTCACGTGAGTAACCCGCGATTTAGTTAATTTAGTGTGTCTCACGATAGTTATTATAAAAACAAAGCATTTACCTATGTATATGAAAATACAATTATTGTATCTTGAGTTACAGTAAAATATTTTCAGATTATTGTTATGGAGTTTGTGTAAAATTAAGCAGTAGGAATGTAAATTAGAAAAATATAAGTTTACTAGCTTTTACCCGCGGCTTCGCTCGCGTCACAAAAGGATAAAAAGTAGCCAGCGCCATCTATATACCAATAATTTCGTTTTCCCTCGAGAATATCAAATTTTTCCGGGATAAAAAGTACCCTATTATTTAATCCAAATTCCTAACTTTACGTCTGCAAAAATTCAAAGCAATCGGTTTAGTATATACGGCGTGAAAGCGGAACAAACAAACAAACTTACTTTCCGATTTATAATTTTAATATTATATAGTAAGGATTCATTTTCCATATTCATTGAATCCTGAATTTCGATTGAGTTTGAAAGTTCCAATTTGGAACCCACGAGTTTGACCATCGAACGAAAATAACATCGGTCAAGTTCGAAGCATGAATCAGACATAAGTATCGAGCTAGCTCCTCAAACTTCCTGTTTAACTTTGTCCAAACCAACAAGACGAGATTCCTTTAACAAAATGGCCTTTGAAACTTGTGGATGTACGAATTAATATTGGAACTCTTCAGTAAATTTGGGAAAGTTTAACTCAGAATTCACCCATTGTACGGCGAAGTTGGAATAATTTTTTTTGTTGTACTTTCTTAGCAGAAATCATCTATCTCTGTTTGAGTTGGTTCACTTATAATTATGAGGCGGGTTCCAAGTTTGTTTTGTGAAGATGATGGAATTTTCGAAGCTTATTATTTCATTACATTCAACGGAGTTTGATTTTGTTATGTTTGTTTAGCTACTCCGTAGTTCTTTGCGGGTGTAATCTGGTAATCTTTTGAATTGTGTCTAATTTCAAGATGTAAACTTTTGTACTGTTTTAATGAAGGGTTTGGTAACAATTGAGAAAAAGAAAAGAAAATGTTGCCTTAAACTAGGATTTTCTCCTGTGTCGTGGGTGCGTTTACAAACATACAAGTTCACATACATGACACCCAGACCCGAAACAACAATTTGTGAATCACACAAAGAGGTGCTCCGTACGGGAATTGAGTAGCTACACGTTGTGCGACAGCCAGGTCCCCAGCCACCACGCCAACCGTGCAATCGTAACATTGAAAGTTGAATTCGGTATAAGGTATGGTCTCGTCAGCATAAACACTATATAGTATACAAATCTCATTTTATTACGTAGCTTGTTGAGTAAGAAGAATGATAACGTTAGTACAGCTATTAATTACGAAACAATCAGAACGAATAAAACAAACAATGACTACAAACTGTATTTGTGTCTATTTGTATTATCAATACTACTACACTACAATATTATCATAGGTATGGACCTATGATAATATTGTAGGAAAATACAAACTTTCATACCACAGAGATCACGTCAAGTGGAAAAACTATTAACAGTCGGTTAGTCGGACTAAGTAAAATACTATCTAATATTTAGCTACATCTGCTGCATACCATTACCAAAATAACTGTCAGGCACTATTCTAAAGTGTTAATTATACCTCAACAGATACTATTGATATGCGCAACCATTGAAATGAGGTTTACTAACCCCTGTTATGCATGAATGGATGAACAAGGACAAAATTAGTTAACATTCTCTACTGCATAACAATCTTCGCCTAACGACATAAGGACAGAGTTATACATTAGTCGTTTCATCTCTGTCTTACTTGAAGAATATCTATGTAACTGGAACACGTATCAATTAATTGAAGAACCTACTGCCGTACATCGAGTTGTGTCGTTAATCAAGTTAATGTGATCACTGATAAAATTCACCCTTAATGCGTGAAACTTGGGTGGGCAGAGATTCTAGTAATGACGTTCTAGTTAGACTATGTTTCTGTTCTGAAATGTATATCTACAGATACAGATAAATAAAATTGAAGCGTCTGTTTGTAATATTAAAATAACCGTTTTAATATTACATATGCAACTATATGCAAAGTCAAAGTCAAAATCATTTATTTCAATTAGGCCAGAATGGCACTTTTGAACGTCAAAATAGAAATAATATAATCAATAAATACAATTTTTTGTCTGTCTGTCTGTTTGTATTGGCTAATCTCTGAATTAGCTGGACTGATTTTGCAAGACTTTTATTGGCAGGTAACTGATGTAATAAGGAGTATTTTGGAAAATTGAAACAAAAAATGTTATGTTTTAAAATTCATATGTATTAAGTTTTGTTTTATTATTGACTGCTTCGTTAATTAAATGGCTGTAAGTATGATAGTTCAGCAAGAGGTCTTAAGTTCGAATATGCAGTCGGACAAAGATTGCGGTTCGAGTGGTTTGTTGTGTGTCGAGTGTGTATTCTATGTCGCATCTCTGCCGCATGAACGTTTATCTGCGGGCAGGAAGGTGGTGCTACATACTACATGCTGCAAATATATTCCTATATCGGAATAAAAACTAAACATTTTGTCAGTTGTTAGTGAAATCGATCTTTGTTTTTCGAAAATAGTGCAAAGTTAGGAAGTCTGTTCATTTGAACTCAATGGACCACATGAAACTTGAAAGATGATAATATTATATTACATTACAATGACATTTATAATACCTCATCTTCCTTCCTAAAAGTAACCCTGAGAAGTTATTTGAAGAATCAGAGACAAGATACTATCTATATAGTCGCGGAGAACCTAACGGGTAACCGGGGCTCCGGCTCGACGTGCAGGAGAAGGAACGGGGTGGTTTTTAGTCAGTAAGAGTCTGACACTCCCTCCCGCCTCACTCAGGTGGGAACAGTCATTCGATGATTTCCCCCCTTCAAAGAAAAAGATACTATTTATATATATAAAAATGAAACCCGTTTCCCGTTGTCACGCCATAATTTGAGAACGGCTAAACCGATTTGGCAGATTTTTTTTGTTGTTTTTATTATTGTCAAGAGGAGGTTCTTATGACAAAAAAAACTCCTGAAAATCCTACGGGAATGGAAGAAAACGAGATTGCGCGTACGAAGTCGCGGGCAGAAGCTAGTACCTACCTTTCTTAATCGTTCTAACCCCTTTCAAAAACTTAAAAAAAATTGTCTCCACAAAGAGACGAATCCTACCGATCACAGACCCCTGAAGTTCTGACCCACTGTTCAAAAAACTTTTATATGGACAGTTTTTCTTTCCTTTGATCCTGAATTTATATGTTTTCCTTTACATTTACTTTTTTTTATTTTTATTTAACTTTTACCTCGTTTGTAAGAATGTCTACGTTTTAGGGAAACCCTTAAAGAGATGTATCTTTTGTAAATGTTCTTTTATAGCATTGCGTAAGTAATGGAATTCTGGTTTAGTGTTATAGGTCTTTGGGTCGTAGAGTTCAGTTTTCATAGAGCATCGTGACCTGTAGGGATTCATATAATGTATTTAGATTTTTGTTTAAAAATACTGTGATATTAAGCAAGATACTATTCTTTCTTTTGCAAAATTCTAAGTATCAGACTCCATAACGTTAAGAATTTTCAAAATAGATGGAGTTAATAATGAATAGTCTGGTGGAATCAAACTTGAAACCTCATAATTAATCACTATTAAAAACTTATACCACTATTGAAAACTCATTGATTTTTAACTTGGCCGAAATTCTGATTGCATTTCCTGATTTTCCGGCTTTAAAACCAGATCACGGTTAAAACTCAATTATGGTATCGAAAGCCGAAAAGTTGGAACAATTAGAATTTGGAACGCCTGATTTTAGGTCGGTACCATAGAAATAGAGATTTAAATCACGTTCGCCTTAATTTATAAAATGGATGACAAAATAACTTACGACTACCTGCTACTATGGGTAAGTTTAGGCTATCATTGACACGGGTCTGCAAATAGCGAGTAAGGCTCCTACAGTAAGGATGCTACAGACCCGAGCGTACAGCGCGTCGCTTTTAAGTTGCTCCTCAAAGAGCCTTCAGACCACCACACATGAAACCCAGTAGGGCTAATGCCCGATACGGAGCCGCAGAAGCCATAACGGGTAGCCGATGCTCCAGCTCAGAAGCAAGAACGGGGAACTCTTGCTGACTAATCAGCAAGAGTCTGACACTCCCTTCCACCTCACCCAAGGCAAACAAAATCACTGGAAGATTTCCCCCCTTAAAAAAGGTCGCCTTTGCGAGACAACAAATATAAACAACAACTCAATCAATGAAACAACAACAAAATAAGAACAAGTCAATAGATATCATTAAAATTAAAATTATTAACAAACAGATTTCCAATTTTAATTTAAAAAATGCCGTTATTTTCTCTTAAAATAGGTCGACAAGCCTCATTTCATAATTTGACGAGTGAGAACTAAAAATGTTATGAATAACGAACATAGCTCGACCTCTGACCTATTTTGATAGAAAACATACGGTGCGAAGTTTGCGACGGTATCGCAGAAGTTTTTATCAAGCACAAGTCGTTACCGATGGCTTTTATTTATTTATTTATTTATTTATTTATTTATTTATTTATTTATATTAATTACAACGGTTACACCAATGACAGCAATTAATTAATTTGTTATAAGACCATTATATCAATATTACAAATACTTACACATTCAAATCCATGTCAACATTAAAAGAAATATAATAAAATAAAATTCAACTTCATGTCAGAATCTAAACCATATGAAATGTCAAGATTAACAGAAAATATCATTATGTCAAACTTGTCAGACCCAAAGGACCCACAAAACATTTGAAAAAAAAAAAACAGTAATAATAATTATATTATAGTAGGTAACTGTTCGTAAGAATTAAGTCATAATATACCTACATGTTATTTACAATTAAGTACAACATTTTCACAAAATTGTATGGTCAACATCTTTATCGTATGTGTATTCCTGTGTATGTACACAAAACACCGCTAATTAGTTTGCAGCGCTACACATCGACACTACTGTCATTTACACAGTGTGCATGTGTGGGTAATTTCATATTACTGTGTATAAAAATATTCGTTCACCACATTCACATTGGTATTTTCATTCCTGTGTCGTATTTTTATAATTTAATGCATGGGTAAGGTTAAAACTATTTACAATCATTGATATGACCCGACATTTTCACTGTCTTTATCGTAGTGCTCGTGGTCGATTGGTTAATGAACACGCTTTTATCGTCTTTCAAGGATCAGTGATGATGTGGGTTCTATTCCAGCTAGAAGTTTTTTTATTTTACCTTGACGTTTTTCTTATTTTTTTTTTGTTTTTTGTAATATTATATCAGGCTATAAAAGAAGCAAATGAGTCGGTAAATAAAACGATACCAATCAAATATGTGGTCATATATTCAATATTTATATCTAATAATTAATTATATACCACATGTTAAGTTTAAAGTTCTTTAAATCATAATAGATATGACAATAAACCTCATAAGTAGTCGAATCGGGAAGTATCATGCGGTAATGCGATGGCAGCAACATTTTTTATTAAGTAATAAACAAATACAACATTTTTGTTTTGTAATTTAATAAAACATTAAGTAATAAACAAGTAAAACATGTAAAAAATTACACTGAAATTTCAACATGTTATTTCTTGAAATGGGCGACTTTTTGTCATTGGAATCTTCCATTAATTATCTATTTTACGACCGTTGTTATAAGGTTCAATATTCAGTGGGCTGTATGTTAGTAAAAAAAATGTGACGAATGCTATGGAACGATTTTAACATTCATGACCTTTAGAATCAGGGAAACTTTAAATTAGTTAAAGATGGGCGTAAATATAATATGTCAATCAAGCTCGAAATCAGTTAAATAAATTTGTTAATGAAAAATTAAAGTGAAGTGAATCAACATGTTGAATAGAAAGAAATTATGACAATTTCTAACCACAAAACAATAACATCACTTCACCGTATGCTCTAGACAGCATTTTAATATTCTTAAAAAATATAAACATTATTATAAGTTAATTTGAATAAAGGCTACATTACGTTTTGTAAAATATTCAAGTAATCATGACTGTTACTGAGACCAGATATTTCCACGAGCTCACCGGGACCCACAAAAGACATCCAACCCCAATACCCGACAGTAATACGGCCACTGGTCCTACAAGGCAGAAGGTTGCAATTCGTATACCTTTCTCCATCTTTTCTCCACAATATTTTACGCCCATCCTTATCCGACTTGAACTTGTCTTTTCGTCACTAAATATAACCACACTGTTCGCCCAATCAAAATTAATAAAGTCCCTAGCAAATTCTAATCGCTTTTGCTGGTGCACCATAGATAACAATATTTTCTTCGCTGGCTTTCTGCACCTTAAACCAGCAAAATGCAGGTGTCTCCGTACAGTTTGTATTGAAACATTCAGTGCTGTCACTGTAGTGTGTGTTGGCAGGAACGGATCAGCCTTGTGCATGACTACGATGTCGTAGTGCCGAGACGATGAATTTGCCTTTGGTTTAGGCCCACGTCGACTATGTTCAACGTCACCGGTCTCCGCATATCTGTGCACCCATAACTGCACGGATCTCCTCTGTTGATACCAAACAAATAAGTATTTAAAATACCAGGAAATACTTTACAGGAATTAAAGTTACTTAAAAATAATAATAAATATAATGAATATCTATAAGTAACTTTAAATTATAAACACAATATCAACGAGGTAGATATAAATTATAAACACAATATCAACTAGATAGAATATCAACTTAGCATCTTATTTACTCACCGATATCATTAAACGACTTGCAATTTCAGTTATTGGTATTGGTATGTTTTACTTATTCAAAACAATGATTTCAGCCTTTTTAAATGTTGATAGGTGTTGGAACATCTTGTAAAAATAAAAATAACTTTGCACTCGAATATGAGTAGCGTAGCAATAAACTATGAAATCCTCATACATTGACAACTAAGAACGCAATTATTTTGTAAGTCGGGTGATTTGAAAAACTTGTTTTATATAGTCGGTAGTTTCTTCATAAGCGGGTAAAATAAAATTCCATGGTCGCCACAAACATTACAAATATACTCAGGTATCGAACCATTAAGAAAGCATAGTTATTACTTTTTTACTGTTTTTTATCTTATTTAAGTTGGTTGAAATGCATGAAGCAAATGAGATTATTCTAAATAATAAATAACTAGAACTAAATAAAAATAAAATATATTATAGGTATAAATAACTCTAAAGTTTAAAAAATTTACTATTATAATTAAATTAACATAAGATTAAGAAAAATAGGATAAGAAAAAAAAGAAATTGTTTCAAATTTCAAACATTTGATAAATTAGTCCGGCGGCACTGTACTTGACAACTGGGGTGATAACCATTGCGCCAAGCGCGCTGTAGATGAGATTATCGAAATATTGTATATGATTCAGTAACATAAAAATACGATGAGAAAACACTATATTTATATGGGTATTATTGTATAGCTCGATCGTTCATTATTTGATTTCGATTTATTCAAAGTTTGTTATGAGTATTTTTATCTTTACCCTCGTTTTTATTTAAACTTATTTACTAAATTATTACGTATACCGACACAAAAATGATATTTAAATACCAAGATGTGTGTGATAGACGAATGTTTCTATACATATCTATTAATATGAAATTACCCACACATGTATATTGTGTAAATGATAGTAGTGTCGATGTGTGCTGCGAACTAATTAGCGGTGTTTTGTGTACTTTTCTATACCCCTAACTATAGTACCTGTGTATTCGAAACAAAAAGGTAGGTTAAGGATTAAAGTGTAAAGACAAAATAATAACAATAAATAATAGAGTTCGGTCAAAGAAGAAACCGAAGGCAAAACCCCTTCCCCAATCTTTCTAATCTCTGAATTCTCAACAATCTTCAAATTCCTAATCCACAAAAGATCGGTAACCCACTTGTAACGCCTCTGGTATTCCAGGTGTGCTTGGCCACGCCGATTGCTTACTCGGAACGATTTCGAAAAACGCTACAGGTTAAAAACAAGTTTCATATTCATAAAATTAAGGAATAAAACGTTTCTTTTAGATAATAATAGTAATCAAATTCTCAAGGCTGATGTTGCATGAATAAGACGAAAACAAAACAAAGGGGTAGGCAGAGGTGCACATTACTTCACTTATTGCCACTGTACAATGTAACACCCACTTTTCACTATTTATGTTATGAGTGCCATGTTATAGGGGGAGATTTTTTTTTAAAAACCAGTGTTATTTTTCTGGACCCGTGAATCGAACTCAAATCCTCTTGCCGCTAGTCACACTTGCAACCACTCAGCCAACGAGGCAGTTACCCTGTGTTTATGTAATAGACTAATAGCATAACATAAACAAGTAATAAACATAGTTAATAAACTAACGACATAGCTCAAAGCCTTACACCGTATTTTACTTCAGTCCCACTTCAGTTTTACTAATATTTGCACACATCTGCAATTCGCTTTCAACCAACTTTCAGCGCTTTGAATTTCAAAGTACTATAATTTAGTAAAAAATACATTAACATGTTTTGGAATCGTGTATACCTATTTGCAATTAAAATGACGTGTTGACTTTCGATTATTATTTAAGCCTTTGACTGCCAATAGAAAATTGCAGAAGGCAAGTTCTCAGCTATCGTCCGTCACCAGTTACCCCCAAGGCGTTTAACGTGTCAATTAGTAGGTATAAATGTGTTCTGTGTATTAAAATTTAACCCGATACCTCAACTTAATTTAATTTAAAGAGGTACGCATGGTCCACTCATTTACGTAGCAAATTTTCACTGCTAGTGCTCTGCAACTGCTACGAAACTGCTACGCAAGTACTATACTACTGTGGCGAACCTAACGGGTTACCGGGGCTCCGGCTCGAAGTGCAGGAGAAAGATCGGGGTGGTTTATAGTCAGTAAGAGCCTTTTTTTTTTTTTTAAAACGTTGCCCCACACTAGGATTTTCTCCTGTGTCGTGGGTGCGTTTACAAACATACAAGTTCACATACACAATGACACCCAGACCCGAAACAACAATTTGTGGATCACACAAGGTGTTGTCTCGTGCGGGAATCGAACCCGCGACACGTTGCACGGCAGCCAGTTGCCCAGCCACCGCACCAACCGTGCAGTCAGTCTGACACTCCCTTCCACCTCACCCAGGTGTGAGAAGTAATTCGATGATTTTCCCCCTTAAAAAAAAGTACTGCACTACTGCTATACAAGTACTAAAAAACTGATTCGCAATTACTACGCTACTGCTACGAAACTACTCCGACACTGCTACGCAACTGTTTATGAGTGCAGAAAAGGATAATTACGCGGGTAAAGCCGAGGATAAAAGCCAGTATGATAATGTAACCAAACAATGAAATAGATATTACAAAATTGTTATTGTAATATTAAACTGTCAAACACCAAGCGGTCACCGGTGACCGCAACCTATTGTTCTATAATTGTGTCTACAAAACTCGACGAGTTAATAGTCTTGTTAAATGTTATCAAAGAGGACGCCCACACCAACCTACGCCTTACATGTCTAAAGTCTATGAGTAAATATTAGAGTTTACTGTTCGGTAACATAGAGGGCGTCAAAGGGATTACATTAGGGGATCCATTCCAACACAGGTACGGTAATTTTGGCACAATACGATTTTATTAAGATAAGACAAAGTATTATCGAGTTTATTCTGAAGTGGTTCAAATTGCAGGAATCGTGGAACAAAATGCCAGACGTTGGCATATCAAGTTACTTCAGTTTCTTTAATGGACTTTTAACCTAAACAACTTTGCAATAAAGATGAAAATGCATTAATAACAATACATGAAGGTGTACGTGCACTTTTCATTCCTCGTTAAATTGAAAAGTAGCTGCTTAAAATAATTTCTAGAATAAATTGTTAGAATGAATGGCTATGAAACAAGCTGCTTAGTTTAGCTCAAATTATGTGTAAAGGCTAGTTCACTCTGCCGCATTGTCTTGTAATTAATACTACTTTTTATCTGTTCCCGTATAACTACAAAATGGCTTAGGAAATTCATTTCAAAGTTAATCGTAATAGGTGAATATTTAAACCAGGCATTTGGATGCACATAGATGCATTAAAGGAATCAAGATAATGTATGTCCAAGTCCAAAGTAAATGTAAATTCGCGTTCCACAATTAGTTTGAACTGGAATGTAAACAGTTAGGGTTTCCAGAACTGATATATAAAGTCCGGAGAAAATTTCTGTTATTTAATGAAAATTCCGAACTTTCTTTTATTTTTTTTTTATGTTAAGTTACTACATTATAAGGACCAGTGTATTTGAGTGAAAATATCAATTTAATATTTGACGTGTGAATTGAGGGAACCGTTATTTCATCACATGCATCACCGTAAACTTGCACAAACGTGCAGAGTAAGTTTGGGAGAGTCATGCTTCGGCACGAATGGGCCAGTTCGACCGGAGTGATACCACGGCCTCACAGAAAACCAACGTGAAGCAAAGCTTGCGATGTGTTTCGTCATGTGAGTGAGGTTGCTGGAGGCCCAATTACCCTCCCGTTCCCCAGTCTCCCCAATTCCTGAATCCCCAACGATCCTCAAACTCCTAATTCCCCAAAAGGCGGGTACCGCACTTGTAACGCCTCTGGTGTTCCAGGGCGACGCCGATTGCTTACCATCAGGTGATCCGTCTGCTCGTTTACCGGCTTATGCCATAAAAAAAAAAAAAATATTTTATTCAAACCGCATTGTATTAACTCCGAACGGCTTAAAATTCACCCCATACCCCGGACAATAAACCTAATTTTTCTTACTTGTCCAGAAAACTCCAGATGTATGGCAACCCTTAGTTGTCCCCGTAGTTCGCATGTGAACAAAACTTTACCTTTGCATGTCTCAAATGAGCCTCGATTTCTGCAGCAAATCGCACGAACACACCTAATGATACGACTGCCTAAACTTTTGCCTAAACGACCCTTTACTCGGATAATCCGTAAGTAGCTGTTATTTATTTTAACTAGAGAATCGAGGTTTTGTGTTGTTATATATGTTACTTTTCAATTTGGTCACAGAAAGTTCTTTTTTTTTTTAATACTACCTTGCCTTGGTTCCACACTGTTGCTTTTACTCGTGTTTATCCTTGAATGTTCTTTAATCCATACCGTGTCTTATTTCAACGTCAAAAGTTCCAGAGCTGTAACCAAACTGGACGCATTTTTTTTAAGGGGGGGAAATCATCAAATGACTGCTCCCGCCTGGGTGAGGCGGGAGGGAGTGTCAGACTCTTACTGACTAAAAACCACCCCGTTCCTTCTCCTGCACGTCGAGCCGGAGCCCCGGTTACCCGTTAGATTCTCCGCGACAAACTGCACGCATAGGTCGCTTATTGCGGTGGTGAGTCCAAGCTAATGACAGTATTTTATAAAAACTTATTCTTTTGTTTCATTATTATCAAGTAATCAAAATACTACAAAAAAGTATAACATAGTTTCAGTTTTCATACCTACATTAAGTTACGAACCGCATCCGAACCGCATTACCGCCGATTAAACGATCGGAATAGCAAATTATAGGTCGCATTCCGTCACCGCGTCCGTCATCCGGCTCACGCCGGTATTTTGTCTCATATACATGCGATTCAACGCTGTTGGTGTTGGAACCGTTCCGGTTTTGTGTTGGAATCGTAAAGCACGATTTATGTGTACAGTACAATAGGGGCTTCCGTCATTTGCCGGAATCGAACCGTTTCACTGCAGAGCATGCTAAAGTATTTTCATAAATTGTGGTCAGAATGTGTAGCAGATTTTTTATGATGGGGGTTTTAGACGGGAATTTTAGGTATCAACCACTTAGAATAGTTTTTAACGACAGAAGATTAAATACTTTCTATGACATCACTATGTTATTTCTGATTGTGATTAAGATTGTCTAGTGAAGTAAATCCAATTCCATCATAATACTGTTGTTTGATTTTACTATTTTTATCTGTGGTTCCTATTTTGTTTTAAGGGGGAAAAATCACATCATCAATGACTTCTCCTGCCTTAAGTGAGGCGAGAAGGAGTGTCAGACTCTTACTGACTAAAAACCAACCCGTTCCTACTCCTGATCTTCAAACCCGAGCTCCGGCAACTCGTTTCATCTTCCGCAGCATCTGTAGTCCCTTTAATTGAATATCGTAGTTGTTCCAATTTTCTGGCAGCTGTTCATTTGTTCATTCTTCTCCTTTAGATACAACAAAAGTTTCAACACAAAAATTTTTAACACGAGACTGAAAAAAGACAAGCAACGCCACACAAAACACTAGTATAGGGACCGTAAACGATAAATTACCATGTCAAACATACAGATCCTTTCGGGGCTGACAAAGTTGGCGAGCAAACAGTGATTGATCGCGCCCGAGCCATTTAACTGAAACGTCTGACGACATCTTTATCGGTGGCGTTTTCGTGTTTTAGAAAACTTTGCCTACTCCCGACTCATGAATTATCTTTTTAAAAGTCACTCGTGTATGACAGAGTGGATTTTTTATCTTTGTATGTAAGGGTATGTGATGCACGTCATCTTTGATTGTAGATCGAGGGTGTGTTGTGAAAGAGAAACATGAGGTGACAGTACTTGTATGAGGGTTTAGTTGTATAGTATTATTTTGTTTAAACTAATTCATTTTTTACCCCCGAAGGGGTAGGCAGAGGTGCATATTATGGCACTTCCTGCCACTGTACCATATAACACCCACTTTTCACTATTATTATGCCATATGCTTATGCCATAAAAAAAGTCAATGATCGATACCAATATTTATGAGCTCTGGAGACCGGTTACAAAAATATAATAGTAAAATCTATCCTGTCGAATCGTTATTTTAATGTCTATTTCTGAATATAAGCTTGGCGTTATACGTATATCTAGCAAGGCTTGATACTAGTCGAGTTCCTCATCAAACAGTTAGGTGAGTAAGCCGAAAACATAATAATTAAGTCATGAAATTATTTCAAAGCATACCAACCAACGCATATAATTTTGCTCAACATTGTACAAACAATACCGTAAAAAAGAAATCTAAGTAAGAAATTATATTTATATATAATATTAAAGAATTGTAGTTTACATTCCCTCAGCTGGAGGTCAAGAATGTGTACGTTTCCCAAACAAAGGAAAAGTTACGCTTATTCTATTTATGTTTTCTATGCAAACAATTCCAACGTTAAACAATTGAGGATACGGTTCAAAATAGAATGAGAGAGCCACGTGATATTAAAAAGGGCTCTAAGCTATGGCTTTGAGAAATGTGAACGTTGTTATGAGAGGCATTTGTTATAAAATTCTGTTTTAAATACTTGTGTCATTATGTATTTTTGAATTTAAATGTAGGTAGGTACTGTGCTTTTGTAGTTTGTGTCGTGGGTCGACAGATTTGCGATTCCCATACTCCTAAACGAGTAATGATTACTGCAGTGTACTTTATTTTTATTATAACTATCTTGAGACGTACTGAATTAATTACAAAATAACGGTTTATGATTTTTTTATGGAATAGGAGGCAAACTAGCAGACGGATCACCTGATGGTAAGCGATCAGCGCCGCCCATGGACACCCACAACACCAGAGGTGTAACAGGTGCGTTGCCGGCCTTTTAAAAAGGAATACGCTCTTTTCTTGAAGGTTTGAAAATCGTATCGGTTCGGAAATACCGCCGACGACAGATCATTCCACAGTTTTGCTGTGCGAGGCAGAAAGCATCGTGAGAAGCGCACAGTTGTGGCCTGCTACCCATCTACCTCTATATGGTGGGGATACATATGCTATCGTGAGGGTCGATGAAAAAATGCGGCAGGTATCAAGTCAAACAATTCCTTAGAGCACTTCCCGTGGTATAAGCGATAGAAAATGTACAACGAAAATGTACGTAAATATACTGAGAAGAGCCCTACTAGTTTTGAATCATACAATCATTTCCTCATGAGTAGCGTTGCGGCTACGTCGCGCAACAGCAGAGTAGTCGACGTCGCCGCGAATGTAGTAGAGCTTTTTCTCAGTATATTTCGTGAGTAACCGTAATTTTTAGTTATGCAATACAATATGTAACACAAACCCTGTTGTTCATTCAACCTACGTTTTAAGAATCGGCATATGGGCGTAAGCAAGTAATTTATAAAAATTGTTCAACAAAAATAATTAAATTAAACATTAAATTATTAATATTTTTAATGTTTAAATGATTTCTTACGTCTGCAATACTGCATGAAGACTAGACATACGAGTAGAATGTTACCGCCAATCTCTTTGATCAGTGTCGCAACGCAGATTCATTAATGATGTGCTTTTATATAAATGTATATGTCCCTGAAAGGAACAACAGGGTTTTTACTTATCAAATACTTGTAGCATATTGTGGTTCAAATTCATCATCATCATCAGCTTATATCTGTCCACAGCTAAGCAAAAACCTTCTCGTGATTCCAATCGCGTAATAATAAACATTAGCTTTGACATCTACGAAGCAATCTCAGTAATTCGTCTGTACTGCCTAACGCATGACATTGTCTAATTCAAGTGGATATACATCATTCAATGTCTCTGTGTTTCAAGTCCCATGTGGTGACGGCCGTGTACAATATATTTGTCACTATAGCTATTACCCTTCTTGTAGATTTCGCAAAAGCTGACTAAGAGGCTAGCCAGGGACCGGGTAACAGCGCTCTTTAACTGAAATGAAAACATGCGACATTCAACCGCTAACTCCAAGCGTAGAGGTAATGGCCACCTCTTCTCATGTAGACGAGGCTCATATTCCAACAGAAGACTATCAAGGCCTGTTCATGTGAAGTTTACGTTAACATATGCGACTATTGAACGATCTTAAATATCGTTATTATATGAGATTTAGGGCCAAATTACAAGGTACCCTTAATCGACGAGCGTGCATGAAAAGATTGATGACTGTTGATGAAGCGAAAGAGATATGTAGGAATCGTAGCAATTGGCGTTCCATAGTCTCTGCCTTACTAATTTCACGCCTGTCTCCCATAGGAGTACCTATGGGTGACAGGCGTGAAGTTATGTCAAAGTCAAAGTCAAAATTATTTATTTCAATTCGACCAGAAAGGCACTTTTGAACGTCAACAAAAAAATTAAAAGTTTATTTGCTCAATCCAAGGTGTAGATAGATTCCTATGGAGAAGAACGAGCAAGAAACTCCATAGGTTACTCTTTTTCAATCAGGTTCACAATACAATTCTCTAGTTACATAGTTTTATTGTTTGGATTGTGCGAGAACAATGTAATACTAAAATACAGTTAAAGAGATCGAAAAAAATAGACTTAAAGGACAGTAAAAAAAATACAGTCTGGAGCTGACTAGTCCCAGTTGACGGCGCCAGTTCACGAACATGGCACGTACACCAGCACCGCCCAACCCAACCATATTGTAGGGAATCGAGCAATCCACTGCAAGTATGTATGAACAGTGATATCTGTAAAATAATTCATTAAATTCACAAATATACAACCACCATCCACATATTAATATAACCAGAACATCTGTCAAAATCTATTCTTATTAATACAAAATATGTTCCAAACAAGTTGTCGACTGACAGAACTTGTACTGACATGTCTAAAACTTTAGCTTAACTTTAAACGCTGTCATTTTCAAAGGGCACGTCCGTCGTCCATATGAAAGTCAAGCAAGTGAAATTGCTAAACTATTTTACAAGTACTGAGTTTCGAAACTATTTTACTTGAAAGTACCGACGATTAAGCTAGTTACAATACGGTGTTGAAGATCAGAATTAAAATGAAGAAGTCTCTAAGTAAAACAGGAGACTGTGAAGTTTTTAAATTCTTTGAATTTGTACTCGTAGACTCGTTTATAGTACTTGTAGTTCGAATTACATGAAAATTCACTTTGTGTTTTGGCCGTAGGTTTATTTGTTAACTGGGTTTGGTGGTTCGAGTTTCGAAGCAAATAACGTCTTCTATTTTGGCACAAAATTAAAAGTGTCGGTCAAAATGTGGGCGATTCTTAGAGAAATTTTCTGACCTTTTGTAATTATTACTCTAATGTCGAGATATTGTCGCGGAGAACCTAATGAGTTACCGGGGCTCCGGCTCGAAGTGCAGGAGAAGGAACAGGGTGGTTTTTAGTCAGTATGAGTCTGACACTCCCTCTCGGCTCACCTAGGCGGGAGCAGTCAACCGATGATATTCCCGACTTAAAAAAAAATAACGTCGGAATATTGAAACGCTAGTAAATTCTAGTATAGTTCAGTCACAAACGATTCTTTATAAAATGACAGAGATATTTAAGTATAACTTAGAATCGAGCAGTCTTTCACTATTCAAGCGTAAAGTTTGTATAGGTACTATACCTGATTTTATTGGAATTCACTAATCCCCTGTTCAATATTCTCCTTTTATATACCCATGAAGTTTGCAGTTACATCTATTTAGTGTATGCAATAAGCTGGTTAGTTTATTCGCTAGAAGTTTTATGAGGTTCATGTAATATCGGGGACTGCCTCGTTGACCGAGTGGTCGCTGCCGGGCAAGGGGTCTCGGGTAGAATTCAAAGAAAATCTCAGTAGTAGCACGGAGTCTGGAATTGTGCCCGGTATATGGCAATAGGCTCACCCCCTATTACATGGGACATATAACATAAATAGTGAAAAGTGGGTGTTACATTGTACAGTGGCATAATGTGCACCTCTACCTAACCCTTCGGGGATAAAAGACGTGATGTTATGGGGAGCTCTATTACCTACAATAAGCATAATAAAATAATAACCTAACCTAACCTATTACCTACAAAAAGCATAATAAAATAATAACCTAACCTAACCTAACAGAACCAGAAAGTGAGTATTACGTAGCTTAAGAATACCTTTACCTAGCCTTTAAGAGATTAAGAGACACGACCTATTCTTACAGCAATCATTCACAATAATCAAAGCTCGTAACAAAAAGATACCTAACATCTTGTCACTTACAAATAAATGAAGGAATTATTCTCTTTGAAAGGCTCTCTCTGGTTATGATAAACGTTCCACTATCTTATTACACATAAATTACACTTGCCTCACCGCCTGATTATGATATATGGTCAAAGTATCAGATAACCGTCTGTGTTACACGCTAGTCCTCATTTCTTGTTTCAGGGTCAGCTTTATAGGTCAGATTTACATGTAGTGTAGGAATAGGTTCTAATGTTTTATGGCAGTCTTTTATGGGTGTATCCTACATAACATGACATCATGGCTTTTATCCGCGAAGGGGTAGGCTGAGATGCACATTACGGTTTATAATGCCACTGTATAATGTAACACCTACTTTCACTATTTATGTTATGAGTCCCATGTAATGGGGGGTGAGCCTATGGCCATACACTGGCTACAATTCCAGGCTCCGTGCTACTACTGAGATTTTTTCATAAACCCCGTAATACTTTGCCAGAGCCCGGAATCGAACCCGAGAGCCCTTGCCCGACAGTCGCACTTGCGACCACTCGGCCACCGAGGCAGTCATTTGATTTCGATTCAGGTAAATGTCCCACTTAAGACCAAAGGCATTTTTGCATAAAGAAAAGAAATGTTCATTGATCACTACATTCTCTTAAGATAGATACCTTGGGAGAACGTAGTAATCATTTAAATAATTTTGTTTAACAACTTTTTGAAATCCAAATCACACGTATATTGTACGTATAATCAATCATGTTACAAAAGTAATCAACAAAATAATTAGCAACAACGAAAAGTGAGTGTCACTAACAACTTTTAAACTCTGAATCCATAAGATTAGTGAACCCATTCCTAACCATTCAAAACTCTCTACCTCTATATAGAACCCAACATCTACAAAAAAACTATTAAAACAAGATGGTAACATAAATATTTTCATCTTATTCTTGCAACCTTCCCGGGTCCCTATAGATTATATTATCAGACGTACCCATATCGCGACGGGTCACGTCTTTATAAAAATGCCTGACATAAACACGCCTGACCTTTATCGATTTAGTCCTTAGAGTATTAATGTATCTCGTAAACAAACAGCGAACGTCTAAAAATGATCTTTTCCATTTTTTTAGTTTGTACGTGACTGTCGCTTCGTACCATACTAATATTTGCCAGCTGCTTTTCCCAAGTAATCGATTAAAGTAGCCCATGTGCCGTTACAAACTATGATCTATATCTTTATATTAAAACTTTGTATTGACTGCCTCGTTGGCCGAGTGGTCGCAAGTGCGACTGCAGGGCAAAGGGTCTCGCGCGGGTCCGTTTCCCGACTCGGGCAAAGTATTACTGGGATTTTCTCAGTGGTAACATGGAGTCTGGAACTGTGCCCGGTATAGTTTGTAATGATAAAGCAAAAACAAATGCCAAGCATTTTTTTTTGAATAGCACCTGGGCATTGGCATAGTTTATGATATTCAGATATTGCATGGTACTTATAGTCGAAAAAATATTATACACTTAAGTGTGTAATATGTTTTCTTTACCTAATATTCCTTCCTAGATCAAGTTAAGTAAAGTCACATATTCCCATCATAAAACAATCAATCACCAGTATTTTAACACTAACCAAGTTAAAACCGAGTCGTCTCGGCGAAATCGATTCTCTCGAATCCCTGAAGTGGGTCCCTGAAGTGAGTCGATATTAATTGAATTGACATTACGACCTGTACGAGTACTGCCACCATTACAAACTCTTAGATCGTGCGTTAGGGAATTCTTGTAGAACATCGGTAATACACGAACAGACTAAGAGGTACGTTACAGGTATTATGGCACTACGGTTAGGTATATTATGGCAGTATTATTTATTAAACACTTTTGCACATATCATAGCATAAGGCGAACTAAATGTCTAGGGCGTTCTCTGTCATTCTACCCTAAGGTAGTACAGCCCGCCCTGAGGACACGGTGGAACACACGGTGGGAGAATGCCCCGCGTGGGCTGAGCACCGCCGTGCCCTCAGGGAAGTGATCGGCGATGGCGACCTCTCGCGTCCGGGCCTAGTGCAGGCCATGATGCGGAGCAAGGGGGATTGGGATGCCGTCTCCTCCTTTTGCGAAGCAGTCATGCTAGCTAAGGAGGAGGCGGGACGCGTGAGGCAGCGAAGCGCTGCCTCCTCGCAACCCAGCCATCGCGAAGGACACACCGGGCGTCGGGGATCGCGAGACGATCTCCGGCCACCGTAAGCGCGGGCCTGCGGACGGCGAGCATGGGTGGCTCCCCGTCCGACCAGAAACACACCCGAGCGTACGGCGCGTCGCGTTCCGCGCGCGCCTCAAAGAGCCATCAGACCACCACAGATGGGGCCCAATAGGGCCGATGCCGATTCGGAGTCGCGGAGAACCTAACGGGTAACCGGGGCTCCGGCTCGACGTGCAGGAGAAGGAACGGGGTGGTTTTTAGTCAGTAAGAGTCTGACACTCCCTTCCGCCTCATCCAGGCGGGAGCAGTCGTTCGATGATTTTCCCCCCTTAAAATAGTACAGCGACAGGACGTTACGTTTGATGAAATCTGTCCCCTTTCGGTATTTAAATTAAATTCTGAGTTTCTTAATCTTTTCCTACCCGTCTCGTTGTGTATAACTTTCCAAGTAGTTTTTATCAAGACTGCCTCGTTGGCCGAGTATTCGCAAGTGCGACTGCCGGGCAAGGGGTCTCGGGTTCGATTCCCGGGTCGGGCAAAGTATTACTGGGTTTTTTAAAATTCTCAGTAGTAGCACGGAGTCTGGAAATGTGCCCGGTATATGGCAATAGGCTCACCCCCTATTACATGGGACTCATAACAACTAGTGAAAAGTGGGTGTTACATTGTACTGTGGTAGAATGTGCACCTCTGCCTACCCCTTCGGGGATAAAAGGCGTGATGTTATGTATGTATGTAGTTTTTATCTTATCATCAGACGATTTTATTTTATTACTAATATAAAGACGTTTCGCGACTCTGCATACTATTCTAAAGGTTTTTGAATAAGATGTTACATACTGGTGAAATTGGGGGTCATTTTTGTACGGTTTCATTCCATAAAGTTCAAAAAGTCTGTTCCTACTCTTACGAATACCTACAGTTGCCCAGTCGCTAAATACAAATTTGGTATGAATATCTTTATTTTTTATTGGCAAAATATTGTTAAATTCCTTGTTTAACATCTCAAAGAAATCATTGTAGAATTTATTCAGATTACTAGTATCAAATACTTTCATACATAATTTAGTAGCTAAAGAATTGCTCAATTTCTCCAGATTTTTTAACGTGATTTGTCTATATCTTATTTGAATTTTTAGGATAGGTAAATAAGAGCTATACGCAACCATTAGTCTACAGTGGTCGGATGGCAAGCTATTTATAATATGTTTTTCTTTGTAGTCACAATTACAGAAAACATTATCAATACAGGTGGCGGTAGAGGATGTTATCCTTGTTGGTTCTAAAAAATCATTTTTTAAATTAAATGGTCCAAATAAATTCAACAATTCCATACTACCAGTACTATTTTCTAATAAATTAATATTAAAATCACCACAAATGATTACTGATTTGTGACTAGAACAAACCTTTCTTAAAACATCCTCCATGACAGAATCAAATACTGTAAGATTCTAATAGTTAGGTGGCCTATACACACAGACAATAACAACTATCTAGCTTAACACAGGACAACTCAATGGTGTGTTCAACTGACAGTGCTACAATGTCTTTCCTTCCTTTTGATTTAATACTATTTTTTACTAATATTAAGGACCCACCATGTAACATGCATATGTTCTACTGAAATTACTAACTACATTATAATTATCTAAATTTAAAGAGATTAGTTGGTCCTCCTTAAACCAATGTTCTGATAGACAAATTACATCAAATTTAGTCTTTTCCAGAAACATCTCTAATTCAAAGACTTTTGAGGAGCAGCCCTGAATGTTAATATAAAATAATTGTAGATTGTGCTGCACCTGAGTATAATTGTTCTGTGCTTTTTCCTTGCCAGAATATACCTTATTATTTATATGATTTATGAAAGTATGTTCTGTTGTCTTAAAATCTAGTTTAAACTTAAATTAAAATGTGCCTCTGTGCTGTTAGACACTCTAGACAACACCGATTCGTCCTTAAAACTATTTTCTGTTATACAAGTTATAACAGTGTTAATATTATATGCTATCAGCATAGCAAATTAAAAGCCTCTATAGTATTCAAAAATATTATAACGAACTTAATTTTGTACCATGCTACCTTAGCATACGATTCCAATTCGCACTTGACTGGTTTTTTCTTAGCACCTCCTAAGAGGATCGTTAAACATTTCTTGGATATTCGTTGGCACGTATTTTACAGTACATTAACTTTGAGGCCGTGGCCCGAAATACCTTTCGAAAATTGACGGAAAACAACCAAACCTAATAATGTTTTTGTTAGTTTATTTTTATACTTTTACATATAGCTTCGAAGGGTTTTTTAAGGGGGGAAGATTATCGAGTGACTGCTCCCGCCTTGGTGAGGAGGGAGGGAGTGTCAGACTTTTATTGACTAAAAACTACCCCGTTCCTACGAGCCGGAACCTCGGTAACCCGGGGTTACCGAGGCTTCGAAAATATTATTATAATGCTTAATACTTACTGGCATTTTACAGACATTGCAACATTTTTAGATAAGTAGGTACACATTCATTGTTTTTAACATTAATATTAATATTGTAGGTAGAAGGAATATAAAGAAATCAAATAATCTTAAAGAAAAGAAAAAAAAAATTAAATAGTCAAGTAGTTTTTTTATAAGGGGGGAAAATCATCGAATAACTGAGTGTCAGACTCTTACTGACTAAAAATCGCCCCGTTCCTTCTCCTGCACTTCGAGTCGGAGCCTCGGTAAGTTCTCCGCGGCTCTGATTTGGTATCAGCCCTATTGGGCCCCGGTGGATCCGTGGTGGTCTGATGACTCTTTGAGGCGCACGCGGAACGCGACGCGCTGTACGCTCGGGTCTGGTTCTGGTAGGGCGGCGACCCACCTATATGCTCGCCGTCTGCAGGCCTGCGCTTACGGTGGCCGGAGATCGTAGCTTCGAAAGGTAGAGGTGACTTAAGTATTGGTCACATAAGTTGTGAAGTGAAAGTCAAAATTCTTTATTTCAATTAGACCAGGAAAGCACTATTGATGGTTGAACAAATATTAAAAATGTCAGTGTGTTGGTCAGTCCTCTAGTGCCGCTATTTTGCTCTTTCCAAAGTGTAGATTCCTATGGAGAAGAACAAGCAAGAAATTCAAAATGAAAGAATAATAAGAGTAGTTTAACATTAAATCCCTTTCGGCTCTCTGTATCTGTGTATGCTTATCTCTTTAAAATTACGTAACGGATTTTAGCTTTTCATCAGGTAAAAAGCTTCCACAGTTGGTTAAATATATTTTTACATCAAATTAATACGCGATATAAGGTAAGCACCAGTTATATAAACTAAGATCTTATTAATTAATGGACTTAATAGGTAGGTACTCATATAACTTGCACGACCAAAACACTGCGCCGAATATTGTAAGCACTAAAAAAAGAAATAAAAATTGTAGTAAATATTTTTTCTCAAGATAATACCAAATGGCGACATCACGCATGCAACGAAAGCGTTGACCTTAACCTTAAACGTCAGAAAATAAATTAAATTCAACTTCGATCTTTTTTGGCGCCAATGACGTAGTACAGTCTTGTCTAGCAAAATGCGAGTACTGCTGAACGCGTCCGAAGTGTGTCGGAGTTATCCGAACGCAGATCGAGCTTCGCTACGGTGCGTATCGAAGATTGCCAGTGCATGACGATATTTCCATGAACTGGCAAATATAGAGATGCTTTATTATTTTGTAAAAAAATATTATAATTTTTAGAAACAGTATTACAGAATATACCTACTTATTTTGTTGTTCATACAATGATATTCGTTGAATTATAAAACAACGAATATTTTATGTTATCATTCACAGACAGTCAATTGGAAATTAATGTAAGTTTTTAAATAAGACATTATAAAACATAAATATATACCTCTATACATAAACAGATAAAGTTAGGTTGACATTTTACAACAGCCGATATCAAACAAATAAACGACTCAGTAATCATCGGAAAATTCCAACACACGTACATAAATAAGCCCTCTTTGAAGGGTAATTTGAACAAACATTGGCAACACCGTTTCGAAATGTCATTCTAGTCTTACACAAACTAGAGGTAAACATAAACAGAGTGCTTTAGGCCAAAGAGGTTGGAATAATATTGACTAAAAATGAGTGAACAAAATGACAAATTACTGATAGGAGGTAATCAAAATAAAATGGACAAGAATAGAGAAAATTACGAACTAGAAGAAATAAGTAAACTTGTGCCTCAAAATGGTGAGTATTTTATATAATTATATTTGTATACCAAGCTACTATAAATAGAGGTAATTGTGTTTGTTTAACTATAGCCCTGAATTTTGTCCAATTGTTTGTTTTGTGTATGACAGTTGATTGAAGTGTGATGCTAACCTTTCATGGGGTTAAAAGAGTGAGAAGGCAATACATTTTAGCCGTGTAAGAAAGAGATGAAATGAAGATTGTTTGTTTTGCTTTTTAGGCATGTTTTCTTTTATGGTTTTCTGTCGAACAATATATTATGATATTAGTTTTTAACACTATCGAAATTTTACTCAAATATGAACTCCATGTTAAGTATAGATACTATAATACTTATCGGTATTTTAAGGTAAATAAATATTGCGTATAAACCGCATAGTTTTGATTTGACCAGTGTAACTTTCTACATAATAAAACATACTGATAATGTCATGAATATACACTATTATGCACTCAAATCGTAACCGCGCACTCGATTTTATCTCGATACTATTAATTTATCGAGTACTTCCATGTCAATTGAACAATGTTGAGTTGTGTAGATATATTGTGCTAATTTACGTACGTATAGTAAATACGTACCTACTAATCATAAGATATTGCATGCTAAATCATTGTTAGCATAAAAATCCCGTTGTTTGTTAGCAATGTGCAATGTTCGTAGCCATGATTGTACATTGAGCGATTACAAATGCGTTGCCAACCTTTAATGTGAGAAAAAGATTGTGTTTCCGGTGCCATTATTTTTGAAGGCTGAAATTTATCCCATGGCTTTTCCCGCCTTTCGTTAGACAAGAGAGAGTGTCAGACTCTAAAAAACCAAAAACCACCACGTTCTTACTTCTGTACCTCAATTCGGGTACCAGCCCTACTGGGATCCATCTTTGGGATGGTTTTCTGAAGCGCGCTACCTAACCACACTAGTGAATAGTACTTATCAATATTCAGGTACCTTATTGTAAGACTTATTGGCTTAATATTCACAAATATTTCAAAGTTGATATGATGTAACTGAATGAAATACTGAACTAACTGAATAAATACACTGATTCATTGACATCGATGTAATAATCTATCCAATTGTTTTTTTTTGTGTTATCAGAAAAAGGCCAACGCACAATGTTTTGATTTTATCGTTTTTACCTACTTTCTTTTGGAGATTATTTTTGGTTTAAATATTGTCCCACACTAGGATTTTCTCTGTGTCGTGTGTGCGTTTACAAACATACAAGTTCACATACACATGACACCCAGACCCGGAACAACAATCTGTGGATCACACAAAGAGTTGTTCCGTACTGGAGTCGAATCCATGACACGCTGCCCGGTAGGCAGTTGCTCAACTACCGTGCCAATCGTACAGTCTAGTTTCACCGCACATTGACGTAGAATAATTACGTACATAAATATCTACGGAATTGTTTGTACGATCATTATCCTTTGAAGCTATTAATAGAACAGGAAAAATGTGAGTTTATTATATTATTACAAACATTTTTTTGGATATTACTTTGCTCCCAAATTAATTAGATTACTTGAGCACAGTGGGGCAGTATGTCAAGGTTTATATTTCTTTATGTCAAATTTTATTAGATTTTCAACTCTATCGTTAAGATGTAGTAAAGTTGAAAATCCAATGACAAAAATTGACACATTGGATGGGTAGGTTGATGTCTGGTCAATGGACTTGAATGTTCGACGAGAGTTCTTGATTACTTTCTAGTTACAATAGAACATAATCCTGAGGCCTTAGTATGAGTTTATTTTACGTTTAAAGTAATCGTAACGAGTACGCGTTCGGCGCTGTGATTGGTTGGTTCATTGGCCAATCTGAGCGCCGAATGCGTGCTCGTTTCGAATACTTTAAACGTAAACTAAACTCGTACTAAGGCCTCTGAAGGGCACGTGCGTCCACTGTCTACTATTTGTTATAGACCTCTCCTACGCCTTGGTATATCAGCTTACCGTAGCCCCAATCTTGCCCTAATCTACAATTCTCAAGTACCAAATTCCCCAGTTACCCAATAAACGGGCAACGGGTAACTTCTTTCATAGTGCGTGTGTTTGGTCCTATGCTAACTTTCATTTTTTAATATAAGCGTCTCTGATTTTTTAAATACACGACTAAAAATGTATGAAATAGGTCATCGGCAAAGTTCCAACAGTTATCAGAAAAATCTACGTCATATAGTTTTAACTCGTTGAGTACCGTCATTATAGATACAATTAACTCGTCGAGTACCGGTTTTGTAGACACAATTATAGAACAATAGGTTGCGGTCACCGGTGACCGCTTGGTGTTTGACAGAGAACAATAGGTTGCGGTCACCGGTGTCCTCGCGGTGTTTGACAGTTTAAATTGCACTGACTTGTGAGTTATCCACGAAAAAGTACACCCTATGCCAGTCTTTTGCAGGCCATGATGCGGAGCGAGAGGGATTGGGATGCCGTCTCCTCCTTTTGCGAAGCAGTCATGCTAGCTAAGGAGGAGGCGGGACGCGTGAGGCAGCGATGCGCTGCCTCCTCACGGCCCAGCCATCGCGAAGGACACACTGGGCGTCGGGGATCGCGAGACGATCTCCGGCCACCGTAAGCGCGGGCCTGCGGACGGCGAGCATGGGTGGCTCCCCGTCCGACCAGAAACAGACCCGAGCGTACGGCGCGTCGCGTTCCGCGCGCGCCTCAAAGAGCCATCAGACCACCACAGATGGGGCCCAATAGGGCCGATGCCGATTCGGAGTCGCGGAGAACCTAACGGGTAACCGGGGCTCCGGCTCGACGTGCAGGAGAAGGAACGGGGTGGTTTTTAGTCAGTAAGAGTCTGACACTCCCTTCCGCCTCACCCAGGCGGGAGCAGTCATTCGATGATTTTCCCCCCTTAAAAAAAAAAAAAAAAAAAAATGCCAGTCTTTTGAGTCTTGTTGCTACAATTGCCATTTGATGATCGACTTCAGGGACATCCTATATCTATTATACCATTACAATTTTTTTTAAAAATAATCAAATCATGTTGTTATATTTTATAAATATTTTATAAATTTATTTTTGAAAAAAATTGTAATGGTATGTAATGGTATGACATCTTTCAGTCCATTTCTATATCTGCAATATCATTACTCATGTAAAACTATTTATTTATGTTATCTATTCATAATGAGTCAGCAGTTTCAGGAATTCTACACGCCCCGTACCGTCCTAGGTTATTGACTTTGAATACCTTACCTGGAACTAATAATATATAAAATAAATATTATATAAAGCTTAAGGTTCTAAATTATTTCAATAATACTTTTACAGTAGTCTTTTACCAAAATGTAAGCGCTTCTTTAAAATTCTCTTTCTAAACGTATACAGCTTCAAATCAGTCTCCTACCGCTCATAACTTAGTATCAAAGAGACTGAAAATGTCCGTTATCCTGAAATTGCACAAAGCTGAAAACCGTAAGCGATGAAATTCCCAAACCGGAGGAATATTTTGTATGGACTGCAAATATAGTATGTTGGCGGTTTACTCTACTATTTCGACTATGCACCATGTGGAGCCACATTCGATACGTAGTATTTTTCTAACATAATATGTCGCTGTTTATTCTGTGGCAGAAAGACACGTTGTGTCAGAACTTAAGGCATTTTTGAGGTGAGAAAATCATCGAATGATTTTTACCGCCCTAGTTGAGGTAAGGGAGACTACTCAGTCTCTTATTGACTAAAAATCACCCTACTCCAATTAAAAAATTATAGTAATTTCTTAGAAGTAGTGTTAAACAAAAAGCGACCCGTGCCTCGGAAACTACGCAACGCCGTTGGTCCTGCGCCTGGCCCAGAGGCTCAGACAGTGAGCTCTCTGAGCCCGATGGTACGGCAGACTGTAACGGAGATTGCACCTGTATTTGCGGACACACTTGTGCACTATAATATCTCCTGCGTAGTGGATTAGTCTAGTTAGATTTGATACCATGACCGAAATCGATCGGGAGGTTCTATTTATTATTATTTACCTATAATAAAGAGCGAACTTATTGGCATAACTGGACCCGCCTTTTCACGTATATTGTCAAACGTGGCATGGAACAAGCAGTGAGATTATCACAATACACCATACACAATTTCGATATTCCTAATTCTATTTCTGCTTTTTACAAAAAAAAAAATAAATAAATCAACAAAACATTCTAAATAGTCGAGCAGGAGGTCACACTTTAGTCGAGCAGGAAATCAAATTTTCCTCGATCACACTGTTTACTACTTAATCGCAGATATATTAGTTTTAAAACAAATCGTTATTAATTCCACATTGCAAATAGTCATTTAATTAAAACCCCCATCCATTTGGTTTAATATTAACTTCACCTGGTTAATTAGGATTAGCTTAGTAATTAGTTAAAATTTCATGTGTTTATTTCACTTTGTTATCTCATTGAATAAGTGCTTTCAGATTGCAGTTTTAGCACAGTTTATCGTAACGATAATCATAAGTGTGTAGCCTAAATAAAAAAGTTATACAAAAATTAATATTACATTTGAAAATAGTCTGCCTCATTGGCCGAGTGGTTGCAAGTGCGATTGCAGGGCAAGGGGTCTCGGGTTCGATTCCCGGGTCGGGCAAAGTATTACTGGGTTTTTTAAAAATCTCAGTAGTAGCACGGAGTTTGGAAATGTGCCCGGTATATGGCAATAGGCTCACCCCCTATTACATGGGACTCATAACATAAATAGTGAAAAGTGGGTGTTACATTATATAATGGCATTATGTGCCTACCCCTTCGGGGATAAAAGGCGTGATGTTAGGTTATGTTATATTGAAAATAGAATACTTTGTTTTTTAATTATAAATGGATTCGACTCATTACTAGATCAAGACGCATGTCGAAAAAAATATTGTCCACTAACCTAAGAACCTCTTAAATCTTAATAAGATAATGAGTAATAGTATTTACACTGACAAACGTTATCACTAGTTAAGATAACAAACAAGATCTTGGGTATTTAGGATAACTTGATAACTGTAAGATTGTTTAATATGACTTAAAATGGTTGGATTTACTCACAGAAATATTAAAATAATAGGTACCTATATATAATAGGTATTTGATCGTACAATTCATAGACTTTAGACACCCTGTACGGTAACTAGTGAACATAAATATTAAAACCATAATAATAAAAGGGCTCAGATCTTAATGGGATAGCGTAAATCCACTATAGAGGTAGAATACCGCATTTTGAAATCGCGCATGTCCTTTATTTCGTGCGTAATGTATGCTTAGAGAAAAAATATAATTTAGCATAATTATCATCTAGGCCATCTTTCTTTTTTAATGATTTTAATCTCAGTGTTAACCTACATAATCTGTGTAAATAAGTAAATGTAAGCCGAGTGCAATAAATGAAATATTACACCTCTTATTTCCTAATCGAGTGAACAGAGATGTATGTACCTACCTAGTACTTACTAACCATAATTACGCTTGCTTTGGTGGTTATTTTTATGGAGTAACTAGCTGTGACCCGTGACTTCGTCCGCGTAGATTCCGGTTTAATCCCATGGGAGCATTTAATCGGGATAAATATATCCTATCGCCTAAGTCAGCCCAAACCCTGCCTGTGTACCAAATTTCATGAAAATACGTTTAGTAGTTTCAGCGTGATCGACGGACAAACAACCAAAACAAAGAAACCTTCATATTTATAATATTACTAGCTACTGCCGCGCGGTTTCACTCGCTCTGCTCGGCACCTATTAATAGTAGCGTGATATTTTATAGCCTATAGCCTTCCTCGATAAATGGGCTACCCAACACAAAAATATTTTTAAATCGGGCCAGTAGTTTCGGACAAAAAACAAACTCCTCAGCTTTATCATATTAGTATAGAGGTACATTGTGATAATAACAAAATGTGTTATCCGGCTCGAAGGACCAACATGAACGAGTTGGTAGAACCCGTTCATCAAAGTTGTCTGATGTCAGGTAAATCGGCGGGCGATTTGGAATTATAGTCAACAAGAAAACTCGAATAACTGTCAAGCTAACCGATGCGATGCTACGAAGCGTCTTTATTACACTAATTAATATAAAATTGCATAATAATAATTATTAATACTAGGTCATACGTTCAGTGACGTCAAACTATCAAAGAACTCAAATAATCAATGTACAGTGCTAGACCCTAACCATCCACCTTCGTCTCCACCTGTATGGTATTTGGAAGTTGAGGTCTGCAGAATAATATTGTCTATTCCCCTTTTCCACTATCAGACATACTATCATAACCTCCTATTTCTTTCACGTTATTCACACAATATATACATCTTTTATTAGGTCGTCCTCTTCATTTCCCTTCATATTCAAATTCTAGATTTACGACTGCTTCATTGGCCGAGTGTTCGCAAATACGACTGCCGGGCAAGGGGTCTTGGGTTCGATTCCCGTGTCGGGCAAGTATTACTGGGTTTTTAAAAACATCTCAGTGGTAGCACGGAGTCTAGAAATGTGCCCGGTATATGGCAATAGGTTCTCCCCCTATTACATACCTCTAGGATTCTCATAACATAAAATAGTGAAAAGTAGGTGTTACATTGTACAGTGGCATTTAATGTCATATGTGCACCTTTGCCTACCCCTTCGGGGATAAAAGGTATATATGATTTACTATATCATACGATTTTTATTCATATATTCATTTTAAAAGAATCAACACATATCAGTCAAAAATTGTCACCTTGTTCACCACAATCATTAAATACCACCCAACAATACATTCAAACAAGATGAATAATCCACACTAAACAGTAATTTACGCAAGCAATTAACAGGGAAAACTGACAGCGGCTCAACCGCTACAATTTACACTATCAAACTTGTCACTAAGCCATTAGCAAAATACGTTTATTTGAGCCTTAAACGGCATTTAGAGTGAAATAGTATTGCAACGAAGACCAGTGGTTTGTACGTAAATCGGAATAAATAACGCATCCCAGTTACATCGCAGTGTTTGGCCTAAATTCCTATCTGTTACACAATAGCTGTGTGTGCCTTTACTTACAGCGAGAATACCTACAAAAAATTAGAGATATATTTTTTATATTTGATGGGTTGACGCTTAACCACTAGCCTCTCGCCTCGTGGTAAGCGTTAATGCGGTCAACGATGGAGTACGTCGTCCCATAAGCAACGTATTCACACAGGCTTTGAAGACACCCAGGTTATATCCTTCAGGAAATATAGTCTGGTAAAGAATTCCACTCCTTAGCAGTTGCACAAGGAAGCTAGATGCGGAGCGCTTCGTGCGTGTGGGTCTACCACGAATCGGAGATGCTTCGTCGATGGTCTTGTGGTACGTACGATGATGAAAATAAAAAAAATACATTATCCGTAGGTAAACAGTATCTGTAGCTACGCACATTGTACTAAGTAGAACGGTTGTCGGTACCCAAATAATAAAAAAAAACAATAAATGGTATTAAACCTTATCCATGAATTAGAGCTTGAGATCTTAGTTAGCGCTGTTGCTTTTCGCACTGCAACAGTTGTGATATTTACGTATCAATGTGTCACCAAATGGCCTCTTCATAATACCTCTATACAAATACCTCTGACTGAATACACAATTGGAAAAGCCAAATTCACTAAACATTAACCAAACTATGGATATAACCTTCATGCTCTAGTGGTCACACGAGTGTTAAATAATATAAACTGTTATATTTTTTTTTATTTAAAGCCTTTAAAATTATGTAGATACGGCGGGCTTAATGCCGTGGCCATTCTCTTTCAGCCAAACCTTTGGATACTGCAGAGACAAAACAATAGTCGATGCCCGATCATGTATAATTATGTTACGGCTACGTCATTGATCTAGTAATGCATTCGGTACTAACTGGATAACCTATGTATTGCTGAAGAAATACGCGTGAAGCCGGTAAAAAGCGTTGAGTTATTATATTAGTGATGACGTCATTTGCTTAGCACGACGCGAATGCTCTAATAAAATCTACAAATAATTTTGCCAACATATGTTCATCATTAACACTCACAAATGCGACATCAGATAAAGCCTATTCTATACTTATTCAATCAATAGGTAAAAAATGTTTTTAGCAATACCATTATTTCAACTTAAATCCATCCAGAACATTCCACGCTGCAACTACCACCCCACCCTTAAGCCTGGCACACACTGTAGATCGAGTCGCCAATTTAGAGAGCTACATTAATTATATACAGCCAGTGTTTTAAATTCTTGTGGAACACAGCTGTTTCATTTTAATTATTCCCCGTTCGTGTGGTCTCGCCTTTATCTCGATGGTAAATGTTAGGGCCATTATAAGGCTAGTGGGTGAAGCTATCGCGCTTTTGGATATGATATTCATTTTGTAATTAGTTCTTTAAAACATGCGCCATATTGTTTTTGCTTAGTAAAGTTGGCGTTCTGAGTGAGATAGTGAATATGAATCAGGCGCTATGAAAGTATTTATTATTTTAAAATATATAGTTTATATTAGTCAGTTTATTCATTATGATATTTCATTTCATAAGGCGGGTCGTATCGGGTGATGTTCATATTGGTCAAAGTCAAAGACAAAGTATTCATTTCAATTAAACTGTCAAACACAAAGCGGTCACCGGTGACCGCAACCTATTGTTCTATAATTGTGTCTACAAAACCGGTACTCGACGAGTTAATCCATAATAAGGTACTTTTGAAACGTCAAAAACTGAATTGTCCCTCCGTCTGTCTGTCAGTGAAGCTAGGCGCTTGTTCCAAAGTGTAGTTTCGAATGGAGAAGAATGAGTAAGAAACTCCATCATTAGTTACTCTGTTAGAAAAAATGAAAGTTATTGTTTATAAAACTTATTGTAAAATGAAAGTGATCGTTTAACAACTTTCAAAAACAATAACTTTTATTTCCAAATGTTCTGTTTCCAAATCAATTTTACCTAAAGATCTTTTATTAAAATTATTCTCTTACATACTTGGAGTACATAGTACTAATAAAAGCTGTTGTTTTTCGATTTTATTTAGACGCACCTATGCTTGGCAGTAAACATTCTGAAGCAGATAATGATGATGATATATCAATATGTCGTACAATTTTGTTACTTAAGCAGGTATCAAGAGTCGACGTTTCTTTTTAAGGGGGGAAAATCATCGAATGACTGCGCCCGCCTGGGTGAGGTGGGAAGGAGTGTCAGACTCTTACTGACTAAAAACCACCTAGTTCCTTCTCCTGCACGTCGAGCCGGAGCTCCGGTAACCCGTTACGTTCAATATCTAATCTTGATACATAATATACAATTAATTATATTATGATTGAACGTTAGCAATTTGACGAACATGTTAATAACATTGCAACTAACTAATGAAGCTAAGTTAATGGACAAGGTGTTCTATACGGAGATTAATTAGTCATTAAGACTTTAATACTTCAATAATTTACAGCTGAGTATTTAGTAACAAAATAAAATAGAGCCTACTTTGTAACACAACGATATAATACTTTGTCATAATTTTTTTCGTAAAGGAATATTACAATAATACTTTTGACCCTGAATCCCTAATAACCCTTAAATTCCTAATCTCAAAACGCTGGTAACGCACTTGTAACGCCTTTGGTGTTCCAGGTGTCCATGAGCGACGCATATTGCTTACTATCAGGTGTTCCGTCTACTGATTTTCCGGCTTATCCTATACAAAAAAAAACTAAAAATATTAATATTATGATTTTATGATTCCGTAATTTTATTACTTTATCTTGATAAAATGACTTGATACTTAAAAATACTTATTGCTCAGACAATATTAACTGGCGTTAACTACAAACAATGTAAAGTTAAAACTCAGATAAGGACCTATTTATAAATATCTAATAACTAAGTAAATTAGTACGTAAAATAGTCTTTGAATACTGTATCACGCCCAAACTCCCAACAACCACCCTTATAAACACAGCACACACTCGCAACTCTTCTTTTGAAACTCTCATTCGCTTTCTTTTTTCCTCTCTAAAACACACAATCGAACGAACACGTATGTAACAGTAACACAATCAAATTCCAAGTTGGATTGGAACCACTCATTTCAAATTCAAATTCTACATACGTAAGTATGAAGTGGTGAAAATCTCACCATTTCACCGTATTCATCATTCGTTGTGAAGTCTTTGAACAAATAGATAGGTAGGAAGTTAGTTTAAAAGCTTCGAGGGTGAAGTCATGATGTCTATAGATACCGCTCGCGTCCCAGTTACTGCAGACAATGTTCGGAAACAGCCATAGTGTTGAATGTAGCTGTGAGAAACGCTATGAATTCTTTCCCCAGTTCCGAGTCTATTGTTTGTGTAAAAACCTTACAGTGGAGGTAGGCAGACAGATATAATAGTTTACTTAAATATAATAATATGTCGTTATATTATTACTAGCTGACCCTGCCAACTTCATACCTCCTAAAAATCTTTAAACCTTGCCTTTTTAAACCTTTCCTGTGTACTTCTACAACCATATGAAGACCAAAATAAGACAAATCAGTTTAACACCAACGAACGAAAATTGTTTTTTTTTTATATATAGGTACGTATATATGTAGATAATCCAGTTTTTGTACTCAAACAACTTTAGCCTAATGGTGATTGAAATAGACACAAAAGCTTGTAAACCACGCAAACTGACACACCGCATCCTAAAAACAAAAAGAATAAGTAATCAGGTGAATGAAATTCAAAATCTGGTAGCCTAGAATAACTGTCGATGGCACACAAAAAGATAAGCTACAGTTAGAAGAATGGCTAGCTTAGCTGCATAGGCTGTGTAAGCTTAGACCACACTGTGTTTAAACCGCTGCAGTTTTTAACTGCGTGAGTTTTTGAAACAAGGAAATATGTAAATACAAATGGCCACGTGTGTGGTTTTCCAAGCCATTGATTTTAATTTATGATCTTATAAAATTGTCGCGAAACATCACATTAAAAATAACATCTAATGAACTTAGTGGTAGGACTAAACATTGAACCGTATTGCGTGCGTCTCAGAGAACCTAACAGGTTACCGGGGCTCCGGCTCGACGTGCAGGAGAAGTAAGAATCTGACACTCCCTTCCGCCTCACCCAGGCGGGAGCAGTCATTCGATAATTTTCCCCCCTTAAAAAAAGTGCGTGCGTCTCCAGCAGTTTCACGATAACCCCTCGTGGGATAAAACAAAATGCGGCCGCAGCCTTAGAAATAAATATCACAAGTAAGGTTACGCGCTTTATAACCGAAGTGCGTGGGAATCGAACCGTAATTGATCGCAAAAAAACCTAGTGTGGCTTTAACCTTATGCAAAAAATTGGACCCGTGCCGACGCTACCGTGGACGGTGACACCTGTCACGTTCAAACGTCAAATGCCAGTGACATGTGCCTTAGTTTAGATGATATCGGAAAACCGGTCCATGGGAGATAGAAAATATTTTCCTATTGTTCAGTTCGCAGTGTGACTGACATGATATTATGTCCTGTGTATGATATAGGATAAAAAGGTTCTTGATATATTTATTTCTGATGTCGTAATGTAATGTTTTGTTAATTTAATGTAAGTTGAGTTGCCTGCAATTCTAGTTCCATTGCAATTAAAAACTTAATAATTAATATATTCTGACTCGAAATCAAGTTTACAAACTCAACGATTGACCAGAAAACAATAATGAGGACTTTACTTGATTCCGGGATTCAGATCTTAGTTCAAGAGTTATAGTCAAAATTATTCAATCATGTTCATGATTATTCAAATTATCAAATCAACAGCCTACATAAACTCATACTTCTGGTTCTTTGTGGTATCTACGATAACTTTTCGATGCTTCTTTAACCAACACATTGACACTAATACAGGGCGTAAAACGAATATATCCGAAAAAACGCGAAAAATAAATTTTTGTTCTTAAAATTTTAATCGTTTTGGTTTTCGTGTTATTCAGGCAACTTAAGCCTTAATTACATCACCTGCCTTCATTTTTGGAAGCATTTCGTTAACACCCAGTTTATTACAAAAAACTATCCAACCAGTTCATTGAACCAACAACAACACTAACAAAAAACATAAATCTACCATTTAACCATCGACGCCTAATGTCCCACGCTGGAAGACATACCTAACCACTTTAGAATCCGTTGGCACGTTTCCAGTACAATTTGCACAGTCGCAGCGGTGTCCGTCCATTGCTTACCCGACCATATAAGTCACTTGGTAGACTTGATTGTGAGGCAGCGGATAAGCTGACGGCACCTTCAAGTGTAGCCACAAGTGAATCTTCGTCTGTTAAGGACTTGTCATGTAGTTTGTTTGTTGTTTAATTATGCGCCAATTGGTTGATTTAAAGGTCTTTGGAGATGGTCTGTGATGTACGATTTATGGCTGGCATGATTGTGAATGAAATTTTTCTGTTTTATTGGTGTGTCGTTTAGGGTTCGTTCATTAAAAAAGTGTATTTGCAGTTGAGCATTCGAGTAAAAGTATAAGTAGGATCGTGTTCTGCATTTAAGAGATGACTTGACCGTTTTGCTGGGTTACCGGCCTTTTAGGTATTGGGAGTTTGAGGTTTGTTGGGGATTCAAGGATTAGGGAGGGGGGGGGGGGGTTATTGGGCCTCCAGTAACCTCACTCACAGCGCAAGAGTTGCTGCACGTCGGTTATCTGTGAGCCAAAGCATGGCTCTCCCACACTTGAAATAGTAAAATATCATTTATAATTTTGTTCCGTCGAGTTGATTTGTTCGATCACAACGCCATGTTAACTACAAGAAGTTATGACTTCTTTGACCGATTTTTATAGCATCTACTTAAAACCTTTACGAGGCCATTAATGTTTGACGTACGATGCTTTAAAAATGGAATGAGACATACACAAATGTTATGTAAACATACATAGCTTTAAAAATGTAAACAAGAATCAAAGCGAGTCAGTTGAAGACACTTACTTCTACTAACACACAAACTAACTACCTCTTAAAAATCAACAAGTAAAAAGATACAGTGTAAGAAAAACTTCCTGTTTCCATACAACAAACAAGAATGTAGTTTCTATAGGAAATTGGGTAAAAAGCCAATATCCTTGTTATGTACCGAAGGGGTTGCAGGTACAGGCAGCTGATTGTCCCTTTTGCGCGTCCATCGTAATATTATCTATAGCAGCTAATATAGCTCATTTCATAAAATGTCGTCACTATTTTTTTTATATATTTTTATGTGTAAATTGACTTGGACCCTTGTATAATGGGAGTTGAATATCGAAAAGTTGATGACCTTCGAATTAGGTTGTGTAGTGGGTTTTCGACAAAGTAATTTTTTCTTAAGCGACTTGTTGATTTTCTTTTCGTAGCTAAAATAAAGGTTTATTTCTATTTTAACTACACGGTTGGCACGGTGGCTGGGCAACTGGCTGCCGCGCAACGTGTTGCGGTTTCGATTCCCGCTCGGAACAATTCTTTGTGTGACCCACAAAATATGTGAACTTGTATGTTTGTAAACGCTGCCACGACACAGGAGAAAATCTTAGTGAGTGAAATAATTTTTATTACAAAAAATAAACCCAAAAGATTGTTGTTCATTAATTTGCAAACTCACTTAGCGACTAAGCAAAAATGGAAAATACTTAAATGAATAACTCAATACCACTGGCTGAGCAGGCACGTTAGCGTACACTCGAGATAATCTAGGAGCAAAACACATCACTATTTATTAATAGCACCCTCAAAATTAAATAAGAAAATTTTCCTATTTTTAAATTGGACAAAAACTTGTCCCTCACCCGTTGCTAGGGTTGCCCCTTATCTCACAGTTTTATATTTCAATTTTCCTGTTTTAGACACGATTAGGGTTGTACATACACAGTTAAACACGTAAAAGCCACCTCAGGACGTCGGGATTGGATTAAAAAATTCAATTGAAGAAAGGGTGAAATTCCATTGGTCCCGTTTTTTGGGCTGAATTAACTGTTGCTTTGAAAACGGTGTAGAACATTTTCTTTAAGCAATTGAAGCTTGAAAGTATAGTAATATAGACGTCGCTTTAAATAGGTAGATATTAAGATGTCTTAAATGAATAAATCACATAAGTAATATCATAATTGACACAAGTCTCCGCGTACTCCTCAAATAGACATTTATATCCCCAAGCGGTCACCGGTGACCGCTCTCCACTAACTACATTATATACCTTATTTCCAATGTTTAGAGACTTTTTTTATAGCATAAGCCGGTAAACGAGCAGACGGATCACCTGTTGGTAAGTAATCGGCGCCGCCCATGGACATTCGAAACACCAAGGCGTTACAAGTGCGTTACCGGCCTTTTGGGAATTGGGAATTTGAGGATTGTGGAGGATTCAGGGATTCGGGAGACGGGGATTAGGGAGGGGGGAATTGGGCCTCCGATAACCTCACTCACACGACGAAACACAACGCAAGCGTTGTTTCACGTCGGTTTTCTGTGAGGCCGTGGTATCACTCCGGTCGAGGCGGCCCATTCGTGCCGAGGCATGGCTCTCCCATACTTTTGTATGAACAAATTTAGGGGATAATTTTCAACAATTTGCAACGGGTTAAGACGACATGGTAAATCAAGAAATCATTTGAGTAATACCATCGTCATCACAACAGCACACAAAGGGTGCCTATTGACGTACTTTCCACTCTTGATAGTCGGGTTGGAGTTTGTAGATCAATAGGATCAGGTTCATCAAATGTGTTGGGGAAACCAATGTATTTTGTTCTGCCTTCGCCGCGTGGTTAAGCAATATCAATGACGTCTACATAACTTCATTTCCGAATTTTCATAAAAATTATAATAATAATTTTGGAATCTACGTTTAAAAATACCCGACTTCAACTCCCTCTTGTTTTGAAGTCGGTTAGATAAAGATAAAGATATTTTTTATTTGCGTTAACATGAGTAATATTACAAGAGTACATGCAATGGTGTTAAGTTCGGAGTATGAGCTACATGTTATGCCGTTTTGGCGTACAAATATTTAAAATTATAATTTAATGTTAAAGCAGGTAGTGAAAAGAATATATACATGCAAACCTAAATAAGCAAAAAAGACATAGAAGACAATATTAACCGTTACAGGTACAATAAAATTATGTTAATTGTATTACAAATCTAATTTATCTTTCAAAAAATCTTCTATATTATAATAACATTTCTTATGTAACAAACGTTTGAGTTTATTTTTAAACATGTTAAAATTTAAGGCTTGTATGGATTTAGGTATTTTATTATAAATTTTAGGACCCAGACATAATATGCTTTTGTGCAACAATGCAGTTCTAGATGGATGAATGCAAATGTTATTATTACGTCGATTTCTAACATGATATTCGGATAAGCGCGGAAACAAGTGCAAGTTGCTTCTAACAAACAATGCAACTTCAAGTATGTATAAAGACGGAAGTGTTAAAATTTTGTATTCAACAAATAGCGGCCTACAACTGTCCATACTTTTTATTCCGAACATAGCTCTTATGCAACGTTTTTGTTGTTTGAAGACTATATCCTTGTGAGTGGAATTACCCCAAAAGATTATCCCAAACCTCAGTACCGACTCGACAAGGCCGTAATATGCTGTGAGTAAAGTTTCCTTGTTAACGGTAGGTGCCAGTTTATAAAGGGCGTATGCTGACTTACTAACTTTTTTACTTAGTCCGTCAATATGGTTTTTCCAACTGAGTTGCCTATCAATAATTAAACCCAAGAATCGAGTTGTGTCTACTTTTTGTATAGCATACTCGTTATAAATTAGATTAACTGGTAATGAATTAGTTATGTTTTCTCGCTGCCTAAAGTGCATTATACTGGTTTTTTTGAGGTTAATTTTTAAATTATTGTTATTAAGCCAGGCGATTATATTTGTCAAGGAATTATTAATTTCGAAATTGTAATTCTTTGGATCTTTAGATTTTATTGTTACGGTGCTATCGTCAGCGAAAAGGACCATAGGTTCTGTTGTGGCCGAAGGTAGGTCATTTATATATAATAAGAACAAAAGGGGACCTAATACACTACCTTGAGGGACGCCATAGGATACGTCACGCTTATGAGATGTAAATATCTGTTCCCTTTTAGTTGTTGGATTGAACTTTGTTATTTCTGTTATTTGTTGACGATCTGTTAAATATGACCTTATCAATTCCAATATATTACCTCGTATACCGTATGCTGACAGTTTTTCTACTAAAATATTATGATCTACGCAGTCAAAAGCTTGTGACATATCGCAATATATTGAGCAGACAGGCAAGGACTTGTCCACATGAGTGTATACATCGTACAAGAAGTCATAAACTGCCATGTTAATATTATTTCCTTGTCTGAAACCCCTTTGATTATTACATAGAATCTTATGTTTTTCTAAATAACTATTGATTTCTATGTACAAGTATTTCTCAAATATTTTCGAGAATATAGGTATAAGAGCTATTGGTCGGTAGTTCTCCATTAACAATTTATCCTCTTTTTTATGCAAGGGTTTTATGATAGTTAGTTTTAAGTTTTTTGGGAACGTACCATTTACTATACACAGGTTTAAGATATGGCTTAAATGGCCTGCAATACTCTTATCTACTGATTTAATTATTTTAGTGGGTATTCCGTCATAACCGACACTATTTGTGTTAATTAATTATTGCTAAGACCTTCTCCCAAGTGTAACAAATACTTTTCTGAAGACCACATCAAAACCGGTTCAGCTAATCGCGAGATAATCACACACAAACACACACACAGGTCAACTTTGTTTTTTTTTAACTTGCCCCACACTAGGATTTTCTCCTGTGTCGTGGGTGCATTTACAAACAAACAATATCACATACACATGACACTCAGACTCGGAACAACAATCTGTGGATCACACAAAGAGTTGTTCCGTGCTGGAATCGAACCCGCGACACGTTGCACCAAGCCACCGCGCCAACCGTGCAGTCAAGCTGAGAATATCCTTTCTTTAAAGTCGGTTAAAAATGTATATAAAGGGTGAAAAGTGGGAAATTCGGACAACCCTAAAGGAGGTCAAGATATCAATCTGAGTCTGCGCGTATACCGAGTCAATGTAACGTACGTCTCACTAACTTTATTAGCCGGACCCTATAAAATGTTATATTTTATACGTTTACTCACATAAAAATAGGGAACGTTAGTTTATAGTTGTAACAAATCAAAATAAAACATGTTGAGATTTGAAAAAAAAAATGAATTTGAATTTGTAGCTCTACAATGATTCAAACTCAAAAATATTTAGTACTGCCTCGTTGGCCGAGTGATCGCAAGTGCGACTAAGCCGGGCAAGGGGTCTCGGTTTCGATTACCGGGTCGAGCAAAGTATTACTGGGTTTTAAAAAAAAATCTCAGTAGTAGCACGGAGCCTTGAATTGTGCCCGGTATATGGCAATAGGCTCACCCCCTATTACATGGAACTCATAACATAAATAGTGATAAGTGGGTGTTACATTGTACAGTGGCATAATGTGCACCTCTGCCTACCTCTTCGGGGATAAAAGGCGTATTGTTATATTATGATGTTATGTTATAATTTGGTACTTTTGAAACTTCAACAAATATAAAATAATAGTAGGTATGTCAATCTGTCCGACAGTGAAGCTAGGCGCTCGTTCCAAAATGTTGGTTCGAGTGGAGAAGAACGAGCAAGAAACTTCATTCGTTCCTCTTTAAAAAAATCTAAGCTTATAACTTAGAAATTGTAAGCTTAGATTTCCTCACGATATTTTTTTATTGTGATTAGAATCATAAGTTTGAAATTGCCAACCCGCATTAAGCAAGCGTGGATATTAAATGCTCAAACCTTCTGAGAAAAAATGTAAAACCTTCTGAGACTCGGCCTTTGGTAAGTAGTGGCTACTTATCAGGCTGCTGATGTTGTTTATTTTATCATTTCTTAAATACAATGCACGATAAAGTAATTTACCGCAATCTATTAAATATACACCATACATCAACTTATACCTAATTCAAAGCTTCAAGATCTCTATAAGTCCGTAAGTGGTATAGAGGCATCAGTATGGAACATCATTGTAACTAGATTCTGAAGCTGCTAGAGCCCGCATTAGCAGAATTGCTTCTCTAATCAAGCGCTACTTGAGTGTTATGCGACACTGCAGTGTGAACTGAGAACGGCATACTTAGACAGTACGCAAGTAAAGGATAGGAGGATATGAAAGGACTATAGAAGGAGTCGTTCTTAGATGTCTGACATTATATTTAACTGCTATCATAATGAGAATTATGTACAAAATATTTAGGTACAAGTTTGTGTATCTTTTTGCATGATCGTAAAGTAAAAATGCTATTTTCTTTTTCCTAGCGTGTAAGTACAATTTATAATATGGGGTATAAGCTAAAATGTATCGCTCGAGTCATTGACTTATTTACTAGCTGAATAGGTAAAAACGAACAAAGCAATACTAAAATCAAAAACTAAAACTTGCTGGGTAGTCACGTGAATATACTGAGAAAAGCTCTACTAGTTTTTATGGAATAGGAGGCAAACGAGCAGACGGATCACCTGATGGTAAGCGATCAGCGTCGCCCATGGACACCCGCAACACTAGAGGAGTCACAGGTGCGTTGCCGGCCTTTTAAAAAGGAATACGCTCTTTTCTTGAACGTTTGAAAAGTTTTTTTTTTCAAAGTTTCGCAGCACAGAGGGGTTTTTCCTCATATGCAGTGTGGGCGGTCGAAACTAGAAGAGCTTTTCTCAGTACATTCACGTGAGTAACCCACAAGTGTTAGTTAATTAAGTATATCTCACGATAGTTATAATAATAACACTAACAACATTTTAAAAAATTGCAATTGTTTAACAACTAAAATCATGTCTAGCTTTCGCATCACATTTCTGTAGGACGAAGGATAGGAAAGGAGAAATGCATGCACAAAGCTTTCAGCCGTTTACTTGGCCTAAACAACTGTTGGCGAGGCTTCAAAAAGCGGGAGTGCGTTCCATCTTGTATTCAGACGAATTATTAGAGACATTAAACTTTATCACGCCGGCAAGATTTATACACGACTTTGGTCTTTGTATCCTAATTCGTTTAATGGTCCCTTGAGTCTAGTCTCTAAGTTTATTTATGATTGCTATGTTGTTTATTGTTCAGGCCATGCCTTAAGGCTTTAAACGCTGATTTACTATTTAAATGGCCATCAATTGTGGTTCTTGTCTAGTTGTGGTCAGTGCAATCTAGGCCTAAAATGTCTATTTTGAAATGGAATTTGCATGTTTTGAAACTGTATTTAAAATTGGTAATGAAAATAGACTCTTTTGTTTAAGTTAATTAAGTACGTAGCTATGATAAAATTATTGTAGACCCTTGCTATTAATGTTCGAATGCATTAATTGACTGCCTAGTTGGCGGAGTGGTCGTAAGTGCGACTGCCGGGCAAGGGGTCTCGGGTTCGGGTACCGGGTCAAGCAAAGTATTACTGGGTTTTAAAAGAATCTCAGTAGTAGCACCGAGTCTGGACTATTGTACCGGGTATATGGCAATAGGCTCACCCTCTATTACATGGGACTCATAACATAAATAGTGAAAAGTGGGTGTTACATTGTACAGTGGCATAGTGTGCACCTCTGCCTACTCCTTTGGGGATAAAAGGCGTGATGTTATGTTATGCATTAATCTTTATGCTGTATTATTAGGCTAGTATAAGAGCAAGTATAAAAATACTTTGTGTGTCGATCAGATCTATGTTCTAACGAAGCATGATATTCATTTTAATTGTCAAAACGTTGATAATAAATCTAGGACAAAGTGACCTGCAAGCTTGATTATATGATCAAGCTTGCAGGTCACTGTATAAATCAATAAATGATCATTTCATCTTTAATACCAAACAAAGCCATGCACAACAATCATTCACTATGTTACTACAATACCATTAATACAACGGACGTCTTGCCTGACCACTAGAGAATCCATCTGTCCAATAAACATGGACATCACATGACAATGACATCCGAATGCCAGTTTCTACGTACTAATATTATATAGAGACTCGAAACTAAGGTAGATAATACATAGAATTCTGCCTCGGAGATAATTATACGTAGAATGCACCAAAATTAATGTAATATAAATTTTTCACTTACATATATTTGCTCGAGTTGTAATATGAAGTTATAAGTCGGGCCCATTTTGCCATTCCGACAATCGTATGACCAACTAAAAGATTGTATTTTTGATAGAGATTTGTTAGACAATAGCACTTTTTGAACCTTATAAATTGAGTACTCGGCTTAATCAAAATTTCGACTGTTCTATACAACAAAATGTTAAAAAATAATCACACTTTCATTAATTGATTTTATGACAAACTTAATTTTAGTATTTTTCCAGCAAATTTTTAACAAATAAGTATGCTGTTCGACGCTAAAAAAACGTGACGTCACAATACACAATCTCATACAATATTCATAGAAAACTGTCGTTTTTGACAGTTCGAAAAAAGTATGGAATTCGACTAGGCATTTAGCATAGGTATGTTGTCAGCGTCTCTCTTCTAATTCTTCTGTTTTAATTTTTCAACTCAATGTTTTTATTACTTCCACTATCACACCTTTTTATATTTTATTTATGCTGCATCGTGCCTGGTGCTGAATAAATATTTTTTCTTCCTCTTTCTACTAGTTGGCAAGTACCCAATAGCGATAATATGTAATTTACCCGCTATGCGTGGAGTCATAACAAGCATTCTGAGAATCTCAAATTAAAAATTCCTTACCGATTGCATTTTGTAACTCAAGAACGGGATCTCTCCCGTTCTTGTCAGACTCTTACTGACTAAAAACCACCCCATTCCTTCTCCTGCACGTCGAGCCGGAGCCCCGGTAACCCGTTAGGTTCTCCGCGGCTCCGAATCGGCATCAGCCCTAAGAACGCTTACCATGCCAATACTTCATAACACGGAACTTCCCCTAACTAATATTACTTACTAAACTGGAATATTTCTCGCTGATAAAACAGTGGAGTACAAAGTATTTACTTTTCATAAAGTCGAGTATAAAAGTTTTTAGCAAATCTGTTGGTCGCCGTACACTGAATATCAGATATTCTATTGATCTGCAAAGTTCCGCAAAGTTTTTATATTTGGCAGCTGGGAACCATTTTGAAGCAAACAAATTGTAGCGACGATTGCTTCTCGTTGTAAATATAATGCGTTTTTTATGTTCACTGAATATTTTTTTTACGATTGTTTATTTGAAAAAGTTTAGTAAAATTGCTGGTGGTCCATGTTTGCCGTGCAATCGGCTGTTTTTCATAAATTGAATTGGTAACTTTGTTTGTTATTTAGAGTACATAACATTTATTAGATCTTAGTTTGTTGAATGCAATTTTTAATGTTAACTTTAGCACTCCTTCTATTACAGTTTGTGCATCATTTTGTTAACGAGAATTGCCAAACATAAGACACCATTTCCACAAAATAACAACATCTTTTTATTTTATTTTTTTAAGGGGGAAAATCATCGAATGACTTCTCCCTTCTGGGTGAGGCGGGAGGGAGTGTCAGACTATTACTGACTAAAACCCACCCCGTTCCTATTCCTGCTCTTCGAGCCGGAGCCCCGGTAACCCGTTAGGTTCTCCGCGGCTCCGTATGGGCATCAGCCCTATTGGGCCCCATCCGTGGTGGTCTGATGGCTCTTTGAGGTGCGCGCGGAAAGCGACACACGTACACAGTCATGGTGTCTATAATAATAGTATTGAATAGAAGAACTTCCATACTAGCTATGTAGCAGTTTTATTTGACACTACGAGACTAACGATAGTCTATAATCGGAAAACCAAAAAAGAATACTATCGCCTATCAAAGACGTTCATAAAAACAACACTACAGTCCTTATCTGTATTTCAATAGAAAAACCTCTTACACACGACCTAGAACTAAGATTAAACTATCTATATATAAAGATGGATCATGTGTCGATGTATGCGTATCCCATTTCGGGCTGATCCTTTCTATTCAGTGCCTTAAGAGTAATTCAAACCGAACCATATTTGGGATCTTACGTAAGGTTGTTCACAAAAAGGGAATCGCATTACACATCGTTGGGAAGGAACATTAGAACTAAGTGATAATTAGAGAATAGTACTTAAAGCTATATGTTTAGAGATGAAATTGTAATGGTTATTCATATTGTTATTAAATAAGAATTGGGATGAGTAGATGTATAACTATTCTTTTTTACCTTTTTTTTAATTCTAGATAGTCAAGGTTGTTGAAAAAAAGACTTACGTAATGTCACTTAGAAATGATTGAAGCACTAACATGTCAATGGTGTATTTATGTATGCGTGACCTTGCAACACCGTAATGTATGAAGTGTAATGACGGGCCATGCCACACAACAGATGTCCCTCGTATCAATGTGTGTATATTCTGTGTGTAAAATTTATAGTAGCCAGGTGCTACAGTCGTTGATTCAAGAGACTATGTCCGCCTATTACTCAATGCCTTTGTAATTATTATTGAATGTTTGCAATTTAGATACTGATATGATAATAAACAGACTTTAGTAACTAAAGATTCACATAAATAAAATTATCCGTAAGTCGCACTTTTTAGTGTTTACATAACATAACATCACGCCTTTTTATCCCCGAAGGGGTAGGCAGAGGTGCACATTTCGGCACTTAATGCCACTGTACAATGTAACACCCACTTTTCACTATTTATGTTATGAGTCCCATGTAATAGGGGGTGAGCCTATTGCCATATACCGGGCACATTTCCAGACTCCGTGCTACTACTGAGATTTTTAAAAACCCAGTAATACTTTGCCCGACCCGGGAATCGAACCCGAGACCCCTTGCCCGGCAGTCGCACTTGCGACCACTCGGCCAACGAGTTTTTAGTGTTTATTTATTCCAACAACAACAGAACCCGAGACAGTTCATTGCTGGACTCTATAGATCTCCAATACATAAGGTTGTCCGCCATAATTACCACTTTTTTATTAGATCTATTCGAATTATAATGACCTTATCCAGTTGGATAAGGTCATTATAATTCGAATTTTTATTTAGATTTTTATGCTTCTAGTTAGAAGCATAAAAATCTAAACTTAATTTTTTTTTTAACATTGCCCCACACTAGGATTTTCTCCTGTGTCGTGGGTGCGTTTACAAACATACAATTTCACATACACATGACACCCAGACCCGAAACAACAATTTGTGGATCACACAAAATGTTGTTACGTGCGGGAATCGAACCCGCGACACGTTGCACGGCAGCCAGTTGCCCAGCCACCGCACCAACCGTGCAGTCTACTTCAATAGAATCTAGAGGTATATATATAAATAGAAATGAATTTCTGTTCGTTAGTCTCGCTAAAACTCGAGAACGGCTGAACCGATTTGGGTAATTTTAGTCTTATGATGTTCGTGGAAGTCCAGGGACGGTTTAAAAGGTGAGAAAAAAATTATTAGGCGGTATAAAATTTGCTGGGTCAGCTAGTAATCAATATTTGGGATGATGAGAGGATATGAAAATTTTAAATCTAATTAGTCCGTAAGTTAGGTAATTAAAAAATATTAGACTCGTATTTTTTATTTTTTTCGTATAATAACACAATACTTAGATAAAAGAGAGTGGGGGCTAAAACGTCATTTCTACGTCTAAATGTACATAGACGTGACGTCACGCGACATTTCAAATCAGTATATCGTCGAAAGTATTTGTTTCTGTAAGAAAATAAAAAATACGTGTCTAATGATTTAAAATAATGTACCAGACGGACATTAAAATAAAAATTAGGCATCTACCCTATTATCCTACTTGAGAAACACACCTCCATTATAGTTAAAAACTCGGACAGCAAAGCACGTAAGATATTTAGGTCACAGGTCAAAATAAGGTCATCTTCCCCACAGGATCAGCACAACGCAGGTGTTCCAAACTCCGGGTACCGCGGACATCATTAATGAATCATTAAATAGCTAGCTATTTTGTTGTGTGGTTGCAGTGTAAGCGGGCTATGTAATTACATTTTTTTTTACTGCCTCGTTGGCCGTGTGGTCGCAAGTGCGACTGCCAGGCAAGGGGTGTCGGGTTCAATTCCTAGGTCGGGCAAAGTATTACTGGGTTTTTAAAAATCTCAGTAGTAGCACGGAGTCTGGACATGTGTTCGGTATAATGGCAATAGGCTCACCCCCTATTACATGGGACTCATAATATAAATAGTGAAAAGTGGGTGTTACTTGTACAGTGGCATAAAGTGCCGAAATGTGCACTATGCCTACCCCTTCGGAGATAAAAAAGCGTGGTATTATGTTATATATTTTTTATTTCCAATTATTTATTTTTGTTTTAGGAATAATATTCGGAACGCACTTTTTATTCGAGTAAGGCAGAAGTGTCATGAGTCTTGTGTAATAGAAGGAGAGGTATCGGTATACAACGCGTTCGGTTCCAAACGCCTTGTTATTGACCAACCAATGACACTTTGCCCAGCCATAAATCGAAGACTTCATTTGCTAATACTCGATCTACAAGACAGAAAAAATAATATTTTCAAAATAATAATGTAATTGAACTTTCACAATAATGAACAAATTGCTTTTCAAAAAACAAAACCTTTCATTAATACATATAGTAAAATATGTATTAAATATATTATAGATATACATAGAAATATAAGAAATATTATAAAATGGTAATTTACTGGGACGGTCTTATCGCAATCAGCGAACCTTGGGATAGACAAAATTTACATATTGTATTAACGAGCAGGGGTCGGCCTCCGCCATTTTGCATTTTTTTCCTTCCCGTCAATTATAATAACTCCGGTTGTTGCCCTCAGTTATAGTTTGCAAAGAATTTAACTAACACACCATAACCTGACTCTGGGCTATGCACTAAATAGTAATATGCAACATAACATAACATCACGCCGTTTATCCCCGATGGGGTATGCAGAGGTGCAAATTACACCACTGTGCAATGTAACACCCACTTTTCACTATTTATGTTATAATATGTCATGTAATAGAGGGTGAACCTATTGTCATATACCAGGCACAATTCCAGACTCCGTGCTACTACTGAGAATATATAAATAGTATATACCTCTATATAATAGTATTATATGTATATACCTTTCATTAATTGTACACATACAAACAACCAAACACGCATACTTATTATTTATGTATTTGTTTATATTACTATTATATTATATCTATTGTAGGTTGTATTGTAGGTATTTTTATTTTGTTTTTTTTGTACACTTAACTACCCCATATCTTGGTTGTCTGGACGAAATCACCATTGTGTGATAAGACCGCCCATTGTACGCATATTTACTTGAATTGTTTGTTTTTAAGCTACAACTACAGTGTACAATAAAGCACATACATATAAATAAATATATAGTCCTGCTTACCGATTTCGGTACCGGCGACCCTTATTAGTTATCTCCTGTCGTGTGCCCTGATGTGACTGTCCAGACTAAATAAACAGTAAATAGTACATAGCAAAGATCCCAACTAGCAAAAGTTAGTTGTATAGAAGACCATAGAATGTTTTGTAAAAACTGATCAGTGGTCCAATAAAAGGCAAAAGAAGGTGCAACTGTAAAGAAAGTGGCGCAATTATATCTCCATTTTGTTGAATAATGGTATCAGGCATGGCAATTTTGGCACATAGCAGTGGATCGCAACACTCCTACGGTGTAGTTCGGTACTGTTAAAGAATTAATGATTCCATTACATCACTAAAATTCATCATTCATTCATTTTACACGTTTCAAAAGAGAAATAAAAGATAATACTAAACTAATCGAAGTAAATTAAAAAGTCAATGTTTAGGATGACAGTGACAGTCGCCTAATTATGTCAAAATTTATGTCAGTTCTAAACAATGACATTTGTATTTCTTCGATTTGACTCTAGTCAACAAGTAAACTCTAGTTTATGACATTTATTTAGTGGGGTCGATCAGTAATTGACTAAAGAATATTATTATTCTTACAATTTTCTTAGCTTTTTACCAATTCAGTTTTCTAGATAAAACTGAGTGAGTATATCAAATGTCTAGTTTATTTAGTAGTGTAATATCCTATATTCCCAGTAGGGTACAGAATTTAGGAGCAGGTGTTAGCTCTATTACGATGTACCTCGCAATGGTTTAGCGGCCACTAGTAAGACTCTTGTTTATTTCCTGGATTGGGTATACTGTTATTGAGTTTCTTTTGGAATAATCTAACTAATACAATATCATAATTCGAAATTATAAGTCTAACTTTCACGATGTTTTCCTTCACTGTTTGTCAGCGGTGTCTAAATCATCTTAGAAAGTACATATAACTCGGTAAACGTCATACTGGTATTTACCATTGGTAGGTTTCGAAACCGCGCCCTCATGCATGAGAGGCGTCTTAAACCTCCGAGCCACCACGACACTGACTAATACACATACCTCGAATTTTAAGGCGATAAATAGGCTTACATCCATGATCGACATGTATTTTTTTTATGGCATAAGCCGCTAAACGAGCAGACGCATACCTGATGGTAAGCAATCGGCGTTGCCCATGGACATCTGGAACACCAGAGGCGTTACAAGTGCTTTATAGGCCTTTTGGGGATAAGGAGTTCGAAGATCGTTGGGGATTCAGGAATTGGGGAGATTGGGGAAGGGAAGGGCAATTGGGCCTCCGGTAACCTCACTCACACGACGAAACACAACGCAAGCGTTGCTTCACATCGGTTTTCTGTGAGGCCGTGGTACCACTCCGGTCGAGCTGGCCCATTCGTGCCAAAGCATGGCTCTCTCACACTTAAATGTAATAAATGTATGTCATAAAATATGTCTATGAAAAATATGTCCATAGTATGTTGTTGTACTTAGGATGTTTCCTCAGTCATGAAAACTTTTATAAAAACTTAGCATCTTTAATAACAAAGGATTATTGAAATTATTTTTTAGTATCAAAAGTAGAATGATGAAGCGCTTTTACGTTAACCAGTTTCATCGCAAATTTTATTCATTGCTTTTATCCAAATGAGATTGGGGTCAAAAACAGGACCATTAATCTATTGAATTTTAACAATTTTCATTTTGTATAATGACTTAGGTTGTGTACAAACACTAGTCTTTTATTTTTCAACTTAAAATTCCTATTTAGCCTGTTAAATTGAAAAATTACAAGCAACAATCATATAATAATTCTTTATAAACTACGTTTAAAAAAAAACTGGTTTGGACCCCCTCTTTTTTTTGATGTCGGTTAATTAATATGCTTATCTTAAGTGTAACAAACACTTTTTTGAAAACCGCATCTAAAACGGTTCAGACAATCGCTAAATTATCGTGCACAAACATACTACAGGTCAGACTGAGAACCTCCCTTTTTTATTTGAAGTGCATCACTACCTATTTTTTCGCTTTTCATGGAAACGAGTTTAACCCTTAACCACCTACCTTACGTCTCATAAACAAGATACATAAGGTAGTTTTATCACTCGCCCGTCTAAGAGACGTGTGATAGGTGGTTGTGTGACAAAATTAGGTGGTAGGTGATTAAGGGCTAAATTTTTCCTCGAAGGGGTAGGCAGTATGCCACTGCCCAATATAACACCCACTTTTCACTATTTATGTTATAAGGCGTATGTAATAGGGGGTGAGGCAGTCCACTTCGTTGAAAACTCTAAATTAAACCTAAACACACATACATACATTTTACATTTCAATTTCTTTCCTGTGTACTTGTTGCAAGATACACACATACGTGTTACAGTAATAGTTGCTGCAGCGGCTAGGACGCAGGTGTTCGCCGTGAAACACGGACACCATTAGCGAATGAGTAATTCTAGTGTACGTAGGTCAATGTGTGGTCTCAGTTATAGTGGTTGAGAAAGACGTTCAGATAAGTTTGATTCTATAATGAATATTGAACGAATAGTACATTTTAGAAGAAAATGCTTTGTAATTGATTGTTTTCTTAAGAAGGAATCGCATTGAAGATCGTATTCGTACCCAGAACATGGTTTGCCAGCAAAAAAATACGTATATACTATATTTGAATCATATATTTGGAAGATAAACTGTCTCATTAGTTTCATTGCAGTCCAATTTGAAAACATAACATAACATAACATCACGCATTTTTATCCCCGAAGTGGTAGGCAGAGGTGCACATTACGGCACTTAATGCCGCTGTACAACGTAACACCCACTGTTCACTATTTATGTTATGAGTTCCATCTAATGGGGGGTGAGCCTATGCTTAATACTGGGCACATTTTCTGTCTCCGTGCTACTACTAAGATTTTTAAAAACCCAGTAATACTTTGCCCGACCCAGGAATCGAACCCGAGACCCCTTGCCCGGCAGTCGCACTTGCGACCACTTGGCCAATGAGGTTGACACTTATCTGGTATGAAACCATATCAGATATTTAAGTATTATGATAGTTGACTAAATATTCGACCTAGCTCGCGTTTAAACGCGCGCACTGGCACCCCGCCTCAACCAGTATAAATGGGACTTAATTCAAAAGGGAGTAACACCATCTTATAACTATTTCATGAATGCTTGTTTTGGTAGCACAAAGTGCCGCGCGGCGCGTGATTATCGCGTGCATACTAATCCATTGCCTGGTTTATGCGGAACTTGAATTATTTAATAAATATTTACCGAGCATTACTCACAACATGTACGTTTGTAATGTATGTGTTCGGTGGCATTTTGTGGTGTTTACTCAAACTGTAGATATTTGTTTAAGTGGTGATGAATGCTCTGTTAAACGTCTCTAGATATTGCGCAAGGTGTGGTGACTCGATTGATAGGTAATTTGTACTGTTCAGGGCTGAATTTAACTTTGTTACAAAGTAATTAAGTTTCAATTTTGAACTTAACGATGTTTTGGGTTAAATATCAATTGGGTGATTTGTAATTTTATGATCGTGTTTGTTGAGTAAGGAGGTTTTAAGTCAAGTTTGTATAAATTAATTTTGTAAACCTTATTAATTGATAAGTAGGCCAGTAAATCATATATCTACCTCTTATTTTACTACTCCCTTCTCTAAATAGAGATAATTGTTTGAAGAGAGAGAAAAAGACAGAAAGAGAGAAAGAAACAGAAGGAGATGGAGTTGAAAGCGAAAATGAATTAAAAATATTTCCCTGATAGAAAAATCTGTAGCAGATATAAACACAAAGAAAAGCCGTCTATTTCAGCTCTAAACAATGAAGTCAGTGGATCTATCTCTGACAGTTAGTACGTACCTAGGTAATGCCTACAGCTCAACCCTAATTAAGAAAGGTGAACGACCTAAAGGACCTAAAGGTGTAAAAGTTTAGGCACGTTTTTCCTAAACACTACGTCGAAAATGATGACGTAATTAAACAGTTTCCTACAAGACAACGCGTTTTGTTGTCACAGAATATATTGTATGTCATTAGTGTTGCTGGTGTGGCCAGCTGATTAACCTACCCTTTTCTGCATCATCAACTTTATTGTAATGATAGAAAGTCTAAAATCCAATAAATCAGATTAGACTAGATTGATCTACTGGCCACTGTACTTTGATTACGATGTCTGCTACCTTATATTTTGTTCCACTTCAACTCTTCCTGGGTATCATAAGACTTCCATAAAGGACTACTCATTTATTGGACAATGATCAGGTAGCAGCGCTCTGTGATAAACCTGAAACTTTTGTACTCTGCGATCTCGGCCACCATAAGCACAGGCTTACGGACAGCGAGCATAGGTCACTCGCCGTCAGTGAGAAAGAAAGAGCCATCAGTCCACCACAGATGGGACCATGTAGGGTTGATGTCAACACGGAGCCGTGGGCCAGGACTCCGGCTCGAAAAGCAGAAATAGGAAAATAATGGTTTTTCGTCAGTTAGAGTCGGACACTCCCTTTTACCTCACCCAAGGCGAAAGAAGTCAAAGAAAGCATAATGAATATAGGAATTAGCCCAGCGGTACACTTTTTGTAGTGGTTTTCCCAGAGGGTTTTTTTTTTTTTAAGGAGGGAAAATCATCGAATGACTGCTCCCGCCTGGGCGAGGCGGGCGGGAGTGTCAGACTCTTACTGACTAAAAACCACCCCGTTCCTTCTCCTGCACGTCGAGCCGGAGCCCCGGTTACCCGTTAGGTTCTCCGCGACTCCGAATCGGCATCGGCCCTATTGGGCCCCATCTGTGGTGGTCTGATGGCTCTTTGAGGCGCGCGCGGAACGCGACGCGCCGTACGCTCGGGTCTGTTTCTGGTCGGACGGGGAGCCACCCATGCTCGCCGTCCGCAGGCCCGCGCTTACGGTGGCCGGAGATCGTTTCCCAGAGGGATACAACATTGGGATCTTCAAGACGGGAGTGAATAGGTTTCTTAAGGGTCGGCAAGACGCATGTAATGCCCCAAGTGTTGCAGGCGTACATAGGCCACGGTAACCGCTTACCATCAGGTGGGCCGTGAGCCTTTTTGCCACCGTCGTGGTATAAAAAAAAACTATCAACGGTAATGAATGAATTCATCAGTAATGAATAAATCCTAAATATAAACGATGACGGACAAACGTATTAATTGACTCATTTAAATACAAACATTGGTACAAATTTCTACGCAATACCTACTTCTCTTGACTTATACAAAATAAATAATTTCTATCAAATATACAAATATGAGATTACAGGAAGTCACTTCGTAATTTTATCTAAAATTTACATAGAGATAACTTGGCCAGTTAAACTTGAGCTGCAAGGTAACGGTCTCTAGGGAAATGAGAGCTCAGAATTAACTGGTGATTAATTATTCATCAAGGACTTTGTTACAAAATAAGGCTTCATACTGGAATATTTTCAGTAGTATAATAATGTTGGGTGTAGAAGTAATTATTATGAAATCTAATTGTTTTGTGAATTATTATTAATAGTTTAATCAAAATGGCTGATTTGAATATTGACGTACCTGACAAAGTTGGTTCGTATTTTTTTTAATTATGATTGCTCATTTGTTAATTTGTTACTGCTTGCCTCCTCGTCTTAGACTGGTCTGACTCTGTTATGTGTTAAAAAATAAATGCTGGGTACAGTTATACGTAATAGATAGTAGTAAATGATGATGCAGATATTTTTAGGGTTATGTGCCAAAAAATCAGATCTGTTACTCGGTTACTTTGTTGTTTATCATCTGTCTTCATAGTATTATTTCGGAAACGCATAAAGATTTCTAGTTGTTAGTTGAAATTATAAAATTACTTACATTAAAAAAACCTCCGTGGTACATGTGATTGTGTTTGGTCGAAGTGAACATCTGCCAATTTGTTATCCTTTTCTTTCTGTATACGCATGAAAGAAATGCTGATATTTGAATTTGGGTTGATAGGCAACAGTATAGTTTTTATTGTAATTAGTTATTCAGGGTTTATCTCTCTTATGATTTTCTGATTAAGGCTTAAAACTAAATAATTTCCCAACCCAGTATTCACTTATAAAACATGTATTTACGTAAAATATCATAGTAGCAACGCATTTAGGGATCAGCCGGGTACACCATCGGTTATCATAATCCCTTCTTTGGTCCAACTTGACCCTTATGGCCAGGCCTAATATAAAATTTAGTTCAACATTACTTTTGGACCCGGCTTTACCTAGTAAAGTAGCAAGAAGCTTATGGAAATTAATGTTTATCTCTTATGTAGGAAATAAGATCTTACGGACAACCCTATGTCAGTCGCTATCAAGTGTGTTAATGAAAATTCACTCTAGCACCTTGAAGATAGAGTTGATTATTGATTGTTCTGTGGTGTTTGTGTGTGCGTGGTTGAATGATTGCATTAGATCGGTTGTAGGGTTGTAAAATAATAGCGTACAATAACTGTTTTGAATAACAATGTTATTGTTGTACAATATAACCATAATAATATCACACCTGTAATCCCTGCAGGGATAGGCAGGGGTACAAGATAACAAACCCCGTTTTGGTTAATTTTATCCTTGACTTAACTATGGTGTTTTAGGGAACAGTGAGTAGAGTTCCCTAAGATCAGAAAAGGAGGATCCTCCGACTAGACGAGGTGTACGTGCCTGGCGGGCTTTCTGACCTACGGTTGTTCGTAGAGATTTTCTATCCGTGTTAATTCGCATGCTAACTTCACATGTGCGATGTAGGATTTGTGACATCATCCGTTGATTTGTTTTTTATTAATGATCTATGTGCGTGAACTGTCATTTGATGTGACGTGTCATGTGTCGCTACAGTGTTTTGTTTAAGGAGTCTGAAATTTCATTCTGTTTATGGTGATGAACTTCCTAATCCCCACTCATTTAATACGACACGGTATTAAACGAGAAGGGATTACTTTTAAAATAACTTAATATTAACCATCAACAGTGTTATCGTATCTGGAGTATTGGTTTCTTTTAATTAAAAGGGTTGAAATATTTTCCGAGCTTGAGTGAAGAATGCTGTTTAAATAGTTTAAATTTATTCGAGAACGTAACTACCAGTGTCAGGCAAATGTGTAGCTCCTTAGTCGGCTCTGATAATACCTACTGCAAGATAGAGAATAATAGAGTTGATGTGGATGTTAAGTCAAGGTCAAATTATATTCATTTAAAAACGTTGCCCCACACTAGAGTTTCCCTGTATCGTGGGTGCGTTTACTAAAATACAGGTTTAAAAAAACAGAACACCTGGATGTTAGACCCGAAACAACAATTTGTGGATCACACAGAGTTGCTCTTGAATATTGATGTGCATTGATATTTCTATTCTATCCTCGACTGGTGTATACACCATTTGTCTAGGGAGGCTGGTTTTTTAATTTTATATTAGACTTTACACCATAATTTTCTTTCTTAACTAAAATCGCGGGTTACTCACTTGAATATACTGCGAAAAGCTCTCTGCGTGACATAGCCGCGACCGCGCCCGCTGCTCATGAGGAAGAACCCCTCAGTGGTTCGAAACTAGTAGAGCTTTTCTCAGTATATTCAAGTGAGTAAGCCGCGATTTTAGTTAATTTAGTATGTTTACGATAGTTATTATAAAAACAATATTTTCTTTATTATATTTACAGAACCAGTAACGCCTATGCAAGAGATCAACAAGGCGTATGAGCTCAGCAAATTCGGACGGTTTCATATCAAACTTCTATTTGTCAGTTTCTTTGGATGTGTGGCCAGTATCCTAGTAACTAATACTACTTCGTATTTGCTGCCGATAGCAGAATGTGACCTAAATATGAACCTAAAACAGAAGGGGCTGTTGACTGCAATGCCCTATTTTGGTGAGTAAAATATAATAATTATCATCGTCATCAACTGACATGTGTCTAAAGTTAAAAATGTCTTTACATGAATAATTTTTTCCCACTTTTATTCAACATAACCAACCAACTTGCTAAATAAACTTTTATGTTTTCGGCTTACTCACGTAATTATTTGACGAGGAACTCGACTAGTTTCAAGCCATGCTAGAGGCTCATATTCATGAGCAGCATTTCGCGACCCGCGACGCGGCTTCACGGAAGTTATAATACAAATGAACTTGCTTTTCCAAAGTATATATTTTTTTTATTTTTGTAATGAGCATAAATGAAACAAATACTAAAATTTACTTTTCTTGTAGTGAAAAGTAACCAAGGGAGTAGAAATGTGATATTTTTTTATGAAATTCGAGATTCAGCACACAAAATGCCCAAAAGTGCATATATTATGTGGAGTGTACTGACTAATTTTCTTAAATCCCGTAAAGACTCGAGTCTGTTCACTTACCAGTATATACTGTTAGTTCTAGATCCACAAGTTTACCTGGCTAATAATTCAGGTAAATGTTTGTTCCGTACAGTATTGGAATATACATGCAATGGAGTGGTCTGTATACAACCTCAATCGGTATCTGTTGTCTCGTAAATATTCATAGATATTATATACGTCTGTCTTATTTATCGTCATGCTTGTCTTCCTTGGGTAGACAGAGATCATGTAATATCGTTGATCTGTTGACCACGATTTTATTATTCTTCTTTCGCTTCAGCTACATTCATTTTTACTTAATCCTTTAAAAAAAGTTTCCCTAAACTAGGTATTTCTCCAGTATTGTGGATGTGTTTATAAATATAATCATGTTTAATACTAACACTAGTTGTATAAGAAAATAATACTAACCATTTATGAGCTCTGAGCTTGAAATAAAGATTACAATTCAATTAACACATTACACCCAGACATAGAACAACACTTTGTGAATCTCATAAAGAATTGTTCTCTGCAGAAACTATACAGTAACAATATTCCCTTATTTGCAGGTATGTTCGTGTCAACAGTGATAGCTGGTTTATTAATAGACACATTTGGAAGGATATATTTCCTAAGGATTGGATTTGGAGGGATATTCCTATGTACCTTGTTCTCTGCGTCTAGTCAGACTTACGAGATGTTAGCTGCTGCGAAACTCTGTGAGGGTATTCTGTGAGTACTTTTTATTTACATTACATTAGTAATAAAATACTCGTTTTACACTAAAATAATGATTATTGTGTAAAATCTTGTACTTGGAAACTATTGATTTTGAGTGTCCTTTAGTGTTGAAATACATGCCAATCTTTGTCGTTTAAACACAACCGCCAACATACCTGAAATCAGAAAAAAAATACGTTAAGATCCAGCCAAAAAATTAAACAGAAAAAAGGGAAGAATAAGGGAAGCAAGAAATGTATTTTTACAAAAACAGATTACTCATTAAGGACACAACTCCTTGTCAAGCGGTAATGCTAGATATGCCGAAAACTTTACTGACAAAGTTACCTCACCTAATTTAAAATTTTCGTCTCTGACACAATTACCAGTGTAACTCACCTACCCACATTAAAAGGCCCCGCTAAACCCTTAAGTTTAAAACAGCGTGAAGATAAAATGAGGTTGCGAGCTTGTCACCCCAGCATCATAATAATTCCGTCCTCTAAAGGATTCGAGATAAGCAGGCAACCCAGTATTTTTCTTCCATCTACACTTTGTTTTTCAACTGAATTTTTTAAGTTGAAAGTTTATTTAACAAGCCACTAGACTCGAGTTTAAAGTAAATTTTAAAATGAATGACGAGGAATATCATTTGAGAGCAGTGTTTGTGGTAGAAGATGAAGAAGTGCTAAATTTATTCAGTAGTTGATGTTTTAACGATGTAGGTTTAATTCGCCAAAATAAACTTCTTGTATGTCATGGTGGCCCAAAGGTTTAAGACGCTCGCTTCTCATGCACTAGCCATTATTACCATACCATACCATAAGTAACCCACACCTGTTAGAAACCTATCAATGGCTAGTGCCAATGTGACTTTTTTGCTGAGCTATATATACTTTCTAAGATTATTTAGACACCACTGACAAACGGTGAAGGAAAACATCGTAAGGAAACCTGGACTTATAATTTGTAATTATAAGTTTGAAATCGCCAACCCGCATTGAGCAAACGTGGTGATTAACGCTCAAACCTTGTCCGTGTGAGATGAGGCTTTGCCCAGCAGTGGCCATTTATAGGCTGTTGATGAAACTTCTAAATAATAAGAATGCGATTAATAACTGATAAAAAATATTTTAATATGTATAAGTACAATATAATCCGAAAAATGTGTCATTTTTACTTCAAAGGATAAAAAGAAAATAATATCAGACCGATTAAACGAAATCCATCTTACACAGACAACACTACATCATCTAACATGAATTCCATATGCGTTATTGCTTTTATCATTTCAATAGAGTTGTGTAGACTTAGTGTTCTGCCAACTCGATATATTATTTGAGACAGGGCTTCAATATCGACATCGCTGCTAGCATCCAAAACTGTAAATAATACAGTATTTGTGCAGTACACTCGGCTTGTTGGTCGTGTGCCCAAAACATTGACAGCATTATTATCTTGGCCCAAACTATGGTATTCTGTTGTAACTAGATACGGACGTTTGTCTCTCTCAAAATTTCAGGTTTGATAGAGGAAATTATGGTATACCATATTTGTTTTCCTTGACATTTTTAAATAATCAAACTAGTTAATATTATACGTGTGAACGTTTTTGTGTTTGGATGTTTGTCTGTTAATCACGCTGAAAATACTAAACGGATTTTGATGAAACTTAGTATACAAACAGTGTATAGCTTAGGTGATAGGATACTTTACGATCAAATGTTTCCATAGAATAAAACCGGAATCATATTCTACGCCGACAAAGTCGCGGTTAACAGTTAGTTAGGTATATTTTTATTTCTGACCAATGAATTGAATTTGATTTTGGTTTCAACTATGGTCTGTACCTACTCATGTCGTGAATGTAAAAGTAATTATTAAGTTATTCGCTACTTATTCAATCGATCTTTTGAGAATTCATAGGTAATCATGAAATAGTAATTTGTACCTAAATGTTATTCGTTTAGAGTTTATTTTATACTCTTTTTCTTTGATACTATATTGATTAAGAAGTATAGATGATCCCTCACGCGATCCATCTTTTCTTTAATCTAAAAGATATAACAAAATTACAAAAATATCCAGCTAGAAACGAATTGTATTTGCTCAATCCTCGATTCAATTGTTTTTTTAAATCTCTTTCAACAACTTATCTTTCTTTAAAATGTTAAAATAATATTGGCAAAGGACAAGAAGTGCACTTGAATTGATTTGGAAGCATTGAAAAGAATCTTTCGCCGTTTATTTTAGTTTAAAATAATATTTTGATATGAAAGAATAAAGAAAAGATTTCATTTATTTCGAAGATGACTTAACAGAAAATGGATTGTATATTTTTCAATCAATTTTTGATGAAAAAATGTCAAGAAATTGTCTTTTTAATGCTAGAGTTTTTTAACTGTTGAAAATAAAAAGAAGTACCTAGTGAAACTTTTGAACTGAAGTCGTTCTGTGAGTTTGATAATTTGTTTGAGTTTATTATACCTCTAGTACACTATACTATTCGCCATTACTCAATAACCGTAATAAATAATATAACTAGAGAAAACTTGAAAAATAAATGTATAGTGAATACAGTTTTCAATACTTTTTAAGGGATTCCTACTAATATGCTGTGTGTTAATTAAAACTGACGTGTTACTCACATGAATATACAAAAAAACTTGTACTAGTTTTGGGGTGCAGAGGTACGGTACAGCTTTCTGTAGGCTGTAGGTTGCGCAACTTCACCGTGACCGCAGACGCTGCTCTTGAGGAAGAGTCTCTCTGTAGCTCAAAACTAGAAGAGCTTTTCTCAATATCTTCACGTGAGTAACCCGTTATAGTAAGTTATTTCAGTATATCTCACGATAGTTATAATAAAAACATGCGTTATGTTATTTTAATACGTTCTCTTTTTTTAGATTTGCAACATCACTAGCTGCAATATCTTCGCTGACGTCAGAATTCTGTCATACGACAGTAAGAGATCGTGTGATGCTCTGTCAGTCCTCGTTTGCTGCTCTCACGCAGATTCTATCACCAGCTATGGCTTGGGGTATACTCATACAGAATTGGAAGTATAGCTTCTTTGAGGGGCGTTTTGGTAAGTTTTCTTATATTGTTATTTTTTTTTAATATGGTCATCATTATTATCAACAGCCTATAAGTGGTCACTGCTGACCAAAGGCCTTTTCTAATTCGAAGATTGTTTGAGCATTAATCACCATGCTTGAGGATTGGCAATTTCACACTTATTATTAGAAATTATAAGCCCCTGGTATCCTCACGATATTTTTCTATATCGTTTGTCAGCAGTGTCTAGATAATCTTAGAGAGTACATTTAACCCGCATAAAGTGACATTGGTACTTGCCGTGAGTAGGTTACGAACTCGCACCCTCATGCATTAGAATCGGGCGTCTTAAACCTCCAGGCCACCACGATCAAGAAATTGTTGCTATCTAATTATTATTGTCCCATCATACGACTTTTGGCTTACGACTTGATTGGAACTCCTTTTTTTCACTTGTTTACATGACTATTAACCGAATTTCTTTTTGTTTATTTCAGTACTTAATATTTGGAATTTCTACCTCCTTATAATGTCTTTATGGTCGCTCACAGCCTTTCTATTATACATGATACTACCAGAAAGTCCAAAATATTTGGTGACACAGAAAAGATATGTCGAAGCAAAGAATATTTTGATCCAAGTTTATTCTGAGAACACAGGAAAGCCTGCCGACACATTTCCGGTGAGAATAATGCATTTTATATGAGAATTTTGATCTGGGAATACTTGCCTTTAGAAAGGAAGCTCCTATTTTCTTATTCAAAAAGAAAAGGTGAGGGAGGGAGGTTCTCTCAAACTCCTTTTGTTCCTTTAATGTAATAAATTATTTGAAAGGTTTCACCTTAATGGTTTAATGTATTCCTTTTGTGATTTCTTAAGCTTTTATCCCTTAGTTATGTTATTACTAAACTGTTGTTGGTTAAGTCGTGAATTTAGTTACAATCCGGTTCATGTACTGAAGGACTTGAAAAACATTTTATTGACTTTTTTAGTTTCGTCATTTTTAGTAATAAATCCAGGTCCAGGTCCACAGGAAGAAATTCCAATTGAAATACGTGGTACCTTTGTACTTTCATTTTATGTATGTGTTGTCCTTTATGTTGTATGTGTGTACATAAATAAATAATAGCTGGATGATTAATATTTATATTTTTATAAGAACAATGGATTAGCAGAACTGATCCTTCTACTGGTGGTACCCATTGTTTAGTATAAGCTTAACTAATACTTTGGTTACCTGGGCTTCGGCTCGACGTGCAGGAGTAGGAATGGGGTGGTTTTTAGTCAGTAAGAGTCTGACACTCCCTCTCGTTCACTCGGGCGGGAGAAATCATTCGATGATTTTCCCCATTAAAAAAAAACTAATAGTTTGGCGGCCATTTAAAGTAAATTTCTGAATAAATAAATAAGACTAAATCTTATGATTTAGATTTTTTTTTTATATTAATTAAATAATACTAATGTGTTCCTTCTTAAAATGAAGAAACGACATTTAATATTTATTCTTCCACATATTCTTTAACACAAAATTCGTTGAATACTGACGTCTAAACAAACCACAGACTATTTGACAATTTATAGTGTTCATTCAATTCGGAATTAAAGAAAACTTATTTTCTTTACAAATATACAAGTTTGCTTTTAGTAAACCAGAGTCTAAAGTTTTTTCTAGAGGTAATATGTCGAACTTTTCCTTTTATTTTCTAGTACCAAAACATTTTTGAAAAGGAGATTAAGGAGAATGCAACCACCAAAGATGATGGCGAAGTAAAAGTTAATTTTGCAAAGAAAATCTTAACCTCTCTGAAGAATATGAAACCACTACTAGGCAGACCCTTATTAGGGTATTTATTATTAATTGGACTGATGCAATTCATTACTCTTGGAACGTAAGTATGTTTTTATATTTTTTTTTGCTTTTTTTTTGTTTTTTTTTTCATAACTCCTATGTAGATCCAGTAGTTTTAAGTACAGCTGAGCATAATCCTTGGTTTATAGCCAAGGTCAAAGTCAAAACACATTTCGGATTTTAATTTTCTCATAATTTTTGCTTCTGTTCTGTTGAAGACTTGTGTAGGTTTATTTTTTTCAATTAGGTAATAAAAAGCGTGATAAATGTTATGCTTTTAGGATTTGTAGATGACTTTGGGAATGACTAAAATTAGCAGCTTTGTGTTGATGTTAATTTTATGATGCTACTATACTCTGACGTCACAGTTCAACATTAGAGTGAGACGGCGTGCGGTAAGTAATTTAAATATGGCAATTTATGCTGATAGGTATATAACTTAGGTCTTTTTGTTAGATGAGAAGGCGTCAATGTTAGTGAGATTTGACTTCTTTGTCAGAAAAAGTATTAATTGTTATGTTTTCGACCTACGGAACTATCGTAAAGGCTCATATTCTCAGGCAATATGAGCCTTTCGCATGGCTTGAAACTAATCGAGCTCCTCGTTATACAGTTATGTGAGTAAGCCGAAAACATAATAAATAATTTAGTATGTTGTACAGAAGCTATGTTATAAGCTAAAAATATTTTGCTATGACTATGAGCCCCGAGCGTAGCTTGAAAGTAGTCGAGATAAAATAAATTACTCTTTAAAGTATATGAACTCTTGTGTTTGTAAACTAATGACACAGGAGAAAATCCTAGTGTAGGACAACGTTCAATTAAAAAGAAATAATTAAATTAGAAAAGGTTGTACAATGACAAAAAAATCCGCAGAAATTAAAAAAAATAGTAGTAAACAATATCTTTTATACAAAACCAGTGAATACGAAAGAACCTTATCACAATTTAATCGAGATAATATTTTTAGTCTAACTAAAACTCGAATTCAAAGGATTGTGAACTGAAAGAGGGTATTAGCCCCGATTTTTACCTTGACGTCTTTTTTTTTTCTTTTTAACTTCACATTTCCCAGACTCAAAGGATTATTTTCCCTGCTTCAACCATTTGATGCTTTTCTGGATTTTTTTCGTCTGTCTCTCTGTCAAAGCGTTTAAGGCTTCGAAAATTCGATCTACCACCTATCTCATGAAAGCTATTGACCTGTCCACAATAATACCGGTCGAATTACATTTCTTGATTTTTGTTGATTAAATTCTGACTTCGTTGGTTGTGTAGTTAGAAATGCGAGTTTGTATGCGGTTTCCATAAAACTTGTTTGTTATACTTAGGAGAAGGTTGTAGTATATCAATTAACCTATGTCAAAAAAAGGGGGTTTGAAGTCGGTTTTTTTAAATAGTTCTTAAAAGAATTATAATTTGAATAGTCATTTTTGTTCATTCATTAGCAGTTTAAATGGTTTTAAAAATGCACTACGTACTACCTACAATAAATATACATAAATATATACTTCTCTTCCCAATAAACAAGCGTGCAAATATATTAAGTCACAAATTAAAAACCTCAGCCCAATTTATTTCAAGCATTAATTTGACATTTATACTACGAACACATTTTCAACACTCTGACGTTGTATTTTAAGTATAAAATCATATGAAAACGATCGTGGTGACAATTTCCACGCGAAATTACTTGCTAAAGATAGATGAATATACAGTGTGTTTCTTTTTTTGCAGACATAACGTTATTCGGCTGTGGTTTCCGCAGCTGTCGACAATTGTGGAACATTACAGTTTTGAGGGCGGTCAGAATTTATGTGGCCTATTAGATGAGTATACATGGACTTTGAAAGTCAAAAGTTCGTCGAATTCTACTTCAGATGTTTGTGTGCCAGTAAGTCTACCTACTTATAATTTATAGAAAATTTTCATCAAAAATAATAAAATTAACATAACATCACATCTTTTATCCCCAAAGAGGTGCACATTAAGGCTCTTAATGCCAATGTACAATGTAACACCCACTGTTCACTATTTATGTATTGAGTTCCATGTAATAGGGGTTGAGCCTATTGCCATATATCGGGCACAATTCTAGACACCGTGCTACTACTGAGAGTTTTTGAAGAAAACCCAGTAAAACTTTGTCTGAACCGGGAATCGAACCTTTGACCCCTTGCCCAGTCGCATTTGCGACCACTCGACCAACGAGGCATTTTACATGTAATCATTTTAATTATTTCGTTAATTCTGATATTTACCTAATGTATCGTTTATTCCACATTTCGTGCTAATTAGAATTTGGTAATTTTTTTTTTTTTTTAATTAAACGTTGCCCCACACTAGGATTATCTCCTGTGTCGTGGGTGCGTTTACAAACATACAAGTTCACATATACATGACACCCAGACCCGAAACAACAATTTGTGGATCACACAAAGTGTTGTCCCGTGCGGGAATCGAACCCGCGACACGTTGCACGGCAGCCGGTTGCCCAGCCACCGCACCAACCGTGCAGTCTAGTAAATGGAATTCCGATTTACACATTAAATATTATTATATCAAAATTAACAGAAATAATGATGACTGATATGATTTTAATTAAATACTAGCTTACTAACGGCAAACTTCGTATTGCCTCCAATATTATTTTATCACCTTTCAAACCTTCCCCAGGGAAGGTCTGGAAGTCCAGACTTCCAAAAATAATTCAAAGACAAAATTTGCCAAAACAGTCCAGGTATTTTCGAGTTTAAGCAAGACTAACGAACAAAAATTCATTTTTATAGATAGAAGAATTATATTTTTAGAAATACCCACATTGTTAATTGATTATATGTTTTAGTAGAAAAAAATTCAATGTCCCGCCCGCATGCTCATACTCTGTACTTTAATCTTAAGTTATCATGTTTTGCCTGCCTCGTTGGCCGAGTGGTCGCAAGTGCAACTACCGGGCAAGGGGTCTCGGGTTCGATTCCTGGGACGGGCTACTGGGTTTTTAAAAAAAATCTCAATAGTAGCACGGAGTCTGGAATTGTGCCCGGTATATGGCAATAGGCTCATCCCCTATTACATGGAACTCATTACATAAATAGTGAACAGTGGGTGTTACTTCTGTGTGCACCTCTGACTACCCCTTCGGGGATAAAAGGCGTGATGTTATGTTATGTTATGTTTATCATGTTTTCTCATATTTTAAGTGAATTGTGTTCGTTGTAAAAGAAATAATTTTTTAAATTAGAAATCAGAAAATCCAATCTCGGTAAAAACGGATAAGACAAACTTAAAATCAAACTATCAAGTGGACAATTGGTTCCAAACTGAAAATCTGAAAACCTACCAATTTTTCATAACTTGCGAACAGCTTGAAACTAAGTTATCTCGAACCAATATGAAGACAGTGATATATTATTGCTGAAAACTTCGCCTTTCAGTTATCTACTTTAGAACCAATGATGGGAACCTCCGGAGACCTCAAATTGAGTTCCGGGGAAAAATACCCTCAGTCCTCTCCCTCCCATGATTTATATCGGAGGTATAATGTTTCACTGAAATCGACCTCTCCCCTGAAATTGGCTAACAAACAAACTGTTTCAGATTTGTTATGTAAGGCCTGTGTGGTGTCCAATTATAGAAGCTTCGTGATTTAGAGGTCTTTGTTCATTGAACTTTTTTTTTGAAATTATACAATAAGGGTTTTTTAATTCGTCAATAACATTGTAGTTACGTGTTGTAATAGCTAATTTCGGTTAGTTGCGTCATAAGCGCCGTGCAATAGAGATGATGACGGGATATGAAATTAAAAAAATATTTAGTCCGTCAGTTAGATAATGAAAAAATATTAGACACGTATTTTTAAAATTTTGTCATACAAGAAAACAATATCTAGTTGGATAAAACGAGTCAAACTTTAAGACTGGGAGTGAAAACGTCATTTCTACAAATAAAACGTATCTAGAAGTGACGTCACGCGATATTTTAAATCAATATATCGTTGAAAGTATTTGTTTATGTTAGAAAATTAAAAATACGTGTCTAATGTTTTAAAATAATCTACCAGACTGCCATTAAAATGAAAATTAGTCATCTACTCGATTGGGAGCGAGTTTAAGCAATATACTGGTGACACCTTCAGAAGGAAGTTCTATTACTGAAAACGTCTGAAAAAGACTAAGTCAATAATACTTTTTTTAGTAAACCCAAGAAGATTAAACTATACTGTTATTACATCGTAGAAAAAAAAATCAATGCGTAGTGTATATCATTGATAGTCGACGTTTGACTCCTATATCTCGAGTTACATTTCGGGTATATATAAATTAAAACTTTATCAAATATCGAATCGATTATTTAATAAAAAAAACCCTTACGTTTCGTCCATATCCGCAGCTGCCATGGTCTGGAAACCGCCACACAGTCGATTACAAAAATTAATACAAATATTTTACTAAACTGCATTCATATAGTTGTCTTGCATATGATCAGTATGAAGAACAAACTTAACTCTGTGGTCGGTAAAATTAACAATTTACATGACACGAAAACCTATAATGGGCGTGGTTTGACACGCACTTGGGGATTTTGAGTCACATTGTGAGCCTAGTTATATTGTCCTGTATTTTTTTTATGGCATAAGCCGGTAAACGAACAGACGGATCACCTGATGGTAAGCAATCGGCGTCGCCCATGGATACCTGGAACACCAGAGGCGTTACACCGTGCCTTACCGGTGTTTTGGGGATTAAGAGTTTGAGGATCGTTGGGGATTCAGGAATTGGGGAGATTGGGGAAGGGGAGGGTAATTGGGCCTCTGGCAAACCTCACTCAAACGACGAAACACAACGCAAGCGTTGCTTCACGTCGGTTTTCTATGAGGCCGTGGTATCACTTCGGTCGAGCCGACCCATTCGTGCCGAAGCATGGCTCTCCCACACTTGTATTGTATGTATTGTAAGTTTTTCAATGTGTATCTTTAATTAACAAAGTGATACGAAGTTTAAAGCTAAACCCATCCAATTAGGGGAAATGTGCTTCAGCAAATAGCTTCCCCACAATAATTTGATGCGGTTTAGTTCGGAACTACACACACCCTTAGCAATGCGGTCTAAGTTCTAAAACCACAATGACCTCCATTATTTATCGTGGCACTACCTTTATTAATATCAATTCCAACTGTCGAAAGTTTTAAATGTAGATCAAAGAAATTATTAGTATTTATCGTTTATGTATGTCAGATTTAATATAGAGGTAGTTCTATCGATTCTAGAGATAATTATATCTTAGTGTTTTAGATGTTATTATTAAAATAAAAGGTTTAACAAACTCAAAAACAGTATTTACTAATACAGTAGATAGGTCTCATAAATTTTAATGAACCACTTGGCTAAGGTAGATGACATTTTGATTTTCACTAAATCATAAGTGACACCTAATAGTAGAAATAAGGGTTTACTTTAGATTCTACGTCACCCTAATAAACATTTAGTTACCCGAGCGTACGGCGCGTCGCGTTCCGCGCGCGCCTCAAAGAGCCATCAGACCACCACAGATGGGGCCCAATAGGGCCGATGCCGATTCGGAGTCGCGGAGAACCTAACGGGTAACCGGGGCTCCGGCTCGACGTTCAGGAGAAGGAACGGGGTGGTTTTTAGTCAGTAAGAGTCTGACACTCCCTTCCACCTCACCCAGGCGGGAGCAGTCATTCGATGATTTTCCCCCCTTAAAAAAAAAAAAACATTTAGTTAAGAGATGGTGTAAGGGTGGTTGGTGAAAACATTAACAATCCCGTACTAATATAAAAATTTCTTACGCTATTATAATAAGACTATGACAATTAATTAGGCACTAGTTATTCACCAATCAGCATTATCTTTTCATGATCATCATAACAGCTACAGGACGCTTACTTCTGAACATACAAAAGAATCCACTTCTCGTGGCTACTTATGTCCTTTATCAGATCACTTATCCACCTTGACATCGACCAAGTGACCATCCATTATGTATCCATCATTATGTTTATTCAAATCTTTCTCCCTTTCCAGCACGTAAGTGGTTCAGAAACCTACATAAACAGCATAATTATAGGCCTCATCAGCCTTCTGCCATACTTCATCAGTGGAGTCATCGTGAACAAAGTTGGGAAGAAGGTTCTGCTGTTCGTTGGTGGGCTCATGTCCAGTGGATCTTTGCTCGGCTTGAGATGGTCCAATTCCAAGACCATGATGGTAGCGTTCTTCTCATCAAACATAGCAGTGACGCAGACGATGAAGAGTTTGACGCAAGTCGTGTTGATTGATGTGTTTCCTACTGCCATGAGGTACGAATATGATGGTGATATTAATGTAAAATCTTATATTTTCTTCTTTAAAGAAGTATGCAGAAGTAATAGCCCATTTATTTTTATTAGTATGTTGTGTTAATGTCTTATTATAATAGAATGTCAGACAATTCTTTACAAATTTCTAAGTTAATTTCAAATTTAACAATAAATACAAATAATAGTTCTGCTGCCTGCTACTGCCATAATTGTAACCTAGATCCCTCATATAGTCATAGTGGTACCAGTATCCTTTCTTCGCACACTCACCATATTTTTTCAAAAATTCGCTCAAAAATGTGAAGTATTTGCAGTAAAAATATTCTGTATAAACAAGTTTTCTTTCTTTCCACAAGGACGCTGTCACTATCTTTAGTAATGCTGACTGCTCGTATTGGGACACTGGTCGGGAACGTCGCCTTCCCCATACTCCTAGCCATGGGCTGCTCCATACCTTTCTACACAATGGCTGCGCTCATGGGATGTAAGTGTTATAATCTTTAGTTATTTTTATGACATGATCATGACATCGATCACTCCCGGGTGATCGCTAGATACGCCAGACTTCATCATATTTTTCATTATCATTATCTTTGTCAATAGATGTTTCCTTGTTTACACACATAATACTATGCACTAGAATATCATCTCTAACCCAATAGGCTGAATTCTGTACAGGTAATTTCAGTAGACCATTAACTGAACCAACAGCTAAAGCTTACATTCCATATAAGTAAGCTTTGCGTTTAACATACAATTTTCTAATATTACCCCACAATGTTTGCGCTCTTACTCTTCCATAATGCATTGACATTAAAACCACTACCTGTTCTTATGAAATTCAGTTTAATATGCAAAATATTTCCCCACTAGAAGCTGTGGGGAACATCCAGTTGCTATTTAACATTTTAGATGTGAATCATATTATCCTGGACATTCTGTTTTACTCGGTAAACTGGGTTTTGTGGTGTTGTGTTATGTGTGAATAAATTGTAGATTGGGTAACTGAGTAAGGTTTTTAATCACATGTAATGTTAGAATTAACAAATAAACAAGTCATTGTCCACGGCCTCACAGAAAACAGACGTAAAACAACGCTTGCGTTGTATTTCGTCGTGTGAGTGAGGTTACCGGAGGCCCAATTACCCCCTTCCCCAGTCTCCCTAATGCCTGAATCCCCCACAATCCTCAAATTCCTAATTCCCAAAAGGCCGGTATCGCACTTGTAACGCCTCCGGTGTTCCAGGTGTCCATGGGCGACGCCGATTGCTTACCATCAGGTGATTCGTCTGCTCGTTTACCGGCTAATGCCATGAAAAAATTGTAATTACGTGTTTATTTGATTTCTTTTTTATTTTGGTGGGACATTTTCTTGATCTAAGGATTCTTGTTGAAGAGACGGATTCTGTTAACGGCCTAGGTAATCGTTAGTAATGTATGTAGCTAAAGGTTGCTGGATGGAGGTTGTTACCAACAGACCGATCTGGAAATTATTGCTTATGTCCAGGAGTATACATCTTGTGGCTGATTTAATGGTTATATTTCAGACTAATGATTATTTTACTTTGTTTCAGTTGTCGTGATATTAACTGTATTCCTGCCAAAGAAGAAACAATAACGTATCTACATATTAGGATAATTTAGTAATAAGTTAAGATACTTAATAAATATACCTATTTATGTTGATTTTAATTTTAATTTTCTAACCTGTAGTACACATTTTCATATATAACCTTACGCCTGTTTCCCATGGGGATAAACAGTGACTATGTTACGTTGACGCACACATTTTTAAATTAAGGTGTATTACATACAAAGTTAAAAGATGACTTGAAGAAGACTTTAAAAAAAATGTAAACAAAATTTTCTTTTTTTACATGACATCCTTAATTTTAAACTTCTAACCCTTCTCATTTATAAAGGCGATAGGTTTCATAAAGCTTCATAATTATAATAGGCATTCTCAATCGGCCGCTTTCTTTTAATCTTAAATAATTAAATCAGATGGAATGTTCTAGAGAACAATAGCTCTGTTGAGGACAGGCCATTCTCTCGATGTTTCTTGTACCTCTATATAACTGTAGCCTATAGGTAGATGAATCTAATACTAAAGGTATTGTGGCAACAGATTCAGGGATGACATTCAGTAACAATTGTTGAGTTAATTGTGGTTTCTCTGTTAATAGGAATATGGTATTTTGTTTTAATTTGAGTGTAGCTTAAAATAAACATATCAACTTCTGTAATAGCTGTACAAGTTGACGTGATAAGAGACCAAGTTTCTGGTACTGGTTTGCTGGTTTGCTTTCCAACCTTATTGTTATATAATTCGATTTTATTATTCAACTGACTGGACGGTTGGCGCGGTGGCTGGGCAAACTGCTGCTGCGCAACGTGTCGCGGGTTCAATTCCCGCACGGACCAACTCCTTTTTATGATCCTTAAAAGGTTGTTCCGCGTTTAGGTGTCATGTGTATTTGAACTTGTATGTTTGTACCCCCGATACAGATTTTAATATTTTAGTATTCTTTATTATTTATCTTGCTAATAAATAAGACGATAAAATAAAGATCATTAAATGTAGTAAATCGCTCAGATGCAAAACGTATAGTGACGTACACGACGTGCCATTTTGCCGCGTATAAAAACGAAATAAACAAACAACATCATCTATCCATCGCCAGGAGGACCTTTTCAAAAACTTAAACCTTCAGGGAATGAACAAGCTATTTGAGCAGTAGGAACGTGCCCGAATTCTCCCAAAAGATTCTCTATGGCTCCTATCCACAAAGTCCTGTGTGGACTTGTACATTCGATTCGGTCATGCGTGCAGTGAGAGTCCGACCAATCGGAGCTTGTTGAGATTTTTTGCGATGACGTGCGAAGAAAATGAAATGGACATTCTCTAGTGAACACGTGACGAGTTCCAGGGCTTTGTGTGGAATTTTGTGTGCAAGTACCTATGTGTTTTATTGTGTAAGTATGCTTTAAGTACGTGAAACAAGATTATAGTAATAATTTCGGAAGTCTGATTAGCCTTGAGTTAGTTAGGTTTAAGGTTTTATTTTTAAATAAAAGATTCTTACGTTAAAGCTTTCTGATTTTGAGTCAAAGATTACATAATAGTATTATTCTTTAATCACTCCCATTTAATAAAGGTTGTGCCTATTGCCAACAATTTCACACCCTGTACAATATTATTTATAAAATACCGAAACTAATAATAGCACTAAATTAAACTAACAATAACTAATGGTCGCAACTGCGACTGCCGGACAAGGGGTCTCGGGTTCGATTCCCGCGTCGGGCAAAGTATTACTGGGTTTTTAAAAAAATCTCAGTAGCAGCATCCTCTACTACATGGGACTCATAACATAAATGATGAAAAGTTAGTGTTACATTGTACAGAGGAATTAAGTGCCGTAATGTGCCTACCCCTTCGGGAATAAATGGCATGATGTTATGTTATGTGTAGATTGTCATCATTTGACGAACGAGCCAGTAAAATTCAAAAACAAAAACAGATCAATCCGAAACTATCAGCTCACAGCTTATAGAACTGTTCGTAACAGTATACGAAGATCCAAAAGCTCCGTCAAAGGAGATTAGAGAAACTGTAACTATAAGTAATAGAGATCGCTTTATGTAAGACGATTATGATTAGTTGAGTGATCGAGTGGGCGACGATTCACCTACGATGTACAAGGTGATGCCGAAGGGTATAAAGTGTATATCAAGGATATTTGGGTCATAATAACATAACATCACGCCTTTTATTCCCAAAGGGGTAGGCAGAGGTGCACACAGAAGTAACACTGAGTCCCATACAATAGTCTCATATTGCCATAAACCCGGCACATTTCCAGACTCCGTGCTACTACTGAGATTTTTTTTTCAAACCCAGTAATACTTTGTCCTACCCGGGAATCTAGACTCCTTGCCTTGCAGTCGCAATTGCGACCACTCAACCAATGAGGCAGTCACTTATTTGGGTCATAATCATAACATAATATATTATTTTTTAATCCCTTCCAGACTTGAATTTGAATATCATCTACATTGCTCTTAATAAAATTGTCAGCATCAACTGCTTATACGTGGCCACTGCTAATCAAAGTCTTCTTCTCACACGGAGAAGGTTTGTACATTAACCTCTGTCGATATATAAGACACAATAGGAAACCCATTGTGTCTCGCGTAGATCTGCGTTCACACTTCGCAGGTTAATCACTACGTTTGCTGAATGTGGGTTGGCGATTAAATCAAACTTATAATTAGAAATTAACTTAGCATAACTTCACGCCCTTTATCTATGACCCATTTAACATTACTAGGACTGAGCCAGCTAATCAGTCAACAACAATTTCTGTATGAATTTAAGTAACATACAAAACCAAATTAAAGCTAAATTTCTAAACTGTAATTCTATACTATTGTATTCTTTTAGGCTTAAGAATAGCTATAGATGTGCCACAACACCCTGTATCGAGGTGGGTACTTTTATCATGCGGAAGTGGATGAGTGACGTCAGCTGTGTATAGGGCAAGATAGTATAAGGGTGTTAGATTGGACGTGGGCCGTAATCGATCAATAATTCACACATAACTGTGAGAGCCATGCTTCGGCACGAATGGGCCGGCTCAACCGGAGTGATACCACGGCGTTATAGAAAAACATAACATAACATCACGCTTGTTACCCTCAAAGGTGCAGGCAGAGGTGCACATTATGCCACTGTACAATGTAACACCCACTTTTCACTATTTATGTAATGAGTCACATGTAATAGGGCGTGAGCCTATTGTCATATATCGGGCACAATTCCAGGCTCCATGCTACTACTGACAATTAAAAACCCAGTAATATTTTGCCCGACCCGGGAATCGAACTCTAGACCCCTTGACGCACTTGCGGCCACTCGGCCAACGAGGCATATAACAGTTATAGAAAACTGACATGAAATCTATTAGTGAGGTTATATAAAAGCCTTGCAATCGCCTACAATGAACTGGTAACTCGTCTAGCAGGTCCATGGTTGATCCCTGCAGTAAATACTAGCTACTGCCAGCGGCTTTGCCCGCATTTCCATGGCAAAAGTGGCCTGTCTGTTATTCCAGATACTACTCCTGTTCCAAAGTTAATTCCGATTCCTTCAGCCGTTTTGACGCGAAGGAGTAACAAACGAAGAAACATACAAACTCTCGCACTTATTAGTAATTCAGCTACTCACATTCTCGTTGTCCCTCAGTTGTTATACTTAACTAGCAACCATTCCCAGGGCCCGGTCAGTGAGTTGGCGAATCTCCACCTGCCATTTTTACGTGTAAAAATTACATTGTTTCGGCAGGTGCCATAGTCATTCATAGTTCCCAATTTACCAGTTCACAGCAACCCATCCACATACACTAACCGGAGTCTGTTCTTGGGTGCATTTCCATAGTGCATACAGGGATAGTCACCGGTTTGTGTGTCCATATTACATTTAGATTAAACTTATCTAAAGGGCCTCTGCGCAGTTGGCTTCGGCCCATAGTATGCCGCCCATATGACCAGGACCCGGTGGTCCCGTGAATAGTAAAGACATACATAATAATAATAATAATAGCCCTAATATTAGTAGGATTTCATCATACAATTACCTACGTGCGTACTACTACGTATAATATTTTTGACATAAATCACAGAAATGTAAATATTAGACAAACAGTAGCTATTCAGGAAAAGTATAATTATAGTCTTATCATTTTGATTTACTCTCTCAAAACGACCAACGACAAAGACCTCTCAGGCTCTCTACATCATAAAGACGAGTCGTACAACAAAAGGATCAAGATTAATTAGTTGTCACAAGGCCGTTTCTAAGATAAATTAATTTTTACGTCATATAACATTATTTTATGTTACAATGTTATTAAGGAGGCTGCCATTGACATGAGAAGTACGCGTAACAGTGCGTTAATAAAACATTTTTTGAAAATAAATAGTGAGGCTAAATTTAAAAAATGAGTGACGTGGATTTACCGGCTTTAGCTGAGAGAGAAAGAGGTAAGTGTAGAAAATCATGACTTTTTAAGATGATATGTACCCGTACGATCTATGGTAGCACGCGGCTCCAAGTCTGCTAATTTACGAATGGCTCAATTGAATATCAATTGAATCTCAGTAGCAGTTTTATCTACATTTGGTATTCTGCTACTAATTTAAGACCAATGGTTTTCCAGTGACATACCATTGAACTGCTATCGGAATATTTGCTAGTCTGCTCTTCAATCGTGTTACAGTTGTAAATCGATTGTGGTCTAAATCGGTATTCTACTCTTAGTTGACGTTTGTTTGACATTTATTTCAATGGACACTCAGTGTCAATTTTACAATTGAAGTACGATCGTAGTACGATTAGACAACAATAGATATTTATAGTACTTTACAAGCCACCACTTAACAAAAAATATTTAAAAGGTGCTGCGGTCATTGTTACGATGGGGTATTTTAGCATTAGTTAATGCATAAGATCGCCGTCGTCACCTTTTGGCTCAGCGCCGTAAAAAGCGGGCCTCGATGAGGGCAACGGTATCCGTCGTTGAAAATTTAACTAATACGGAGTTATTTATTTTTAATTTAATAGTTTTAATACATTTTAAAATAAAAATAATTTAAAACTAAAATATTTCCACCTTAAAAAAAATAATAAAAATATATCATAATGCATCAAGGACAACATTTTTCTCATCGCTACCGTGAGGTAGGGTGCCCAAAAGACTGGCAGCATTGCCACGTCGAATGGCAATGCTTAACCTGGCTTAACCTTTGCCCAAGGTAGTAGCCAGCCCTTCGATCACCTGAAGTGTCAACCATCCTCCTTACAATATCTTTGTAAAGAAGATGACCATCCTCCTTCCAATATCTTTGTAAAGAATATGTGCACTTGGACCCCACAGCCCTAAAGTTTCAACCCCAGACGGTTCGCGAAAGCATAATTGCCAATCAGGCTTTTTTTTTTTTTTAAGGTGGGAAAATCATCGAATGACTGCTCCCGCCTGGGTGAGGCGGAAGGGAGTGTCAGACTCTTACTGACTAAAAACCACCCCGTTCCTTCTCCTGCACGTCGAGCCGGAGCCCCGGTTACCCGTTAGGTTCTCCGCGACTCCGAATCGGCATCGGCCCTATTGGGCCCCATCTGTGGTGGTCTGATGGCTCTTTGAGGCGCGCGCGGAACGCGACGCGCCGTACGCTCGGGTCTGTTTCTGGTCGGACGGGGAACCACCCATGCTCGCCGTCCGCAGGCCCGCGCTTACGGTGGCCGGAGATCGTCTCGCGATCCCCGACGCCCGGTGTGTCCTTCGCGATGGCTGGGTTGCGAGGAGGCAGCGCTTCGCTGCCTCACGCGTCCCGCCTCCTCCTTAGCTAGCACGACTGCTTCGCAAAAGGAGGAGACGGCATCCCAATCCCTCTCGCTCCGCATCATGGCCTGCACTAGGCCCGGACGCGAGCGAGCGATTAATAAAATAGTTCATTCACTCATTCAGCTTCTTGATAGATTTTGAATGGCAACACCTTTATCTGTTCAACTGAGAGTCAACTACAATTACAATACGATTCCATTACGACTCGTAATGGAGTCGTGATTGAATCTCAATTGAATTTCAATAGCATGTGAGTTAAATAAAATTAGCAGACTTGAGGTCCAGCAGGATTCACGTCGCATTTCTGTCCTTTGTTTTTTCAAAATGACTTCAGTTTTTGACATTGTTTGAACAGGAATTCTTTAAGGCATGCATTGTTTAGCCATACACACACTCACCAATCATTATACATTTCTTTTGTGTGGATGCTACTCTAGTAAAATGTTTGTTTTCTTTGTTGATTAAAAGCGAATTTTGAAAAAAGAGGTCGAATAGAGCAATATGGTAGAGGTGGATTCATCAACAACCTATAATTGGCCACTGCTGAGCAAAGCCTCTTCTCACACGGAGAAGGTTTGAGCACTAATCATCACGCTTGCTCAATGCGGGTTGGTGATTACAAACTTATTATAATTTCTAATTATAAGCCTAGGTTTCCTCACGATGTTTTCCTTCACCGTTTGTCAGTGGTGTCTAAATAATCTTAGAAAGTACATATAACTCGGAAAAAGTCACATTGATACTTGCCGTTGGTAGGTTTCGAATCTACACCCTCATGCATGAGAAGCGGGCGTCTTAAACCTCCAGGCCACCACGACATAAAGGTAGAATAGACGCAACGAAATAGAGAAATGTTGAAGTAATAGTTTCTCGTTCAACTACTACGCAGGTCATTGTTAAGCTATTATATTTCTTGTAGGAACCTGCTAAGATACCACTAAAATTAAAAACAAATATAATGTTTTATGTATTTGTGAAAAGCATGATTACTCCACTTCAACACAACGACGTCTAATATGAAATACATCTAGAAAAAACGCTCTGAAATATTACAAAAGCCAAAGTCTATCTATATTCTCGTGACCTCAATACACAAATATAAAAGTGTCTAAATATAAAAGCTGGAGGTATTGGAAACCACTGGGGGTATTATTTTAGTCACAGCTGAAAGCACACGTGCTAAGAACGATTATTTTTTTGTTTAGGTATCACTTATTTACCAATATAAGTCTAAAGGCTTTCGATAGAATTCATTGTTGTATTCTAGAGGTATATTAAAATAATGAGACTCATCAGAGAAAGTTAGTTTTCTAATCTTGTTTTGTTCGTTTCGTACGATTACTAAGGGATAGTTTTGGTTGGATGTTTTCTTTTGTATGATCGTTATTTATACCATTTTATAATTGCAATCTATCAATACTTTGGTCAGACACAGTACTAAGTATTACTACGATTAAGATTTTTCATAAAACAGGATTTGAACAAAAAATAAAAATGATAACACCAAATAATATCAGGCGGAACAAGACATATTTTTTGGGCGGTTTAAATGTAATTCTGCCACCGAGCCCTTTCGTTTAATATCCATAATGGAAATCGTTGTCAGGTCATCAAGAATAAGATGTACCTGAATATGATGTATGATATCGAAGGATAACGGGCTATTTGGTTTAAGCGACATTTTGGGCGATATTGAGTTATATATATTCGGAATCAGCGAATTTTTCTCCGTCGATTGATGCCGGTTTCATTAAAATCGGAGCACTTTTTTGGCGTTTCAAACAATTCTATTTTCGTGTTGTTTCCAAAGTGACAGTGTATTAAACGACATGGATTTCGCATTTTTTATTAAATTATGTACTTGAACCATACCATCATATTAATAATCGAGACATAAACCAGTCACCCTATCTCTAATTAATAAGTCAAAATGAGTTAAAGCGTTTTTCCTGTTTCTCATTTTTACTAGCAAGTAACTTGAATCATTTTGACTTCCCACTAATCACACGGTGTGTTGTCGCTTAAAACATTTGTCCGTCACCCAAGTACGACACGGTTCGTCTCTTAAACACTTCTAGCTGCTTTTATTTTCCAGGCAGGGTGCTACTTAAACCAAATAGTCGTTTTCGTTCAGATATTTTGTTTAGTCATAAATCATATAGCCCTCCTTTTTTTAAAATGCATGTCGTTTTATACAGATGATAACATTAATAATGGATATTGAAACATTTTTCCAGTATTCATAAAAATATGAATCGGTCTTTAAATCACTAAATTTTAATATGTGCGCTGGCGCGGCGCTTCAGTCACTCCAGAATGCGTCGAAGACAGACGGGACGCGCACTCACCGCCAGTGTTTACGTAAAACGCTCATCGAAATTGAATCCTAAGTACTTTAATTTCAAGATCAGACTCGCGGTCGTCCGAAGACTTTGGTGACAATAGGCTATTGTGGAAGATGATGACATACAATCTACGGCTGATTTAGCAACAGCTTTCGACGTTAGCATCAAAACAATATTGGTCCATTTACGTCAAATTGGCAAGGTAAAAAAACTTGACAAGTGGGTGTCCCACAAACTCAATGATCGCCAGAGCTAAGTATGCATCGAACAGTGCCTTGCACTGCTCAACATAGTTGTAGTAGTAGTTAGTTCAGCACCTAAACAATACCCGAAACGAAAACTTACTCCTAGAAAAGTGATGGTCACTGATGGTCTAGCGCCAGTCTGATTCATCACAGGTTCTTACCAAACGGAGTGAGCATTACTGCGGATGTGTAATGTGAAGAACTGAACACAATGATGGAGAAGCTGACACATCTCCAACCAGCACCGGTCAATCGCTTATCTCCATTGCTCCTGCATTACAACGCGCGACCTAAAGCTGCACAACAGATGGTCTCCAAGTTACAAGAACTGGGGTTGGAAGCTCTCCAATATCCACCCTACTCACCAGACTACTTCTTTTCTCTGGAAGAAGTATCTTTGTTGAATAACTTCTTCGCGGGAAAAAGTTCATTACCCGAGAGGCAGTACAAAATGCATTTAAAGAATTTGTTGCCACCCGTCCAGCTGATTTGTTTAAGAAGTATTTTGTGGCAGTTTATTGATGCCCAATAAACTGCCACTGCGTTGGCAACGATGCATTGATTACATGGGTGATTACTTCGATAAATACAAATAAAAAATACCTACATGAAAAAAATCGTTTCAATTTTTTCATACAAAACGGCAATTTCAGTAAATAACCCATTAATTTATCTGATTTTGCGGAATAAATAATAATATAATCGTTGTTCCTATGGAGACTGTTATTATTAATCTAAATAAATACTTTGATATTGTGTTGTGTTTATTTATCCGATGTAAGCACCTGAGATTTTCGGTTGTTTCGATATATCCAGGTTGTTTTATCAGCCATTAATCGTCTTAGATGTAAATAAACATAAACATTTAACGATACAATTTCAATGTTATATGTCACATAAGTAAATTAGCCTGTTACTCATTTTAGTCTAAATTGGTAGTTGAGATAAATAGCTTGCTTCTATTTATTTTGGGTTTCGTTACTTCATATTTTTGGCTTACTCTGTAAATAGAGTGCATCGTCGCTTAATTGTTTTCCCTTGTAGCCAATTGTAGTTATGACGTCACTTAAATCATTTTTCCTGACTCTAAAAAAGGGCAGACTGTATTAAGCGACATTTATCTTTGTAATTAAAGGTCCGCTTTATTTGGAATTAGCATCAGCAACTAGATATTTTTATTTAAATTACAATGCAATCCCCCGTTCAAATATCTGCAGAAGCGTTTTTGTTATGAATTTTTTTTCGAAATTTCAAACTTTAAAAGGCTCTCCTGTAAAGTTGCAAAAATGTCGCTTAAACCAAAAAACCCGTTACCCCTCGATATGTAAAAATCTGATCGAACTGTCGTCAGAAAGGAGGTGAAATTCCAATGACTAAGTTTGGCCCTAACAAATAAACAAACGAGTCAAGCTAAATGAAAAAAAAATCCGTTTGAAAACGTTTTATACTTAAAAACTACTTACATCTTTCCAAAAATAAATTATATAGAATTAAATAACGCAATATATATCCTGTTTATATCCCATTCACAGAATACAGGTAAACAACATTGCGCAATTATTATGTTGCTCAATATATAAGCAGGTGATAAATTATTGCGTCATCTAAATATTGCGCAATGCGTTATCTATCATGTTTAGACGGAAACGAGAAACAAACGTATCTTGTCGTAACTAGTCTAGACTGACATAAATTGCTTTGACTAGCATCCACTGCGTAACAAGGGAAAAAATACTAAGGCATGTGAAATTGTTGTTCCTTGTCAGAATGTAATATGTACATTAAATTGAATATTTGTAAACGCACTCATAACATAGGAGAAAATCCTAATGTGTGCATGTATAGCAATAGGCACCACCCACTATTACATGGGACTTATAACATTAATAGTGAAAAGTGGGTGTTACATTGTATAGTGCCATTTAGTGTCGTAACATGCACGTCTGCCTACCCATTCATCACATCATAGTATACTACATTATTGCATTGTGGAAATCGTAGGTACCACCAAAAGTAGAAGTTGAACAGTTAGAAAGTGGAAAAGTTAAAATATTTCATGAAGACAAAGAACATAAAAAGAAAAGAAAGAAACATAAAGAAATGAAAATTCGTCAAAGTCAAAATCAAAGTCAAACTTGAGAAAACTTATGTATTCAGCTGTTACACACGGCTCATTATAATTAATCATACGCACATATTATTTGCTAAATGTGAAGTCTCATAAAACAAACGTCTTGTTATTTGACTGCAGCATTAAACGACTGATAACATAGATACAATAAAATATAGGAACTGTCGTACTATTTACAGCGATGATAGTAGAATTCTTTAAACAAATATTTGTTTTAAACATGAATGAAAAGTAAAATAAATGTATGATTTGAATAAATTGAAGCATATTGTTTTTGTTTGGAGAAGCCAGATATACATGTGGTGCTCATGATGTTCAGTGAGACATACTAAATTAATTAATATATTTTTCGGCTTACCCACGTAATTATTTGACGAGGAACTTGATTAGTTTCAAGCCATGCTACAAGCCCGCGATACGGCATCCATAGCAGCAGCGCTACAATCGCCGCGTCGCTGGTCGCGGAATGCTGCTCATGAGTTTAAGCCTCTGTGGCTTGAAACTAGTCGAGTTCCTCTTCGAATAATTACGTGGGTAAGCTGAAAAACATAATAATTAATTATTTTTCATTATGTAAAACTCCTGTAGGTAGTAGGTAGGTAGTAACCTACTGACAACTCACATCCGAAACTAAATATATACGAAAGAACGAGATTATCATAGTCATTACCGCAAACTATTATTGTATGTTCTTATTTAAAGATAATTCGCAATTAAGAATGTGCAATCTATTTGTACGTTCATGGCAGACAGATCGAACAATCTTATCATATTCCTATAATTTGGGGCCTTTAAAATTCTACAATATGTACAATCTGAAATTCTCCGTAAATGAGTACCTACTAAGGTGATTTGAAGAATTATCTTAACTATTGATTGATTTCTTTAGGAGTAAAGAAAAATAATTATACCTCTAGTACTTACTAACCTAAAACAACTTAAGATCGCAGCCAGACAGAGAGACCCTTACAAAATGACCTAAAAGCTTCGATCCTACTTACATTATTTTTCTTTGTTACCCGCCACAAATTCTAACGCAAACCAATTTTTACTTGTCCAACTTGATTGCTCTCGGAATCGGCTCATTTTTTATTCACACACAAATATTTTATTAGATTACACAATTCATTTGATTTTTTGGCAGACGAAAGTGACTCATGCTGGGCGTGACGTGATTTTTAATGCTTTTTCACAAAAATAAAATAAAGTGCCACCCGCATCCATTTTATTTGTGTCAATCAAAGATGTTGATTACCTCAAACATCAAGTCGTAAAATGCATTTACTTGGTAATTGGTTTCAGTTTGATTGTCAGGTACGTAAAGGATTTTTTTTCGATTTAATGTATACCTACTCGCAAGTAGCACAATAACTTTGATGATGCTGCATAAACTCAGCTAAAAGCGGATGTTACGATTATTATTTTCACGTCTCTCTGAGCCTTTTTTTTTTTTAAGGGGGAAAATCATCGAATGACTGCTCCCGCCTGGGTGAGGCGGGAGGGAGTGTCAGACTCTTACTGACTAAAAACCACCCCGTTCCTTCTCCTGCACGTCGAGTCGGAGCCCCGGTTACCTGTTAGGTTCTCCGCGACTCCGAATCGGCATCGGCCCTATTGGGCCCCATCTGTGGTGGTCTGATGGCTCTTTGAGGCGCGCACGGAACGCGATGCGCCGTACGCTCGGGGTCTCTCTGAGCCTTAGGTTGAGCCAGTCAAAGTGTGTATTTAAAAAAGGGAAAAGACTGAAATAACCCCATACGAGATATGCTGTCGCGGAGAACCTAACAGGTTACCGGGGCACCGGCTCGACGAGCAGGAGAAGGAACGAACGGAACGAGGTGGTTTTTAGTCAGAAAGAGTCTGAGACTCCCTCCCGCCTCACCCAGGTGGGAGCAGTCATTCGAAGATTTTCCTCCCTTAAAAAAAATAAAAATTACGAGATATGCTGCTTCTTAACAGACTTGAGACTGTGGCATATATACATACACGAAAATAGGTACTATGTCAAAAAACTTACACTAACATCCTCACTGATGTCATTAACACACACAAAAATACACCTTAAGAAAAAATTCAGATCACAGAAATAGATGTTCTGTAGCACAGAGTATAAAGTTACGGCTAGGCCTTCAAGGTCGAATTTCGCTTGGCTCATAATTCTTAAAACGTTGACACTCCTCCGTGCCTCAGAGAGCACTTAAAGCCGTTGGTGTCGGTTGTCTTTGCCCATATTCAGAAGCCAGCGTCTGTTTGTATCTAAACAAGAATTTTGTAGCATCCCTTGTGATTTGCTGAAGGTATATGGGACAGATGTGTACCTACTAAGGTCTTTTATCAGTTAGTAAGGACAGACCTATCTAAAGAGTATAAAATAGGTGGTAGGACCTAATTGTTACACGAAAATGGTGTTGACATTTTCTACATTTTCTGAAATGACAACTGCATTCGTCTACACGTCATGGTGCGTCTGCAGCTGTAGCCAAAAGCCATTTAGTGCTTGTCTACAGAGAGAGTAGAAAACTAAATGTATGGGGATAATACTGACAAGTGTCAAAATTTACATCAATCCCATATAATTTAGTTTTCTACTCTACAAGTGCTAAAGTGGTGTTTGGCTAAGGGCACTGGTGGTGGTAACTGAGGTACTTACACTGCTGTGACCAATGTCAAATAAAGTATGAAAGTACTAACGCCGAAAATTTTAAAACTGTAAATCCATTAAAATTTTCGGACAAGATAAAATTTGATTCCACAGACAAGTGTTTTGAGACTGAGACTGTGAAGTGACAAATAGAAAAAGCATAGAACATTTTATGGCTATTTTTAAAACAACAAACCTTTGAATACTACATTTAAATAAAAAATATTAAAACAAAACGTTGTGGCTTATCTATTCCGTTGCACGTGGCTGAACATTCAACCCATTGAACAGTGAGGTGACTTTAATTTAGTCACAAGTACAATAAACTATGAATTTAGTCACTAAACAAACTACAACTACAGACAAAACTCATGTAGATTTCAAATTCTGCGTTGGAGTTATTGTACTTTAATAGTCTATTCTTGTAATTGAACCGGCAACGCACCTGTGACGTCTCTGGTGTTTTGGGTGTCCATGGGCAGCGCTGATCGGTTACCATCAGGTGAGCCGTATGCTCTGTTTGCCTCCTTTTCCATGAAAAAGAACCAATGGCTATGACTTATTATATTTTCAGCCCTGATTGTCCCACTACAGGGCAAAGGCCTATGACTTATGTGATGATGAATACTAATATTAATTTGAATCTACTGGCCAATATTCTCAAGCTGAGTTTTAATTGAACTAAATTACAACAAGAAATATCATTTAATTATTCGACAACAAACTTTACACCAAAAATTTAATCATTACAAAATGATCTCAAATCGAGAATCTTTCACGGGCACAAAAGCGGGCCACTCAGTAATTCGATCCATAGCATAACATCGGTCACAGTTTGGTTTTTTATCATTCCTTTTATTTTTCTTCACATACGCCTTCTTGTAGAGGTTGCGCCAATCAGCTTCTTTATTATTTCTCATCCTAGGAAAATCTCTTCTAAAAAGACGAGACCAGACGGTTTCATCCTTCACAACCTGACTCAACTTTTTGCAAGATTTTGCTACATTCAGAATATCGTTGAGAGATAAACTTAATAGGATTTGATACAACGCATCATTAGGCAGACCTTGTAAACTACAACTAGGCAGGCTGTGGAAATTCAGGACACTAGCCTTCATTGGAATCACAATTTTTTCTCTCAAAGAAGCTACCAAGTCAGGTAATTGGCGTAAACTGGACGGTATACCCAAGGAAGATGTTTCCATATACTCATCAATGGGAACACACAACGAATGAGTCTCCTTAGTAGCGTCAATAAAGGCATTAACCAACATTGTATTGTTTAAAGGACACACTATTACATTCACTGGACAACCCTCAAAACGATTCAAAACAACAAATATTTGATGAACTTTTCCACAATCACTTTTTCTCGATAATATGTAATCTAAAACGTCAATTTCTCTGTTTCCCTTGAGCACAAAATCATTTTCTTTGATCACAATAAGTAGGACTGCAAAGAACAAGTCTCGTTTCAAAGTTTCGGGCTTGATTAACGCTTCTATCAATGCGTTCAGTGTTTTGTGGAACTGGGGCGAGATCGCCTTATTCATGTTCGAAGTAAGACAACACAACCAGTCCATTGTCTGCTGCTTCCGAGATTTTCCAATGTTTTATTTTATTGCCTATTAAAAATTTCCTCAAAACGTTTTGTGTTACTTGCTAATCTGACGTCATCTTGACATTTGAGATTTATGTTTTTTATCAGCTCGATGAGAGTTTTTTTTTAAGTATTATGAGGTGATTTATGAATCGAATTAAAACTTTTTTCGTCTTGGATTTTGAAAAATGTTTGCGTACTTGTGGTCTGTTATTCGTTTCGCTACCTGGATTTTTACTGGATCTATGTATTTCGTGATCCAAATTGTTACAGTAATCTTCCGTGTTCTGAACTCGCAACCAGAATATGACACAAAATGAATCAAAGACATTGTAGAACATACTTTTTTTAAAAAGAGTAACGAATGGAGTTTCTTGCTCGTTCTTCTCCATTCGAATCTACGTTTTGGAATGAGCACCTAGCTTCACCTAATTTCACTGACGGACTGACTGACAGACTATTATTTGTTTTGTATTTGTTGACGTTTCAAAAGTACCAAACTATGGTTTAATTGAAATAAATGCTTTGACTTTGACTTTGACTTTGATCCATTAAAAATAAATTTTAATCATAAAATACATAAGTAGAGTCCCCTCGCAAAAGCTAATCCCTCTTTCTTAATCAAACTTAAACACAGAAATCCGACACAGAATTTTAATGGGAATTCCTTTGTTGAGGCTAAAGTTCGATTTTAAAATATTTACTATTTAAGTTGGTCGGGACAATAACGATAGTATAATGAAGGAAGATTTCATCCTACATTGAATATAACAAGAAAAATATTGGTATCAGTTATTTCTTTCGTTTCTTGTTTGCTTCTTATCTTTAGTTGTTCTAAGAAATATAATCTTTCATAATGTTTTCTTATATTGACACAGAATTACTCGTCGATATAGTTTCATGAAACCTTTTGACGTTTTGTGTGGATATTGCTTGATCTTGGTTATCGGTTCGACATATTGGTATCCCTAACTAAACATAAACTAAATCATTGGGCTTCTAATATCTACTGTATTATACAATATGCTGCTTTAGTAAATATTGCTATACTATCTTCTGCCCGTGGGTTCGCTGGCGTGCCCGGGACATAATAAAAAGTAGCCCATGTGGTATACCAGACCTTAATCTACCCTGTTCCAAATTTCATTTCGATTTCTTCAGTCGTTTTGGTGTGAAGAAGTAACAAATAATACTAGCGACCCGCCTCGACTTCGCACGGGTGCAACATGCATGTATTTATACATAATTATAAACTTTCCTTATAGAATCATTCTATCTATTAAAAAATACCGCATTAAAATCCGTTGCGTAGTTTCAAAGATCTAAGCATAGCATAGGGGCAGACAGACAGCGAATAGCGATTTTGTTTTAGAGGTATACTATGTAGGATTGGCATGATGGGATTAAGTCAAGGATACACTACACACACAAATCTCCTGCGGAACGTGTCATCAGTGACGTCGGATGAAGTAACGCGACGTTGCCGGACTTCGGTAGACATGTCTCGCAACCTCAACGTTAATGTGGACATAAGTTGCGCGTTGTCAACTTATATGTCAAAAGACATCGGCAAACTTCGCTCGACATGTCGCCGATACATCTATGTGTACGTGTATGCTTGCCTTAAAACTTTCGTTCGACGTAGAAAACTATGGTGATCGCCTACATCATCATCAACATTATCTTCTGACTAGCTACTTCCGCACGGTTTCACTTGCTCTGCTCCGTGCCTATTAATCGTAGCGTGACATTTTATAGCCTATATTCTTCCTCGATAAATAGGCTATCCAACAATGAAAGAATTTTTCAAATCGGAGCAGTAGTTTCGGAGATGTAGCGCGCTCAAACAAAGAAACAAATAACAAACTCTTTCAGCTTTATAATATTAGTATAAATGGAAAGGTTGAAGATGGCAACGAAATAAATTCACAATAATTATACTGATTTAATTAGAATAAATACTTATGTATTGTAATAAAAGTCCGCTTAAAATTTCATTTCATAATCATGACTGATCAATGAATCAGTTCTTGAGTGAGATGGGCCTAAATCTACCTCTAGATTAACCTTTAACAATAGATGGACCAAAACCAATATTGTAGGTAATAGTTCTATCGGTACTACATAAACTAGGTTATTGTCGAAGATGGATGGTGATTACAGAAAGATCTTCGATTTAATGGCTCAGCCTATCCAATTTGGGTTACGACTTTTTGGTCTCTTTTAGTTTAGGGTTGTTTACATTAGTAAAATGACCCTTTTTAATATCGTACATGATAGGTATTATAAAATCGTGATAAATAAACTTTCATATCGTAGTAAATAAATATAACAAATGAACTTTGTAGTGTAAATGAAAAGTATATTATAATAATGATTTTCACGAGTTAATACATATTTTTTGAAGAATGATTACAATTTGCCTCGTTGCCCGAGTGGTCGCAAGTGCAACTGCCGGGCAAGGAGTCTCGGGTTCGATTCGGGTCGGGCAAAGTATTACTGGGTTTCAAAAAAAATCTCAGTAGTAGCACGGAGTCTGGAATTATGCCCGGTATAACACAATAGGCTTACATAACATAAATAGTGAGTAGTGATGATTCGCCGGTTCTGGCTCAGTAGTAGTGATGATTCGTCGGTTCTGGCTCAGTAATAGTGATGATTCGCCGGTTCTGGCTCAGTAGTAGTGATGATTCGCCGGTTCTGGCTCAGTAGTAGTGATGATTCACCGGTTCTGGCTCACGCGTTTGACAGGTCAAATCCGGGAGAATCAGTCGCACCAATACTAAAAAAAAAAAAAAAAAAAAAAAAAAAGATTGCAAATCAATTTATAGTATCTATTAATTAATTAACTCATTAATTAATTACTCTCATTAATTAATGACTGCCTCGTTGGCCGAGTGGTCGCGAGTGCGACTACCGGGCAAGGGGTCTCGGGTTCGATTCCCGGGTCGGGCAAAGTATTACTGGGTTTTAAAAACTTCTCAGTAATAGCACGGAGTCTGGAAATGTGCCCGGTATATGGCAATAGGCTCACCCCCTATTACATGGGACTCATAACATAAATAGTGAAAAGTGGGTGTTACTTCTGTGTGCACCTCTGCCTACCCTTTCGGGGATAAAAGGCGTGATGTTATGAGATTAATTAATTATTTAACCCTCATTATGTTTGATTTCCTATGTCATCAATAAAACCACAACCATTCATTTTTAATTTTTTATTTCATTACTTTTTTCTACAAAATATGAGTGGAACATCTCATCCACAAAAATATCATTGTACAGTGTGTTTCCTGTAAATATGTTCGTAAAACTATTCATTGAACATCCTTGAAACTTAAATAGCAAATACATTAAGCAATATTCGCCACAAACTGAAGTCCAATCATTCTGAATCCTATCAACATTCCAGTCCCATCTCTTACAATTCCTTTTCAAAAACTGAAGATGATATCGCTCAGGTGTTCGTCCATATGAATCAAAATATTGACCGATGCCATTCACATCGATATGTACAGCTACCCAGTGTGAGCCTGGTTTATCATCCGCATCCAAATTGCATATTATATACGTTGGTACATGTGTATACATAGGTAGTCTATTAGCAGCATAAACATTATTTTCTAGACTGGGATGAATCTTTTTCATATGTTTTTTTAATTCTAGTGTATCCATGATATCACTGTTATTAGCAGTTTATTGCAGTACCAATCTATTCAATGGTTGTCATAGGAATGTTCAATTATAATGATTTGTAAATCGCATAGTGATCTTCATGCCTGTTGCGACGTGAGATAAGTTTGTTGACTCATAGAGTTCCGTTGTACTTAGGAATTTACTTCAGATAACGTGGTCATAGTAATGTGTAATTAATGTGTAATTAAGATAGTGATTTGTGGGAGTCACAAAACATGTTCATGCCTGTTGCGACGTGAGATAAGTTTGTTGACTCATAGAGTTCCGTTGTACTTAGGAATTTACTTTAGATAACGTGGTCATAGTAATGTGTAATTAATGTGTTATTAATGTGTAATTAAAATAGATAGAGTTCCGTCCGAGATAAGAATTGTGCTATATAACATCGAACAGTTGCAGTCATGCAGTCAGTTTATGGTCGTTTGACCACAGTGGATTGTATACGTCTACCAATACTACGTTTGTGTTACCTACTTCAACGCATCAATGATCATGGAGGTAAGTGTTTATTCTATTGACAAACTTACTTGTATTTCTGTTGTTGTTTTCCTAACGTGTGTGTGTGCGTGTGAGTCGGATTAAGTGTAAACAAATTGATATTAACGTGATAACTCTGTTGTTGCAGAGATCATTCAGCTTCGCAGACGATAATGAAAATACCTATAAACAGTATTACTACTCGCCACTCTCTCCCCAACACGAAGAAGAAAGAGATGACATCGTCGTTAATAGCACAGATGATGGAGGAAAAAGGAAATCACAACCGATTGATCAATTTTTTGAAGTGACACCAAAAATAAAAAGGAAGAAGCAGCTATCGTCGACTGTGGCACGAGCTGCTAGAGATGGCGTATCATACATCTCTACAAATTCTGACGACGGAGACCAAGCGACGCATCTCATAAAAATTGAAATGTATGATATGAAGAAACTATCCAAGATTCCAATTAGTGATCACTGGAAGCATGCTACCACGAGGATTAAATATTACGTGAAGAATAATAAGGATAGCATCTACGACAACACAAACGGCCTCGTATACAATATTACAAAGACAATAGCAGAAAGTGAAAAAGTTAAAAAATACTTTTTTAACAATGACACTCATTAGAGGATTAGTGAATGTGATTCTGTTTACTTAAACTCTCGTTATGCAGCAGAAGCCCGAAGATCTTGCAGAAACCGGTTTCTTTTATACTGGCCATGGAGACAGGACTAAGTGTTTCCATTGTGGTGGTGGTTTAAAAGATTGGGAAGATGACGATGATCCTTGGCAGCAGCATGTTCAGTAGTTTAGTCAATGTGCTTATATGAAGTTTAAACTCGAACAGTGTTTTGTGTAAGATTAAATAGGGGAGATATATAAAGAAATAAAAATATTACATTGCATATAATTTGTTTTATTAATTTTATAATGTTAGCTTTAGTTACACACACACACAAAATGCATTAAGCATGACACATATATCTAAAACACAACACAAATACATTATTATAATTTGTGGAAATGAAGTTTAATACACACGGTTCCAAACTGGAATGGGATTTTTTGTCCTGTGCTCGATCTTATATCTATTTCTAGTGTATCGAACTCTCTTCGCATAACAGGTAAGTAGTGAGGTGGAGAGAAAATGTGCATTTTATTCGCACCATAAATGTATTTTGAAGGATCTAATGAAATGACTCTTAATAGCGGAGTCATAACATCACCCACAATCTGAGGATCGATAATATCGCAATATAGAAATAGTTGAGATGGTAACCCTAAGTGTAAATTAGCAGGACACTTCCCAAAATTTCTGTCTAAGAGATTTGTATTTGGTTCATAACCTAGTTGTAAACTTAATTTGGGTGATAATGTTATGGATGTTATATTTTTATCCAAAACAGAAACAGACACAAATTTTGTTATTTCATCATAACGAAATTTCAAGTTCTCTCTGATACTATTTAACGTTTTTAAAATATGTTCAACGTTATCGTAGTTGGTAGCGGGAATATGTTTTTTGTAGTACACTGTTGATGGTTTATCTTCATTAGGCATTAACATGGTTTTTGTGATGTATACAACATTTTCATGATCTTGAACAGTAAACATGGTGCATGGATATTGAAACTCGACAACTCCAACCGACCATTCACCTTCTAATTTCATAGCTTTTGGTAATTTTGTTGAAAAATTTGTGGTCTTGTTATCAGGAAAGTATTCCATTGAATTATTGCTGAGCAAAGTTAAATAAAAACTTTCTTTATTCATATTTCTTTCAAACTAGAAGCTAAAATCCAACTGTTAAATTTATCTGGATAACCTCTCCACTTCACTAATACTTCTTTTCTGTTACCCGAATAACGAGTGCCAATTATTTTATCTATTTTATATTGTGAGGTGGGGTTGTAAGTGACCTTCTGTAATTCTCTTTCATAAAAAGTACCAACTATTGGTTCATTTTGTAAATCAGTTATTGTATAAACAATCCATGGAGATCTATCAATTATTGAAGATATAATAAATATTTCATCACTCCAATTTGATTCATATCCTTTTTGGAAAACATGTTTATATTTAGTTATTCGAACATAATCACCCACGTTGAAATTTGGTTTAGAACTTTCTAAAGAAAGTTTGTTTGATCCTCTATCATAAAGATTAGTCCAAACTGTCATAATATTGTTGGAACTTACATCACATGGGCACATCTTAATACTCGAGTGAATGCTGTGATTATAAGAGTATATTAAATCTTGTAAAACATCGACATATCTATAAGTATTATTATGAGTGAAATAACGCCACATTTTCATTTTTAGAGTTCTTTGAAATCGTTCTACAATACTAGCCTTAATATCAGGATTGTTAGTGGTATAGTAATTTATATTTTTGGATTTAAAGTATTTTTGTACATCTTTTGAAATAAATTCTGTACCTTTATCAGATTGTACGTGAGTAGGTGTTGAATTACTTTCAGTAAATATACTTTCAAAACATACTTTAGTTGTTTCTGAGTTTTTCTTTTTCATTGGTCTTGCAAAAGCATATTTACTAAATACATCAATAACACAAAGTATGTAGTTGAAACCATCATTATATTGAGCATAAGTTCGCATATCACTTAAATCAGCTTGCCACAACTCATTAATGTTTGATAGAATGTACCTATTACGCGGGAATTTTTTCCGAATGGGTTTATGTAGTGTATATGTTTCTTGTGATTGTAACCATTCCTTTACTTGCTTTTTATCCATTTTCTCCTTCATAGCTTTTGATAATTTATCAATACTACCAAAACCAGCGGGGTTAGATGGATCATAATAAATCCTGTTAATTTCTTCTAGTACGGGGTCCATTTTTCCCAATCGATCTTTTTACGTATTTTAGTTATAGATCTTTTATCTCCACTGCTCGGTGTAGAAAACTCTTGAAACTCAATCTCAGAGGTTTTGTTCAGATCTTTTGCTTGAAGTTGGTTAATAAACTCACATCTCTTTGGATTTCCAATATAAGTAAGTGGTACTTTAATATCTTTTAATGCTTTAGCAAATCTATCCCACCCTATCGGATCACTTTTTTTAAGGGTCTAAGTGAATCATTTATTAAATCAACAATATTACTTCCTGGAATTTTTTCATTATCAATTATGACTGTGCCTTCATTGTCCCAACGTATTTTACTTTTACTTATTCCAATTAAGTTTAATAATGACTCACCTTTTTTATTATAAGTTTTTGGAATTAAACTGAGTATTTGTGTTGGTGAATACAGTGGATTTGCTTCACTTTCTATACTTTTAATAGATCCTTTCTCCTCTAACAAAGATTCAGCATCAACTGAACTTTTTAGATCTCTATCTTTATTTTTAAAACCAATTTTAGATCCATTTGAATCTTCATTAGATGTATCAGAATAAATTGGTAATCTGAGTGGTTGACGATCCTCTTCGGTAAAGTGAAGGTACCTTTGTAGAGTTTGTAAATATAACATCCACTTCTTTCGGTCTTCCGTCTTACTATTCATAATATTTTGCATTTCAATATCTAGTCGAGACAAATTACTAGTAACCTTATTTTCTTGTTTTAATTTTTCAATCAATCCAGGTTCAATAAGTATCATTTTCTTAGCATTTTCCATGTTAACTGGCTAGTCCACTTACTAATCCACTCAATATTGCACCTAATATTATTGGTAAGAAAGCCCCTCCTTTTTGTATAATAATATTTTTTCTTAGTTTATGTTTACACTTATGCACCAGTTTACGGAGTATATTTTTGTGTTTATTCAATTTTTGTTTATCTTGATCTTTGAGAGGTATCTTTCCTTGTAAAACGTTATGAATACATTCACAAATACAATTTATTTCTTCTTCATCACACGTTTTAAGTAACGCTCTTTGATATTTTGGTTTAAGCGTGTGCAAAGCGTTCAGCAAATGTTTATGCGTTGTGAGTCGACGATGCATCATTTAGAAATGATTTGAATTGTTTGATTCTTGGTGTATTTAAACTCTTTCATGGGGACGTAGACTGTACAGTAACCATTAAATGGGAATACATTGGTTTTGATACAACAAAAATCATTTGTATTCTGTTTTAAATCTATCATTAAATATCCATGCGCTTCTAAAGTTGCATCCCTGTAGGCGTCTTCAATGAATTTTGGGTTATCTGGTGACACTAACTTGTCGTGCTAAATATCTTATTTGAGTTTTATCTCGAGGGTTTTTAAAATAAATTATATAACTTGAGTTTAAAGAAATGTCTCTTTGACCTTTACCTTGATGAAATAAATTTTGTGTTAAATAAAATACACTAAGATTCCTGTGATGACTACCTTTTGTAAATATATCCACAATTCTTCCATCAGACTCTCTCATTAGATCGTCAATAATAATAAGGTGTGGGTTTTCACCATCAAACATATTAAGATTTGGAATTCCTTGATGATAGTTAACATTTGGTAAATTATATAAAGGCTGCATTTCATCAAAGCACCATGTGATCTGATTAAAATCACAATTACATATTTCTTTAACTGATTTTATGAAATTTGTTACAAAATTTGACTTCCCACATCCACTTGGTCCTGCCACAATAGCAGTAAACGGATGGATAAAGTGATACATTTCACACGTCTAGAGTTTTAAAGGGATGAAATAAAAATGAAAATGTTGGTGTAAAATTACTATATATTGTCAAAATTATATAAAACATGTAATTTGCGAAATACAGAATGTTTTGTATACTATTTCTAATACATTTAGTACTTATCAGAATTTCACAATCATCTCAACGTCAAATTTAAGCACACAAATAAAAACTACAATTATGTTTTTTACACTATTTACAACCAAACTATAAATTTCAAATATGTAATAAACTATTATATAATATTATAGTAATATCATAATTTTGCAATCAAAACAAATTTTGTATATACACACAGAAATAAAAGTAAAAAGTATTACATTTAACGTAATTTATAATGTCCCCAAGCCAATGTATCAATGTTGTTGTCCATAATACATCGTTTGGTATCATTATATGACAAAGATGTTTTATTTATTTTTTGTGTAAAAATAGTGTGTTTGATTGACTTAAATCGAAGCATACTACAATATAATACATTTTTATTAAATAAACACGATTTGTAATTTTCCATATTCATTTTTTGGTAACACTTTTGTTAACTCCTTTTGCTTTTGCTATAAATTTATCTTCTATTTCTAAGGCATACATTTTTGATCGCAACCCTACAAATTCCTTCAATACTTTACCATTATTCTCATCTTTAAAAAAACCTAACTTTTTTTTATTTATTTTTGGATATCCGTAAATATTATTTTCCGGGTAATCTGATGTATCGAAATAGTGAAGTAGATCTGGTTTTATATCCTCATAAAAATTGTCTGTAAAAATTTGATATATCAAACTATCGGTATCGGTGTACAATAACTTAATTTTATTATGAAACTTTTTAATCATGTAGTTATAATGAAATTCATACATAAGGGTCTTAGATATATCTAAAATACAAAATCCTAAATAAATCGGTTTGTCATAAATTAATTTTGTTTTCCGTAATTGTATTGCGACTAAATGTTCTGAAAATATTGATAAACTATGGAATTCTGGTTTTGCAATCCAATCCTGAGCACCTAAAACTTTACCACGATTATCCCAGTGAGTTAGTAGTTTAACGTTTACTCTTTTTTCAATATTTTCCATAGTCTTACCGAAGACAGAATTGTTCATTAATTTAAAAAAGTCTTTTTCAAAGTTTGATGTAGCTAACGTTCTCAAACTAGTATTTAAGTCAATGTATTTCTTTAACCAAGAACTCTGTTTAAATTTTAAAATTCTATGTACTTTTATTAATTTAATCCCCATTTCAACGCATTGTTTTAAATTCCTGTAATGAATGATGTATTTATTTTTATTATTTAAATTAGGAACTAATTTAGATTCTTTAGTATTACCCACACATATGTTTTCAGGACATAACGGAAAGTCAGAATGCAAATCATGAAGTTCATCAGGATATTCCAAATCAACTTCTAAAACATAACCGAAATCAGAGTTATCCGAAACATTATAACCTGTATTAGAATCTACCCATTCGAAACCACCAACAGGAAGAGATTGAGACATTGCCCAACCATATAAATTATTCGCATCAAAATATGTAAGATATGAATTAGGTTTTTCACTATCATAATCTTTCATGAATTTATTATTTGCTCTAGCAAAACGATTGCTACACTGAGATATACCCCCTCTAATACCAGCTTTAAAAAAAGCAATTTTGTCATAGTCTGTTAATAATTCTAATTCTATTTTTGTAAATTTTAACATTGCATCCCAACTTAAACCTGGGGCAGTATAATAATGAGCAGGATCTAGTCCATAAGTTTTTATACAAAGCTTTCTAAAGTTTTCGAATACATCAGTCAAAAGTAAAACATCAGTTTTTAAATATAAATTGGAATAATCAGACATACTACTACACTTAAAATGTTGCCAAATATCTTTTGCATGATTATAATCATCATTTGAAATATTTGAATCTGTGAGTGAACTATAAAATTGGTGTTGATCAGGAAGTGACGGATGTTTCAAGCAATCACTATTACACATAAATTCATAAGGATAAATACCTTTCCGTCTTAAACGTGAAAAATCTTCATTATTAGGATAGTTCCTTTTTAGTTCTGTAAACTGATCATCATTCAGATTTTTAGCTAGTTGATCTAAACTACACGATAAAAATTTCAGTGAATCTACGAATCTTAAACTTACTGGTTGATTATTTATTGTTAACTGTTTTGAAAATGATATGTATCGTTCTTTGTTTTGTGGAATAACTTCAACTTTGTCATCATCGAGATTTAATGCATGGACAATGAAATGAGCATCGTAGTGACTGAGGTTATGTAAAAATATTGGGATATGACGAGGGGTTCTGTACTTAGAACTACACACTTGATGTGCAACACCCCTAAAACTACCAGTGTGCCAATCAAAATCGTAAAAAAGATCTTCATTTAACTCAGTTTCACAAATATGACATATGTTTGAATTTGAAATTTTAATTTTATCTTCATCTGATAATGGAACGGGACATTTTTGGAAACTATTTTTTTTAACTATTGCTTTCACATCTTCACAAAGGCGATTCATAAACACTTGTGCACAGTTTGACCCACTATATGTCTCATATTTTGATAATCTGTTATCATATGAACATTTAATGTAATATCCAAAACTATACACTTCATGTTTTTGAATATTAATTGTACTAGGCTTGGATGGATCGTTACTACATGATTCTATCGGATTCAAAAATGCCTCAAAGTCTGCATAAATCACAAACGGCATTTCCAACTTTTTCGCGAATTTATCAAATTTTAGTTTATTATTTGAGGTTGCTTTACCAAACCAATCCTTTTTGGAATCCTCACCGTTTGGTAATTCCGTACAAATGTGAGCGCATGTGAGTGAATGTGAGTGATCATATTGTTGATGGTTATTAAGTCTTTCTTTTGATGGGAAATGAAGTAAGCATGAATCACATATATAAACTGCATGATGTTGTCTTGACATTTGTGAACTAACTAATCGCGATAAGTTTTTAATATAACAGTAATGATTGTTAGTACCATTCGATATATATAGTAGGTTAATATGATTAGGTGTACGACATTTTGATAAATATAAAGGACCTACAACAGAATTACACTTTTTTTCTTTATTATACTCTAAGCCAAAAACATTAATACTAATATTGTTTAATTTCTCTACTTTTGATATATCTGCAATTTTAACCGGAAAAGGAATACCAGTAAATTTTAGTTTACTTCCATGAATTGCGTAAGATGCTACCCGATCTACATTTTTACATACAGGATATAAACAGGAGAGTAATGCCCATTTGAAACACATATTATCATTATTTTTAACATTGATTACAGCTTTTTTTGATTTAATATCTTGAGGAAGGTTGATATATGAACTACCACGTAGGGGATTGAATTTGTTAACATTCATATCTATGTATTTAATTTGATTAAGACTCCAACCACTATCTTTTTTTTCAAATTGACAAATTTTACCCACTACTGTGTCTATTAATGATGAATAAAAAATATTTAAGTCATCTCCCTGACATATTATGTAATTAAACGTTTGAAAATCAAACGTATTTTTAATATCTTTAGTTTGTTGTATGAAATCAGCATGCAATACGAAGTTTATTTTAAAAATTGTATGTTGTTGAATACATTCATTTATCAAAAATAAGATATCGATTTTTAATGAATTTAAAAATGATTCCGGTGTTTCAAAATATTGTCCCGATTGATGTGTTTTACTATTAATTCTATATGTTAAAATTCGATTGCCAAAAGCAGTTTCAACAACTGTAACATTTGTTAATGAATTATGTGATTTTAAAAGATTATTTTTATGTGTATTGCTTTTTAAATGGTTGTTTAAATACCTTTTATTAATATAAACATGACATGTATCACATTCCACCTTATTGTTGTCCACATCATTGGTTTCAATTGATGATGTAGAAGCTCCTTCATCAAATTTTGCTTTCTTGGTAACCTTATTTTCATCGGTAGTGATACCTTGTTTGATACCTCTTCCAACTTGTTGTTGACTGTAACAAAAAAGAAAATTATTACACAGATCTTAAAAAAAACATTACTACAATAATATTTCTTATTGAGTTTGTACTTCTAATACTTACATCAACGTTGTTTCAACCATCAAACATTGATTATACAACTCATCATCGTACGATGAATTGAACAGTTCACGCTTCTCTATTTCATCACAAAGTTTAGACAGCTCCTGATTGAATTCACTGTTGAACTGTTCTATATTCTCCTCGATGGGTGTGGAAAAGAAAGCACTAGTGCATATTTCACTGAAGTTTTCCATCTTTATAATAAAGTAGAAAGTATGTAACAGTTGGTAGAGTAACTGATACCCAATTTCAAATAATGTCCAATATTTATAGTCTAGCAAAGCATTAGGAAAGTCATTTAAAATCTAATGAGTACACAGAAGTACTTTAAGTAAATGGAAAATATCATTAGCTAATATGTACTCATTAGTTTATCTATCCTTAATATTGTGCTTAATATTGTAATGCTTCCAGTGATCACTAATTGGAATCTTGGATAGTTTCTTCATATCATACATTTCAATTTTTATGAGATGCGTCGCTTGGTCTCCGTCGTCAGAATTTGTAGAGATGTATGATACGCCATCTCTAGCAGCTCGTGCCACAGTCGACGATAGCTGCTTCTTCCTTTTTATTTTTGGTGTCACTTCAAAAAATTGATCAATCGGTTGTGATTTCCTTTTTCCTCCATCATCTGTGCTATTAACGACGATGTCATCTCTTTCTTCTTCGTGTTGGGGAGAGAGTGGCGAGTAGTAATACTGTTTATAGGTATTTTCATTATCGTCTGCGAAGCTGAATGATCTCTGCAACAACAGAGTTATCACGTTAATATCAATTTGTTTACACTTAATCCGACTCACACGCACACACACACGTTAGGAAAACAACAACAGAAATACAAGTAAGTTTGTCAATAGAATAAACACTTACCTCCATGATCATTGATGCGTTGAAGTAGGTAACACAAACGTAGTATTGGTAGACGTATACAATCCACTGTGGTCAAACGACCATAAACTGACTGCATGACTGCAACTGTTCGATGTTATATAGCACAATTCTTATCTCGGACGGAACTCTATCTATTTTAATTACACATTAATAACACATTAATTACACATTACTATGACCACGTTATCTAAAGTAAATTCCTAAGTACAACGGAACTCTATGAGTCAACAAACTTATCTCACGTCGCAACAGGCATGAACATGTTTTGTGACTCCCACAAATCACTATCTTAATTACACATTAATTACACATTACTATGACCACGTTATCTGAAGTAAATTCCTAAGTACAACGGAACTCTATGAGTCAACAAACTTATCTCACGTCGCAACAGGCATGAAGATCACTATGCGATTTACAAATCATTATAATTGAACATTCCTATGACAACCATTGAATAGATTGGTACTGCAATAAACTGCTAATAACAGTGATATCATGGATACACTAGAATTAAAAAAAACATATGAAAAAGATTCATCCCAGTCTAGAAAATAATGTTTATGCTGCTAATAGACTACCTATGTATACACATGTACCAACGTATATAATATGCAATTTGGATGCGGATGATAAACCAGGCTCACACTGGGTAGCTGTGCATATCGATGTGAATGGCATCGGTCAATATTTTGATTCATATGGACGAACACCTGAGCGATATCATCTTCAGTTTTTGAAAAGGAATTGTAAGAGATGGGACTGGAATGTTGATAGGATTCAGAATGATTGGACTTCAGTTTGTGGCGAATATTGCTTAATGTATTTGCTATTTAAGTTTCAAGGATGTTCAATGAATAGTTTTACGAACATATTTACAGGAAACACACTGTACAACTGTACACCGACCCGGGAATCGAACCCGAGACCCCTTGCCCGGTAGTCGCACTCGCGACCACTCGGCCAACGAGGCAGTCATTAATTAATGAGAGTAATTAATTAATGAGTTAATTAATTAATTGATACTATAAATTGATTTGCAATCTTTTTTTTTTTTTTTTTTTTTTTTTTTTTTTTTTTTTTTTTTTTTTTAGGATTGGTGCGACTGATTCTCCCGGATTTGACCTGTCAAACGCGTGAGCCAGAACCGGTGAATCATCACTACTACTGAGCCAGAACCGGCGAATCATCACTATTACTGAGCCAGAACCGACGAATCATCACTACTACTGAGCCAGAACCGGCGAATCATCACTACTATAGTGAAAAGTGGGTGTTACTACTTTGTGCACCTCTGCCTACCCCTTCGAGGATAAAAGGCGTGATGTTTTGTTACGTATCATTACAACTTTTAAGTTGAAAGGAGGAACTAAAATGAAAGTGATCTAACATGTACTAATGGACTGACTTATCATCACGCGTAAGATAATTTGGATTTTAGGCAGACACAAACTCATCATCATCATCATCATCATCAACAGCCTATAAATGCCCACTGCTGAGCAAAGCCTCTTCTCACACGGAGAAGGTTAGAGCGTTAATCACCACGCTTGCTCAATGCGGGTTGGCGATTTCAAACTCAAGGACTCATAAACATGGTTACAAACCAAACATTGTTTTTTTGCCTTCAACTAAACATAGGTTCAAATTACAACAATATTACTGAAATTATGAAATAGTTCAAGGACTGTGTAATTACACACAATTACAGGCCTGATGTAATTTCATAACTTGTAATTATGGTCATATTTTGACCTTTACATTACATTTGATGGATTGACTAGTTTTTCCAATGTTTTTACTTCTACACTATGATAGGTACCTACTAATAATAAGAGAAGGTTTGAAAAGCAATTTTTTTGTAGTTTCACTTGTATAACCTTTACAACGAACAAACTAACACTTTGTCACCTTGTTACATATACGTATATCTGACACAACACTGAAATATGTTTCATTTCCAGCCAAAGCTCGAGATGAATGGAAAGCTCCGATGAAAGAAATTGATGCAGCCTTAGTGGCTTGTACTTTTGGAAGGTTCCATATAAAGCTGCTATCTACAGCCTTCGTCGGTTTTATGGCTGGAATTCTGGCTAGTTCTACGACAGCCTATTTACTGCCTAGCGCAGAATGTGACCTGAAAATGGATTTACTGCAAAAAGGATTGCTGAATGCCATGCCGTATGTGGGTAAGTTTGACTGAATTCTTTTTGGTTTTTAGAAACAAACTTTAAATAGATGTTTTTGTTAATTAATTTATTATATAGTTTTATTAAATAGTGTTGAACTGCAAGCCCTACACTACTAGTTAATAATTATTTAAAGTTTAAACTCTTGAAATCAATCACTATAATTAGTCGCCATCTTGAGTAAACAATAAACGTTCCATTTCATATAAGGTCTCAAATACGCCACGCCAATCAGCACGTTGTTGCGTCAAAGAAGTATAAATTAACATGAAATATGAATTATTTCACGCGAACGAAGTCGGTAACAGCTAGGTAAGGGTAACAACAGTTATAATTCTAAAATCAAGACCTCAACTCCCCTAGACCTCAAGACCCCAAAACACATAATCAACAGTCAAATAAACTAAAAATTCATAAAAAGTTGACCAAACCCATTATTTTTCCTACAAAATATGAAAAAGAAAGTCTTGAAAGTCAAAGACAGGGTTATATTAGAAATTATTTCTTATAATGCTGAACACATCACTTATGTCAAGGAACAGGTCAAATTTATAGCACAAAGAGTTATGCGGGCTAATGGAAAAGTAACACCTGGACGTAAATTTATTACTGAAGGGACATGCTCGGAGGTCGAACGGACAAGAAATGGCAGCGAATCGAAGCTAACTATTGCGATCGATTCGAATGCATGATATATGAAGGTTGAAGTATCGAATGGAGTAGTACTTGCACTAGTATAGACGATAGTATATAAGAAACTTGATTGAAAAAATGGCTTTTTGGTGTTAGGGCCTAATAGGGGTGTGCGATAGGTCGGCATGGATGCAATTTAATACATGAATGAGTTATTTAAAATCAAGCTATCGTGAGGTTTTGATTTCTAGGTCAGCAAAAACATTATAGATTTTTTTATTAATCAACTCTAAGCATCCATTTACTGTTACAGAATATGCTCATAATATAGGTACTACTATTCTATAAAAACTGGTTTGCTTGAAGCTAAACTGCTAGGTCTATGCTTCTTTTCACAGTACGAAATTTGAGATATAACAAGAAAATTGAACTTTAACATGTTACTTCTGGCCACCCCAAAGCATAAAACCATGATGATGTTATAATTTATCTCGTATGCTGTTTCATTTGACCTTAATCTGGATTATTGCCTAGGCCGATTGTCTACACTTTATAGGCAATAAGACGACCAATAAAATTAACTTTTCTATGAATACCAAATGAATTTGTTCACAGGAATGTTGATATCATCTGTGGTGGCCGGTTTCCTAACTGATGCTTTTGGTAGAAAAATATTTCTGGGAGTCGGATTCATTGGACTTTTTATATTTCAACTAATTGGCGGTTCCAGCCAGACATTTGAAGTTCTCGCTACAGCGAAGTTTTTTGAGGGATTACTGTGAGTGAAAATTTGTTTTAATTTGTTCTTTTTTTTTTGTTTTAGTTGTGTGCTTATGTACTGCTGTGGTTATTTTGTTAACATGGAAATTTTTATTAGACAAGGAATTACGTTATTATTATCATCCCGAAAAGGGGATGGCGGGACGAATTAGACATCTATGACAAGGATTGGCCGCAAAAAGCTTTACATAGAGAGGAGTGGAAGGAGGGTCGGGAGGCCTTTGCCCTGCAGTGGGACGATCATGGCTGAAAATAAATAAATAAAATAAAGGAATTACGTAAAACTTAATTCACGATTAATGGTAAAACTGGTATTGGGAAATATTTAGTTATTTTTATTAATACGTTAGTTTCGTTCAATATTTACCTCATGGGGTGGTGTACCTAAAACCTCTATGCTGTCTTTGGAACGAGCACAGAGAGCAATATTAAAAGTAACACACTCCTATCCTTTCCTTTTCCCCACAGATCAACTATACAAATCCTGTAAGGTACTAACTGTAAGGCAACTATACATAACGCAAGTAATATTGAAGCAACACACGCAGAACACTGTAAAGAAGAGACGAAATGATATAGTTTGCAGTTCGCACTCGACCTCAAAATTTATGTACAGTAATAAATTCTATAGTTTTCTAGGACCCTACTTATATAATAGGCTAAATAAGCAACTTTGTATTTACAATTTGAATTGCTATCAATGCAAAAAACGTGTCAGCACATATTTGCAACAACTGACTTAAGACCAGACCGAATTTTTGCTGACTGTATGTAAATAAAATTAGAAACAAGTTAATTTATTAAGTGATTAGGTATACATTTCTATATATAGGTATAATTTGAGTAATCAAATAATTTAATATAAGAATGATTATATAATTATTGTTAATTAGACCTTAAGTTCTCTATGCTAAGCGGTTTTTATTGCTTGAGGTACAGGTTTCAAACCTAGTTCAGGCACATGGCATAACATAGCAATAAGAATATAGAATTAAGACATACGAAATTTCTGTTTATGTTTTTTTTTTGAATAAATTATTTATTATTATTATTATTATGTATATCTTTACCATTCACGGGACCACAGGGTCCCGGTCATTTGGGAGGCATTTTTTTTTTTTTTTTTTTTTTTAAGGGGGGAAAATCATCGAATGACTTCTCCCGCCTGGGTGAGGCGGGAGGGAGTGTCAGACTCTTACTGACTAAAAACCACCCCGTTCCTTCTCCTGCACGTCGAGCCGGAGCCCCGGTTACCCGTTAGGTTCTCCGCGACTCCGAATCGGCATCGGCCGTATTGGGCCCCATCTGTGGTGGTCTGATGGCTCTTTGAGGCGCGCGCGGAACGCGACGCGCCGTACGCTCGGGTCTGTTTCTGGTCGGACGGGGAGCCACCCATGCTCGCCGTCCGCAGGCCCGCGCTTACGGTGGCCGGAGATCGTCTCGCGATCCCCGACGCCCGGTGTGTCCTTCGCGATGGCTGGGTTGCGAGGAGGCAGCGCTTCGCTGCCTCACGCGTCCCGCCTCCTCCTTAGCTAGCATCACTGCTTCGCAAAAGGAGGAGACGGCATCCCAGTCCCCCTCGCTCCGCATCATGGCCTGCACTAGGCCCGGACGCGAGAGGTCGCCATCGCCGATCACTTCCCTGAGGACACGGCGGTGCTCAGCCCACAAAGGGCATTCTCCCACCGTGTGTTCCACCGTGTCCTCAGGGCGGTCCTCGCAGTGATGACACCCGGGCGTTTCCTCCCGCCCCATCAGACACAGGTACCTCCCGAAACTTCCATGTCCGGTGAGGACCTGCGTCAGGCGGTAGGTGAGGACGCCGTAGCGTCTCTCAAGCCACTCCTCAAAGAGGGGACTTACCGCTGCGATGGCAGCGAGCCCAGCCCTCGGTTGCGACAGTCGTTGCTGCCATTCCGCCATGAGATCGCGCCGGAGCTCATCCCGCCACGCACCTATTTGGCGCGGCAGCGGGGTTTCGCCCCGGCGACGTGCCTCCGCGCGCATGCCGTACACGCGCGCGAGCACCTTCGCCTCCAGATCCCACGGCGGTAATCCGGCAAGGAGGTTCGCCGACTCCCCAGAGATCGTGCGGTATCCGCGGATCATTCGGATCGCCATGACCCTCTGTGCCATGAGCAGCGTCCGAGCGGGACGCCGCAACAGGTTTGGCGCCCAAACAGGGGCGCCGTAGAGGGCCATGGACCGCACGACCCCGGCGTATAACCTCCGGCAGGAGGCGTTTGGCCCCCCGAGGTTGGGGAGGATGCGTTTAAACGCAGCCCCCGTCCTCTCCAACTTTGGGGCCAAACGTCGGAAGTGTTCTATGAAGTTCCACCGACTGTCGAGGACGAGTCCTAGGTACTTCATCGTCGTCTCGACGTCGATGGTAACTCCTCCCGCCGTTATTTGGGACCCACCCGGAGGTGGCGCGTTCCCGCGGCCATGAAAACACATGGCCTCGGACTTGTGGAGCGCCACCTCGAGTCCCAACTGCCGGATTCTCTCAACGACTGTCGCAACCGCTGTCGCCATTAAGTCGGCCGCCGCCTGGTGTGACCTCCCGTGCGCTAGCACCAGCGTATCGTCGGCGTAGCATATTGTGCTAACGCCGTTCGGGAGGTCGGTGCGCAGCACCCAGTCATAGCCGATGTTCCACAGGAGCGGCCCCAGAACCGAACCCTGTGGAACACCGCGTGACATCTCTCGCCGGTTCCACTCGCCCCGGTATTTGGGAGGCATACGAGGGGCCGAAGCCAACTACGCAGAGGCCCTTTTAAAATAAAAATAAAATAAAAAATATTTTTATTGACAAAAAGCTTCACATTACATATTTATATGGCTCTGGACCCCACACTAGGATTCCCTGTGTCGTGAGGCCCAGTCTCTTTCGGTCCGCAAAACGTTATAATACAAATGAGAGACAAAATAAAAAAGAATTATAAAAAAAAAGGAAATTAAATGAAAACGATAAATTTACAGTATTCTTTATATAATACTAGTTATGGAAGTGTATGAATGTATGTGTGATTTTTTTCTGTCTGTCCTTTAGACCAATTTAATATAAATGTAAAACCTTTATACATATGTACGTACATTTATCACCCTCGTTTTATTATTATTATTTTTTTTTTCGATAGATGCAAACTTCTTTCAAAGCCTACTGTAACACTTCTCTGCATCACCTTATGGTTGGCTGGTAGAGAATGCCATTCGGCATTAAGTCCGCCATTGTATACAGTTGTACATAAAGTGTTAAATAAATAATAAATAAATAAAATAATGGACACACAAACCGGCGACTATCCCTGTATGCACTATGGAAATGCACCCAAGGACAGTCCCCGGTTAGTGCAGAACTATTGTGGATAATGGAAAAAAAAGGTAGGGCTATGGATGGGTTGCTGTGGACTGGGAAATTGGGAACTATGGATGACTATGGCACCTGCCGAAACAATGTAATTATTACACGTAAAAATGGCAGGCGGAGACTCGCCAACTCACCGACCGGGCCCCGGGTATGGTTGCTAGATATAGCAACAGAGGGGCAACGAGAATGTGAGTGGCTGAAGGGTTAAGAAACTACCACCGCTTTCTACTCAGATCATCTGCTCCAGCCGAAGCCTCCTGCATCCCTGGCCCACTCGCGACTTACGAATAGTTTCTTACCCTCCGAGCAGGATCACTGCTCTCGCGACTCCACTCTGGACGGCCAATGAAGGCAAGCCAGAGCGGGAGACCTGTTCCTTGTCATCGTTCACTCCAGCCAGCCAATTAAGGCAAGCCGGAGAAGAAGGAACGGTGACTTCTCCCTGGAGCACTCGGGATGATGGTAGCCCGCTGGATCGCTAATGCCCGTCACCTCGCCTCAAGGTGCCCTGCGGGCTTATTATTATTATTATTTATTAGATACCTATTTCTTAAGCCTATAATGAGGCTCATTGCAGAAAGAGGATGAATAGTGGTTTATCTATTTTCATTTTGGACGCCTTTTTTGTTTTGATCAAAGCCATTAAATGAACATTTTAATTGCATTTTACTTTGAGAACGCCCAAACTAATTTAATTTAGACAAACAGTAATATTTTAGGTCTAAAAGCTTTTCTTTTGTGCTAATAAAATTAATGTCTAGTCTAAATTATTCTTAGTCATGTCTCGAACTTTTGTACGATATTTTTTCTTTACTTTTTTCCTGTGAAGTCAGACTTGGAATTCTAAGCATTGTTTTAGGGCAAAAGAATACGTTAAGCTTGCCGTAATTATTCCGTCACAATACCTCTAGAATTTTCTGGATTTTGTATCGCAGTTTGTGATTAAAATTGATGGTAAAACAAAAATCTTTGTATAAGAATTGTGTTAGTTTAAAACTACTATAGTTTGTATAAAATATTTGAAGATTTAAAATAAATTAACGGTATACAAAACCGAACTCAAAATGGGGCCCTTTGTTTAAAGGTTCTGTTAGTACAGAACTATTAGTAGTTTTTTTATGGAATAGGAGGCAAACGAACAGAGGATCACCTGATGGTAAGCGATCAGCGCCGCCCATGGACACCTGCAACACCAGAGGAGTCACAGGTGCGTTGCTGGCCTTTTAAAAAGAAGTTTGAAGGTCGTATCTAGTAGTCTGTGAAATCTCGAAATTTATTCGAAGATTTAGTGGGTATAAATGAAAGTCTATCAAAACTGAACCCAAAACCGGACACAAATCCCAATAATCATCACCATCATAGCATCACGCCTTTTATCCCAGAGGAATGGGTAGGCAGAGGTGCAAATTACGGTCTTTAATGCCACTGTACAATGCAACACCCACTTTTAACTATTTATGTTGAGTCCCATGTGATGGGAATGCTCTTGCTGCCGTATGCCGCGGGCACAATTCTAGACTGCGTGCTACTACTGGAATTACAAAAAAAACTAGTAATACTTTGCCCTACCCGGGATTTTATCCCGAAACCGTCTAAACTATGATTTTTTTTCATAAAATCTGAATTCTTAATTATATAACTTTTAAGGTCGCCATTGCGACTACCGGGCAAGGGGTCTCGGGTTCGATTCCCGGGTCGGGCAAAGTATTACTGGGCTTTTTCGAAAAATCTCAGTATTATTATGTTATATATATTATAACTTTTAACGTACATACCTACTTGTGTACAAAATGCTAAACCTCCATCCTAACACTTGACAAGCGCACCGCAAACCTTTCCCATAAGAAGCTCAGTTCTAAAACTACTCTGATGCCATAAATGTACAATGTATAGCAGAATTCACTCGATATCAGCCCCAAGAATCGATCGATTTCGTAACAAATCGAGAGTATTCGTGCCTCGATGAACACGTAAAGCCGTCGGTCCCGGTTGTCATATGAACACAAGACTGCTACTATTATAGTCCGTGTGTGGTTTTGAAGGCACGACTCAATATAGTTTTAGATTTTTGAAATTGATTTTTAGTGGAAGTAGGAAATAGGACTTAATATGTTATAACTTTACGTGACGTCACAATTTTTATTCTCCCGCCTTGGGTGAGGCGACAGGGAGTGTCAGACTCTTACTGACTAAAACCACCCCGTTCCTACTTCTGCAATTCGAGCCGGAACCCCGGCAACCCATTAGGCCTTCTGTAAAACTAGATAATTATTAATTCTTTACCTTTCAGATATGCAACAGCGTTCAGTGCCTGTGTCTCTCTAACTGCGGAGTTCTCTTACTCCAGTATAAGAGATCGTGTGCTGTTATGCCAGTCTTCTTTCATAGCTGTATCTCATGTTATAATAGCTGCTATGTCTTGGGGCATATTGACTAATGATTGGAAGTACTCCTTCTTTGGTGGGAAATTCGGTGAGTAAAATAAAATTAAACGAAGAATTTGCAATAGGTAGGTATTAGTGTTAATTGAGAAAATAATTTATTATACATTTTCGATGTCAAGAATAGAATAATAATAATAATATAGTAATATTTCCAAAAATGCCGATATAACAAGCTTTTAATATTGTATCTGAGATGAGAACCTAAGATCTCTTAAATTAACAGGACCGCTGGCAATCACTCGATCAAATGACTTAGTCTTAATTACTTGCCTGCCTAAATTGTAAACGAAAAGGTAGTGTTAATTTACTTAATTTCGTTGATTTTATAGTTACTCGCTCCAAAGTTACGTAATATCAATATTTATAACCCAAAACAAACCTTTTAACAAAACAATTCAATAAATAACCATCCTATTGTTAAAAAGAAAACATTTGAGATAAAAGCGAACGTCCTTTCATCTGACATTAATCCTATATAGGTCTATTTTTCAACGCCTAACACGGGCCTAAGCCTAAAAGTACCGACGTAACACACTTCAGGTTAAGTCAGTAAGCATGTTTGCTTAGAATCTCCACAATAAATCCCCACAACAAAGGGCTGAACTTAAAAAAGGATTTCCGTCAACCTTTTAGAATTTCCCCAGTAATTGTGCTGGCTCACTTGACTTTTGGAGCGGCAGACATTTTGTTTTACGACCTTCGTGGTTAGCGGCGCTACTGATTGTGATATTCGATTTGTTAGTGACAAAGGAGGGTTTGTTTTAGTGTTTTTTAAATGCTGTTTCTTTGTGTGTTAATGAACATAAAGGTTTTAATTGCTGCCAAAAATAGTTGAAGGTAAATTCCCATAACGCTGGTCACCATTGACCCACATGGCGTTCAACGTGTTAAATGGTCTAGTATTCTTAAGGCAAAGCGCGATCGAATTTTGATTCAGATTTTTCTATAGTTTCAAGGCGTCTGGAACTATACGCTGCGTCGTAATTTACTCATTTAGGTGATAGATGTGCGTAAGATACAGTTGATCCATTATTAGATTGGGCCAAGTCATGTTATTCGTTAAATTTTCGACCATTAAATTAGAGCTCGTACACGACCTAGTTTTCAATTTTAAATACGATTAGTACGGTTGACGGTCCTCCAAGGAATGGTCCCCTTGGGAGACGCCTTGTTGCATGACATCGCATCGCAGCAATTCGCATCGTAATTTTTTTTCATTGCGAATTCGCATCGCATCGCAGTTTACTGTACAAGCCCCAAAGCTATTCCTTCAGTCATCCGTACATCATTTATTTTCTTTTTAAAAATTCATGTCCTAAAATGACTATTTCGTTATTTCACAGTACTAAACACTTGGAACTTCTATCTATACTTGATGTCTCTATGGGCGTTAGCAGCATTTATAATGTACGTGTTCTGGCTACCTGAAAGCCCCAAGTATTTGGTGACGCAGAAGAAATATGATCAAGCGAGAGAAATACTCATCAGTATCTACAAAGAAAATACTGGAAAACCTGCTGACACTTATCCGGTAAGAGAAATGAAACATTATTGGTTTGCTTCTATAAAAATGCCTCGTTGGCCGAGTGGTCACGAGTGCGACTGCCGGGCAAGGGGTCTCGGGTTCGAGTCCCGAGTCGGGCAAAGTATTACTGGATTTTTAACAAATTCTCAGTAGTAGCACGGAGTCTGGAAATGTGCCCGGTATATGGCAATAGGCTCACCCCCTATTACATGGGACTCATAACATAAATAGTGAAAAGTGGGTGTTACTTCTGTGTGCACCTCTGCCTACCCCTTCGGGGATAAAAGGCGTGATGTTATGTTATGTTATGTTATGTTCTATAAAAATAATGTGACCTATAGTTATATTATGAGTTCATGTAAATGAGTGAGCCTGTTGGCATATATGAATTTCACAGGACGCCTGCGTTCACCAGTCCTGGTAGTCTTGTGGTTCTTACTCATAAGAGTTTTCCCCGAAACGTTCGAAAATGATTTTTTTATTGTGATGTCTATTAAATTAAATAAATATATACAACTTAAAATACAAATAACTAAAAACGAAAATATTTACACCTTAAAAAAAGTAATAGTAATAAAAATGATATCTAAAGGCATCAAAAAAAAACTTTTCCTGATCACTATCGTGAGGTAGGGTGCCCAAAAGACTGGCAGCATTGCCACGTTGAATGGCAATGCTGATAATTGAAACAAATGATAATTATTGTGTTAGCAAATCTGTCGATGTGGGGGCTGACGTTTTCATATTCGTTTTCGTAAAAGTAAAAACATTCGACAATATTTTTTAACCCAAAAATCAATCATGACAATAGTAATGTTTTTGCACCCCATTTTACAAGTATATTCACACAAGATTGCGAAGTAAATTCAATAGCCTAGTTAATTAGATGATTATAATAAATTACCATTTACTATATCGGAGCTTGTCAAAGGTATGCCTTGCAATAATATCAGGCATTAATAGCATGCATAGCTCATTACTGATAGTCTACTTGATTAGCCAGCTAATTAGACAATCATGGTAATATTAAGATTGATTCAAGCCGGCCCATTCGTGCCAAAGCATGGCTCTGCTACACTTAGCATGGCTCTCCTACATTCTCATTAGAATTTAAAGGTCGTTATCAACTCAAACTGAATCAAGATCAACATTATGACCGTTTCATGTCAATTTATCTATGAAAACATCATGTATGTTAGGAAAAACCTACAGTTATTTGGTAAAGTGTCGGACGGACACCACTATCAAACTAGACATAAGGATAGATTAAGTCAACCAATTTTGAGATTGGCGAAAGTAGGTAAGTCGTTCATGGGATTCTGTTTTAAATGTTATAACAAGATACCAGGCGACATACAACACCTAAATGAAACAAAATTCAAATCATGTATAAAAAAAAACTTTATGTAGAAAAGCATATTACAAGGTTAATGATTATATAGAGGATAAAAATGCTTGGATGCAAGCTAGTCCGGCTCCACAGGATAACGAAAACGAAAAGCATTGATGTTTTAATGAAATCCAAATATGTAATTAATACAGATGTTGCTCATTTGTATATTGTTTAACTTGCTCATTGTAAATGTGAGAGCCCTGTAATTACCTGAATATTAAATTAGAATAGTTGAATATGTTTGTGTCAGCTTGGAGTTGTTATGCTCACTCTAAGGTCTCATTGGCGGTGGCACGTGCAGTGGATCGCTCGATTCCCTACAATATGGTTGAGTTGGGCGGTGCTGGTGTACGTGTCATGTTCGTGAACGGGCGCCGTCAACTGGGACTGGTCAGCTCCAGACTGTATTTTTTTTTAATGTCCTTTAAGGTTATTTTTTTTCGATCTCTTTGACTGTTTTTTTGTGTTACATTGTTCTCGCACAACCCAAACAACAAAACTATGTAACTGGAGAATTGTGAACTTGATTGAAAAAGAGTAACCTATGGAGTTTCTTGCTCGTTCTTCTCCATAGGAATCTACACCTTGGAATGAGCAAATAGCTTCACTTGTTAATTTTCTTTATTGAAAAAAAATTCAAAATTATAGAGGTAATATAATTTATTCAAAAATGCCTCTATGGTCTAATTGAAATAAATGACTTTGACTTTGACTTTGAATCACTAGACCTTATTCTAATTAACAATTAGAACAATAATCATGTTCATCAATTAAGTAATATTCAGTTTTAAAATGCGGTAACATAAGTCTTAGAAAACGTTTAGAAATTACTTACAAAGATAACATTTCGGCTTAATGAACTTCATTTTATATAATGAACTATTAAAAATATTATCGCCGAGAGTTTGCAGAAAAAATCTAGAAAAAATAAACAACAAAAGTCTTTATTGGCATTTTATTAAAAGTTAAAAAAAAACCATATTATTGTATTAACGCCGTGAGAGTGAGGTTACCGGAGGTCCAATTACCCTCCTCTCCAACTCCACAACCCTCAAATTTCTAATCCTCAAAAGGCCGGTAACGCACTATAACGCCTCTGGTATACCAAGTGTCCATGGGCGACGCCGATAACATACCATCAAGTGATCCGTCCATAAACCAAAAGTCTATAAGTGGCCACTACTGACTAAAGACCCCTTCTCTCACGGAGAAGGTTTGAGCATTAACCACCACGCTTACTAAATGCGGGTTCTCGATTACAAACTTATAATTAGAAATTATAAGCCCAGGTTTCCTCACGATGTTTTTCTTCACTATTTGTCAGTAGTGTTTATATAATCTTTGAAAGTATATATATAACTCGGTAAAAGTCACATTGGCACTTGCCGTTGGTAGGTTTCTAACCCGCACCCTCATGAATGAGATGCGGGCGTCGTAAAGCTCCGGGCCGCCGCGACATACTAAACCATTATCATTATTTTCAAACTACCTATGTTATTAATGAGCAATTATTACTATCGAATCGAACTAAAAATGCGTCCAATATTACATCGGCATTGGCAGTCGTTCTCGACGAATGAGACATTCCATTAAATCATAACCTCGACTTAAAAACTGTTTTTATTTAATTTAAAAGACAAAGTCGTAGTCAAAAACTAGTTTTTGAATTATTTGTATCTACTAAAAGTTGTTGAAGCAGTTTGAATTTCAAAGAAATTGTACTTAATATTGAGATTTTTAGTTCTTTAAAACATTATTTTAGTTGTCATAGAATAGGGTTGTAAGTTTAATAAAGACTTTTGCAAACTGAATTAATTATTTGGTTTTGTTGAAGTTATCTTTACTTATAGTATAGAGGTATTATGCAAAAGTTATTTTAAGTTTCATAAATATTATTATTATGCCTGCCTGCCTCGGTGGCCGAGTGGTTCCAAGTGCGAGTCTCGGGTTAGATTTCTGGGTCAGGCAAAGTAATACTGTTTTATTCTAAACTCTCAGTAGTAGCACGGAGTCTAAAATTATAACCGGTATATGGCAATAGGCTCACCCCCTTACATGAGACTTATAACATAATTGTACATACATAACAACACGCCTTTTATCCCCTAAGGGGTAGACAGAGGTGCACATTATGCCACTGTAAAATGTAAAACCCAGTTTTCACTATTATTAACATAATTATATAGTGTAAAATGGGTGTTACATTGCACAGCGCATTACCTAAGTGCCGTGATTTAAACCTCTGCCTACTTACCTCTTCGCGCATAAAAGGTGTAATGTTATGTTATATAATATTTATTATTAGTTACTTATTTTTTGAATAGTTATAACTCTTTTATTGTACCTCTATAAAATTCGTAATTGAGCAAAATAGGAGTTGTTGACTGAATATAATAAATATTTGATATTATACAGTGCTGTAGCACCTAAATTATAATAAATTAGTTCGATATTTCATCAGCCTAACAATGCATATCTGATACTAATTGAATGTTGAACAGATTCAATGAACATTTCATACGTACTTGTTTGAACATGCATTATAATTATGTATTTTAGGCACATAATACAGAAAATACTTCATTAATTGATAAAATATTAATTATCGGCAGCAAAAATGTCATTCCTATTAAAAACTTCAATAAATTGAGCATCTATCAGAAAAATGAAATAAAAAAATAAACACAAAATCTCTTTACTCTTTAATAGCTTTGATAGCATCGACTGTAGAAGGTAAAAACGATCCAGTGTAGTTCAAAAAAACTATTTTTTTTAATATTTATTTTTTCAAATAGTTCGCGGTCTGCGGTCCAACGTTAAGCTGTCAAGCACCGCCGTTGAAAATATCGAAAGAGACAACCCTATTCTGCCGTAGAGTGTTCAATTAAAATCAACCTTTTCAATCTTAAAATAAAATAAATTCTTGTTTATCACAAATTGAAGTACGAAATTCCCTTTGAAATGAAATGTTTTACACAAAAGGTGTGTTAAAAAGATGAAAATTACTTTCTGATATTATTGAAATGGAAGTTTTGGTAGGTATTGGACGGGCTTTATTGAAGGGTACGATATTAAAATTTTATTCGTATAGGTATAAGTGATTGATTCTGATGGATTGTTATATCTTTATGCTTTGCAGTGTAATAAACATATTAATCGGGCTGCATTTTTCGAAGCTTTTAATTAGGATTTAATGATAAATTGTACATTATGTTTATTTCTGCAAGTAGTATGGAGTAACACTTTTACACGCCAATCTTTAAATTATTAGATGGGGCGGGCATTGCCTAAGTGACTACTATGAGAACAAATGTTAAAGTAAACTCAGAGGTCATTGTCTCTTAAACTGTCAAACACCAAGCGGTCACCGGTGACCGCAACCTATTGTTCTATAATTGTGTCTACAAAACCGGTACTCGACGAGTTAAAGTCCAGACAGATGATAATGATAATTAATAATAATAATAAGTTGATTCTGTAGTGATCTTTTGAGAAATCATTCACAACAGTTTGAGTAGGCCTGTTCTAATAGCAGCACGCATGTGTCAGTTTCCAATCAGCTCAACAGATGTTGCTGAATGACGGTACGAACAACACCAACCAAAAGAACATTCGGGTAGACGGCACAAATGCTCAAACTGTCAGAATGTAACTTATTAAGTAAAAGTGAATTTGGTTTTTAATTAATTATAGTCTCATCCACTATTAGATACATGGTATGGTGTCGGTAAAAACTGGTTAGATTGCATATATGATGTGTATTGGGTATCTCTACCTGCCACTTTGGGGATGTATATTCAACCTTCAGTTTTATCCTATTTTGTAAGACATCTACACACAACACTATCACACTAAAACACATTTACATATGTATTATTCGCATGTAATATTCGAAAGTCCATTCATACAGAATTTTCCCAATCTCAGTAAAATCTTTCTTTACGCAAGATTCACAGAGTCAATCCGAGATCCGACATAAATCTTCGAAGATTTCTTTGGTATATGGTAGAAGAAAGATGATGCCATCAAGCAAATTGTACATCCAGAAACCTCGTGGATATTAAATAATACAAGGAGAAAATATTACCGCGGAAATATCGAACGATTATAACCTACTGCGAAGTGTGAGGAAGAAAGGAAGGTCGCAGAAGGTTTACTTTCGGGTTACTGAAACAAACTGATTTAGACTGCTTTTAATACATTATTGCACTGACTTTAAACTGTTTTGACCACACTTTTTTCAAGAAAATGTATATTTTATAATATCAACATAACGTCTTGCCTAAAATAATTATTTATTTCTTTGTAAAATTATTGTATTACCAAGACAGAACCATTTTACCAGTTTACTCACGTAATTATAGTTTGAGTATAAGTAGTAGGCTGCGCGTTTTCACCGCGACCGCGCACGACGCTCACTAGGAAGAGTTCCTCTGTGAGTCGAAACTAGTGGAACTATTTTAAATTTATATATTTGATGGGCCGACATTTGACCACCATCTCGCCTGGCGGCAAGCGACGATGATCAGTTTTTCTCAGTATAATTACGTTATCTTAGTTAATTTAGAAGTCATGTTATGATTATTAATTGAAAGTAATTTGGCCCTTGGCGTGATCTGGTTAATTCTTTACTCGGTGCTGTAACCATAAATTTTAAAAAATTCGTCTTTTGTTAAATTAAAAATGAAATCCTGGTAAGACTTTGTTCGGAAGTCATTCTATGCCAACTCGCACCACGAGAACGGAACTTCGACTTCTGTACAATATTATTTAGCTTGTAATATTGTATCCATTTGTAAAAATTATTCTGCCATACGCTCGCATCATCAGTTTGAGTTATGACTTCGATAAATATTTGGAAACTCTACTCAGTATGACGATATTTCCTGATTTGATACCGTCACTGTGTTACTATGCTAGACGAAGGCTGTCATAGTTCCGACCAAGTCGAACATGTACGTTTTTACGACTAGCTATGAAGATTTTTTCTTGGCTTGTAACTTAAGTTTTATGTTAGGTAGACTGCCAATATTACTATTTAGACCGTATGTATTTTTTCACAATATATTATTATTCAGTTTAGGCGTCCTTATTTAGGCGTCAAAATACTCGTCCGCATGACAGTCACCGGAGAACGTTTTAGGATTACTAGGATTTTCTCCGGTGTCGTAGGTGCGTTTACAAACATACAAGTTCACATACACATGACACCCAGACCCGGAACAACAATTTGTGGATCACACAAAGAGTTGCTCCGTGCGGAATCGAACCCGCAACACTTTGCTCGGCAGCCGGTTGCCCAGCCACCGCACCAACCGTGCCGTTATGTTCTGTGCATGAATTCTCCTCTATTTTAAACATAATTACTGTAAATATCTGTATTTTGTGCTTATAATGATATTTTTTTTCTTTATTTTAATTACAGTTTTACAACATGTGGAAGGACAAGAACAAGCACTCGATAGATGAAGCTCTCGAACGTAAAGCAGAGATGAGCATACGTCATCAGATTGTGGAAGGCCTTTACAATGTAAAGCCAATGTTTCAGAAACCATTAGGAGTTTATCTAGCTCTGACTTGCTGTACCAATTTCATTATTATGGCTATGTAAGTATGTTTAGTGGCTGGAAGTGTGACTAGTGACCAAAGGGACTCCGGTTCGATAGTTACTTCGCGAAGAATATTGCTGTGTGTTCAAACAATAGGGTAGATGACTAAGTTTTATATTAATGTCCGTCTAGTAGATTATTTTAAAACAATAAAAAAACGTATACACGTATACAGAAACAAATACTATCGACGGTAAATTGATTTGAAATATCGTGTCACGTCACTTCTAGGTACGTTTTATACGTAGAAAATTAAACTAAACTTTGACTCGTTTTATCTAAGTATTGTTTTCTTATGTTATGATGAAATAATAATATATCTACGTGTTTAATATTTTTTCATTACCTAACTGATGGACTAAATAGATTTTTAATACCCCGTCGTTCTATACATACCTATTCTCAATACCATACCTATTCTCAATGATAACATGGAATCTAGAATTGGTTAGTTTCTTAGGTTTAAAATAAATTGTTTCAACTTATCAATTCAAAAAATAATTAAAAAATAATCATACTCTCATCCATTGATTTGACAATTTACCTACTTTTGGATTTTTTCTCGCTAACTTTAAGGAAACAAGTATGCTATTTGACGCAGAAATATAATAACGTCATAAGTTACGATCCAATACAAAATTCATAGAAAAGTATCGTTTTTGACATTTCCATAAAAGTATTGAATTTGACTACCTGTCGACTACCGTATTGTGTCTTTTGTATGTAAAGAATGTTATGTTATAGGAATGAATTTGTTTTAACACCTAGTTTTAATCATCAATAATTAGTGTATTAAAGACTGCCTCGTTGGCCGAGTGGTCGCAAGTGCGACTGCCGGGCAAGGGGTCTCGGGTTCGATTCCCGGGTCGGGCAAAGTATTACAGGGTTTTTAAAAAATTCTTAGTAGTAGCACGGAGTCTGGAACTGTGCCCGGTATATGGCAATAGGCTCACCCCCTATTACATGGGACTCATAACATAAATAGTGAAAAGTGGGTGTTACATTGTACAGTGGCATAATGTGCACCTCTGCCTACCCCTTCGGGGATAAAAGGCGTGATGCTGTGTGTGTGTAAAGACCTTATTGCCATAAACCGAATAGATCCGTCTATATTCTGCCCAGCTTACAAATTAAATCGAAAACCTTTTGCTCTATAGTCGTGTTTGTTACTCGACCAAAAAAAAAATTTTTTTTTTTTAGTAAATCCAATGAACATATTCCTGGAGAATAACAGTTATTGTTTCAAAATTTCAGGTACAATGTCCTAAGGTTATGGTTTCCTCAAGTCTCAGCTATTGTAGAAAACAACCCACTGACGGATGGACAGGATCTATGCGTTGTGATAGACAAATACACAAGCAGTTTGAAACCTGTTATTTTAGTTAATACTACTCTTGCAGATGAAATCTGTCTACCGGTAAGTTCATTTTATTTTATCTCAATAATTATGCTTACAGAATCAGCATTTACTAAGATTTTTTTACATAACATCATGCCTTTTTTCCCCGAAGGGGTAGGCAGAGGTGCACATTATACCACTGTACAATGTAACATCCACTTTTCACTATTTATGTTATGAGTCCCATGTAATAGGGGTCAGCCAATAGGCCATATACCGGGCACAATTCCAGACTCCGTGCTACTACTGAAATTTAAAAAAAAAACCAGTAATATTTGACCGACCCGGGAATCGAACCCGAGACCCCCTGCCTGGCAGTCGCACTTGTAACCACTCGGCCAGCGAGGCAGCGAGATTTTTTTTAATATAACGTAATAGCAGAGAAAATTAGACATTGAATTATTGAAACATTGAACACGTAACTCCCCAAAATGAACACTATTCCAATTTACGCAAAGTACAATTTCATATACCTCTACTTCAGTTAATATATAAAAAGACGTCTAGTTGGCTTTAACGTCAATCAAGCTACTAACAAAAAAATATTCAACAAAAATCGCCCTTCCTTGCCCGTTTCACTGACTCGACAATCGAATCTCGATCAATAATTGACGTTCAAAGTGACAAGGGCCAAATCACTACATTTCGTTGAAATATATTATTTAATGTAACAAAATCTTGACCTAATTTGGTTTGTTACATAAAAAAAAGGTTAAAGTTATACTGCCTCGTTGGCTGATTGGTCGCAAGTACAGATGCCGGGACTAGGGGGTTCAATTCTTGAATTAGGCAAAGTATTACTGGGTTTTTTAAAAATCGTCAGTAGTAGCACGGAGTCTGGAATTGTGACTTCTCACCTATCAGTGGTTGTGCAAGCTATATGTAAGTACGTATGATCAAATATAGTTACTTTTTGCTTTTTAGGTTTTACTTTTCGTTTGTTTTTGTTTTTGAAGTCGGTTTTTTTAATTCAAACCCAAACACGCTTTTACCAACACCTGTCTTCGTTTTTTTGAAGCGTTTTCCTTACATCCTGTATAAATAGTCCCATAGTCGACTCTTGTAATACCCAGAAATTTAGGACAACAAATTAATGTACATATTCTACTCAACCATTTCCAAAAGACTATAAAAACAATACAATACAAACGAAATAACATCTAACCCATATACAAACGCTAACGACCACTGGGCTAACTCCTACTAAAGACTGCAATACACATAGTTTGCGCGAGACAAGCGCGAATTTGCCGACGGGTACGCAACGTTACGCCCGTGGGACGCAGCCTATCACCTGCGTTAATTGAGCAGGGACTACGCGAATATGCCAGGCTAACTCAGCTCTGATATCGAACAGAACTTTGATCTAATACTGGAAGTTCGTTTCTAAGATAATCAAAAAGACTTTGTGTATTCTCTATAGTGTTTCTAGTCCCTGTTGGAGAAGACAAAGAGCTGTATATTAAAAGTTATACTAAGTTTTTATTAGGCAATATTAATTAGAATGTATTATTTTCGGTATTACGTAACTTTTAGACAGTTTTTACCCAGTTTCAAGCTATGATTAAAGTTCATAAGCGTACGCAACGTGCACTCATGATAAGTCTCTATGAACACCATTTAGTAGACTGACTGAATGTGCTGTCTTCAAGACGACCCTCAGAACAAGTTCTCAGATTTAAACTCTATTTTTATATGCATGTGACTATAAGTAATCGAGTACAAGTCTCTAATGAATACGAAATGAATAATACAATGAATACCTGTACCTAGAAATCTGAAAATGTAAATTAGACTTAAACCGCCAGTAGTATCTTCAAAATCCCAAGACGACTAGGAAGAATCCTTGACCCAATTCTATATTTAGATAATAGGAATAATACGAGAACACGATCGAAACATTTTCTATTAATAAGCTACTATCTATTCACGTTACGTTTGCACGCGAACGGCTTACAATACCATTGCGAAGCCATGAGTACGATCGTTATTTTACCTACTCACAACTATAATAAATTATTGTTCTAGGTACGAATATTGATTCTGATATGGTTTTAGGAAGCTTAGACTTGTGTTGTGTAATTCAGGGTTAGGTTTCGTAGATGAAAATGGGGGTAAAGTTAACGGAATAGATAATGTAGGCCGTCTTATTTCAATTCATTTGGTGATGTTGCATTATGAGTGGTGTTACATGGAAGGAGTATTTTCTACCTGATTTTGAGACTTTAATTGATAATGTCCAGTATGATACATAGATTACATACATACTTACATAGCTTCACGCCTGTTTTCCATGGAGGTAGGCAGAGAATATGGAACACCAATTGCTACGATTCTTACATACCTCTTTCGCTTCATCAACAGTCATCAGTCTTTTCATGCATGCTCGTCGGTTAAGGGTACTTTTAATTCGGCCCTTCTTTAATATATCGCCAATCTGGTCGATATTATGTCCGTCTAGGGCGCGTATGGACTTACATGGATTAAATCCCAGAAGAAGAACTTGGACTCAAGAAAAATCATAGGACCATTTCAAATACCGAATAAAACTTGAAACGTAATACCTTATAATTATTATAAGAAAAGCAGTTCGCTTCCATAAGATCCAACCTGAAGTCACTGAAGAGGTCAGCAGTGGACATCTAATGACTGTACATACATACATAACTTCACGCCTGTCTCCCATGGGGGTAGGCAGAGACTAAGGAACGCCAATTACTACGATTCTTACATACCTCTTTCGCTTCATTAACAGTCATCAATCTTTTCATGCATGCTTGTCGGTTAAGGGTACTTTTAAATGATTGACTAATGACTGTGAATACCCTAAAACTACTTCTATAGACTGTGAATAACCTAAAACCCTGGTTTCCAACTACTTATACGATATCACAAACTCTCATTCACCATTTAAACATTTCAAATCGACAGTGAATTTCAACTGACAATAACAATAAATTAATATTCAAACAAAGATATTGATTTCGATATTATCATAGTTTGAACATGAACAGGGTCCAAGGTCATATAGAGCGTGCTTAGAAATAACTTTGTAAGGAAGAACAGCCTGTTTATCAATGAATTATTGTTTGCTTAATATTGCAAGGGTTGAATTATGGCTCTGACCTTGGAGTATCGTTAACCTTCAAGCGGGCGCGCGTAGTCGAATCGACCGCGGTTAATACATTTTCGTTCGTATTTTTATTGTTAGTTGCCACATGCATTTTTAATTTTAAGTAGCCTGTCACTATCTTTTTAGGCGTAAAATAAAAACTATTCCTTTGCTTGAAGCGCTCTTTCCACTCCACAAATTACAATTGTTTAGGCTCCGGCGCAGTCGTTGAAAAGAATACACGCGCCTGTCGTCGAATAGGTTACGCGCGATGCTCAACGCGATATAGGTACACATGTCAATATTATCTAATTCGGCTTGGAGTTTTGGTGTTTTAAAGCGTTTTTTTTAAACAAGTCGTTATTGGTTATCGCAAAGTGCTGTAATCGAGGAATTACAAAGAGAAGATGAAGAAGAGAGTGAATCAGAGCTTAGCAACCAAGGCTCTGAAACTTCTCATCACATAGTTTTAGAAGAGCATCTATCTGATGTGATATCATCCTTGTCGGACTTAGATCAGCATAATTTGTAGCTTTCGGAAATAAATAGCTGTTTTACAGGACGCGATAAAGTTACGAAGTAGCAAAAATCTGAAAAATTACAAGAATACTGACTCTGACGAAAATAAAATCAAAATTAAAGGGTTTTTATCATTAATTTTTATTAATTTTTGGTCTACGTATATATAAACCAACTTAAAATATGTAAACGGGTCTTAATTTTTATTTTGATCCGAAGAATATATGAGTTACGTTAGGTGACTCAATAATTGCTTCTTTTTCATAATTTTAATTACTTGTTGTGACAAATTACACTATAAAGACAATGATAATGTATCTTAGTACAAATTAATAAATGATTATCCCATAATTAATGCTTTCTTCATTTTATTCATCCCATAGGTCTATTCGGTTACGCGCGCCTGCTCCCGTTACAAAATACCGCGCGCCCGCTTGAAGGTTAATGGATGTACACACGACTGCAAATCGATCTACACTAAACCAGTTTATCATGGTCTCGTGATTTATGATCTTTCCCAATATTTGACAGTCAGTTTATACTGGTCTGTTCTGGCTTGATATGTACCTGTGTGCTCGTTGATGGGGTTGAGGTAAGGTTCAATTAAAATGGTTTATGTATGTTTGCCTGGTAGTAAGCGATAGTAAGTTTGACCTCTATTTCAATGGCATGTGTGGGTAATGTTGAGTGTCAGTTTAACTTGAGATAGGAGAGTAGCTATTGTTTTTTTTTCAATACTCCGGTATTGTACAAGACAGTAGTGAACTAAGAACGTACCAATGAGATGGTGTAGACGTCTTTGTTACGAAATTAACCTGAACTGTTTCATTAAATCTCCAACTTGCATTGAGCTAAAGTGCTGATTATTGTTCAAACCTTCTTCGTGTGACAAGAAATTTTTTATCAGTAGTTCCCACTTACAGGCTGTTATTTTTTTAGTTTTTTTTATATTATGTCACATATGAAATGATACAGATTAGCACCCCACCATAAAAATAAACCACTAATCCTCAATTTGACCTCAATAATTATAGTTTACCCTTCTGATTAAATAGTAGGTATGTAAAAAAGAACGAGAGAAATGGTCCTCGATTTTTTATAACATCATAAATCTTGTGAACACCTTATAATACTACGGCTAGCATAATAAATTCTACGATATTAACAATACCAGTTTGTACCAAAAAATTCTTCGTAAAAACAAAGTTTAATTTTTCCTCCACCTACGGTAATTTTTTGGGAACGGATTTTTTCATTTCACTCGAAGTTGGATGTAAAAGGGTTATTTAGGTACCTCTTACAATGATTAAAGAATAATTGAATAGGTTTTTCTACGACCGCCCACAAAAATGATGCTTAGATGCAAAATCTGGGGTTTCTCCAAGAAATTTTGTTTATACTTTGAAACGTAAAGCCGCACCTGTTTTTTAAGGTTTTCGGTAATTGCACTTCCTTATCGTGGGCATTTGGTTGATATTTCCTTATTGGCTGTGTTTAAACTGAGACTATTTTTGTTCTACCCCTAGACTGGATAGGCTTTTGCATTTTCTTCGAAACTACTTAAAATCTGGTGTCATGATTGACATTTTCCTCAACTAACAACAACATAACATCACGCCTTTTATCCCTGAAGGGGAAACAGACATCCACTTTTCGCTATTAAGAGTCTCATGTATTAGGGGGTAAGTCTATTACCATATACCGGGCACAATTGCAGACTCCGTGCTACCATTGAGAATTTTTAAAAAACCTATTAGTACTTTGTTCGATGCAGAAATTCAACACGAGACCCCTTACCCTGCAGTCCCACTTGCGACTACTTGGCCAACAAGGCAGTCTCACCCTTATTAATAATGCCTAGTTTACCCTTTGATTTTGTTTTCTCTGTCATCTAACTATGTATATCGTCTTCTGTTTTAGACAAAAAGTGGCCACGAAACTTACATCAACAGCATCATCCTCGGTTGCGTCTGCATCATTCCATACGTCATCACCGCCATTCTAGTCAACAGGGTTGGCAAGAAACCGCTCCTCATTGGTGCTAGCATGATTTCGGTTGCAAGCTCCTTAAGTCTTCGCTGGGCTAGCAACAAAATAGCACTGGTTTCATTTTTCTCAATATCAGTAGCTATTGCTCAATCAATGCTAAGTTTAAATCAGGCTATGACAGTGGAAATGTTTCCTACCACGACAAGGTTAGTACCTCTATTAAAATTAATGCATATTTTATGACTTTTAGTTAAAGTTGTAGACATTACATAATATGTACTGATTGTTTACTGGTTTACGTTTGTTTTTGTTTTGATGGGAATTTTTAAGAATATGTTGGTAGGACTGCCTCGTTGGCCGAGTGATCGCAATTGTGATTGCCGGGCAAGGGATCTCGGGTTCGATTCCCGGGTTGGGAATAAAAATAATCTCAGTAGTACGAAGTTTGGAATTGTGCCCAGTATATGGCAATAGGCTCACCTCCTATTTCATGGGTCTCCCAACATAAATAGTGAAAAGAGGTATAGTGGTAAAGTGGTGGTGGTGTTAATGTTACATCATACGATCCCTGCTAAGAGGCGAGATGCTTATGTTATGAAGGTGGGTTTAAAAATTGAAAACAGTTTTAATGTTTTAATGTTTGTTTTTTTGTTTACACAAAAAGATATATCAAGAACTATATAAAATTTCTTTGAAATCCAAAGGAGAAAATAATAAAAGGAAATATAGATACAAAATCAATTGTACATCAAATCACAAAAAAGCTAAGCACACATAATCGGCTTACAAAAGCGAAAGTCTACACTAGCGCCATTGTCAATCTTCCAAGTATTAAATGGGACACAATAGCTGTAGCTAGATATCGGTCTATTGTTCAGAGGGTCCGCAGAATTCTATAGACTCTATACAAGCCGAGAATAGCCTCAATATAGTCCAGATATCATCTGCACTGGCCACGTTTAGCAAAATGGTCCCTGTTTTGTAACAAATTAGATAATCTTTAAGTCAATATTAATTTCAGCAAAGTTATTCAAGTAGAGCCGCCATTTTAATTATGTTATTAAGTAAATAATTAATGAATTTTGATTCTGATGCGTAATTTAATTTGAATTTATGCGTTGATTGGAGTTTAATGTTTTCAATGAAGTTTATAATTAATTGTCTTCTGTCTTGTTTGTGATTAAGATTTGTATGTGTGTGTGTCTTTTGATTTGAAATTCGATTTATTATTCTTGGAATAGTTTAGATATCAAATGAGTTAGGATAATGTAGCTGAAACAATATTAATAATTTCACTGTATGTCAAAAGACATTGCGATATTTAACATGAGTTTGCAATTTGCAAATCAACACTTTTATAAATATCGTTTTAGTTCTTTTAGTACGTAGAATATATCTAGACTTCTATGAATTTATTGTGATCCTTTTTTCAGAACTTTAGCAATATCAATGATTATGGTTATTGGTCGTATTGGGACGTTATCGGGTAACATAGTGTTCCCAATAATGCTGGAGATAAGCTGCGCCTTTCCATTCTATTCCATATCTGGATGTATGGTTTGTAAGTATACCTACCTTTTTATACGAGATACTATGGAACATCGATTGCTACGATCCTGACATACCTCTGTCGTTTCCTCAACAGTCATCAGTCTATTTTATTTACTCGGCAATCTTTACTTTTTGGCACAAAATGTACATAAATGTGTGTATGTCGTGGTGGCCTGGAGGTTTAAGACGCCCGCTTATCATGCATGAAGGTGCGGGTTCGAAACCTACCAATGGCAAGTTCAAAAATGACTTTTTCCGAGTTATATGTACTTTCTAAGATTATCTAGATACCACTGACAAACGATGAAGGAAAACATCGTGAGGAAACCTGAGCTTATAATTTCTTATAATAAGTTTGTAATCGTTAAGCCGCATTGAGCAAGCGTGGTGATTAATGCTCAAACTTTCTCCGTGTGAGAAGAGGCTTTGCTTAGCAGTGGGCATTTATAGGCTGTCAATGATGGAATGACACATTTATAGGTAACTTTTACAGCAACCTAGCAATGCTGGCAAAGTCCGTAGTGGAAGCTAGTTACAGTTTTTTTTATTTCAGTGGTCCTGGTGGTTGCGCTGTTCTTACCAAGCAAGAAGCTGTGATATTGCATCAAATTAAGTAATGTAATGAGAAATAAGCATAACAATGGTATACCCTCATTGCCAGTCCTTGACATGACATTGAATTGTACTCATTGCCATCAACAATAAGATTTATAATGATTGGTCTTAAATCAATAATAGGGTAGATGCCTAATTTTTATTTTAATGTCCGTCTAGTGGATTATTTTAAATCATTTGACACGTATTTTTTATTTTCTTACAGAAACGAATACTTTCGACGATATATAGATTTGAAATGTCGCGTGACGTCACTTCTATGTACATTTCTTACGTAGAAATGACGTTTTAGCCCCCACTCTTAAACTTTGATTCGTTTTATTAAGTATTGTTTTATTATATGCACAACAAACTAAAAAAATACGTGTCTAATAAATTTTCATAATACCTAACTTATGGACTACCTAGATTTTTAATTTTCATACCCTGTCGTCATCCCAATGAATACGAATTTTATTTATTAGACATAATATTATGAAAAAGCTAGAATGTAGTAAAAATATGTAAATAATATCATAGTCTTTAATACAAAAATAATAATCAATTGCGTTTCATTCCACTACTCATAAGAACTTTCCAAATTAGCTACAAAATAAGTCTTAAAGAAACTCCGTGGAGTAAGTGCACTCACGGCGCGATTTTATCCCGCACCCTTTGTACCCGCGGTTGCTGGCCCGCAGCCTTTGTATATATACATACAGATAAACAGATGTATAAAATCGAAATAGTTTTGTCGGCTCATGTTTGCGGCTCCCGCTGCACCGGCGTAGCGGTCGCGGGAGCGGTCACGCCGCCGCGGCGAGTTGCACCCGGGTGCTCTGCGATTGGTTAGCGGGCGATCGTAATGGGATAGCCGGTATGAAACTCAATAACTGATTGTTTTACCGCCCGACCGTCTTGTGATAATATACAGCTAAGGTCGTGGGTGATAATCGTAACCGCGGCGGCTGTATAAACCGCAGAACTGCGATCTCGTGAGTTCTAAAAATTCGGCCTCCGAATTTTCGAGAAAATCGCGCCGTGAGTACATAGCTTTCCACGTCAACATCAAAGTAAAATAGATGAGTGTTGGACAAAATGAAAATGAAAACATTCGAATCTGATTACGTTCATTCTATTCACTATAATTCTGTTTAGCCATAACTCTGTAAATCATTGCATTATATTTGAAACTAGTAGTTTTTTTTTTTTTAAGGTGGAAAATCATCGAATGACTGCTTCCGCCTGGGTGAGGCGGAAGGGAGTGTCAGACTCTTACTGACTAAAAACCACCCCTTGAAACTAGTAGTAGCTTCATTCGAGTACCTAGTATTGAAATATTTTTTTGTATAATAACGTAACATAACATCGCGCCTTTTATTATCATAGGCAGAGGTGCACATTATGCCACTGTATAATGTAGCACCCGCTTTTCACTATTTATGTTATGAGTATGTACCTCTATATGTATGTATATATGTATATTACATGTAATATGAGCATATTGAGCCTATTGCCATATACGGGGCACAATTCTAGACTCAAAGCTACTACTGTGAATTCTTTGAAAAACCCAGTAATACTTTGCCTGACCCGGGGATGGAACCCGAGACCCCTTGCCTGGCAGTCGCACTTACGGCCACTCGGCCAACGAGGCATATTTTTTTATATACAATATGTCAATATGTATTAACAAACAGACATGTTCTGTTAGAAATACTTATTATTAATATTGGTGAAATCATCTTGACAGCACGAATTTTGCAAAAAAATTTATATAGATCACCGACACTTTTGCTTATAAGACACGCATAACTCGTAAGGACAAGATTTGTAGATATGAAAAAAAAATCGACGCCATGCAGGCACAGGAAATATACCCAAGTAAAGTTATAGTCGTGGTGGCCTGGAGGTTTAAGACGCTCGCTTCTCATGCATGAGGGTGCGGGTTCGAAACCTACCAACGGCAAGTACCAATGTGACTTTTTCTGAGTTATATGTACTTTCTAAGATTATTTAGACACCACTTTCAAACGGTGAAGGAAAAACATCGTGAGGAAACCTGGACTTATAATTTCTAATTATAAGTTTGAAATCGCCAACCCGCATTGAGCAAGCGTGGTGATTAACGCTCTAACCTTCTCCGTGTGAGAAGAGGCTTTGCTCAGCAGTGGGCATTTATAGGCTGTTGATGATAATGATGATGAAAGTTATAGCGCCAATAGAATTTATTATTATAATAAACTACATTTAAAAAACCGACGTCAAACCACGTTTTTTTTTAAATAGGTTAATTAATGTACTGCAACCTTAGGAAGTGTAACAAATACTTTTCTGAAAACTAAATGAAAATTAGTTCAGTCAATGGCGAGATATTTGCGCACAAACATACAGACACATTAATATACATACTGATCAAACTGGGAACCTACTTTTATTCTTTTTGACACATAACATAACAAAAACATAACATCACGCCTTTTATCCTCGAAGGGGTAGGCAGAGGTGCACATTATACGACTGTACAATGTAACACCCACTTTTCACTACTTATGTTATGAGTCCCATGTAATAGGGGGTGAGCCTATTGCCATGTACCGGGCACAGTTCCAGACTCCGTGCTACTACTGAGAATTTTTTTAAAAGCTCAGTAATACTTTGCCCGACCCGGGAATCGAACTTGAGACCCCTTGCTCGGCAGTCGCAATTAAGACCACTCGGCCAATGAGGCAGGCAGTTATTCTTTTTGAAATCGGTAAAATTGGCATCGCACCATTATTAATAATGTGTGGGAGAGCCATGCTTCGGCACTAATGGGCCGGCTCGACCGGAGTGATACTACGGCCTCACAGAAAACCGACGTGAAGCAACACTTGCGTTGTGTTTCGTCGATAGTGTGTGAGGTTGCCGGAGGCCCAATTACCCTCCCATTCCCCAATCTCTCCAATACCTGAATTCCCAACGATCCTAAAACTCCTAATCCTCAAAAGGTCGGTAACGCATTTGTAACGCCTCTGGTGTTCCAGGTGTCCATAGGCGACGCCGATTGCTTACCATCAGGTGATCCGTCTGCTCGTTTACCGGCTTAAAGCATAAAAAAATAATAATACAGACTTACTATAAAAACAGCGAACCGTAGTTGTTATTACTCAACATAGTATCTCAATCTAGTGCTTTAGACTTCACAAAGGCTGTTACCTCAGTCAAGAAGACACTGAGGCTAAAATAACTCATTTATTCAAATAACAATGCCACATTTTGCTTGTGGAACTATTGTAACGTCAACAAAAGGGACTAGTAAATATTTAATAGAATAAATTATTTCAACTGAAAGGCATTTGCACCTGACATACTAATTAGGTCAGGTCGTAGGGTTACTGCTGGTAATTATAAAATTAATATATTATCCTGGACTGGAGAGTAAACCAGCTAAAGTATGGATGGCAGTGTAATTGGAATGATGGATTTAATAATTTATATTTAATTCAGTATACCTAATATTAAATCTTTATTTAAATTTTATGTAGGTATAACTAGCGACCGCCCCGGCTTCGCCCTGGTGCGATATGCATGTATTATTACACATATAAACCTTTCTTAAGAATCACTTTATCTATTAAAAAAGACCGCATCAAAATACGTTATGTATTTTTAAAGATCTAAGCATACATAGGGACAGACAGACGGCGGATAGCGACTTTGTTTTAAACTATGTAGTGATTTATGTTATTTAAAAAATATGTACAAACTCAATAAAATTATGATGAAAATATAACTAAAAACTGAAATATTTGCAATTTAAAATTACCAAACAGTAATAATAATAAGTATAAAAAAAATGGAATGATTAATTTCAACAGGTAATATGACCCGTTGGTTAGTCGATCTTTGTTTGGACTCTATTAAAAACGAAATGTATTTCATGTTTAATGTTTTTAATAATGATTCTGAGAAAATTCTTGCTTTTACTTTTTTTTGTTATCGAACTTAAATAATTATACGAATATTTTTGGTGGTTTTTAGTAAGAGCCTAATTCTTCACGCCATGCACAATATTTAACATCTTTTAACAAATTAAATTTCCTAATAAATAGGTAAATGTAAATATCGATTTCAATAATTTTAAATACTAGTTGTTTTTCCGATTCCCGGGTCGGGCAAGGTACCTACTACTGGGTTTTTAAAAAAAATTCAGTGGTACACGGAGTCTGGAATTTTACCCGGTATTGCCATATAGGCTTACCCTCTATGACATGGGACTCAGAGGTAAATAGTGAAAAGTGAGTGTTACATTGTACAGTGGCATTAAGTACCGTAATGAGCACCTCTGCCTACCCCTTCGTGGATAAAAGGCGTGATGTTAAATGTTATGTAGTTATTATTAATTTCATCTAAAGAATTCAATTCCAAAAAAACAAACTGTAATCTGTTTTTAAAGATATATATTTTGTAGAGAGAGCTTCTCATTAAAATGCTTCACAAATACCTTGAATAACTGGCTGAAGCGTCGTCGCATTTCAGAAGAATGTCAATAAAATGTACCTGAAACAAGATAATACGAATTTAATATTATTTTTTCTGCTTACTCGTATAACGGTTTGACAAGGAACTCGACTACTTTCAAGCCATGCTAGACTGCTAGACTGCTAGGCTATTAAAGAATTTATTAATATATTCAAGTGCAGCATTCCGCGACACACGACGCGTCGACTGTCGCGTCTACTCTACTGTTGACTGCTACAGATAACATAAATATACGGATAGCATAGATGACTGCCTGGTTAGCCCAGTGGTCGCAAGCGCGACTGCCGGGCAAGAGTTCTCGGGTTCGATTCCCGGGTAGGGCAAAGTACTGCTGGTATTTTTTTACATTCTCAATGGTTGGACGGAGTTTGGAAACAATTCCAGTACCATATACCGGGTACAAACCCGGTATATGGCAATTGGCTCACTCTATTAATCGTCTATTACATGAGACTCATAACATGAATAGTGAAAAGTGGGTGTTCGATATTGTACAGTGGCATTAAGTGCTGTAATGTATACCTCTGCCTACCCCTTCGGGGGTAAAAAGCGTGAAGCTATGTATGTTTATGTTATGTTTATTAAGGTTCTTCTACAAAACATCGACAAAAAAAATCGTCGTGTTTTGCATACCGTCTGTGGACCTTTTTTTTTTTTTTGTTGACGGGGGGAAACCTTCCAAAGGCGCCTAGCTTTTTGGGGAAAAAGACTAGGGAGTGTGGGATTTTTACCTCACTAAAACCTCCCCGGTGGCCACCATCCGCACTTGAAGGGGGCACCGGGTCCTCTTAGTAGACCAACTCCGGTGCCCTCATAGTGCAACGCCTGTTACGGCACCTCCCTATGGAGATCTATGTGTCTCTCCTAGAGCCTCTCTGTGCACTGCACGGCGGCACGTGACCACTGTGCCGCCGTCATCCTTGAGGTCATTAGGTGGACGCCTAGATTCCCCACTCTATGCGCCCATGACCCCAAAGGTTTGCCTACCAATATTGTAGGCAGGAAATCATCATATTAGGCGCCGCGGCGGTTATTTCCTCGACGCCTTCGACGTGTGGGATCTGCCCTCTCACGATCCCGCTCAGCAGCCTCCTTTTGGGACATTACAGTCTCACAAAACTGGAGGGAAGTTGCCACCGTCTGTGGACCTAATTAATGTTATATCTTGCCTCCAGCGACTTAGCTGACAAGTAAAGACTTTTAGTAAACACAGGCTTCTGTCTTTACTTATAGGGCTCATAAGAGACTTAAATAATAATTCAATCAACATATTATAATAAGGCAATATGTACCTTCAATGTTCAGAAACGACCACTAAATTTAATTAAAGAATAAAGAGATTTCCTCTGTGACTCTGTGACCTTGAATTCAGCCCCAGAAGACAGTCATAGTCATTTAAATTGTTAAAATCTTAATGATAAAGATTAATCCAAATTTGATTTTGAGCTCATTTCCCATTTCTTGTTAGGAACAAGGAATAAGTTGAAGCATCAAATGTCACGATTAATTTGCTTTAAGGCGTTTCGGAAAATGAGGACTTTGTGGCCTGTAGTCAGAAATCATTTGTGTTACAAAAATGTTATATCTTTCTTTTGTAAGATTTCTAGGAAGCTCTTTATACAAATTGTAGAGGACATTCAAGCGGCCTAGTGTAGTATTGTATTGTGTAAAGATTAGCATAATTGGGATGATGACAGGGTATGAAAAAAAAATATAATTAGTCCGTAAGTTAGGTAATGAAAAAATATTAGACAAGTATTTTTTTATTTTGTTGTATAAGAAAACAATACTTAGATAAAACGAATCAAAGTTTACAAGTGGGGGCTAAAACGTCATTTCTACGTATAAAATTTACATAGAAGTGACGTCACGCGACATCTCAAATCAATATATTATCGTCGAAAGTATTCGTTACTGTAAAACAATAAAAAATTCGTATCTAATGTTTTTGAATAATCTACCAGACGGACATTAAAATAAAAATTAGTCATCTACCCTATTGAGATTAATACATGTATAGATGCAAAGACGCAAATTCAAATTTGAGAAATGTAAAGAAAAAATTTAGGATTAATAAGGAACAGCGAAATTTATTTGTTAAAAATATTTTCTGGTTATTCTGTGATAATGAGAAAGACTAAGATATTATCTGCCTATACTGTTACATAATATTAAAATTATGTAAAGTTGAGTTAATAGATAATTCTTTTATAAACTTTGTTCAAAAAAACCGACGTCAACACCCTCTCTTTTGAAGTCGGTTAAATACACATACCATCACGCCTTTTATCCCCGAAGGGGTAGGCAGAGGTGCACATTCTACCACAGTACAATGTAACACCCACTTTTCACTAGTTGTTATGAGTCCCTTGTAATAGGGGGTGAGCCTCAATATGGCAATCCATATACCGGGCACATTTCCAGACTTCCAGACAGACAGAACAGACAGACATGAGAAAATACTCCAATTATAAATATTTTTATTCAACTTGAGGATTGAGACTACCTGAAGAAGCATGAAAAAGGTATTATTAAATCCTTAAAGTGTGAGACAACCATACTTCGGCACGAATGGACCGGCTCGACCGGAGTGATACCACGGCCTCACAGAAAACTGACGTAAAGCAACGCTTGCGTGCTCTTTCGTCATGTGAGTGAGGTTACCGGAGATCCAATTACCCCCCCCATTCCCCAATCTCTCCGATCCGTTAATCCCTATCAATCCTCAAACTCCTAATTCCCAAAATCCCCAAAAGGCCGATAACGCACTTGTATCGCCTCTGGCGTTCCAGGTGTCAATGGGCGACGCCGATTGCTTACCATCAGGTGATCCGTCTGCTCGTGTACCGGCTTATCCCATAAAAAATATTATATTTACAATTTGTTAGAAATATTTTCTTTTTAAGTTAACTTATATAAAATACTTAGATTCATAAAACCTCACTATACTAAAGTTCCATGATACTATTCTAAATGAGAACCCACTTTAAAACTTTCATATAGCGAGATCGACATTCGAAAAAAGAAACCGGTATTGAACGACATCCCTACTCTAAAGGAACCAGGCTACTGAATATTCTATATATTGGTTTTGCAAATGTACGACGCGGTCCAACCAGGGTTTATTGCTCAAGCGATTTAGAAATCCTACGATTGCTAGAATAATACCGTTTCGAATATTTATTTATTTGAAAATCTTGTGGTTAGCGATTTCGCCTATGCTACGAGCCGAATGGCAGTTAACAGCTTGTCTTTGTATTAAAACTTTCGTGAGAAACACTAAATTAATTCGAGTTACTCGTCAAACAGTTACGTGTGTAAGCCGAAAACATAATAATTAATTTAAAAGCTTGTGTAATCAGCAGCTGTAGCCAAATGCCCTTTAGCGCTTGTCTACTTGTAGAGTAGAAAACTAAATTATATGGAATAAACTAAATTATACATAAATTTTGACACTTGTCAGTGTCATCCCCGTACATTTTGATTTCTACTTATTCTGTAGACAAGCGCTAAAGAGGCGTTTGGCTATAGGCCCTGCGCGTCAGTTCCATATAATTTGGTTTTCTATTTTATATCTTTCTATTCTACATGTAGACAAGCGCTAAATGGCATTTGACTACAGCTGCATAATAGAAAAGAATAAAAATAGAAAGGGTATTGTAATTGTATTATTCTAAATGTATTAGAAATTTCATTGCTTAGAATTGAGACTGACATAATGTCAATATAATTTACGTCAAGCACGTCACATAAGGCTTCGGCCACACTACGGTGGAAATGCGACAGTTTTTAACTGCACAATATTTTGAAACATTCATGCGACCGCTTTTGCGGTTTTGCCCCACATGCCACGCGCTAAAAACCGCTGCGGTCCGACCGTAATACGACCTTATTGTATATAGGATTCTATTATCTTAGTAGAAAAGAGTATAAATGCCATTTGGCTCAAACCACAGAGTTTATTGCCTCAACCATTTACGAATTCAAAGACTGTAAGAATAATACTGCCTGAAATATTTATTCGAAAATTTTGTTGTTGGCAATCTAGCCTGATAGGATACACAGACACTTATTTATGCCTATAAACAATGCAGATAGGATTTACTCGAGTATTCCATTTGAACAAGCGATTGGTTGTTTTATTTCTTTCTGAGTAAGTTAATACTGTTTTATTTATTTTTAATTGTGTTGTGTTTGTAGCTTTATTTGGTTAGGAATAAGACTGATATTGATTAGTTGTATATTTTTATGTGAATGAATCATTTGGTTGGACAATGCAGTTTTAAAAATTTGTTTTACCTATTAAAGATCACTGGTCACTACGATAGAGCTGTTATTATACCCAGAGAAAGAAGAGGAGTGGTTAAAATATCTGCCGTTGCCATACAAAATAAAAGAAGACTTACAAATACGCTGCTGGGATTTAGAAGATTGTAAAATCCTATCAAGCGAGAATTTCATTTATGTGAAACTGTAAGGTAGTATTAATACTCTAAACTATATCCAGTCTACAACGCAATACTAACATACGTTATTAGATTGACCTGAATCAAGTGTGCATTAATTAAATTTACATATCTCATCTTATGAACAAATATTAGTTGGCAATGCAAATATCATGTGTCGTGTGGTGTACCAAACCGCGATACAGGATGCAGCGCATGAATGCTTGCGTACCACACCGGCCATGTCATCAAATAGATTATAAATTAAAAAACATAAGGTTTATATTCCTTTAATTCATTACATAGCTGCCTCGTTGGCCAAGTGGTCTCGGGTTCGATACCCGAGCCAGGCAAAGCATGGGTTTTAAAAAAATCTCAATAGTAGCACGGAGCCTGGAATCGTGCCCGGTATATGGCAATAGGCTCACATCCTATTACATGGAACTCATAACATAAATAGTGAAAAGTGGGTGTTACATTGTACAGTGGCATAATGTGCACCTCTGCTTACCTCTTCGGGGATAAAAGGCGTGATGTTAAGAATGAATGAATGTACTATGGTAAATCTATCATCGACTGAAAATGATATCAAACCAAGTATTTCGAAGCTCAGTGAAACACAAAATAAGTGTTCCACAACTTAAATAAAACCACGACAACCCATCACACTGAAGACCAATGAAACAACCAGAAGTGTACTAAAACCAAATTTTATCTACAACTTCAAAGCCTAATCCGAAACTCGCAAACACGTACGAAATCCTAATAAAATTCCAGACTTAGGTACATCTAGGAATAAAAAATTCAGTCCACTTACATCATCTTTTGGAACATCAAACTAGACTTCATAGTTTCGAAGGGAAACTGCCAAACTGCCCGGAACTGGTCGAAAGTTGGTAACAAGGTACCAGTATACGACCACACATCAAGCTATGTGAAACCAGTATTAACTGACCGTTGAATGTTGGGATAAGTTTATAGAAAACGAGACCATTGTAAAATGGTTTTGTGTGGCTTGATATGTTCTGTACGTCCATGGGCGAGACCAACGTTGCTTATAAATAAATTATACCCAGGATGTGGAGTATCCAAGTTTATAGTGGGGTTTTGTGTGAATTTTCGTCAGTATGAACCCCGTATACATTATGTAAGGTATTCGTGACATGACTGCCTTTTCGGTTCCTAGTGGCGAATGAACGTTGATAGTCTCAAGTTTCATCTTTAGGTCAAGTAAAGGTTATTTTGGCATCACTATCCGCTTATTGAAGTCCACTAAATATTTTTGTAAGCCTCTTTTATAACTTAAATATATTCCTTTTTTGAATAAACATTTAGTCGTAAGTGACCTCAAAATTGCTTCAATAAGAATTTGATATCATTCCAACTGAATAAGTTAAAGAACAAAATATAAAAACCTTAAAGGTAACTTTGCCTATAGCGTAAACCTTGTCCAATCTTGGGGATTAAGACCACAACCTAGAGCTCAGTATTTACGACAGTAACCATTTTGACCAAGAGAATCTAAAATCAGTCATAGTACAGTTGACCCTTCTAAACAATTACTTTAAATTTGGTCAGATCAATAGAAGGCTAGACTGGCCGAATATCAACAGGAATCAGAACTCAAAATTAGATTTTAGACTGTGTATTTAAGTATTATAATCTCATGGATATGAATTGGAAGTGTCAATACTACCTAATTATATTTAGCTTAAGCTGGTATTCAAATTTGATGTTATGGTCGACTGGTCAGTCACTATTGCGTTATCTAAAACTGTTATCTTTATCTGTATCTTAAAGGCTAACTGTCCACGCTGCGTCATTTGACGAATGAATGCAGGCATCCTTCATAAACAATAGGCGGTCTACAAATGTATGTATGCTTGTATCTTGCTTACAATCAATGAAAACTGTCTACGAAGGGGCAACGCGAAATCCGCCTTTGTCCAATTACGCAGTAGGAGTTGAGGTTGAGTGAAAATGTAACTGATGACTAAAATTGTAATTTCAACAATGACATTTCGCTTTATTATAATAAGGCTGAATCTTTTAGTGAATTAGTTATGCCATAGCTCGTATTGGAAAATTTAGTTATCATGCAAATGTAAGAAGGAGTATCCAGTGATATAATATAAAATAAGCTGAGCTATACGTTATACACTAGGTTTCACACACTCTGCTCAGCTCCTATTGGTCGTAGCGTGATGTTTCATAGTCTATAGCCATCCTCGATAAATGCGGTATCCAACACAAAAAGAATTATTCAAATCAGACTTGTAGTTACTGAGATTAGCGCGTTCAAACAAAAAAACAAACTCTTTATATAATACCTCTATATATCGCTTTATATAATAGTATAATATAAGATGAAAGTACATTGTAGACCATTGCCCATGGTCGTCAATGCAAGGAGTATATCGATACTCCTTGCATTTACGGATCGCCGTGAAGCAGTGACATAAAATCAATCGAACAAAACCTCTGTCTGTGCAAGCCCAATTTGTATTTTTATATCATTTTGTACACCTTAAAACAGTTTATTCGAACCCTTTATTCGACCGAATCTCATTTAAATCTATACAAATATTATAATATATTTCGCTCCATTTCAAGCCTATCCATTTTCCACTTACCCCCGCTGTTTTCCAATAATGTCAGTGAAGACGTTGACTAATGACGCCTTTGGTAGCACGTCAATGCAAAACGTCTCGATTAACTGCGCAAACGATTGCTGACAACTGATTAAAATTGCTGAACAAAACAATCGATTCTAATTCAATTGATGATTTTTTTGCTGATTTAGGTGATTTGAAAGTTGGGTTACATCAAGTCTCATATTATTGCCATGAGATTTTTTTTTGTCTGACGACAGAGCCACAGTCGCGGAGAGCCTGTGGATGCACGTGGCGAACTGTCATTCGGCGTGAAGGTCTAAAGGCGAGACCTTTGTCCTGCAATAGACATCTTCCAGCTGTGATGTCATTGTGATGATAATAATGGTCTCTACTTTAGTAACTATACATTTATTCTAAGCCATCAGCTAATACAGCTATAACAGACACTCTAAGGTATAACATGCCTATTTCTAAAGGGCTGATTCATGACTGTACGTTTGGAATTAAACAGACTTGTTCTCATTAATAGTAAGTGGGCATACATCTTCTAAGAACCTCAATATCAGGACTCTTTGTTTGGGGATTGAATTCGAGACCTTGTACAGAATTGAACCTTACAACTACTAGATCAATGTACTAATTTCCAGTGTCAGTAATACTAGAGGATAATAAAGACTAGAATTAACCTTGTGTACACATTACATGTCGTGATCAATTAGACCTCGTTTAGATTAGGTGAGATTGACCAATTTTAACATAACACTATCTTTATATAATAACTATCGTTGAAATTATGGCGGGACACAGGGAGGATGGCTTGGAAAAGCTCATTGTCTTAGGAAATGTTGAAGGGAGAAGTGCAAGAGGACGATGCCCAACAAGATGGTCTGACCAGTTCAAGGACGACCCAGCTTCGAGGCAGTGGCGTGCAGTCCATATAGGCGAAAAGGCTTTGCCTACCTATAAATATCGTGAATATATAACATACATAAAATGTACAAACGCGTTTATTAAAATTCAATAATATAATAAAAGTTTGTAAAAAAAACGGCTAACATAAATACGCGCCTTTGTAAAGCAATGAATGCGCCCCGCACGCACCACGCATGCGCCATCATTCCTTAAATCTTGGTTGCTAGTCGTGACGTCACAAAAGTAATGTACCAATAGTATGCACCGCGCATGCGTGAAGTTCACGACCATAGTCACGGTACAGAATAACCATTCATTACACGATTCCTGTTGCTTGACAAAATCGGCAACTAAAAAATCAGAGGACCGTTCGTTCATCACTAGGAAAACAATCGTATTTTATTAAGAATTCTAAAGCAATAAAACAGCAACAAGTTATTGTATTTTTAAAAACAATTAAATCATAAAAGGTTAAATTGATAAAATCTGTGTATCGTAAAGTACTGATGAATGGAGTACACCAGCGCCATCTATTGAATTTTTTGTTGAAACTTCTGAACTCGTTCGATATAATGCGAATGTATTTTTATAAATGCGTATTTAACAAATATGTTTCAAGTGTTTTAATTAAAGCTTAACATTTTTACGCGTTGTCGGTTTATAGAAATTTAAACGAGGAGTTGACTTTATTATTATAAAAGTTAAAAGGAAGTTATTGAAATGTCAAGATGGCGCCATTTACAACGTTTGAAATTATATGAATGAATGTTTTTTAGTATGAAATATTGGTTTAAGACGATGATGCAATTTCATTTGACTTACTAAATTAACCTTTATTTTTTTTAAATTAAACGCTGCATTACTTTTTAAGCTACATTTTTTATATAAGTAATAAACACTCAATTGACTATTGGTAATGACTTCAATTTATTTTCAATGTTTTCGGCCATATTTTCATGTGATGTGCGATCGCTTTGTTTATGTTTTCGTTTAAATTATTAGGAATTAGTTTTAAACATAAAGTTGCATAAATGTGTAGTAGTAGTTAAATATATGTGTAGGTTTTTCAAATAGTGTATTTGATTATCAGTTTCTAGTACAAGTACCTATATTATTCGATTGTGAAGTGTATATGAATAATAGGTAATTTTATGTGTTTGTTGAAAGTAAAAACAGTAAGATTTCGCAAGAAAATGTCCTTTATCGGACTAGATTCAGGTAATGACCATAGGCAGAGGTGTACTCGAGTTACGAGAATTGACCCAAGTAAAAGGTAGGTAATGTGAATATGTACTATAATGGATCTTTTATTTGATTTTCTTGTTTATTGTTTGTTAATCTTAAAAATATCAACTTAGACTTCGGGTTGTACTGATTGACATATTAATTTATTATTAATAATTATGTAATGTAGTAATAACAAATGTACCGCATAGACTCGGCCGGCTCGGCCACAGCCGGCCGCGCTTGTTATTGTTTTGTTTGTTGACATAATGTAGGTACCTACGCTCTTAAATTCGTAATATATTATGATTTTGAACAAATTGATTAAACTTAACAATTCCATAATAAAATAAATGATAGATCTTTCACTATTTGTAAGTTTTGTTGGCTTATTCAATAGCTGATGAAGTACTTCACAAAAATACGCGAGATGTCAGTGTATGTAATTTGGCGAAAGAATACACCACAATATTCTTGAACGCACTTGTCGAAATATATTATGTACATGTACCTATCTTGTGTCAGCATGATTGTATGACCGGCGGGGGGGAGGGGTTTAATCATACGATATTTAGTTGCCTACCCTCTCTCGAAAACCTGTGCACGCCACTGCTTCGAGGTTCTACAAAATACATATTACTGCAGAAAGGAATCGGTGCGACAATTTGTCCAATCCAGCGTGATGGATAATCACGATCCTCAGTCATGAGGAAACAACCAGAGAAATATCATGAGGTATACTAAATTAATCTTAGATTCTTTTTATTATCATTTTCTTTATGTAATTTTTAAAGCTGATGAGTTTTCTTATTAGTGCGAACGCACTTCTCTCTAGAACTATTGGCAATTTTTTTCATGGAATGTACCTATTCAAGTAGACGGATCACATCATAGTAAACAATCGGCGCCGCTCATGGACACTCGAAACACCAGAGATATTACAAATGCGTTACTGGCCCTTTGTGGATTAGATATTTGAGGATTGTTGAATATTGGAGGATTGGGTAGATTTGGGATTATTGGGCCTCCGGTAACCTCACTCACATGACGAAACACAATGCAAGTATTGTTTCACGTTGGTTTTCTGTGAGGCCGTTGTATCGCTCCGGTCGAGCCGGGCCGAAGCATGACTCTCCCACACTTTATACTAGGTGATCAACTACTAATATCTTAACTGAACTTGGTCGAAGTTTTTCAACTGACACACGAGGCAGGTTAAAGCGTACATACATGTACTAAGTAAGAATATACTTACCTACATAGATGCTTCCCACTCCTTTGTTATTCAGACGACAAAACTATTACTGGTACCCAATATGAACCAGGCTTAACAATGATTGATATTTCCGTTAAATATAAAACAATACAAACTAATGGCTACCCTTGGACAGGCAATTAAAATATCGTTCCTTACTTGACATTAGAATTCATTAAGCTACTAGGCAAACAGTCATTAAGGTTGAATTATTTTGAAAAGACTATTCATATTTATCACGCTATTATTTTGTTTGAAAATGTAATTTGTTAGTTAAACTTTAAAGGAGGTTTTGTTTTAGACTTTCTAGGCATAACACATTAATGTCAATGTATGAAGTTGATATAATTTTGTCGAATGTCGTATCAGTGTCAGTTCTCTCATCTCTTGATTATGTTAGTTTCCATGCCATTTGGATCATAACACAGGTTGAAACAATACTAGGTGTAATTTCAGACGTCATGATCAGGACAGGATCGAAAATAAACCTTTAACCAACTGGAGAATCGAATTCAAAACGCTTTGCTTGGTAATCGCGCTTCCAATCATTCAACTAACGAGGTACTCAGTCAGAGGTAGAAAAATCGAAAAATACCCCAAACAATATCATACTCGATTCAAAAGTTCAACCCAAGAACTATACAAGTGTGCGAGAGCCATGCTACGGCACGAATGGGCCGGCTCGACCGGAGTGATACCACAGCCTCACAGAAAACCGACGTGAAGCAACGCTTGCGTTGTGTTTCGTTGTGTGAGTGAGGTTACAGGAGGCCCAATTATCCTCCCCTTCCCCAATTTCCCCAATTGAATCCCCAACGATCCTCAAACTCCTACTCCCCAAAAGGCCGGACACGCACTTGTAACGCCTCTGATGTTCCAGGTGTCCATGGGCGACGCCGATTGCTTACCATCAGGTGATCCGTCTGCTCCTTTACCGGTTTATGCCATAAAAAATATAGGTAACTTAGAACCCCTTGCTGCCACTCTACCAACAAGACATACTTCTATTCATCAGAAACATCGATACGATATCATAATAATTGCATGAACCAAACCAAATTGATTTCTAAGTAAAAGTCATAAAGTTTACCTTGCTTTCGACTAACGAGCGCGTGTAACTTAACGCTAACTTAACCGTTGTTAACAACGCTGGATAAATTAACCGTATCTATTTTAACTGTGAGGTTTTACTTAGTAAAACCAGGTTAAGTTGTAATTCTGTTGCTGTCATGTTATTTGATTGTACTTGATCTTTTAAGGTTTGTGTCTTTTTTAAATGGAGTTTCGACTTTTGCTAGTTGAGTCTGGTCCAGTTTAAATTGTCAATCCATTGCTGGATTGTGAGCTGAGCAGTTACATAAAAATGTTTGCTATAATCAGCGTTGGGTAGAAGGTTTCATCATTATCAAGCTGAAAGATGACCACTGCTGAACAAAAGCTTAGCCCTTAGTCCTCCACGTCGAACGACGACTCGCCACCAGCATCCACTGGCTCCCCACAACTCTGGCTATGTCATTGCTCTATCTAACGGGAGGCCTGCTCACGCTTCGTCTTCCGGTCCGTGGTCTCCACTTGAAAGTATGGAGATGACTTATAAAAAAAAAAGTTTGTCAAACAGTACTGCTGCCTATCGTCACTGTTAAATGTGCTGCTCGCAGTAATATTAACTTCATCTATTATATCCATTCGTCAGCTACGATTAACGTATTCTACTATATAAAAATAATATTACGAGTATTATAAACAAAATTAAAATAAGGGCCAGAGTAAAAGTACCGGTATGTTATGTATTGAATCGAAGCAATTAGCGTTCCATAGTCTCTTCCTACCGCTATGGGAGACAGGCGTGCAGAAATATATAAACAAGCTTATTATAAAGCCCTAATAATCTTAGTAGTCCTAAACATAATTACAGAAGAATAATAATTTATCGAAGTTAGAACAAAGTTTGCCAGTTATAGTAGGAAACGATGGCAAACCAGTGAATTATCAAACTGGCCAATAGCAAAGCCTGCAGCTGTTACTGTCTCAGACGCTATGGCGTGTTGATAGTTCAACCATGTCGCTAGCCCGTCACCAAATGTACTTTCAACTTTATCACTATATTTAATACAGTTGAAAATGGATTACAGGAATTTGACAGTGAGTGTAGTTTGATGCGCGAGCGTATAGTATTAACCTATCGTGTATAAAACGTTTAAGGGTAACTATTAGAAAATTGCGATGAGAAAGTCGTGTCAGTTTTAAATAGATACGGTAAAAATACTTTTTAGCATTTGCACCGCATTGAAACCGTGTGGTAACCGTAACGGTATTGAAAAATGTATTTTACTCTGCCATCCCGACCTAAGCGTGGTGATTAATGCTTCAAACCTTCTCCGTTCGAGAAGAGGCCTTTGATCATCAGTGGCCACTAGTATAGGCAGTTGATGATCTTGACCGCGGTTGTCATAAGAGCTGATGTTGTCGGTGGACAACGAAGTTTTACGATAAGCCCAAATATTTGTACTGAGAATTTTGTCACCCCCCTGTCGAGGTTAGAAATAGTAGACGAGGCCCTTTAGTGAACTATCATGAGAAATTCATGATGACGATAATGATGAATAATAAAATTATAACGAATTTATAACTAAATTAATTGTATTCTCCGCCACTATTATCTTAATTTATGCCCTAACACATGACAAACAAAGTTCATAATGCTGTCATATAGGTAAGCTAATAGAAATATAGTAGAACTTAGCAGAAATCAATCTTCTCCGAGACTCGCAAATTACGTTAACTGCCAAACATAATGAACTCTTAACTAAGTTAGACTTGCTCTTACATCAGTAAGTTTAGATCAATACAATGCTAACGTAGTTGAAAATACATACATAATTGTGTATCTATAGTAGTACAACAGAGTTCAACAATTTGTTTGGTTGTGTGTTTTTATGTTTGTAATCTTTATAGAATAACATCATCAGCCTTTAATACCAGAAGGGTAAGGTAAAGATGGATAATATTCAATGTCGACTTTGACAAAGAGGTCGCCCGAAGAATTCAACATATGGGTAGCATTCGGGAAGTTACGCGAAATCTTCTCATCGAAAATCCCTCAGTGCCTGAAAACCAGGATCTTTAACTAGTGTGTGTTGCCAGTGATGACGTATGGTACCATAACCTTCAGCCAAAGCTCAAAGTTGCTCAGCGCGCGATGGAGAGAGCTAAGCTCGGGGTTTAGCCTAATACACCAGGCACTATTCCTTTGGTAGTCTAAGTCTAATTTGAGAATTTCTATCAATAGTTTTATTTGCATCTGATAGCCGTATTTTTGATGTCCGTCATCTACCCCGGTCACCGGGGCGAGTGGAACCGGCGAGAGATGTCACGCGGTGTTCCACAGGGTTCGGTTCTGGGGCCGCTCCTGTGGAACATCGGTTATGACTGGGTGCTGCGCACCGACCTCCCGAACGGCGTTAGCACAATATGCTACGCCGACGACACGCTGGTGCTAGCGCACGGAAGGTCGCACCAGACGGCGGCCGACTTAATGGCGACAGCGGTTGCGACAGTCGTTGAGAGAATCCGGCAGTTGGGACTCGAGGTGGCGCTCCACAAGTCCGAGGCCATGTGTTTTCATGGCCGCGGGAACGCGCCACCTCCGGGTGGGTCCCAAATAACGGCGGGAGGAGTTACCATCGGCGTCGAGACGACGATGAAGTACCTAGGACTCGTCCTCGACAGTCGGTGGAACTTCATTGAGCACTTCCGACGTTTGGCTCCAAAGTTGGAGAGGACGGGGGCTGCGTTTAAACGCATCCTCCCCAACCTCGGGGGGCCAAACGCCTCCTGCCGGAGGTTATACGCCGGGGTCGTGCGGTCCATGGCCCTCTACGGCGCCCCTGTTTGGGCGCCAAACCTGTTGCGGCGTCCCGCTCGGACGCTGCTCATGGCACAGAGGGTCATGGCGATCCGAATGATCCGCGGATACCGCACGATCTCTGGGGAGTCGGCGAACCTCCTTGCCGGATTACCGCCGTGGGATCTGGAGGCGAAGGTGCTCGCGCGCGTGTACAGCATGCGCGCAGAGCCACGTCGCCGGGGCGAAACTCCGCTGCCGCGCCAGATAAGTGCGTGGCGGGATGAGCTCCGGCGCGATCTCATGGCGGAGTGGCAGCAACGACTGTCGCAACCGAGGGCTGGGCTCGCTGCCATCGCAGCGGTAAGTCCCCTCTTTGAGGAGTGGCTTGAGAGACGCTACGGCGTCCTCACCTACCGCCTGACGCAGGTCCTCACCGGACATGGAAGTTTCGGGAGGTACCTGTGTCTGATGGGGCGGGAGGAAACGCCCGGGTGTCATCACTGCGAGGACCGCCCTGAGGACACGGTGGAACACACGGTGGGAGAATGCCCTTTGTGGGCTGAGCACCGCCGTGTCCTCAGGGAAGTGATCGGCGATGGCGACCTCTCGCGTGAGGCAGCGAAGCGCTGCCTCCTCGCAACCCAGCCATCGCGATGGACACACCGGGCGTCGGGGATCGCGGGACGATCTCCGGCCACCGTAAGCGCGGGCCTGCGGACGGCGAGCATGGGTGGCTCCCCGTCCGACCAGAAACAGACCCGAGCGTACGGCGCGTCGCGTTCCGCGCGCGCCTCAAAGAGCCATCAGACCACCACAGATGGGGCCCAATAGGGCCGATGCCGATTCGGAGTCGCGGAGAACCTAACGGGTAACCGGGGCTCCGGCTCGACGTGCAGGAGAAGGAACGGGGTGGTTTTTAGTCAGTAAGAGTCTGACACGGGAGTGTCAGACTCTTACTGACTAAAAACGCCTCACCCAGGCGGGGGCAGTCATTCGATGATTTTCCCCCCAAAAAAAAAAAATAAAAAAAAGAAGCCGTATTTTTGATGAAGACTTTAAGAATTTTTCACTAATAACCAGCGCTATATTATTAAGGTTCTTATAAGAAATATATATTCCAAGAATCGAATCTTCCTTATTCACACTTCATTGCATTACAGTACTTCAGTAAAAATACTACCCTTTAACACAAAAACCATTAAAATTTACCTAGGAAACAGCCTTAAAACAACAAACAGCAAAACCATTAATGCTTTACGAAACGGCAAACAATATAAACGTATTAGGAACCGCGGTAAATTGCACCACACCACGAATTAAACCGAAGTTAAAGTAACTAACGAAGTTAACTACCTCGCTCAGTTTGTGATGACACCTCGCTAACAGCAGTTATATGAAAGTGGTTTGTCTTAACGAAAGGTAATGTTTCTTTTCCATGTTTTAGTTGATTTTATGTTTTGTGGTCGTTTCTGTGATTATTTAACCGACTTCAAAAAGAAGAAAAATGAGGTTCTCACTTTCACCTGTATTTGATTATCTCGCGGAACTGATTTTGATGCGGTTTTCAGAAATTAACAGACTTCAAAATAGAGGGTTTGTAGTCGGTTTTTTTAAACGTAGTTTATGAAATAATTATTTGTGTTACTAAAGACTTGAATTGAACAAATTTGTTGATAGTAGTGTAATGTAACTAGCCATGCACTAGTGATAGACGTCTTACATAAACCCTTTTTAATAACAGTCCTTTATTGATTGGGTCTTCGATAATCTCACTCACACGAAGAAACATAACGCAACCATTGTTTCACGTCGGTTTTCTGTGAGGCCGTGGTATCACTCCGGTCGAGCCGGCCCATTCGTGCCGAAGCATGGCTCTCCCACACTTAAAAAGCGTGTATAGCTTGCGTTACTTTTGCATATGTAAATTATTTCGTATTCACCAGTTATATTATTTTGATAGAAATCAACAAACAGTAGCTATTTATCCATTTAACATAAATAAATGTAAATTACAAACCCGGGTCACTTAACACGTGATCAGTACGTATTCGTACAGCTGATTCTCGTTGTGTTCACTCGATATTTTAGCTTCGAATTTACAATGTTCTACAAACATTCGTGTGATGTTTGTGTTGGAAGTAGGTCATCTCAAAATTCAGGGTCCAAATATGTCAGTTTCATCAACATCAGCATCATTCCTGTCAAAGGATGTTACGCTCTCGATGATACACGTACTTTGAGGTAATATTTCTGTTAACGGAGGTGGATTTTAGTTTGCGAGCGGAGCAAGCGAATTATAGCCACCATCATGGCATTCGTTAGGTTACTTCAAACCTTGCGGTCAGAAATAGGAACACCACAGGTTCCGTCCGTCGCCTTGGTCTATTTCATATGAAACTTCGGTTCTAATTTTCTCAGTCATTAACTATCTTTGGGTCAACTTTGATTTATTTGGAAATCATTTTGCTTTAATAGGATAACAAGATCTACAAATTGTGGTTATAGTTGTAAATTAAAATGGGGTTTTAATTCTGGTGATCATTAATTAGGTATGCTTCTGTTAAATGATATGGAAGCATACTTGTAATTTACATCCAAACTCATCCGAATAGACACCATCTTCAATAAAGTACACGATAAAGAAGAACTCATTAACTTATTAGATCAAAGTATTTGCATTATCGTACAAAAATACACAGCATTAACCTTTGCTGACCTTTAACAGACAATTCCCGATTCTATTCTTATCGGAGCAAAAAGTAAATTAGATTGACTTTGCGGTGTTACTTAGGTACCTACACATTTTTCTCAAACTCACCAAGCTATGTTTGAACTTAGTTAAGGTATGTAACGAACTGTTAACTAAGTTAATGCGGTGTAGTTTCCAACAGCGAACATTAACTTAGAACCACAAACTAATGACACTGTTTCTTTTTGCACCCCTAATTCTTTTTCTGAGGGGAATTGATTTTGAAAGTGATAATTGGTAAAGTGTAATGTTATCTTTGGGCCAGTTTTAAAAGGTTATTAAGAAACAAAGTCAAAGTCAAAATTATTTATGTCAAGAGATTATGAAGACACTTTTGGAAGTGAATATAAAATTTAAAGTGAAGCTATTTGCTCATTCAAAAATATAGATTTATATGGAGACGAACGAGCGAGAAATTTCTCGTTTATGATTCAATTTTTAGTTACACGTGACAGCTTTGTTGGTTCAATTGTGTGAAGACAACACAACAACACTAAAATCCAGTCAGAGATCAAATTGTTTGTAGATTCGGTTGCAGTACTAGAGATAGGTATTGAACTTAAGCTCCAAAAAAAAAAGTTGAAATTATGTAGTGTCTATCAACAGGATATTATGTTATTGAGAACGAAAAAAAAGTGGACGACTTAACGGGTTGCCGGGGCTCCGGCTCGAAGGGCAGAAGTAGGAACGGGGTGCTTTTTAGTCAGTACGAGTCTGACACTCCCTCCCATCTCACCCAGGCGGTAGAAGTCATTCGATGATTTTCCACCCTTAAAAAAAACTCGTAAAAAAGTAATCATGGTAGATGCTGAAAACAGAAAAGAAAAATCTCGTTAAGCTTGCCCATCGAGCTTTTTTGGACGACCCTCCTTTTCACTCTATAGAACATCACATCATATTCCCAAAAATACTCTATCAAAAACATGAATCATAAAAGTTAATAACAAAATTATTATCCATCTATTTATAAAGTTAAATAGTTTAGAGAGAACAATTTGCTAACAATAAGCTGTCAGTTTGCAGCTGCAACGTTATTAATAGAAGTGTCACCATGCTTAATAACATAGGACTTGTGAACATTTGTCATAGTTGGAAGGAGTACTATAATATTGTACTTAGGTGACGGTTTTAAGTAATAAGTTCTGTGATTGGACTAAGTATGATTTGTAATGAAGAGGATTATGCAGTTCTGTTTGTAATTTTTCTAAGGAGCTGTAGCAAAGAAAGAAAAAACTAAAATAATTTATTTGCCGTTAGACATAATACAAAGACTAAACACCATATTAAGATAAAAAAACAATAAAAAACAACAACATAAAAAACAAAAAAAAGCCAATACTGATAAGTACATACGTACATAACTTCACGCCAGTCTCCCATGGGGGTAGGCAGAGACTATGGAACGCCAATTACTACGATTCCTACATACCTCTTTCGTTTCAAAGAATACTGGTAAGTACTTGTACAAGTTGTACTTACTTACACACAAAGGTCAGACTGGTAGAAAATGGCGGCATTAAGTCCACCTATTTGTACATTTCGTCTATGCAGCATAAAAAAAATAGGTACTTAGACCCAGTTTAGTATTTCATTGTACCTCTATAGTATAAGTTTAATAAAATATAGATGATTTTACTCAGTAAATTATGTACGTGATCATCACCTTTGGGTTATCACTTAAAACAATTTCAGGCACTAATGATAATTCTGATTCGAAATACCAATTAATACCGAATATTGAACTCTATTGAGGGGAAGGTCTTTCGGTTGATGAAGATGATCCTGACTGAATTCTAATAAAGTAGTTAATAAAAAAAACAAATATTTTTCTCTCAAACAATATGTTTCTATAACAATAAATCCTAAGCTACAAAACACAAACGACATAAAATCATTAACAAATAACACTGCTGAAGTGTTGAAAATTACTTGAATAATACTGCACTACGTTACTAGTGCAAAATTTGCCACAGAACATTTCAGGAACATTTACTGCCGTGAAAACTTTTGTCGAGATGATGAAGTGGTTGGAGACGATTCTATAGAATATAATATATTTATACTTTGGAGACCAAAACGTATAGTTTTGAATTGCAGTTCTTAAACTAGTTTTGAAAAGAGGAGAAATTTCGTGTCTGCTACATTTGTCTTCATTTTGTAGCGGTAGAATAGAGGAACAGAAATTACCGTAATGTTAAATTGGTATGGTAAAATATAATTTAAAGTACCAAGATTACCCACAAGTACTCACAGAAATTGACCTAATAAACAAGGCAGCAAGCCAGTTAATAGTCACTTATTTAACAACAATACTAGCTTTCATCCGCGGCTTCGCTCGCGTCACAAAAGGATAAAAAGTGGCCCATGTGACATATACCAATACACACAGCGCCATCTATACCAATACTTTTGTTTTCCATCGGGAATATCAATTTTTTCCGGGATAAAAAGTACCCTATTAATTCAGACTTCTAACTTTACGTCTGCAAAAATTCTAAGCAATCGGTTTAGTAGCTATGGCGTGAAAGCGGAACAAACAAACAAACTCACTTTCCGATTTATAATATTAGTAAGGATTATTTAAACATACATACATACATAACTTCACGCCTGTCTCCCCTGGAAGTAGGCAGAGACTATGGAACGCCAATTGCTACGATTCCTACCTAGAGGTATGTACCTCTTTCGCTTTATCAACAGTCATCAATCTTTTCATGCATGCTTGTCTGTTAAGGGTACTTTTAAATTGGCCTTTCTTTAATATATCGCCAATCTGGTTAGGTAGGACGCCATTGATTATCACTGCAAATATAATAATTACGGATCACATTATAGACATCATAAAAAGCAATAGGACTGGGCCACTAACTACTGAGCAATGTGTCGCGCGTTCATCTTCCATGCGCAACAATTTGATCTTTTGGGCCTAAGTATTATGTATACCTACATCAAATTATATGTCTTACATGCACCTACGGTAGAGGAAAAATTGTGTGGAAAGGTAAAATACATATAATCAAAATTCTGAGCCTTATTCCCGGAATATCTGGTATAACTTCTACAGAAATGAAGCATTAAATATCGATATAAAATTAATAATAGGAACGACATCAATCTTACATCGTCTGGTTATATAACTGGGGATCGTAAAGTTCGGTGTCACAATCGTGAAATCAATACAAGAGCACGGGTCAGTGAGCTTGTCTGTTAGGAAACTTTTCAGCATGAATATGGATGCCTTTGAAAGAGATTGATAAAATACAGGGTGGATGAATTGTTTGGAAGATGAGTACGTATTATTAAACGTCAGTCGTGTTGTTTTTGGTGATCGATTGAAATTGTTGAATGATCTGGGATTAGATAAAGACTTGATTGAAGGCCTGTGCTCAGAAGTGAACCCTGTGGATGCTGTTTTTAAACTGTCAATCACCAAGCGGTCACCAGTGACCGCAATCTATTGTTCTATAATTGTGTCTATAATGACGGTACTCGACGAGTTAAAGATGATAATATTGTAAATAGTTTTACTAATAAGGCTGTTTAAAGGCTATATATTATTGGGTCATGATAGTGGCCGTCCAGCCAGCCAACCAGTCGCCGAATCTGGTTACTCAACCGACCGGACACCAGGTGAGTAACTCTCTATAGAGTTGTATATATTTTTTGGTAGCGTCGACTGGTCGCGCCACCATAGTGTCTGGGTAAAATATAGACCCAACGTGTCGCGAATTATATTTGTGTACAGAACAATTATTATTTTAGCAGTCCATAATTATTATTTTTTGGTCTGGAACTAGATCTGATAAGTATGTGACAATTTATGTCTATCAATGCATCTACAACATGGGCTACACAAATTTACTCAATATTGTTTTAAATCTTCTTTTCGTCCATTACAGCTTAAAGTACATAATTATTATAACAAAAACCAAGAACTCACACTCACACTAAGTAATATAAATAAATATAAATATGATATAAATGTGATAGATTCTTTGTTTGGATATTTGTCCGTCGATCATGCTGCAACTACAGAACGGATTTTGATAAAATTTGGTATACAGGCAGGATAGGAGCTGACTTAGGTGATAGGATTTTTATCCCGGGGAAATGCGTCCGTGGGATAAAACAGGAATCGTATTCTAGATTACCTTGAGGACAATATGATTTATTGTGCTCAAGGTTATTTTTTTTTTCAATCTCGTTGACTGGATTTAAGTGTTGCATTGTTCTCACACAATCGTACCAACAAAACTATGTAACTAGAGAATTGTATTGTAAACCTGATTGAAAAAGAGTAACCTATGGAGTTTCTTGCTTGTTCTTCTCCATAGGAATCAACACCGTGGAATGAGCAACTAGCTTCACGTCTAAATTTTTGTTGTTGATGTTCAAAAGTGCCTTCCTGGTCTAATTTTTTTTTTACTTTTGACTAGGCGGACGTAGTCACGGGTGTTGCCCATGTTGCTAGTGAAACATAATCAATTTATCGTACAAACCACACATCATAATACTATCACCACAAACATGACTCACTTTAGCAACTTTTGTAATGTGTCGCAAATCTAAGAGCCATCAATTTGTACGGATCGATGTCGCTCCTAATTATAGTCTGCGTAAACTGGTTCATTATACTTAGTTAGAGTTGCGGATAGAACTTCAATAGCTCTGAGAATTTTCAATTGATCATTAGAAAGGTCTTGAGACTACTATAGGGTACAAAATGGCGCTAACTTAGGCTTTCAATCAAATTAAACTATTCGAAATCGTAGCTCGTCAAAGTTGGGAACGTGATTGTTAAGTGCGAGTACTTTTTGGTGGTGTAGGGTTCTGAATTGGGGAGTTTCCGTAGTGAAGATTAGAAGTGTGATTTGTGTAGACTATGCAATACGATTTAATAAATAATGTCAGTTTCATTCATTGTTTTATAGCTCATTAATTTATTAGCAAGACTGTGTTTTGGTAGGTATTGGTCTCAGAAAATATTCATTAACCGCTTGAATGCACCGATATAAGACATAATATACATACTACGTTTAGACACACGATGGGTTAAATAATAATTATTTTTGATTACCTACATAATAAGTGTGGAAGAGCCCTGCTTCGGCACGAATGTGCTGACTCGACCGGAGTGATACGAAAGCCTCCCAGAAAACCGACGTGAAACAACACCTGGGTTGTGTTTTGTCATGTGGGTAAAGTCACCGGAGGCTTAATTGCTCCCCAATCCGTGAATCCCCAACGATCCTCAAATTCCTAATCCCCAAAAGGCCGGTAACGCACTCGTAACGCCTTATGTGTTTCGGGTGTCCATGGACGGCACCGATTGCTTACCATCAGGTGATCCGTCTACTCGTTTACCGGCTTATTCCATAAAAAGATATACAGGTTTAAGTATTTAATTTGAGTGCCATTGTTAGACGTCTAGAAGCTACGGTCTATTTAATTCTGTTCGAATTAGTTGAGCTACTAAACTTCACTATAGAGGTAGACTCCATTATCACACACTGATACACTATTTTGATTTTAGTTAAAACATTTCTGTATTTTAGGCAAAGCCATAAACGAGGAAGTAACATAAAAATAAATTAAAATTTACTAGCCGTATGGATGTGTGGCTTTTGGAGTATTGCCAGCTGAATTAATTATTTTAAACACAGTCCACAACTAGCCACACCACTTTGTAAGCTTCCAATATCACTATGGCTACTTTAAATAATTTTAAACCTTATAAAAGGTAGTAACTCTCCTCGTATTTTATGATTAGGCAGAGAGTCGTACGTGATTTTTATCTATCATTTAAAAATATTAATTCGTATAGAAGTATAATTTGGAACTTCGAATTCAACAACCAATCTTTTTAAAGAACATATTGCCCTTCGCATTTGGTTTTTCTCCTAAATCGTGAGTGTGTTTACACAAACATATAGTACAATTTCACAAACACATGACACCCAGACCCGGAACAAGAATTTGTGAATCATACAAAGAGTTGCTCCGGGTGATAATCGATGCTAGCCCTTGCACGACAGCCAGTTCAGCCACCGTACCAGCCATGAAGTTTATACATGTAACCAAAAACACAATAGATAAGGGATACAAATACAAAAATGACCATCACCACCACAAAACAACTTAAAAAAATGCACTACCACCAAATTTGAAACATCTGTAATATAAAACGTAATTAACATAAGTCAATAACAAGTAGAATTCTTAATCACTACCCGAGAACCGACACTTAGATACAACGGTAAACTGGCTAGCACTAACTTAGTTTGTCACTTCGCGAAAGCTGAGTTTCAGAGAGCTTCAACTGTATTTCAGCTTTGATAAATACTGAAACCAACGTAATTCAGTTTTGAAACTTAAAACCAGAGCTCAAACCAAAATTCATGTTCCTTTGGCATACATTATTTATTTATGGCAGTACACTTTGATGTTATATTTAGAGGTGTAAGTATAGTCAGCCAAATAATTAGGTATGCAGGTAAGTAAATGCAGATCAATTCAGTACATGGACAGTCGCTCATCATAATCATCAGCAGATATGGATGAGGCTGTAAAGGCTCTTCTGATTTGGAGAAAGACAGCACTTATCACGCTTGCTTGCCTATAAGTGCCCAAGAGCAAAGGTCTGCCTCACAAGGAGAAAGTTTGAGCATTAATCACCAAGCTTGCTCAGTATGGGATTTTAAAGTCCAGGGCGCTTACTTTTGCTACCAATCTCAATGTCAATGCAATTTCAACCCAATAAAATCTCAATAATTACTCAATGTTAAGACTGTACAACCTCAATCGTAGCTGTTAGGAGTATAGAATACAAAGCCAAACGCAATACCATTTAGTTCATTGAATACCTACGCAATACAAGTAGGATTGGCGGTAGTGTTACAACTCAAGAGTACGAAATTTCACAATATCAGAATTGGATTTAAGAGTAAACCCCCAGGTTTCTTCACCGTATGTCAATTCAATGATGTGTAAAGCCATATATTTTGTAACCATGTTGGTCGGTTAGTAAAATAACCAATGGTTACCTGCTTACCAAATAACATGCCCGATTGCATTACACTTAGAAGTTCCACTCAGACTAATTGCATGGTGATACTATGGGTTCTAAAAGCATCTTTGCATATTGGAATTGGGATTTCTAAGGTGCATCTGTTTGGTTCACTTAGAGAGCTACAGCTGATCAAAATTTCAAATGCTTCCCGGTGTGTTGCGGCTTATACCTCTAGTATGCTTGAGATTTTGGTAAGCTTTGGATAGGGGTGAGATTTGAATACATACCTGTACTAAGGTGATTGTTTTTGTGGCTTCTATAAGGTTCTAATTATATTTAAGTTGTCGAAAAGTCTAAAATCAAATCATATGAAATCATTTATTTGCAACTAGAGAGTACCTAACGATAATTATTTAATTAATGAGTTAATAGCTAACAACACAAAAACTACGTTTAAAAAACCAACTTCAACTCCCTCTTTTATTGAATTCGGTTTAATTAATATACTATAAAGGTACTAGACATTTACTTATGTAACAAACTCTTTTTTGAAACTCAATCGCGCACAAACATACATACCTAGGTGAAATTAGGAACCCACATTTTATTCATTTTGAAGTCGGTTAAAAATACTTAGACATTGATTTCATAATCTACATTAATAATTTCGTCAAGGGAAATACGGTAGACTCGATCGAAACATTTCGATTCGACAACTTATATCGGCAAAATCCGGATTACGGAGATTATTTCGTTTTATAATTAATAAAATTTTAATGACACTGGCAGACAAACCGCAGTCGCCATTTTGAGTAGACAATAAACGTTCCGTTTCATACTAGCTCTCAAATACGCCTCGCCAATCAACACGTTGTCGCGACAAAAAAAAAGTGTGAATTAACAAGAAATGGGAATAATTTCACGCAAACGAAGTCGCATAAAATATTTTCATTATTTTTACATTAAATGAAGACAATGAACATTCAAAACTCATTTAAGAACCATTCAACAAAGACCAATGTGACATTTTATCAAAACGTATGAATGTGCGAAACCATGCTTCAGTTAACAATCTTTTTTCAATCAAATTCAAATTTGACTGCACGGTTGGTGCGTTGGCTGGGCAACCGGCTGCCGTGCAACGTGTCGCGGGTTCGATTCCCGCACGGAACAGCACTTTGTGTGATCCACAAATTGTTGTTTCGGGTCTGGGTGTCATGTGTATGTGAAATTGTATGTTTGTAAACGCACTCACGACACAGGAGATAATTCTAGTGTGGGACAAAGTTAAAAAAAAAACAAAAAATCCATTAAATACCCCACTGTAAAATTTTGAGGTTATCAGAAACCCTATAACCCTAACGATGGTCCTTATCACCCATAGGACCGAGAAATATCATAAGAGATATGAAGGGTTCCGTGGAAAAATGTATAAAAGGACACTGAGGAACCCTTATTAAAGATATATTAGGGTTCAGTATGTAGATGATCCAATGTGATCTACGACTTTCGGTTAGATCTTTTGGAGATTGCATTTTCAAAGATATCTGGAATTTTATGAACACGACTCAGGTGTTGGGAGAAAATATTGGGCTCGAAACTTGATAAGGAATTTGTCATGTATGAAGTGTGCCTCTTTGTATGGGACGATAAGAATACGGGCTTATTTGTTCTATACATCAAGAGTAGTGTTTCAATGATCTGTGTATAGTTTTCTTCTGCATCCAATCTTGTGTGATGATCTGTGTATGTGTGTGTGTCGGTTTGAAGTTTTTATTATTGGTTTATTAATTAAAATTTCAGTAGTTTTGGTACAACAAGACCCTGACTTTAGGGGGAGATTCTAACACTATATCTCCATGATATAACAAAAAGGACAGTTTTTAAAAACAGCATTTAGCTATAGTTGGTATTTTCCGAAACTTCTATAAAAAGACTGCCTCATTGGCCTAGTGGTCGCAAGTGCGACTGCCAGGCAAGGGGTCTCGGATTCATTTTCCAGGTCGGGTGAATAATTACTGAGTTTTAAAAAAATTCTCAGTAGTAGCACGGAGTCTGGAGGCTCACCCCTATTACATGGGACTTATAACATAAATAGCGTTTGGGGGTATTACATTGTACTGTGGTGTTAAGTGCCGCAGGTAATGTGCACCTCTGCCTACCGATAAAAGGGATAAAAGGAGTGATGTTATGTTATGTTAAGTTCTATAAATAAACCACTTCTAGCAAATAAACTAAACAGTTTTAACCTACTCTAATCTGTAAATAAAATAAATAAATCAAAACAAACGAAAACCAAATGTTGATACAAATTAATCAAGCATTTCTCAGTAAACGTTAAACTATGTTTGTAGGTCAGGCCGCAAAGTTGATCGAGGTCGGATTCGAACCCGCAACTACGTGGTTTCGAGTCAGCAAACCCTTTGATTATTGACGGATATGGTCACAACCATATTGAATTAAATATATAGTTGTACATATATGTAACTTGCAACTGTTTCCCTACTGCCCAACTTTTTAATCGACTTTAAAGTCAAAGTCAAAGTCAAAGTCAAAATCAATTATTTCAATTAGACCAGAAAGCACTTTTGAAAGTGAAGCTAGTTGCTCATTCCAAGGTGTAGATTCCTATGGAGAAGAACGAGCAAGAAACTCCATAGGTTACTCTTTTACAATCAGGTTCACAATACAATTCTCTAGTTATATACCTCTAGTTTTGCTGTTTGGATTGTGCGAGAACAATGTAACACTAAATTACAGTCAAAGAGATCGAAAAATAAAAAAGTGGTAGACAATTTGACCTGTATGTATGTTTGTTTGTGCGCGTTTATCTCGCGATTGGTGGAACCGATTTTGATGCGGTTTTGAGAAAACAGTTTGTTACACTTAGGAGAAGGTTTTAATGTATATATAATTATGTATAATTAACACACTTCAAAAAAAAGAAAAGAGGGTTGGAGGTGGTTTTTTTTTCAAACATAGTTTATAAAATAACTAGCTACTTCCGCGCGATTTCACACGCTCTGCTCAGCTTCTATTGGTCATAGGGTGATGTTTTATAGCCTATAGCCATTCTCGATAAATGCGCTATCCAACACAAAAGAATTATTCAAATCAGACTTGTAGTTATGGAGATTAGCGCGTTCAAACAAACAAACAAAAAAAACAAACTCTTCCGCTTTATATAATAGTATAAGAGTGTAAGATATAAGATTATTGTGAATTCTGATATTATTAACGTAATGAATCTTTTCTTTAACCGTCTGTGTCATCATCATCATCATCATCAGCCTATAAGTGGGCACTGCTGACCAAAGACCTCATCTCACACGGAGAAGGTTTGAGCTTTAATCACTATGCTTGTGATTTCGAACAGTTTACGGATGGCGATTCCAAACTTATTATTAGAAATTATAAGCCCAGGTTTCCTCACAATTTTTTCCTTCGCCGTATTTCAGTTATCTCTAGATAATTTGGTAATCAACATCATCAATCGTAATATCTTCACTGTTGAACAGGAGCCTTGTAGTTCATAGTTTACTATAATCTTCATGTTTGGTAGGCTTGACGAACACAAAAAGCTCATCGATAATAATATAACTACTTACCTATCTATCGGTTATGAGTCGCAGGTTTGGAACACACCCAGGTCTAAAATACCAATCCCACACATTTTGATTAACAAACCAACACAATCACAAATATCTACAGTTTCTTGTTTAGACCCCAAAACTTGTGGCATTTTCTATATTTGTACCGACCCCTAAAGACCCCAAAAGTCATAGTTATATTTACCCACATAACCTTTCTGTCAGTTAATCCATTACTTGGAAAAACGAAGAACTTTTCTTTATTTCCATAACTTTGATTGAAAATATAAAACTTTTTAAATTTTTCTTTGTAAAACTCATCAAGCCTTTTCACAATTTTGCTGAAAGTTTCATATGAAGGCTACTCTTATCTCTTTACCTTACAACTTTTATAACTCAATTAGGTATACAGAAATTAATTCTAACCGTTAAACTTTAATAGAGCCATTTTGTAAGAACGGGTTGCGCAACCAATAAAAATAAGTCTATACAGTTGAAGCTTTGGTGAACCATTTTGTTTGGTGTCTGTCAACTGGGTTCCACAACTAATTGGTTGTCGATAACCGGTGAAGCAGCAACAGGAGTCCGATATGGGTCGTCAAGTGTACATTAATTAATAATTCTATGAAATGCTATACATGCTATACAAGAATACTAATATCACTCAAAAATAAATAATATATAACATACAATATGATACATAAATTACACAATGGTGTGTGGTTGTGTGTGTGCGTGTGTGTGTGTGTGCATGTGTCTGGTTAAGATAGGAAATAAAATTTAGTGAAAAGTAGGTGTCACATTGTACAGTGGCATTAAGTACCGAAATGTGCACCTCTGCCTACCCCTTCGGGGATAAAAAGGCGTGATGTTATGTGTGTATGTATGTATAAAATTGTAAAGAGAGGTAATGCTCTTTAACGAGTTTTTTAAATTGTGATATGGTTTGAGGTCGCTTCGCTGTTATCTGTAAAGCAAAGTATCTAATATATTTTTATCCGAAATATTTTTTGATTTACTTATGACCGCTGTACCAACAAGGATCACTTATTTAGGTTCGTGTAGCCATTAATAATAAAGTGTCTTTTTACTCTGAACTCTGTTCACTCATACAAAAGGGATTTAGACACAATAAAACTATTAACATGGCAATATATGATTTTCTGAAAATAGTTATGGCTGATGTCGACAATAGAATACCTGTATGCTCAATCTTTATGGATATGACGCAGGCTTTTGACTACGTTGACCATGATATATTAGTCGGGAAACTTTATCATTACGGAATAAGAGGTAATATTTTGAACTTAATCGAATCGTATCTTAAAGGACGCAATCAATACACTGAATTGACTACAATTAATATTTTGACAAAAAAAGAAGAAACGTTTCGATCATGCAAACGAAAACTGAAATACGGTGTCCCCCAAGGTAGCGTTCTGGGTCCAACACTATTTATACTGTACATTAATGACTTGCCTAATGCCACTGACAATCCTATAGCTCTGTTTGCGGATGATAGTACAGTTACAGTAAAATGCACAAATAAAATCAACTATGAACATGATATAAATAACACCTTGAGTTCTATCATAAACTGGCTTAATGTCAATAATCTAAAAGCAAACTTAACTAAAACGCAATTAATGCATTTCAAGCAACGCTTACCTTCACCGAACAATTTGAATGTAAATTATAACGCACAAGCCATTAATGAAACAAAAAGTACAAAATTTCTCGGTTTGCATATTGATGATAAAATTTCTTGGAAACAGCATACTGAACAACTATGCAAACGTATGAGTAAATCAGCTTATGTCCTACATGAAATCGCACATAAAATTATTTGCAATACACTAATAATCGCTTATCATGGGCTGGTAGCATCTGTTCTTAGGTATGGCATAATATTTTGGGGGAATTCCACCAACAAAATTCTTGTCTTTAGGGCACAGAAAAGGTGCGTCCGGGCTATGTTTGGTTTGAAGGCAACTGACAGCTGTGTACCTTTCTTCAAAAGACACAATCTTATGACCTTACCATCACTATACATTTATGAAACCGCGGTGTTTGTAAGGCAAAATCCTCAACGCTTTATTTTATTATCTGAAGCTTATAATCGGCCACAAAGGGATGAAAGTCGTCTATGTATACCCAGAACGAATACCGCATTAATGCATAAAAGTATCTTTCGTATGGCTCCAGCTATCTATAATAAATTACCAAAAGAGCTAAAACAAGCTAATGTTAATTCTTTTAAAAAATCTTTAAAACAATTACTGTGTCAAAAATGTTATTATAGTGTCTCAGATTTTTTAATGGATAAATTTTGATTTTGCTTATTTGTTGACATATGTATAGCTATAACGTATTGACTACAATAATCTATTAATTACTTACTTATTGACATCAATTTATTATAATTTATTAAGCATTAAGTAGTCTTCCTCGTCTGACTTTTTGACGGACACTATTGACATGTAATTTATTAAAACACGACAAATTTATATTTACTTATCTAACTAATTAATGGACTTACTGATTTAAACTCTTATACGAGTATTTGTATGCCTAAAATAGGCTGATCATAGCGCCCTTTAATCTAAAAATGACCAACCAAATGTACCTATGTATCACAAATAAATGTTTCACAAATAAATGTTTCATTTCATTTCATTTCATTTCATATCAGTCAAGCAATAAAGCCCATTTCCCAAAGCAAACTTTCCAAGTTATATACCATTTTTGTATTTATTATTTCTTTTCACGTTCCAAATCTTTTCGTCACGTCCTGATCGAAATCATAATCTTTTCTATGTTTATCAATGCAGTGTCACTCGTCTTCTATCAATCTATCAATCGATCAATCGAATGGTGGTCAGTGCTATCAATCCATCTCTACTTTCTTCAATCGATCATAGTTTTTGTTGGGATAAATAAAAATGGTTTTAAATGTTTTTTCGTTTTATTTTCTTGCAATGATAAGAAAAAGTAATATATAAAGAGGACATAGTTTATTTTTTAAGTAGCCAAGCATAGTAGGTACTAATCACATCGCGGGTAAAAGCTAGTAATATATATACATTCATGAAAATTTTAATTATTTTATATTTCATTGCGTACAAATAAAACTTTAAAGTTAAAAAGGGTTAAAATGTTCATAATGTTTTTATATTCAAAGATTTCCTCGTAAAAAATAAAATAACTTTTTATTTTGTACCGAATTAATTTACTGGTTCTCTTTCGAATAACTATTACCATACACATAATATAAAACCCGCTATTGACGCGTTATTCTGTTCATACGAGATGTAACCAGTAAAATATAAATGGATTCAATAATACGTCGATTTCAAAAACGTTGTATTTTTATTTAAAAGTTCAAATTGATTGAATTTGATATTTTTCATTGAGTGTGCAGTTTCAGCGGCTTCAATAACTAACATCCATTCATACTATACATTACTCAATTATTATTCGTATTTGACATAACAAATAACCAATACGATGGATATATCTTCTGTAGTTGTGTATTTTTGCACCATTATAATAAAGTCAAATTGTAGCTATCAAAAAAAAAAAGCAATTGAACGAGCGAGACTCGTGTTTATTAAGTGAGATTGCGTGTTTATTAGATAAAATTATCAAAAGTTACAAAACATAACATCACGTCTTTTATCACTGAAAGGGTAAGCAGAGGTGCACACTAAGATATTTAATGCCACTGCACAATGTAACACCCACTTTTAACTATTTATGTCATGAGTCGCATGTAATAAGGGGTGAACCTATTGTACAGTATATACACCGGACACATTTCACAACCCAGTAATTCTTTGCCCGACCAATCAAACCCGAGACCCATTGCCCGGCAGTCGCACTTGCGACCACTCGGCCAATGAGGCAGCCAAAGTTCGTATAAGTTCGTACCTTTGATATCAAAAAATTAAGTATGACAGTACGTAACACTTAATTAACAGTACCTGAATAACCAAGTTGTTTATCAAACGATATTTTCTGAAAACAAAACCTACCTAGGTCGATTTATCATCCCCGAAACCCACTAAATACATAATTTCAATAAAATCGTAGAACCCATTTTCGAGAATACAAGCAATACTTGTTTAAACGTATATGGTACCGAATTTGAGAAGTATAAAGTATACAGTTATTAAATTATAAAAACTTCTACCCACACCTTTCAGTAACAAATTCCATAATAAATATGTATGGGAATCACAAAATACTTAAATACCTTACCTCACACTGACTTTTTCACGTAAAAAGGTATGTCATAAATTCTCACATACAATACAATATCTTCTAACAGATACAGTATAGAGGTACATTATATACAGCTACGTAGGTTGTTGAGCTTCTAAAATATATATACGATGTATTTGTCCTGTTCCACGATAAATGTTGCCGTACGTCTCCTCAGGGAACCACTTCAAAATATCATAAAAAATCCACGACAGCGTTCGTCATTCGTATGTAACATTGTAACTTGTTATAATAATATGTTTATGTACCTCTAATATATGAATATATTTCTGAAATAGGTGTATAAACGGACGATGTCTGATTTTAGAAATTTTGAATTTTTTTCGTAAAGTACCTTCTACATGCTACTTAGTATAAAAGTACATCAATTATTTATTAAACTAACTAATAAGAGTGGAAAGAGGGTAGGGACGCCTTCGGCTTGCAATAGGACGACCATGGATAATTAAAAAAAACTAATTAGTGAAGGGAATTCAAACCCTCCCTTATAAAAGACTAGTTTGAAATTAAAAACTCTATTACTTTGACTCAGGTAACATATTATGTCCAATCCACACACGATGATATTAAACCTTAAATAGAGGTACATACCTCTACCCATTCCACTACATCCGTGCCTACCACAAACAACCCAATTTCAATAATACCTAACAATCGAAATCAAAATACTATAAAAACCTTTTACATGTCCTCATAAAAACCGGAGCACATACTCTCTAAGCCTAGATAATAATACCCTTCTAAGGTCACGTCATAATAATCTTGAAAAATGTCTCGTAGTGACGTAAAAACAGTAAATCAAGTAACAAAATCTCTGCACGCCGTTTTTGTAGAAAAAAAATAGTCGTCTCCACTGTACAATGTCGGTTCAGAAGTTGAATAAGAAGAATAAAGACAGACAAATAAATAATACATGAATTGTAGCGGCTATTTGTCAGGCTAACCATGACTTATGGTCGTGCGGACTGGATATACTGTCAAAGGTGTTTGTAAGTATGTGGAAGATCGATTTATTTACTTTATTGTGGGATTTTACTGGTACTTGTTATGTAAGAAGACTTGGATTACAGCAGCCACCGTGCCTTTGAGAAAAGAGTGTTCGCAATTCCTCTGGTGTTGAGGATATCCATAGGCGATACTGATCACATACTATCAGGAGATATATTCTTATAAAAAATTCCTGGAGCTCCAATTTATCAAGTTCGATTTTTGTAAACATCACTAGTTACGTTTTTACATCATTTTGCCCTTTTCCATGGAGTGAAACTTGATTTATGATTCAGAATTCATCAGTGTCGATGATCAAGGTATTAACGAGGAGTTGAAGGTCATTAAAGGTAAAAGGCTTAAATCGAATTGGGGCATTGCTTTTCAAAAAGGTCCAGATTGATACTTAAAGACATTGTATACTTTCCTCGTTAAAAACAAGAGTCTTCTGTTCAAGTTATCCGACTCATCCTTACTATAATATTATAAATCGGAAAGTGAGTTTGTTTGTTTGTTCCGCTTTCACGCCGTAACTACTAAACCGATTGCTTTGAATTTTTGCAGACGTAAAGTTAGAAGTCTGGATTAAATAATAGGGTACCGGAAAAATTTGATATCCTCGAGGAAAAACGAAATCATTGGTATAGATGGCGCTGTGTGTATATGTCACATAGGCTACTTTTTATGCTTTTGTGACGCGAGCGAAGGACACGGATGGATAATGGACTGGAATTACACATGTCCTACCTTTCAGCCCACAGGAACGTGGGCGAAGTCCGATGGCAGAAGCTGGTTTCTGACGATTTATGAATCAATGAGCTTTAGGCTTGGCCTCTATGTGCAGTCTCTTGAAGTAATCCCATTATCCAAAGACCACAAAAAATACAATTGAAAAATCTATTCTTCTATTTTATATCAGTTCTCTTAGGAGTACTTGCAGAGCGCAGTGTGTGACTTCAATAGACATTTGGGCAACTGCCCAAGATTTCAAAGCGGCGCGTCGCGTTCATTGACATCGAAAGTTTGTGATTAAATCACAATGGAATCGAACCCAATCAAGTGTGCAGAAGATTTTTTGGCAATAAATATTCTTTCAACATTAATGGCGGATTTAATCGTCTAACTAATCGAATGTTTATCAAGTTTTTGGTTTCATTGCGTTAGGTAGCTATTTTTAGTTTTTTGCTTTGATTTCCTCGTTAGTATAATGATCTTAAATCCGATACGAGGCTTCGAATTCAGATTTCTGGATAGTTTTTAAATGGAATCAGTGACAATGGCAGTTAAATATTTGATAGTTCGTAATTGTTGATAGATATCTAAAATGATTAATAATAATTCTAAGTAACAATCATTATGGATTGAGTTTACGCTTTACACATCCATGGAAATATGTATTTCTGGTATGAAATTTAATAGGACCAAAACACTAATATTTTGCTATACAGAAGCAAAAGTCTGGTGTATTTTGTTATTTGCATTATTCAATATATTATATATACCATATTCAAAGTGACATTAGTGTACCTCGACCACTCGGCCAACAAGGAAGTCAAGGCAAGTGCGACTGTCGGGCAAGGGGTTTCAGGTTCGATTCCCGGATCGGGCAAAATATTACTGGGTTGTAAAAAAAACTCAGTAGTAGCCCGGAGTCTGGAATTGTGTGTGCCCGGTATATGTCAATAGGCTCACCCCCTATTACATGGGACTCATAACATACATACTGAAAAGTTGATGCTACATTGATTGTACAGTGGCATTCACTGCCGTTATGTGCACCTCTGCAAACCCCTTTGGGGATAAAACGCGTGATATTATGTTATATAATAAATTATGATCAGATTTTTAGTTTAATGTCAACCTGAATTGTGAATAACCATTTTTCACAATTATTGATATACATACATAAGTCGCATGTTCTAATGCAAGTATATTTTTACAATCAGAATTTCAAACACTTATTGCTTTTCGAAAAAAACATGTCAGATCACGAACATCGTACTGCTAGCTCAGCAAACCAAACACCCTTGCGTCAGCAACGAGGCTGTCACGAAACAAAACAACAAAAGCTTGGAAAACAATATACCTCTACTTTTGTTTTTCCATTAGATCCTAGACAAGTCTAGGTCACCTATTGAAAAATAGGTTCTGATACTACGGCAGCTGACAGCCCTATTTACCGATACAAAGGCATGTACCTCAAGGTTACGATCTACCTTCAGAATATTGAATAGGTGTGTGGTTAGGGCTGTGTTGCATCGGCTGAGCGAAGACAATAAGGAAGAAAATATTGTTTATACATGTTTTTATTATTTATTAAGTAACATATTTAAAATTGCTATATCATAATTCTTATCTTGGGTTAACCCTGAGTATGAATTCAAGATATAGTGGAGATCTTGAACACAGCAGTGAGAATTAAAATATAAACTAACCAATTTACACATTTTCAAGGGCTCAAAAACGACTGAAAAATCAGTATCCAATAACAATAATACTAGACACGTATACTTTACGAAATTTAAGTCATGTTTCTTTGTTATTTTATGTAGTAACTTCAATTGTGAATGATACTGTTGCTGGTAGCTTTGCCAATGTCACTGGAATAAAAACTAGACTAAATTGTAACTCATTCATTTGCTAATTTTTGTTCCAATCAGTCATAATAATATAGAATCTATCTTAAATTTAAAGAACAGGTTATCATCAGTTAGAACGCGTTTACTGTTGGTTAAAGGTCCCTCTTTTGAAGGATTTGCCTTTATCCCCATTTTTGACAGGTGAAAATTACCTGTTTAGAGTTTTTACCAAAAATTTTGAGGATGATGCTTGGTTTTCTGAAATTGCAGAGGTGCCAAAGTCAATAGTTATAATCTATACTAATGTTATAAAGAGGAAAGATTTGTACCTATTTTTGTATGTTTGTAATGAATAGGCTAAAAAAGTACTGGGCCGATTTAAAAAAATCTTTCACCAATAGAATGCTACATTCTTCCAATTTGTCATAGGCTACATTTAATTTTGAAAAATATTAGGGATCCTTGGTAAAATTTGAACAATGTAACCGAAGGTGTAGAAAAATGAGTTAAAATGTCTTTCATCGAATGCGCTGCTAAAACTGTTCGCGATAAAACAAAATAACGTACTACAATATTGAAGAACATCATAATGTCTACAAAAAACTCCGCGGTAGCATATGTCAAACTATTGTAGTTATATCACTACAACAATCCAAATTTCCAAAAATAAATAATTGTCTACCCCATGCGAAGCCGGGACGGGCTGCTAGTCAAATATATAAGGATAATGTAATTAAATATTCCAAAAACAAAGTTCAGCGTTATTATTGATATCAATATAGTCCGCCTATAGCTTAAACTGCCCTGATAAAATCTAGGCAAACAAGCATCAGTCTACGTATTTATTAACCTCGGTTATAACTTACAAATTAAAGATAATATTATTAAATACTAGTTATTTAGATTTAGTTTACCTAGGCATAACATGTAGACTGGAATTAAGTTCGAGCTGGTAATAAAATAACATATGCCTATAAAATAAAATGTTGGTTGGTTTACGTGCTATTTTTGTTTCAAAGTTAAGAAACATTTTTAGAACATACTTAATTGGTAACGTTGTTCATCTATGTCTAAAATTCTTTTAATATCTTTTGTATAATGTTCCGTTATTAAGGACAAAATAATTTTCCAGTTGTTTATTATACCTATATTTTTTTGGTTTTAATATGGGCAAACGGTGCACTTCTATGATGCAGGCCAGCTCCAACAGTATCTTGAGCATTATTACGAGCAGGCTAGAATGCTTATATATAGGTCGGTGTAATGCCACTTCCCATGGACTTTTTTTTTAAGAGGGGAAAATCATCGAATGACTGCTCGCGCCTGGGTGAGGCGAGAGGGAGTGTCAGACTCTAACTGACTAAAAACCACCCCGATCCTTCTCCTGCACGTCGAGCCGGAGCCCCGGTAACCCGTTAGGTTCTCTGCGACACTTTCCATGGACTAGGGTAGGACATAGGTTACAAAAAAGTGTAACTAAGATGTAAGTTTTATTAACATTTTGTGAGTCTTAGTTATTTTAAATAAATGATATTATTATTACTAATAATTATCATCTATCAAGTCGCCATCTGACTTTTAATCAGAAGTTCAAACTTTAATGACAAATTTATGTACAAACCTCTGTTTATAGCAACCATAGTAAATTAGATGGGTTTGTGTAATTTTGAAATAAATAAGGTTTCTGCATATAAATTACTGGCACGTAAAATAGCAGTCAGTCTCTCAGTCACGCAGAATTTAATATCCGATTCATATTTATTATGTTTTCATCAAATATTATATAACAGGTGTCATATAGTTCTATGAACATGGTTATGTATTATTTAATATATCGTAATTAAATCGGTACATATTTTTGTCTCTTTCTGGTTTAAATGTTATCCCAAATTCCGTGAAAAATGTTAAAAACAAAATATTCATCTTTTGTGATTTTCAGCAATGACAGATACTTAAATAATACCAGGAATAAAATAATGACCGTTTGTGATAATAAATTCATAAAAATAACATAATCAGTACAAAAGCATTTCATGTGTCGATTCCATAATTATTTTTTCGACACTTTCAACTATATTAAGTATTCTTTTTTTTTATTGCATAATCCGGTAAACGAGCAGACGGATCACCTAATGATAAGCAATCGGCGTCGCCCATGGATACCTGGAACACCAGAGGCGTTACAAGTGAGTTACCGGCCCTTTGGGGATTAGGAGATTGAGGATCGTTGGGGATTCAGGAATTGCGGAGATTGGGGAAGGAGAGGGTAATTGGGCCTCCGGTAACCTCACTCACACGACGAACAGCAACGCAAGCGTTGCTTCACGTCGGTTTTCTGTGAGTATCTGTGGCATTTTACTCATAGCCCTAAAGATATATCTCCATGACTTCAGTTACTACCCTATATTACACTAGCATCTATCCGCGTTTCCATTTAAATAAGAAGTGATCTAAGTATTATTTCATAACCTACCCCTGTTCCAAATTTCATTTCGATCTCTTCAGCCACTTTGATGTACAACAAACAAACACATACACATACATCCTCGTACACTTTCGCATTTATAATATTAACTAGCTGTGCCTGCGACTTCATGGAGTAGTGATTCACAGCTCCTCCCCCGTAGGTGATAGCGTGACTATATGTAGCGTGTATATGGACCCGACCTGTTGGTAATATTCATGCAAATTTTGAAGTAAATCCATAGAGTTCGTTTTGAGTTCAGCCTGGACATACATACAGACAAACAGACAACTATTCTAAAAACCATATTTTTGGCTTTGATATCGACTGTAGATACGTGGCAAAAAAAAAATCTATGTAATATCAGTTTTCACTTTCCTACGATTTTATTATGTGCATAGATATAATAGGACGTAGAATAGTAACACAAATTCTCTAAGATAACTCCCAGTTTCCAAGAGAACAGGAATGGTACTCAAGTAAAGAGTATTTAATCTCTAGTAGTTACCACGACGGAATCCTTTAACATGGTCCGGAAAGAAACGGACCGATTACAAAATGAAAAAAGACGAAAGTTTTAAATCGATGTGAGACACGAACATACGGAATTTACTTTCAACGAACGAAGGAAATTCACGAAAACAAACGAATAAAACTAAGTAAGTAACTACGCGAGTACCAATAAAGTTTTCTTGTAGAAAATTTCAACTTAAATTACATTTGTTTTTTACGATTTTATGTTAAATGTATAGAGCAAGTAATTTATGTCATTATTTTTTTTTTTTTTTTTTTTAAATAACGTTGCCCCACACTAGGATTTTCTCCTGTATCGTGGGTGCGTTTACAAACATACAAGTTCACATACACAATGACACCCAGACCCGAAACAACAATTTGTGGATCACACAAAGTGTTGTTCCGTGCGGGAATCGAACCCGCGACACGTTGCACGGCAGCCGGTCGCCCAGCCACCGCACCAACCGTGCAGTCAGTATAGAAGTTGTATAACAAACTATATGTCATGTCATCTACCAATGCATATTTCACCTGGGAGCAATTTCAAATAGTTGTCGGCAACCATTCATGGTGGATATTCCATTTGCCAGAGTCTGTGTCCCTGAAGGGACCGTCCAACCTGGGCGTCTTTGAGACCCGAGTGGAATAGGTTGCTTATGGGACGACGTGCTCCATCGTAGACCGTATCATTGCTTACCATCAGACGAGATAATGGCCAAACGTAGGTAACCCATCAAATTGATATAGACCATGATATAATGTCATACCAGTCCCGACGTAGGTATCGAATGAATAGTATCAATCTCTTTAACTAAAGACTAACTAAAAATGGTTAAAAGTAACTACTTTTAACCATTTTTTCAATCATTTTTGTTACCTGCCTATATTTTTACAACTGATTTGATACAACTAATGTATTAATGGTCAAAACTTGTAGATTGGATGTAACGAATCGTGAAATACAATTTGGGTTTTTTTTGTAACTTAGTATTAGGTACAAAAAGTTCGACGAAGCTTTAAAAATTTGTGATGAAAGAAAATTATTATAACAGACTGCTATTCAAAAATAGAACAGTAACTTGTATTATTCAAATATGTTTACTAACATTTTAGAGGTATTAGAAAAAAAAAAACTTTATCTGTTCAATGAATAAATCATTCACATTTTTTTAGGATTTCGGGACTACCAATTTATCATCATCAGCCAGATGACGGCGACTGCTGAGCAAACGCTTCACTTAAGAGTCTTCGATGCCGAAAGATGACAACGAGCAATAATTATTAAGGTACAACTGATTACATTACATCACGCCTTTTATTCCCGAAGAAATAGGCAGAGGTGCACATTACGACACTTAATGCCACACCCACTTTTCATTATTTTATGTTATGGTTCCTATGTAATAGGGGTTTGTTGAACCTATTGCCGTTATACTGGGCACAATCCACGTTTTTTAGATATTAGACAATAAGACAGGCATAGACCAGATATTACTAAAAATTTTTGAAAAACTCAGTAATACTTTGCCCGACCCGGGAATCGAACTCGAGACCCCTTACCCGGCAGTCGCACTGCGACCAGTCAACCAAAGAGGCGGTCAATTGCCTCGTTGAAAGAGGTACTCTTGATTTTTAATAAATAATTAAAAAACATAACAATACAACCAAAATTCTAATATAAAACCAGTTCAACAAATCACAATAGTAGGTACAGCTACACATGAAGCTCTACAAAACCAACATAAATAGATCCTTGAATGCGTGAAAAGACCATACATAGCCAGACCTTGACTAAACTGGTTTCGTATAGCTACTATGTAGTCGTAGGATCCCAGAATTATGTAGGCGTAAAATTTCCCAAATTGCCTGGCCCAAGGATTCTTTGTATTTAACTCTGTGTTTTACAAAGTAAACAATATTTTACTTTAGCTAGCTAAAGTAAAATATTATTTCATAATATTTACATCCTAAGTAAATTAGTATTTCATAATATTTACAAAATTGTTTGGGTTCTACAAATTGTTGAGACCCTATTTACTGAGCTAAATGTACCTATGTATGTCTCGGTTTATATTATATGCTTCATCATCAGTGGTTTTTACACTTTTGTTAAAGTACTATTAAATCGATTTCAGATAGTTAATTGCCAATGGACGCACTCTGACAGTAAGGAGTATTGGGTTGAAACCAAAGTGGCTCGAGAAATTCTTTCCGATACGAAACCGCGGAGGACTTAATGGTTTACCGAGGCTCCGGCGCGAAGTGCAGGAGTAGGAACAGGGTGGTTTTTAGTCAGTAAGAGTCTGACACTCCTCGCCTAACCCAGGCGGGAGCAGTCATTCGATGATTTTCCCAATTGAAAAAAAAAAACTCATTCAACTTTCAACATTCAACAACATTCGTGAGGAAGAGCCCCTCTGTGGCTCGCAACTAGTAGAGCTTAGATTCTCACGATAGTTATTATAAAAACTCAAACGTAAACAATGAAAACTTCTAAGAATAGTTCAACTTAAAACGACATCTGCTGAATTACAAATATATCAAACGAGATCTTTAACCCCCATCACAACACAAGTCAACGACATTTTTTGCTTTAACATCAAACAAAAATTGTTAAAGAAGATTCGCATTACAAGTGCTGAACGCAAAACAAATAAGAATTAACACTTTCACAAATTGGAAGTATGCCAAAGTGGTGTCTCGGACCTCTATAAAAGACAGGTTTACAAAGAAAATCCTTTGCGATACGAACGAATGAAATCGGCAACTATAAGTGACGTGTGCAGAAAACTGGGAAATCTTTAGCTAGGGGATATACTTTGATAGATGACTAAGCTATGAAGAAAAGAAATACTTATAGTTTACTTTTTATTTATGTTCTGGTTTTTTTATGGGGTAAGCTGGTAGACTAGCAGATAGATCACCTGACAGTAACCAATCGGCGTCGCTCATGGTTATCTGGAAGACCAGTGGCGTTATAAGTACGTTAATCCTTTTGGGAATTAGCAATTTGAGGGTTGTTGGGGAATTAGGGGAGATTGGGCAAGGCGTAGATAATTGGGCCTCCGGTAACCTCACTCACACGATACACAACGCAAGCGTTGCGTCACGTCGGTTTTTTGTGAGGCCGTGGTATCGCCCCGGTCGATCCGGCCCATTCGTGCCGAAGCATGGCTCTTCCACACTTAAATACTACAATAAAATATCTTGTTATTTGATTCGTAGCCAGTCTAGAACGTTAATTAGTGTGATATTCAGTATGTATAGGTGTAAAGGTTCCGCCCTGAGGACACGGTGGAACATACTGTAGCGGAATGCCCTGCGTGGGCTGAGCACCGCCGTGTCCTCAGGGAAGTGATCGGCGATGGCGACCTCTCGCGTCCGGGCCTAGTGCAGGCCATGATGCGGAGCGAGGGGGATTGGGATGCCGTCTCCTCCTTTTGCGAAGCAGTCATGCTAGCTAAGGAGGAGGCGGGACGCGTGAGGCAGCGAAGCACTGCCTCCTCGCAACCCAGCCATCGCGAAGGACACACCGGGCGTCGGGGATCGCGGGACGATCTCCGGCCACCGTAAGCACGGGCCTGCGGACGGCGAGCATGGGTGGCTCCCCGTCCGACCAGAAACAGACCCGAGCGTACGTCCGTCGCGTTCTGCGCGCGCCTCAAAGAGCCATCAGACCACCACAGATGGGGTCCAATAGGGTCGATGCCGATTCGGAGTCGCGGAGAACCTAACGGGTAACCGGGGCTCCGGCTCGACGTGCAGGAGAAGGAACGGGGTGGTTTTTAGTCAGTAAGAGTCTGACACTCCCTCCCGCCTCACCCAGGCGGGAGCAGTCATTCGATGATTTTCCCCCCTTAAAAAAAAAAAAAATAGGTGTAAAGGTTGTACCTCATTGTCTGTGCAATACTCACATTGCACTAGTTATTGTTAATATTACAGGCTCTAAATATAATGACTTATAATACATCTAACATGGAAATAGTCCAGAGTAAAGAACTCATGATTTCAATAATAACAGTAATTCATTAAAACGAGCTTTACTTTGTAATTATAACATCACTCAATATACGAATGTTTCAATGATTCATCATCTGAAATACATTTTCGATACAAATATAAGGTGAATTAATTATGTACGGATTATTTAAACAGGGAAGTAATTCAAGTTACCTGACTCACGTTTTAAATTTTAAAATTAAACATAATATTGCACCACAGCTTTTGTCCCCGAAGGGGTAGGCAGAGAGGTACATCACGACACTTAATGTCACTGCATAATGTAACACCCACTTTTCTCTATTTATGTTATGAGTCCCATTTAATAGGGGGTGAGCACAGAACATATATGATCTATGGAGGTGAGCCTATTGCCATATACCGGACACAATTTCAGGTTCCGTGCGATAAGGGTGCGGGTTTGGAATCTACCAATGGCAAGTACCAATGTGAGGTTTCCGAGTTATATGTACTTTCTAAGATTACCTAGACACCACTGACAAGTGGTGAAGAAAACATAGTGATTATAAGTTTGAAAACGCCAACGCGGATTGAGCAAGCGTGATGATTATTACTCAAACCTTCTCTGTGTGAGAAGAGACCTTTGGTCAGCAGTGCGCACTTATAGGCTGTTAATTATAATGATGATGACAACACAGTTTTATGTGAATGTTTTCGCAGGTTCGGTCTTGTATGGGACGGCTCGGCCAAATATCAGCTGGACGCGCTAGAGCTATTGAGAGGCGTGCCAAGAGGCTCATCAACGATGATGTGCTTGTGGAGGCCTGGCTTCAAAGCCTCGAACACAGGCGTAAGATTGCAAGCCTTTCAATCTTCTACCGGATACATTTCGAAGAGTGTGCATGGGAATTGCACAACTTGATTCCCCCTAGTCCTTTCCATCATCGTACCACAAGACAATCGACGAAGCGTCACCGATTCATGGTAGATGTCCCACCCAAACGGACGAAGCGCTTCGCATCAAGCTACCTTGTGCGTACTGCGAAGGAGTGGAATTCTTTGCCAGAGTCTGTATTTCCTGAAGCGTATAACCTGGGTGTCTTCAAGGCCCGAGTGAATAGGTTGCTTATGGTTCGACGTGCTCATCATCGCTTACAACTAGGAGATAGTGATCAAACTTCATTCCCATCTAATATAAAAAAAAAGAATGTAAACGATCTCTAAGTCTAAGCGTGTAAGTTAAAAATCATAGAAACACCTACTTAAGTACTTACTACATAATAAATATTATTATAACATCATTACGTAACTTGACACAATTAGTTATAAATTATAACGTCACTATAAATCAGTTCTACAAAGAGCTTTTCTACAAAACTGAGTAAGAAATACCCATTAGAGCATTTAATCTGAAAATACCAACCCACAAGGTTAAACCCGGCTGAAACTTTCAGGTTTTTGCCCTTAAAATTCTAGGTACCTAAGGTACCTAACAAAAGGCAATAAGTAATTACTTAGACGTTTCAGACTTTAGGCTTATAGCATTCTTGTTTTCATACCTCTACAATCATAAATATTTTAACTGTAATCGAACTAAGAATATTCGAAATATTGGGCTGTGCTGTTATAAATTCTACCTTCAGGGCATTAACCTTCATAAAGATTAATTATTAAAGTACTGACTTTTAAATAATAATATGGATGGAAAAGTAGACTGTATTTTAATACTCATATCGAACATATTTGTAGAATATTGGTAGTAGTATAAGCCACTTTATTATGGCCCCGCCATGTAAGATACCTACATGATAAGTGTCCAATTTTCTAATTTGATAAACAGAAATACAAACCATATAATTATATTGCAGTTAAAACCTAATAAACTGCGCTACACTGTACAAAAAATGCCGCAAATATCTAAAACAGTACTAGCGTCAGCCATTTTATCAACATCCACTTACAATTCACGGTGCTAGCGACACCTACCACCCACAAAAATAGAATAAAAAAAGCAAACTGTATGTAGGAGCAAACAGGCTCGCTCCCTGGGGTCGAAAGCTGATGGAAATCGAATGGAAACATGACTAACACGTTTGCGATGAATGCGACGATTCTCTCAATTAAAATGGCGCCCGCAATATGGCGAATTAGGGCTGTCAAGGCCGTTCTTTTTTCGAATGCATGATTGATTGATATCTGTTTGAGGTTTTCTTTGATTTTATCTTTATCTGTAATTTATATTAAGTATTCAGAAAGGAATTTCATGTTAAATATGAATATTGGAAGTGTACTATAAAAATTGAAATAATTTTCAATTGTCAATTATGGAGTCCGACATTGAATGAGTAGGAAAAACCTGAATGTATCTAATAAAATTAAACATTACCATTATTAGTTATTGTTTATAAAGGAATGCCTAAGTTCAAGGAACCTCAGATCGTCCTCGAAAATTAACGAACATTATCAGAAACAAACCAAACCAAATTTACAAACTTTTATAAAATACAGGGTGTAATTGGTTTATAATTTATTCTCTAAGCACTAAGTAGATATTAATTAAACAACCAACAAAGACTAAATTAGTACTGATGAAATTCAATTCGACAATGGAATAAAAACAAAAAACCTTAACTTGAGCACTTATCCAACATAATTAAAAGTTTAAACGAAATGTCGTTAACATGAAAACATACCATCACGCACTTTATCAAGAGAGGTAAGCAGATTAATATCTATTCAAATTATTAACCATTTTAATACTTATTTGTCATCATCAACAGCCTATAAGTGTCTACTGCGCTGACCAAAGACCTCTTCTCGTACAGAGAAGGTTTGAGCATTAATCACCACGCTTGCTTAATGCGGGTTGGCGATTTGATGGTGTCGATGATTACTTGTTACATTTTGGTTCTTATTTTCAGGACATATGTCCTAAAACTGCGACCAGGCACTAAGTGGTGAGTTGTGCCTAGGCCACTTTCCATGTGCGGGGCTTAAAGCAAAGCATTTTTCAAGAAAGAGGTATTTGTCCATCGATTACTGTATCCAGGCGTATGATGATGATGATAATGATTTTATCGAAAGGTGAGTTTAATATTAATTATGACTGCCTCGTTTCTCGAGTTTGATTCCTGTTTTTTTTTAATTTTCAGTGGTTGCACGAAGTCTGGAATTGTGCCCGGTATATGGCAATAGACTCATCCCCTATTACATGGGACTCATAATATAAATAGTGAGAAGTGGGTGTTACATTGTACAGTGGTATTAAGTGCCGTAATGTGCACCTCTGCTTACAATTTCGGGGATAAAGGGCGTGATGTTATGTTATGTATGTATGTTATGTGAGCTTAATAGCAAACAGTAGCTATTATTTAAGACTCCATACTACTACTGAATTTGAAACATGTCGACCAAATAACATTAGGTAAGTACAATTTCTAATACTTCATATTATAAAAAAAAGTTATAGACGTTCATAAACCCTCTTTAACAATCACTTTTCTTTATAAATTTGTACCTAAGTACATACTTAGGCTAGCCATTTTTCACACCCAATAAAATATGGCCGCCCTATTAACGCAACAAATACGTAAAAATATGAATACACAGTGAATAATATAAATCTTGAACATGCCAACGAAATGATTTATAAGTAACCTGTAATAATAATATATTCAAATGTTTCTGTATTCAGCTTGTTATGTCAAAATATTCAAATTAAATGACTACTTCAAATGGACTGCTTACTCGCGAAAATATTTGTACACTCCATGATAAATAGTGTGAATTTAAATATCTTAGTTGTTAGTTTTTCGAAAGGTAAGGTGTGGGAGAGCCATGATTCGACATGAACGGGCCGGCTCGACCTGAGTGATACCACGGCCTCACAGAAGACCGACGTGAAACAACGTTGTGTTGTGTTTCGTCGTGTAAGCGAGGTTACCGGATGAGCAATTACCCCCCCTCCCTTTCCCCAATTCCTGAATCCCCAACAATCCTCAAACTCCTTATCCTCAAAAGGCCGGTAACGCACTCGTAACGCCTCTGGTGTTCCAGGTGTCCATGAGCGACGCATATTACTTTCTATCAGGTGATCCGACAGCTCGTTTATCGGCTTAGCCCATAAAAAAAGGTGAGTGAAATTATACCTACTGATAGTATAGACTAGTTTTTTTTAAGGGGGGAAAATCATCGAATGACTTCTCCCATCTGGGTGAGGCGGGAGAGAATGTCAGACTCTTACTAACTAATAACCACCCTGTTTCTACTGCTGTACTTCGAGCCGGAGCGCCGGTAACCCGTTAAGTTCTCTGCGGCTCCGTATCGGCATCAGCGCTAGTCTACACTAGCGACATCGACTTTTGATAAGAATTAAATAAATTAATGACATGTTACACCCATTTTTTCTATTATTGTTATTGTCTCACACGAGGTTCACTGCTACTAAAAAAAGGGAGACATTGGAACCTCCAAAAACATTTTTTTTCTAACTTGATCTGGGTGGTTTTAGTGAATTACAAATCCCACATGCTCTAGTCTTTCTCCCCAAAAAGTTAAGCGCCCTTTGAAGGTGTCCACCTGCCATCAAAAAAAAATGAAAAAGGTACTTTCTCAATCCCATAACTAAATGACGTTAGTTATTCGAATCCCAATCTATGGACCAACACGAAGCGGTCAAAACAAAACAATAAAATTATTCCCCTTCAACATTATAAAACAATCACCGATCATACACTCAAAATACCTAATATTCGGTATATGTACCAAACAAAATTTATGTATTACGCACCTACATCACAAAATATCTAAGAAAATCCTCATCTTCCCTCCATATTTTCTTTAGGCATTGTGAAACGCGATTAAAGGTTTAAACCCATTGGATCTGAAGCTTAAACGAAACTTTATTCTAGTAAGCCCAGACTTCAAGCGAAGCACGTATTCTTAAAGAAAGTTGATATCAAATTATTGTTACAAAGAACTTGAACTAGATAGACTGAACAATTCAGTATTTTTACTAAAATAATGTTTTCACATAGTAAAGGGATTTAACCTAACTCACCTTGACTGCCTCATTGGCCGAGTGGTCACAAGTACGACTGCCGGGCAAGGGGTCTCGGGTTCGATTCCCGGGTCGGGCAAAGAATAACTGGGTTTTTAAAAAAATCACAGTAGTAGCACAAAGTCTGGAATTGTGCCCGGTATATGGCAATAGGCTCACCCCCTATTACATGGGACTCATAATATAAATAGTGAAAAGTGGGTCTTATATTGTACAGTGGAATAATTTTCACCTCTGCCTACCCCTTCGGAGATAAAAGGCGTCATGTTATGTTATGTTATTTAACCCAACTCTAAGGATATAACTATGTACTTGAGTCGCGTCGATAAGGCACCTGGTGTCTGCAGAGAAGAAAATATTTGGGACTATTTTGTAATAACTTTCTATTAAATCTGAAATATTTTAAATGCAATCTCCAATATGTCCGCCAAATGTGGAGATGAATGCAGAACTTCTTATGTACAGAAGGTTTATTGTTCAACAGTCGACAGTCATATTATAATTATTTTATAAACTATATTATAAAAAAGCGACGTCAACCTCCTTTTTGAAATCGGAAAAATAATAATATACTAAAACCTTCTCTTAATCGTAATCCTCTAGCAAAAACTTCTGAACACCACATCAAAATCGGCTCAGCCAATCACGAGATATTCGCACACAAACATCAAACAAAGATCAAACAGAGAACCTCCTTTTTTGAATTCGGTTAAAAATGGATTTCTATCTCTATGTACTTATAATCCTCAAAGAACGAGCAAATTAACTTCAGATAAGATGTTATGTAACACAAAATTTCACACTTTTTCCAAATAAAATCTATTTTTTATCTACATACCTATAAATACAAATCATGAGTGCCAAGAGGTACCAGGCACGAAGATTACAGAACTTTGAGCTAAAAAGCTACTTACAACAAGAAAAGAAAATCAATATTTCCATATTTTTGACGTAACATTTTTTTTTCGCTTGGCAACCCTAAAATCGGTGGATGTTCGCAATATGGCGCCGGTGCCCGACAGTATCGCATTCAGATTCGAATCTCTCATTATTATGCATGTTTTTTATTGAATCTTTTCAATTTTTTTACATGGTTTCATAACTAACAGTTCTTTTATATGTTTGCATATTTTCAGGATTATATTTTTGCAGTTATTAGGTAAAATAAAATGTTGTCTTTTGTAATATTGTCTGTGTGGTGTAGGTACATGAAATGATAAATAAATAAATATATAAATAAAATTTTATTTAAAATGAAAACCCTACTACATACTTAGATCGCTCGTTCGTTATACGTGGTCAAATTCTTTATTCCACCCACATCTATTTGGGATAAATCAGACACTGTAAAATTTAATCAGAAAATAAGGATCATTAAGTAAAAACAGACAAATCACTACACCATTTCCCCAAAAAATACAACCTACAAAAGAACAAACACGAGCCACAAAAAAAAGGAATCGAACAAGCAAACTCGAGCGCATCACTAGTTCTATCATCAAAAGACATTTGCCTTTAAATTGAGAGGAACGCGTTCACAGCGATGATACTCAACGCTCCACCGTCTACGTCAGGTAAAAAGGGCCTAACTGAGATAAACATCGTTCCTAACATCACAGGAAAGACGAAACAAGAAAATCTCAAGGCAAAGCTACAATTGGCAGATAGGCAAGCTGACGTAAAAGTAAGTAGGGTAATTGAAAGAGAATTATTTTCAGCCCTGCGTCACACTGGGAATTGTGAACAGTAGTACTGTGTTGATTTTGATATAGAGAGTAAATGCAATGGGTCCTTTTTATATAATACAATCGTTGATCAATAAAATGTTTCACTGTGTGCTTTCAACAGTGATATAACACAGCACAACCTGATGACCTTGAAGCTCTAAAGAGGTTTGGGTTTTTTTTAGATATAAGTTACGTTATGAGTCCTATGGAGGTGAGTCAATTGTCATAAATTAGGAACAATGGTATGGCTGAATAACAATATCACACAGTACTGAAAGTTTATTTTTAATAATAATGAAATCTTTTCAATCGCTAGTTTGCATTTAGTATAAGTTTTGTTCACTAGCTTTTGAACAGTTTTACGTAAATTAAATTTGAAATATAGTTTTTTTTTAAAAAAACATCGTCCCTCTCTATGATTTTCTCCTGTGTCATGAGTGCGTTTACAAACATACAAGTTCACATACACATGACGCCCAGACCCGGAACATCAATCTGTGGATCACATAAAGAATTGTTCCGTACGGGAATCGAACCTGTGGCACGCTGCGCGGCAGCCAGTTGCCCAGTCACCGCGCCAACCGTGCAGTCGAATTGTCCTTCTGTCAGTAACAACATGGTGTCAACAATTCGCAAACTTTCACGGGATAAAATAAGGGTTTTATTTTCAGAGGACATAGAGATCAATACATCAAGTCTCTCCTGGTATATAAGATAAATAAATTCGCCTCCTTTATTCACCGTATTTATCTTACGTCTGTAATATTTTAGAATATTGAAATTATATTTCGACGTTCAAGCTTTCAGTATTTTTCCGAATGGTAACGTATTAACAGTCTTTATGAATTTTGGATGAAATTTTCCATATCTTTTGTTTTAAACTAATAACTGATAATAGTAATAAAGTATGGAATCTATCGTCAAATGAAAACTGTCGTGTTATTTTTTTTTTTTACTTAACTTACTAGAAAGGTTTTCATTTCATATGTATAGCATTTCTTTCATCATTCCTCATTTTTTTTATGTATTGATACATAATGATGACACTTTTCATATGGAGAATACGTCAAATTATCCGTAAGTTAAACTGACAATCAAAAGAATGTCTGAAGCAAATTTAACTTCAAGCAAAAGCAACGTCTACAGTCTAATTCAAATAATATAATTTAACTAAACACTATAAAACGTCTCGTATATAAATATTTTCGGTTCGGTTTTATCAAACTATCCACAATTTCCCACTGAAAATTTATTGCAGTCATTTCCAGAGGTCGGTCGGTTGGAAAATAAAAATCATACCACGTACTTAAGAGCTATCGTAGTGATGCTCACAATTGGCACTTAGCATTTGCGCGAGGAAATATAACACTTTCTGTACGTACGATTAAGCACTATTTTCTGAAACCTATAGCAAACATTAGTGAACGTTTCTATAATTTTATTGAAGTCCGTAAATATTTTGTAAAAATAATTTTAAAGTTCTGTTATTGTCGATACAAAATATATACTTCGATTGCCAATTTCTCATGTTGATTAAGGTTTATTTCATAATGTTCAAATAGTCTATATCTACTGGATAAATAATAGAGGTAAAGAACATAATTTTTATGAACAATGAAACTACTTTTTTTGAGGTGGGAAATTCATAATATACTGACTGCTCCCGAATGCGTGAGGCGGAAGTGTCAGACTCTTACTGACTAATAACCACCCCGTTCCTTCTCCTGCACGTCGAGCCAGAGCCCAGATAACCCGTTAGGTTCTGACCCAGACAATACGGTAGTCGACAGGTAGTCAAATTCAATACTTTTATTGATATGTCAAAAACGATACTTATAAGAATTTTGAATTTGATCGCAACTTATGACGTCATCATATTTCTGCGTCAACTAGCACACTTATTTCCTCAATAATTAGCCAGAAATTATCCAAAAGTAAGTAAATGATCAAATCAATGGATGAGAGTATGATTATTTTTTAATTATTTTATTGAATTGAAAATTTAAAACAATTTATTTCAAACCTAAAAACTACCTAATTCTCCGAAAGGTTGAGTGTAGATTGATCCTTTTTAAAGTTATGTGTAAGATCTATACTATAATTAATTAATTTATATTATTAAGCAAAAGTGACTTTTTGTTATGATATATAGCAGTTACGTTCCACCCTCGTGCCTGACCTCACCGAGCGTGTCAGATCGCCATTTTATCGGATCATAGATAGTATACCATTATATCTTCTGCGTAGTTGACTCTCTTTGAGTCAAATTGTTATGATTATACCTCAAACAATATGAAGGTTCAAAATATTATTATCAAGACCGACTACTTGAATGTTTAAATTAATACATGTTTCATAACATATTTTGCTTGTAATATATTTTTTCACGTTTGATTTAAAGTTCGTTGTAGCATTGTTTTTAGATGTCGTATGTATACCACTATTTTACTCAAATATGTACCAACTATGAATACAGTCACACAAATTAGTATTTACTTAAACTTTTCTCATGATCTCATCTTGAGTCTACTATTTACGAGTGTCTACAACTCTACATAATACCCAAGTTAATGGAACACAAACTAAAACGTGCTCAATGTCCACTGCAAATGCACACTCAATATCCAGCACACGGCAAAGACCTTTACAAACTCCAACAAAATTAATTAACGCAAAGCCAAAACTTGCGAAATGGATTGGTTCAAAATCTCTAAGCTTCGCTAAACTTGTAATTATTAATCGTCATTAAAATGCTGTGGCAACCCAGGTAGCTGTACCTAGCCACCTGGCCACCTGGCTGGTTGATTAAAATTGCACATCGGATAAAGAAAACCTTTTTCGTTTAAATCAAACTTGATTGAAACTCTTTGGTGGTAATTTTTTATTGAAATCCTTGATTGTTTATGGATTTGTCCGGTTTAACTGTGAAGGTTTTATTCGGTTGATTTTAATTGGTATTCGTTTATCTGTGGTTCTTTTTTGCCGCGTTTTTCGTGTTTGCGAAGCTATGTTGATAATTTTTTGTTATAATTGATTGTCGATTGCTATGTTCTGTGGTTAAATTTTATCGATAAACGCAGTTTGTTATTTTATTTGTTGCTGTGTATTGTGGTTATTTTATCATAAACGGTTATCTAGAAGTGGTGGGCAAGTATTCATAATAATAATATCAATATTGGGACCAATTTATCAGCGATTTGCGACTTAGAATAACACTTTTTTAGGCACATTACTATTAATTTCATTATATATTCTGTTTCTTTTTTATCGTATTGATAAATCAACAATTACACCAACATACTAATCAAAACTCACTTAATAACAAAACTCACCCAACAGCATTTAATGAATGTATCTCGGGAAAGTCACAATTAATTAAAAATTATCTAGGCATACTTTATACTGACAAAGGGTCACCCTACCGACCTAAACCCTAAACAAACAAATACCTTCCACATACTTCACTTGTGTCCCCATGAGGACAAATGACGAAGAATTTAACGAATGCCCGTAATTTTACAATTCCAGCTGATATTTGCTTTACATTTTGTAAGCGCTTGTTAGTTGCGCCAGTGAACTGCGAATGTTTGATTTGTAGCAAAATTCCTACTGTTTATTTCTCTTCCACTAAATATATCTCTAACATATATTAATTTATGATCATTAAAATGTTTTATAATACACTTTTGGTAATCGAAGACGCCATTACCGATCGTCGCTTGCGCTTGAGTTAGCTCGATTGTGACATTGTGTTGTTAATGTCAAAACATGCGTATACATGCGTCTCGCAAACGAGACACATTTTAAATTGTTTTTGTTTTACTATTTTATTTTTATAAATTATATATGATATTATATAAAAGTATCGTACATACATAACTTGACGCCTGTCTCCCATGGACCCCTAGGCAGAGACTATGGAATGCCAATTACTATGATTCCTACATACCTCTTTCGCTTCATCAACAGTCATCAATCTTTTCATGCATGCTTGTCGGTTAAGGTTACTTTTAATTTGGCCCTTCTTTAATATCAAAATGTATCTTAATATAAATATCTTTAATTAAGATGATTTTTAAAAGCATCGTATATATTTTTTTAATTTAATTGTTTAAAGCATATACCTCTAGTAACGGGCTAGTGCTGAATATCAGCGCCGCGACTCGAGCTGTTTGTTGCGCTCGGGTCACGGCATTTAAGCTAAGCTCTGGCTTTTTTACGCCATCTTCAGTGTTTTTTTTACAATTTTTTCTTGATATTGTATTTTGTGATGGTGCAAATAAACAATTTTTCTTTCTTTCTTCTTTGTAATTAACCTAGTCTGACAGACTAAGAAACCGCGTTTTACAGCTATTGGGTAGGTGATTGCACTCTCTGTTAAAAGTAATGTTTTTGAAAATGTAATCTCTAACCCGACTGTCGAGCTGGATGATTATGATCCTCTGATGTAGTAAATACCTATAATCCAGAAGTGGACTGTCATGCAATCGATGATACAATTTTGATATTAATTAATAATGTATTATTTAAAAGAATAACGAATAGAGTATCTTGCTCGTTCTTCTCCATTCGAATCTACATTTTGGAATAAGCACCAGCTTCACTGACGGACAAACAGATAGACTATTATTTATTTCGTATTTGTTGAAGTTTCAAAAGTACCAAAATATGGTTTAATTGAAAGATATGCTTTGACTTTGACATTAGTTCTTCATTAGGATTGACTTGAGAAAATTATTACTTATTCAGTTTTTTCTCAAAATTGAATTGAAGAATGAGACACTTTTGCAAAAAGCAGTGTCAATATCATTTATATGTTTGTCAAAGACATATATATCTATATTTTTAAGTATACCAGACATAAAGTCAGATGATGAATTAATCACACCTCTCGCCTTTATCTATCTCTTTGAAAAAAACAACTGAGGTGATGCATGTATTCTCTCCTTTGAAAGGGCAACCCTTTTGTTCCAATATCCTCGAAGGGTGTTCATGCTCTGATGGTATTTTTCTCTCATATGAGGCATCGTAAACATGCGTTTTATTTATGCGTTCTTTATGTTATGTGTCGGAATTTGAACGGTATTTCGTGGTATTGTTCTTGTGTCAAGTAAATATGTTGTGTCTGCGAAAATTTGCGACTATGTTTGTTTAGACATGAATTTTTAGAGTCTGTTGATAATTGTTTTCTGACTTATAAATTTGAATTTTGTTAAAAATATATTGTTATAGATTCTGCGTTGAGAACAATGTTGTTTAGTAAAGTCTCAATCAAAGTCAACAATAATGATTTACAGATACGATATACGAACGCAAACTGAAGCTAAATTAATATAAACACCTAAAGCTACACTAGTTTTAAGTGTGTTTGTCTGTTTGTTTGTTTGTGTTGCAGTTGATACACAGACTACAAAATGGTTTATTTAAATTAGAGGATCAAAAATAAAAATGAAATCAGCTAAGTTTGTTATCTAAGTCTTAGACATCTGTCTATTTACTACCTCTACTACATATTGTTTGGTAAATTTATTGATTTTCTTCCATAAATGTTAAAGTTTATTTTACCACAAAACGAGCGACTTTGATTGACAAACGGTTAATTAAAAACATCAATAACAGCCAGGACAAAAAATGTTAACACAAAAACTAAACCAGATTATTTTGTGACGCTATTGATCAGAATTCAAAATGAAATTTCTAGCAAAAAATAGTTACTCCAATAAACGATCAATCAAGTGACAAAATTATTCTGTGTAAAAAATATAATCGAAATATGAAAAATTGTGAAAAATGGGACGTTTGCCTTTTTGGACACGAGTCTAGAATTGTACAATGTGAAATCTCTGATTTTATATAAAAGTGCTTTTAACTGCCTCATTGGCCGGGCAAGGGGTCTCGAGTTCGATTCCCGGGTCGGACAAAGTACTACATTTTTTTTTAAATCTCAGTAGTAGCACGGAGTCTGGATTTGTGCCCGGTATATTATGGCAATTGGCTCACCCCCTATTACATGGGACTCATAACATAAAAAGTAAAAAGTGGGTGTTACATTGTACAGTGGCATAGAGCACCTCTGCTTACCCCTTTGAGGATAACAGGCGTGATGTGTTACTGTTAACCCCTGGTATGAATGTGCATATACGTGAGACACAGTGTGTTGTGTTATCTATTGTGTCTCATGTGCCGGCAGATAAGAGGTTAAGTTAGAAAAATGGAGTTTGGTGTTGTATAAACCATGTGCTACAGTAGCAGCAGACGACAAAAGCACACATATGATGAGCTGGATGTGTAAAAAAGTACTATGGCTTCCTTTAGTGGCTCATTATCATTAGGCATAGGCTTCTCAAGGGTCGACAAGGCGCATGTAATGCCCTAAGTGTTGCAAGTGTTCATAGGCCACGGTAACCACTTACCATCAGGTAGGACGTGTGTTTTTTTTTGCCACAGTCGTGGTATAAATAAAGGCAGCCGATAAGCTTTATTGATACAGATAGAGTAATAATAATTATTCCGAATACGAAACTCATAAAAAATGTACGCACATCTCTATTAATCCTTCGGCAAAAGAAACGTCGTGATTTCACGTTCGAAAAAGGGACTATTTTTTACCCCCGACCAAATCGAGTTAGCGGTTGCCGTCACCATGTATAATAAAATAATAAGGAGTCCAACCATTTTTCATAATTCCCGGACCAGGCGGGCCAACCCATAATTTACTTTTGTTTCAATTGTTAAGAGTTTTAGAAGAAAAAAAAAAGATTCATTCTACGTTTCCTCCTCCTTTGTCGTGAGACGAGGCCGCCCTCGGATTTTGATGAGATTTCTTACATTTTCTTTAGGAAATATTTCAACGAGGTCTAAGGGTGTTTCGTTTCTATTAAATTTTGAAGAAATTGCCCTTTTATTGTTCGAACGAAGAGGATTGTAGATTAGTTTTGTCTTCCTGGAGATTATTAAGGTTCGAATTTTGTTACTAATTTAGTGGTTGCCCTTTTCCCTCTCTTATATTAATTTCTTGGAAGTTGGGATGAAAAGCAACGTGAATATCAAGTTTCATAACCTTTTTGCTTTGAATTTGAATAGATAAATTATGGCTTTTGAGAAGGTTAATATAGTTTAATTTGCTCGTCTTCCTGATTCCCTTTCCCGATCACATCTTAAATCACATCTCCAAATTGTATCCCATAAAACCGACCACTACTCTTATTCCTTCTCGGTCCATGCGGTGAGGCTGTGGAATGCACTCCCGCCTAACATACGTGACTCTAAGTCTATTTCAATCTTTAAAAAATGTGTGAGGGAACATTATCACCTTTCCTCTTAAGTACAGATTGTGTTATATCGTATGTATATTATGTATTATATATTATTTACATATTGTATGTATATGTTGGACCTATATGTATAAATAGGTACTTATTTATATTTATTTTGTATGTTTCTATTGTATTATTTTGGTTAGTCTAATTTTAATTATCAGTTTAAGTTTTCATTGTCTTCTTCTTGTTTGTGTTTTTTTTTTCTTTTTTGTTGTTACACACTGTGTCATATGTTGTATTTATTTCTCCTTTCGCAGGGCTGACAGGAAGAAATCCCATAAGGGATATGCAGTACCTATGTACCTCTGTTTTATTATAATATAATATATTTTTTTCTGTGTATTGTCTGTGTTGTGTACATGAACAAATAAATAAATAAATAAATAAATATAGTAGAAAACTAAATACTTCTGCTGGGTATCGTTTCCTTTGGAGTGTTTTATTGTGATCAGTAAATATACTGTTTATGTTGCTAATTTTGTTCTCTCATCATTATTTCATCTTTTATGTGACGATTTTTCTGTTCATCTAAAAAATACTGAACCAAATCCTTCTCAGAGAAAAGTTATTTCCAAAAACAGTGTAAAAACCCCTACTTTTTACTTTATCTTTCAACCAATCGTATAGTTTCAAATGATCGGCTATGTTTGATTTCTTCTTCCAAGGAAGAGATCAGAAAGAATTGAGTATTTAACGGCTTTTTGTCCCTCGTCAGTGTTACCGTCAGCTGAGAGATGGCTTAGTTAATGGGATAGTTCCCCCCACCCCTTTCCACCCCACAAGGAAAAGATTTTGGACAGCCATAATCCCTACATATCACCGTGCTACTTCCATGCCAGTTCTACTAAGACATAATGTTTTATGTGTATTATTTTAGCAATTCGTCTGTGTGGGTTTTTGATCCTGTTCCCGAAGGCGCTGGAAATAAATGTAATGAAAATATAATAAATAATATTTTTGAGTATCTGTTGAAATGACAGATCTCATAAGATTCTCGTTTTGTCTGTTTCCTCCACGTTCCTATGTCTAATAATAGCACATAAGTTTATGCTTTTCATCCCTAGAAGTATTTATAAGATAAATAAGCTTCTTACAATGTAAAGGGATTAAATATAGTAACTACCGGAAAATACTTTAATACCATAAGTTCTCTTACCAAAAATATATACTTTTTTAAGGGGAGAAAATCATCGAATGATTTCTCCCGCCTGGGTGAGGCGGGAGGGAGTGTCAGACTCTTATTGACTATAAACCACCCCGTTCCTTCTCCTGCACGTCGAGCCGGAGCCCCGGCAACCCGTTAGGTTCTCCGGGACTCTGAATATTTAATACTTATGACCAAAAATGTAGTACAGCCATTAAATGACTTAAAACTTACTACGAACACCACACAAGTTACGTTACCACCTCTTAAAGAGGTAATGTACATCGGAAGGACCCCACCAACTTAGACCAGCTTGATGGCAACAGGCTTACCTCGAGACAGTTGACCCCCAAAGTAGAGTAGTACCTAAATGATCACCAAATGTTGTAAATCGTTAGGTTACTTCAAACCCTGCGGTCAGAAATAGGAGCGCCGCTAAGAGGAGCTCCGTCACCTTGGTCTATTTCATAATAAGCTGTGGTTCTAATTTTGGTTGTCATTAACTATTTTTGGGTCAACTTTGATTGTGTTGTAAACTACTGTGTTGTATACATCCCGTATTCCAAACTTCGTGATATGATTACTGTTTTATTTTTCCGAAAAAACAAAAATAAAAAACACAATAATACTTTATCCAATCCGGAAATTGACACCGAAGCCCGAGTGTGTCAAAACAAATCTATTAATTGAGACAGAGTAATAATATGTTGACTGCCTCGTTGGCTGAGTGGTCACAAAAGCCTGACTGACTGCCGGGCAAACTATTACTGATATTACCGGGTCTAGAAGTTCGATTCCCGGGTCGGGTAAAGCATTAAGTTGGGATTTAAAAAAAATCTCAGTCGTAACACTGAGTCTCGAATTGTGCCCGTAATAGGCTCACCCCCTATTCCATGGGACTCATAACATAAATAGTGAAAAAAAGTAGGTGTTACATTGTACCGTTGCATTAAATGCCGTAAAGTGCACTTCTGCCTACCCCTTCGGGAATAAACGGCGTGGCTGTTACTACTACCAGGATTTCTCCAATTAATAAAATATTCAGACAAGTCTCACCAATTAATAATGAGATGAACATAATTTGCTAATATAATTACTTAAATTAATGTCAGATACAATTTGGAAGTTTGTTTTAACTAAATTATTTTAAAAAGTTAATATACTGACTAATCTAGTTTAGACAGACTGACGACTTTAGATCAATAAATAAATATATTAAAATAAATAAAATTGCCTTACAATCCGAAATACGACTAACTCCTATTAGTTTTAAGCAACGAGAAGGATTCGTAAATTAATCGATTGTCTTGCATAATGCTCAAGATTATGAGACCCTGTCATGGGTTGAAACTAGTCGAGCGCTCGCGCGCGTCTTGGTTAACAGACCTTAGGTAAGTGGGTTATGTTGATTATTAATTTTGTATGTATTACGTTATTTGGTAGGGTTAAAACAAGATGGTTTCCAGAGTCATTTATAGTAGTCGGTTCGTCGATCGGCGAAATAATCACCTCTCCTTCGACACCGATTCTTTGACTCTGATTACTGTTCGTATTTTAAGCTAAGAATACAATCTATATATATAAAAGAAAGTCGTGTTAGTTACACTATTTATAACTCAAGAACGAATAAATCGATTTGGATGAAAATTGGTGGGGAGGTAGCTTAAAGCCAGGAGACGAACATAGGATACTTTTTATATATTTTTTTAAATTTTTATCTAATATCACGAACGGGAACGGGAAAAATCGAGATTGCGCGTACGTAGTTGCGGGCAGAAGCTAGTATAGGATATTATGCACCACGATATGTATTGGTGACATGTCAAGCAAAGCCTGCCGGTGTCGTCCGACATATTATAATAAGGCGACAACGCGCGCCTTATGTTCACATCGACGTTGTTGTTGCCAGACATGTCGACCAAAGACTGGCAAACGTCGCGCCACTTCACCGAACATCGCTGGCGATCCAAGTCTCAAAACATTTGTCCCCTAGTGTATGCTTCAGTTAAGTTGTATATATCTCTTTAGCAAGCTATGCACGAAAAACTAACCTTTGTATCATTTTTATAAGAATTACAATAATATCCGATACAAGAGAGAAACATTAAAGTTAATGTAAATCAACAGCTACAACTACAAGCAGATTGCTGACATAACACTTTTATCGCTAATCTCAATTCCTAACTCCTACTAAATAATTTTGGTCGTTTATGGAAATTTAAAAGCTTTTGCGACAGTGACATCCTTGGTACAGATGGAACGGTCGGGCTCGACGTAAACAGCGATCAATCATTGCGTGCCAGTTCAGCGGTTAGGGCTGTCACACGATATTTTTTTATTCGTGTTTTTTTTATTATTATTCATGACACATTTTTGATATTTGAAAGTAAGTTGCTAAGCTAGCTCGGTATAACATTTCAGAGGGTGTTGTCAATTATATTTTGAGTTATATACAGTTTGAGTGACGTGTTATACGTTTTTGTTATAATGTCAATGTCAGTTTTAAACTTGATTTTAAACTTATTTTTTTGTTATATGAAACAGTAACGTACACTGTTTCATACATATAACTGTAAAATACAGGCGACAAATAAACATGGCACATAATTTCATACCATAATAGCTAAAATGGAATATTAATTTCGTGATAAACTCACGTCAAAATAGCTCTAAATAACTGTGTGAATGAACTAAGTATATAATAATTAATGGACTCGAAATATTAGCTCAGACCAAACACTAATGTTCAATGTATAAATTAATAAACGCAAAGCAATCAATAATAAATTAATTGTATTTTCACCTACTGTACTAAAATTACAACAACTGTAGTCGTACCAACACTATCGCAAGTGTCTCATATTGGTATTATAGAAAAGAAAAATTTGACTGTCTATCTGTTAACACTGAAGTGAATACTGAAAAGGTACTGAGAAGATTACATCGATTCAAAAAAAAAATCACTATTAGAAATATTACTTTTCAGGAAGCAACTTAAAATAATACTTAAGGCAAAACCGCAGACGTAAAGCTAGTACGTATATTTCACAAAATGATAGAGGTATAAAACATGGAAATTATAATTTGACAAACAAATGAGAGCAATGGCATTTTGACAGCCAACTATCAATTTTGGTTACTGGAATTTTCATAGAAGAATGGTTAGGTACTGTTGATAACATCAAATTAATCATAATAATTTTAAATTTACACAGTATGGATTGTTTGTATTAACTGTGAAGCAATGAGAAATTTTGTAACTTCATTGAGTTTGAGTTTGACTTTGAACAATGCAAGGCAGTTTCCTTCGGCTATATAAATAATTTGATAGTCTGTTCAACTACATCTTACTTAATCCACCGTCGTCATCCATTCTCATCTCACACGTCTTTTAAAAACTTAATTTGACAACAAAATAAAACTGATCCATTAAAGAATTAACTTAGAAACAAAGTGCTTTGCAGTATTTACTCAAAAACAAAACACATTAAAATAAAAAACAACTTTTACCAAACACATAAAAGGTTTCGTTTCAAACGTGCAGACAACCACGAATTAGGGTTCACCTTTTACATCTGAGGGGTCATCGCCAAGGGTCCTTAATTAAAAAGGGGGTCAGAAAAGTCTTTTATGACACTAAGTTTAAACAATAGTCCTTTGCGGTGAAAGTGTCTCGTTGACATTTCGAAAATTTTGATGGGTTTAATTATCTTAATGGGTGCCATAAAGGGGGCCGAACGTTTGCTAAATTATATAAATTTTAATTCGGTTTTATTCACAATATGTAACACTGATTATCTCTGACACTGTGTTCTTGGAATTCATTGTTAATTCTCTTTGACGTACGCCTGCATTTTGAGATTGTGGTTTAATAATTTCGGAGTGACATGATGAAAGATAAAGTGAAGTCTAGACGATTTATTTTAATGTGAACATAATAGAGGTACTATTGAATTGCATGTGAATTATCATTTAATGAATTGTGAGTTTTGATAATTAAGGTCAAGAGGTTTCGATCTTGAATTGGGGATTTGGATCAACTTTACCTTCACAGAATTTTTAATGTAATATCTTGGCAATAATTTTATTGATCAAGTATTCACAGCCTTAACGGTTCATAACCACTGGATCTATTTAATAAGATAAACATGGTTTAACAAATACAATAAGGAATTGAATCATCATCATCATCATCAACATCATATTAAAGTTGATTACTATCAAATCAAATATTTTATTACTTTATTTTAGTAAGTTTTGTAATTAGTATAATGCCTCAAGCGTGTCTTTGCATTGTTCTCACATATACGTCATCATCAACAGCCTATAAATGCCCACTGCTGAGCAAAGCCTCTTCTCACACGGAGGAGGTTTGAGCATTAATCACCACGCTTGCTCAATGCGCCGGTTGGCAAAGGAGTTTGTACATTTTATATTTTTCTTTTTTCCCCTCAAAATATGGAAACTAGTTTTATATCGCAATATAAAAGATATTATTTCAAGGGACAGACAGATGGCAATACCAATAAATAAAATTATGAACAGTAAAACTTAATGTGTTATTAAAATTTGAATGAAAGTGGATTTTATATCTATACGAATAAAGTTATAAATGTTATGCCTGGGATTATAATGAATGTATTTGGCACAAGAGGAAATGATTTTAACAAAATGTTTGTTTAACTGATTCTAGGCACACGTATTTGGTTTTTATGTCTGGTTTCTCTTCATGAAGGAATAATTCACTCCACAGTGATTAAACAAACAAAAAGTCATAAGCTACACTAACAACGCCATCTGAGAAGTATAAAAATGGTAGTCATCTTAACTAGAAAAAATGAGTTTAAAAAATTATGTACATTTTCTATTCCTTCGGGAAATAAAGGCATAGTATGCCATAAAGTTTTTTGTTTATTTAAATACGATTACAAGTGACATCATGATTAGTCCCTCATGAACATGGGTTCTATGTCAATAGTAATAAGGTTTATTTTAATAGGAGTATTGAACTATTGAACCACTAACGCAACGGACGCAGGTGCGGCTTTTACAAAGAATCCATAATGGGAATAATTCTTTGAAATACTATGTGATACTTTTGTGCAATTTAAATGGAAGTTCCCTTTACATAGATTATTTCCATTATATTCGTATATAATTAAGAGGAAAGACCTTGTTGTTTATTGCATTGAACAGGCTCTGAAATAACATTTGCCCATTCAAATAATTCTCTTATAAACTGCGTTTAAAAAACTCCCTTCACCCCCTCTATTTATTTAAATATAAAAAAGTGTTCTTTTCTCTTTTTATTTAAATATACTTAACACTTTTCCGAAAACCCCATCAAAATCGGTTCAGCGTGTTGCAAGATAATCGCGCACAAACATAAAACATAGATTTATCCATATATACAAACCTACATATATTATCATACATATAGGTCAAACATAGAACCTCGTTTTTTGGAAGTCGTTTAAAAAATTTAAAAATTTAGTGATTATAATAAACAAGTTTTTAAAAACAATAGTAAGGCAAAAATTAGACCTAGAACTTTATCAACAATCTAGGACATCTACAATTTTCTTCAGTGTTATTCCCGGAAGACAATTTAAACAATATGAATAATTTACTATGTAACATCAAACCGTGTCATTATATACCAAAGATATGTACCGGCTGAACATGTAATTATGTTTTCAGATAAAATTCTACACCGTTAGCTAATTATGGCCCATTTGTGTAATATGACTCGAAGTTATTTTAAGATTTGGGGTAGGATAGGGGATTAAATAAAGCGAGGGGTGTCTTTTTGCAGATTTCATTTAAAGAATCTTTTGGTATCAAATTTTGACGAAGACTGGAGTATAAGGAAGCACAGATGTATCTTACTGAGGTTTTTAGCGTTCGAACTTTTTTTTTATGCCGAAAGCCGGTGAACGGGCAGACGGATCACCTGATGGTAAGCAATCGGCGCCGCCCATGGACACCCCAAACACCAAGGCGTTACAAGTGCGTGCAAGAAGGCTTTTTGGAAATTGGGAATTTGAGGATTGTGGAGCATTCGCATTCAGGAGACTAGGGAGGGGGTTATTGGGCCTCCGGTAACCTCACTCACACGACGAAACACAACGCAAGCGTTGCTTCACGTCGGTTTTCTGTAAGGCCGTGGTATCACTCCGGTCGAGCCGGCCCATTCGTGTCGAAGCATGGCTCTCCCACACTTAAAAACCTTTTACTTTAGATATATCTTTTTTTCTAAAAGTGACACCTAATAGTACAAAGTTAAGGATATAGGGGTAGTTTAAGTGTTTCTTCACACAAAGTAACTTTTAGTTAAGTGACTTTTAGGGGTTATTCGTAAAAACGGCCAGTTAAATCAGTGGTTAAACAGAAATTGGTAATTAATTATCAATGTTTTGCTTTTTGCCATTGTTGTTGGTCAGTCACAAACTATAATAATAACATGTGTTAACAATGTGTAATTGATAACCATTTATGATTATTTAATTGAAACCAATATTTTATGCTTCGCTTTTCACTTTGAATTGCAAATAGACAAAAGCGTTTATCAATAAAGAAAATAGCTACTAATAACAAAAGGAATTAATGAATAAATTGACGTTCCATAGTATCTGTCTACCCCAATGGTAGATAGGCGTGTGGTTATATAGTGCATATATGTACAAAATTAACCGAACTGAATAAGCCACTTTAGATTTTTTCTATCATATGTATTCATATTATTGTCGTCGCAAGTGTGACTGTCGGGCAAGGGGTCTCGAATTCGATTCCCGGGTCGGTCAAAGTATTACTGGCTTTTAAAAAAAATCTCAACAGTAACACGGCGTCTGGAATTGTACCCGGTATATCGCAATAGGCTCACATAACATAAATAGTGAAAAGTGGGTGTTAAATTGTACAGTGCCATAATGTGCACCTCTGCCTACCCCTTCGGGGCTAAAAGGTGCGATGTTACGTTATGTTATGTATTGTAGATCATATATATAATTGTAATGTAGTTTGTTTTTTTTTTTAAGGGGGGAAAATCATCGAATTACTGCTCCCGCCTGGGTGAGGCGGGAGGGAGTGTCAGACTCTTACTGACTAAAAACCACCCCGTTCCTTCTCCTGCACGTCGAGCCGGAGCCCCGGTTACCGGTTACGGTTGTAATGTAGTTTACGTATGCCTCATTGGCCGAGTGGTAGCAAGTGCGTCGCACTTGCGGCCGAGTGGTCGCAAGTGCGACGTAACATAATTAGTGAAATGTGGGTGTTACTTCTGTGTGCACCTCTGCCTGCCCCTTCGGGGATAAAAGGCGTGATGTTATGTTATATTTTATATTTATAGATAGATTGTATTGAAAACGTTTTAGTAGTTCGTTACTTAGCAATGAACGTGAGGTTTGAGCTCTGAGCTAAGGTGACAATGATAACTATTACCTTTATCAAACGCAGTGGCATTTCACATATTCTTCCAAAAATGAACAAAAACAAACATTCATTTACTTTTGTTTACCATAACACGAGAAATACCGTGACAACACAAACACATACAATAGTGACGTGTAAAGGGGAGAAAAGTAAAAAAAGTGTGTTTATCTTATCGGAATACAATAAATCCTTTATAAGGAACGTTTCGCACCCCTCCTCTTCCATGTATGGGGTACTTTACCCTAAAAAAATACATTTAAGTATAGCATTCATCATTGTTGGCAAAGAAAACATTCTCACTACGTATTATTGAAAATGATGGGAAAGTAGAAATTGCTCATGTTATGGTTGAAAGCGCGTTAGGTTCTTATTGTTGGATCAATTTTCGTGTGGATTGTGTCTATTGTAATATTTGTAGTGATTAACGGGGCGTAGAATCGAATTATGAAGCATTTGGTAGTGGTTTTAAGAATATAATTTTATTTTATACTTAGTTACCTCTTTATTTCATAGGGAAAATCATCGAATGACTTCTCCTACCTGGGCGAATCGGGAGTGTCAGACTCTTACTGACTAAAAACCACAACGATCTTAATCCTGCTTTTCGAGCCGGAGCCCCGGCAGCCCGTTAAGTCCTCCGCGGCGCGCGGCTCCGTATCGGCATCAGCCCTATTGGGCCCCATCCGTGGTGGTCTGATGGTTCTTTGAGGCGCGCGCGTAACGCGACGCGCAGGCTTAGTTGCCTGCTACTTTTATCTATGAATTGATACAGTCAATGGAGAGAGAGTAGATAAGCCATTGGTTAGTCCATATGTACCTACATATTTTTGTTAAAAATCACATTAAAGGCCATGGGGGTCACCAGTGACCGACGTTAGCAGAGTATTTACCTTCATCAGTTTTCTATTAGCACCCAAAATATTAAAAATACGACACGATTACATTTTATTTTTAAAAACGTGGCTCCACACTTGTCTTCTAAACACACAGTTTAGAAGACAAGTGTGGAGCCACGTTTACAAACATACAAGTTTACATACACATCACACTCAGACCCGAAATAACAATTTATGGATCACACAAAGAGTTGTTCCGTGCAGGAATTGAACCAGCTACGTGTTGTGCGGCAGCTGGTTGCCCAGCCACCGTATCAACCATGCAGTCAATATTACTATAAAAACATAACTTAAAACAAATGAATTCTAAAATGTATTGTATTATAGCTTTCATTGTGATTAATATTTTTTTTTAAATTCTCAGTAGTAGCACGGAGTCTGGAAATGTGCCCAGTATATGGCAATAGGCTCACCCCCTATTACATGGGACTCATAACAACTAGTGAAAAGTGGGTGTTACATTGTACTGTGGTAGAATGTGCACCTCTGCCTACCCCTTCGGGGATAAAAGGCGTGATGTTATGTATGTTGTGATTAATATAAAAAAAATACCACAAAAAATAAAAATTATAGATGCAACTATGCATAAAGTAAAATAAAACTTTCACCCCGATGTCCAACCGTAATAAACATCAATATTTAAACGCAACCATGAAACATAACCACATCAAATGAAAACTAAAAACACCGAAATTCGAATACAATATTTAGAGAAAGACATTACCTATTCATTTTATTTTATATGTATAACTTTATACATTTATTTAATAGTGCACATAAAAATAAATAGTGTGACTTCAATTGACCATTAAACCTCATTCGAGCGATAGCGTGACCTCACAGAGGTTAGGTTAATGTTACAGAAAATACCTTTAACTGTATTTTGTTATTCTTTAGCAAATAACTGCGGTGTAGTTGAAAATATTGTAGAAAGCATAATAATTGGAGTTTTGTGTCGGCATTCCCCCGACTGACCTTGACCAAGTGGGTAGGTAGGTACTTAGATTCAATCAATTCTTTTAATACTTCAAGATTTCATGATAACTGAAAAAAAATCTTGGCGCTTCGTGTCAGGTATTATATCTAGTGTGTGTCATTATATTTGTTTTGTATTATAAATCGACTAAAACTGCGAAATCTTGTATGAGAGGTAAAGATCAATTTTTTTTATGTCGCTAGGCAAAAACATAGAGCTGGCAAAAATTATAAATAATAGTTTTATTACACAACAAAACTCTCATTTAAGCTGAAAAATGCCATATTCAATTCTCTATAAAAGAGACTACTACTAAACACCAGCGTGTCTACAATTACCATTCATTAAAACAAGACTTTATCTTCTTGAAACCATGTTTGTGAACTCATCAAAATTCTAGCAAATAAAAGGTTACCTAACTTGACCGATATACTTTTCTCACATTTCGTCCAGAGCTTGAAAGACCTAACTTAATATCCTATGTCTATGACCAAAGTATTACTGTGTTTTACATACAAAAAATCTCAGTAGTAGCACGGGGTCTGGAATCGTGCACGGTATATGGCAATACGCTCACCCCCTATTACAAGGGACTCGTAAGATAAATATTAAAAAGTGGGTGTTATATTGTGCAGTGCCACAGTGGCATTAAGTGCCGTAATGTGCACCTCTGTCTACCCCTTCGGGGAATAGTAATCAGACAAGTTAACTAAAATATATGTTGGTTACGTGTCTGTACACCAAACTGACAGCACAGTCTAACAAGGAAGTCTATAAAATCAGCCTAAACCTATAACCATTTGGGGGAACTGATCGACCTCACTCTAAGCCACTTTGACCCCACGTTACCCCCACCCCCAAATTTTACCCCATCGAGGTGTGAACACGTTATTAGGTGGTATTTGAAAGGGCGTGAAAAAAGATCAGATTTTCAACACTGTTGTAATATTACGTTTCAGGATAGGTAGCACTCGTAACCCAAATGTTTTCTAGCCCCCTTTGTGCCCTCTCTAATGTGTGAAGGAGGGGTGATTTATCTACTATTCAAGGTACATTACGTGGTAGTTGGTATAATCTGATACCGTGTAACTCAGTCATGAAATTCATAGACTTTTTTCTGAAAAAGTATATACTATTATAGCTTTACCTGAAATTGTCGGGTCGGGCAAAGTATAACTAGTTTTTTTTTATTTTCAGTAGCACGGAGACTGAAATTATGCCCGGTATATGGCAATAGGCTTACCCCCTATTACATGGGACTCATAACATAAATAGTGAAAAGTGGGTGTTACATTGTACAGTGCCATGAAGTGCCTTAGATTATATGCACCTCTGCCTACCCCTTCGGGGATAAAAGGCGTGATTTTATGTTATGTTATGTACTTAAAATTGGGGTTTTAAGAGAAACTTATGTAATTTTTTCGAGCGATGTTATATTATACTGATCTATACATATAATAAATTCGTAAGAAAGTGAAAACAGTACGTTTAAAAAAATATTCATTTTTTTAAAAGAACGTTTGATCTGCAACTGATATCAAAGTCAAAAATATAACATAACATCATAACATCACGCCTTTTTATCCCCGAAGGGGTAGGCAGAGGTGCACATTACGGCACTTAATGCCACTGTACAATGTAACACCCACTTTTCACTATTTATGTTACGAGTCCCATGTAATAGGGGGTGAGCCTATTGCCATATACCGGGCACATTTCCAGACTCCGTGCTACTACTGAGAATTTTTTAAAAACCCAGTAATACTTTGCCCGACCCGGGAATCGAACCCGAGACTCCTTGCCCGGCAGTCGCACTTGCGACCACTCGGCCAACGAGGCAGTCAAAAATATAGTTTTTCGAATTTTTGTCTGTTTGTCTGTATGGATTTACTTCAAATTTGGCATAAACAAGCAAGTCGGTTCAACATATATGCTCCATATTATCACGCTATCAGCTACGGGGGAGGAGCTGTAAATCACTATTACACGGGGACGAAGTCGCGGGCACAGATAGTAGTGAAAAAGAAAATGTTTTTGTGATGAAAACAAAGAATAAAATAAAAAAATACATTCGCTGTTCAGTATTTTCCAATTTATTAAGTAATACTTTCTTTTTGCTTTTCATTTTAATTATATATCTAGGCTAATACCATTAAAGCAATCATTACGAGATTAGTTCTTTTAATACTGCATAATTATTATTATTACTATCCAATTATCTTTTTAAAATTGCTTGTAAATTCTGTTCTATACTTCTTTTCGGAGTTAATTGACAGCAGTCTGCACTTAAGAAAATTATTTGAATTTGAATGCTCATAGTTATTTTATTTATATTCAGTTCAACAGCCCGATTGAAAGAGTAATCTTATTAAAATCAAGGGCCTCTTGGAAATTTCTTTGTAGATTTTTTGTTTACACAACGTTACACTCACACACATCAAAAGGAGATTTGAAGTTTGATCTGATGTATTTATGTATGTTTGTGCGCGATCTCGCGAATGATCGCACCGATTTTGATGAAATTTTCACAAAGTATTTACTACTACAATAAGGAGAAGGTTCTAGTTTAATATTAAGAAACTTACTTCAAAGTTGAAGTCGGGTTTTTATAAGTAACAAAGTTAAAGTCAAAGCATTTGTTTCAATTTAACCATAATTTGGTACTTTTGAAACGTCAACAAATACAAAAAAATAATAGTCAGTCAGTCAGTCCGTCAGTAAAGCTAGGTGAAGCTAGGTAACCGAAATAAAAAAAAAATGAGGAATTCCATGTCGGTTTCTTGAACGTAGTTTACAATTATTATGTGTATATCATTTATTTTCTACTAGTTTTGTTATGATGCATATTATTATAATAGATAATAAGCTTATTGCCACACTCCAAGCACAATTCCAGAAGACGTGCTAATACTAAAAGTTGAAGCTGCTATTAAGGAGGAAAACAGGAAACATTTACATACATACATATATACATAACTTCATATCTGTCTCCCATGGAGGTAGACAGGGTCTATGGAAGGCCATTGTTACGATTCTTACATACCTCTATCTCTCCTTCAGTCATCAGTCTTTTCATGCATGTTCGTCAGTTAAGACCTTTCTTTAATATATCGCCAATCTGGTTAGTAAATGTCCGTTTAGGGCACCCTCTACTGACGGCCCCATTCATATCTGCTCTGTATACTTCTTTCTCTTTTCTGAAATTTAAGTGTATGAGAGCCATGCTTCGGCACGAATGAGCCGGCTCAACCAGAGTGATACCACGGCCTCACAGAAAATCCACGTGAAGCAACGCTTGCGTTGTGTTTCATCGTGTGAGTGAGGTTACCGGAGGCCCAATTACCCTCCTCTTCCCTAATCTCCCCAATCCCTGGATTCCCAACGATCCTCAAACTCTTAATCCCCAAAAGGCCGGTAACGCACTTGTAACGCCTCTGGTGTTCCAGGTGTTCCATGGGCGACGCCGATTGCTTACCGGTGATCCGTCTGCTCGTTTACCGGTTGAAAAAAATGTCAATATTACTTTGCCTTACCCGGCAATCGGTACAAAGAATCCACTTCTCGGCAGTCCGTATTATGTTGTAAGAACAGTAATGATTTTGCTCATTTCGTTGTTTAAACTTATTTCCTGTTGCACTAAAAATTTGTGTCATGAAACTAAATATTTGAAGTTAAACAATAAATCTTGTTTGTTCATTTTCATTTAAACTGAAAGTAGGTCGTGCAGTATGGGTTCTCAAGGTATGAGTACAATGACCTTATTGTATATTGTGGGATCAAAAATACAGTTTTTATACTACTATTGGTGCTAACAAAGGTTATAAACGATAGTATATAGTAAACGATTTATTTAATGTTTGTTGATTAGCAATGTATACACCGATACACCAATTACGTTAATCAAATTACTAAAATTATAAAATGAAATACTAAAGTAAAATAAAATTTAATTAAAAATGTCAAAAATGAAAATGGTAAAATTACAAAATATTATATTTTATTATTTTCTTTTATTTATCTTTATATCACAAAGGTAATATATATTTACCCTACAAAACCGTTGCAATGACTTGACTGTGGGGTAAATTAAACACACACAATACACACTGAGTAAACACATACACAATATAACTCAAAATTAAAAAATAATAATAAAGATCAAACAAAGAATAATTCTTTAATGAACTACGTTTAAAAAAAAATATTCCAACCCCCCTTTTGTAGTCGGTTAAAAATAGTAATAAAACGGATACAGACGAAGTAGGTACAATTACAATTCCAGTAGTATTACGAATGCGTTGTACTACTGTTAAAACGTTGAGTCAGTCCAGTGATTAAGTAGGTAATAAAATAAATACTGTTCCAAGACAAAAAAGCTTTGGCTATCGTTACACTAAATAATTATATATAGTTTTAATGAAGCAATATCTTTTGTTATCATTTGTCGGCTATACATACATATAAGTACGTCTACATCATCTATAGTATAAAAATAAATATTTAACTTACAAAAACCACTCTTATTATTACACCAATAAAGTTGCTATCTTACTATGATAAAATGAGCTCTCCGCAAACAATAGGCGAATATAATTTTACAATCTACAAAGTTTTGTTTACGTTATAATTAAGCGTTATTGTTGTACACAAAAACAAACAGCTTAATTGCGCGTCTAAAATCATTTAGGAGACCATCAGGGCGTGACGTCATCATAGTAATTGTGCGCAAGATTATCATATTTTCCCCAACAAAAGGAACTTCATATCGACAAAATTCACTTTTATGGTCTTCCTTTGTGCTCTCATGGGAAGCCTCCGAGTTTTATCGCCCAACTTTTATTGCCAAAACCTGTTTTTGTTAGTAATCATTGATTTTGATGTCTTTTTTATGTTGTACGGAAAGCTATTTCTCGCATGTACAACATCACAATACAATATGCAATTTGAGAAAATTACAAAAATTCATTCGTAACTTGTTGCTGTTTATTGACGCTTGTTTTGCTGAAACTCGTTCCAGTTAAGTTATTGGAGAGCTTAGAAACATTCTAGGCACGAAACTGAACTGAAATGGTCCATTAAGTTTGAGTTTTTTTTAAACTGCCTCGGAAATGTCGGCCTTTCAGATATAGTACGGCTGTAACTTGATTTATGGAGTAGATATAAAAAATCTTCTGTATTCTGCAAATTTTGTTCATACCAGATAAAACTTGAGATATGTAAAAAAACCATACGTTATAAAATCGGTGTTATAACGCGTAAATCTTTCACAATCGTTGATTTTATGTTACTCATATACTGTGGATTTTATGGCCTAATATGATTTGATAAAGTACAGCAATAAAGCTGTATCGTAAGCATCTGATATTTGTACTGACAAAAGAGTAAATAAGACACAAACAACATGCTAAATCACGTAATACGGAAGGGTTAAATAAGTTTCACTAAGTCAGTCGTTGAGTGTAGCAATTGTAGCCACGTTGCTACAGTAATTTATCGTAGCTCGTAGCGCGTAGCGCGTAGCGGTCGGCATCATCTACGGCGTAGCTCTTATACGCACATGTTACCTAATGTATATAGGGTAGCACAAGTTTTCTTAGGACAAGTACCTAGGTGTATTATGACAGTGTGTGCTTAATCAGCTTAGGGATCTTCATATTTTAGGGATCCGTAAGAATGTAAGAATGGAGAAGGTTTTTTTTGCGTTTAATTATCTAAAGTTAATGAATTAGTACTCTAAATGAAGACGTCTGGTATATTCAATAATATATTAAGAATGCGTTGTTAATATTTTAACTTACCTATAAAAGATATAAATAGCGGCTTGGTAACAAGAACACGCACCTTGATAAAACACAAAATAAAATTACCCATTCACAAAAAATATTCTTATTAGTCAGTCGTACACGAGTTAGAAAGAGACATATAACTCCATTTTCTTGCTCTATGATAAAAATAAAGATTTTATCAGGCATACAACTGATTGCCATAAGGCGAAAGAAAAGAATGGTAGCAATTTTATATACAAAATAAACATTCAGAATCCCCAAAGACGAATAGCGAAGTTCAGGGAAAAGTTACAGGTACTGAAACGTGGGGTGAGGGTGAATATTTACCGACAATTTCCATCGAATAGGATTCCACTGAAAGACTTCTTTTTTCATGAAAAAAGAAAGCCGTAACATTCAAATACAGTAACGTTGTACGTCTAAAACTGAATAAAGGTGTCTTGGTATTTGAAATTTATTGACTTGACTGCATGGTTGGCGCGGTGTCCGGGCAACTAGCTGCCGTACAACGTGTATCAGGTTCGAATCCTGCACGGAGCAACTCTTTGTCTGATCCACAAACTGTTTTTCGGGTCTGGGTGTCATGTGTATGTGAACTTGTATGTTTGTAAACACACCCACGACACAGGAGAAAATCCTAGTGTGAAGCTAAATCCTAGTTTTTTAAGAAAAGAGAGAAGAAAAATAAGAATATATTATTAGTTTTTTTTTTAACTGAATGAGGTAACATAAATAATGAGATACTGAGGATACAAGCTTTATTGGTAAAGGAAAAAAATAGATATACTGTTCCGATTATGTCCATAATGAGTGACCGTCATGTACCTATTTGATATTTAGTTTAATTAGCACTGTTATGCACAAGTAATACCACAGCACAATACTTAATTACCCACTGTTTACACAATAACCTATTTTTGGTTCAAATAAACCAACAAACAAATTCATTACACCACCCAACCTTTTTTTCGACGCAACACGTCACCGGACTATTGCTTCAAAATGCTAAATAAGGGTTCGATTCCACCCCTGTACCCATAGCTACCCCTCAAAAACTACATAAAGGTAACTTAAAGTCAATAAAAAGTTACGAAAAAAGTTCCACTCCTACGTAAGGGGAGAGGGATCCGCTAATGGGGGAATCTCGTTTAGAATGCATAGAATTGTTACGGCGTATTCGCACTATAATTGCCAGTTTGAATAGCTAAAGGCGTCTCATAATGCCTTCCTTCCACTCTTTAGCCACCGAGGCGAAAAGGTGCGCAAACAGCTCTATGTTTGTATTGTATTTACTTATTTACATATAAAAAAAATTGAATGTAAAATTTCCCTAACCATCTTTGAGGAAAATTCGTTCGAAAATGCCCTTTCTAAAAACCAGTTTAGGGTGAAATTCGAAGGAATGGTGTAAAAGATTGGATTGAATGGTGCGGTCAGCACATTGGAAGGTTTCCTAGAGCCGTTATAAATAGAATTTGTTGCATGAATTAAGTGGTAATAGAATTCCAATGGTTCCGTGTAAAATCTATATAGAGTTGGATGCAGATGTTACTGATATTTTTTATGATAAAATTATTCATTGTGTAAATAAGAACCAGCTGCACTGGATATCTTCCTAGAATTGTAACAATAAATATTAGATTAGAGAGAAGAAAGCCTGCAACTGTATCTAAGCGTATGCATAATGTATAGTGGCCAGCACAACAATGTACTCGGAAGTGCCAATTTTTGTCGTTCGATTTTTAACTTTATATCTAAGCGATGGAGTTGGAAATCTAATAAAGGAGAGTGTACCTAAATTGACCTGCAGCCCACTGTACATTATATTATTATATTGTCTGTATGTTTTTGTTCTGTTTATTGTTATTTTGTTATAATGTAAATGGACCTGAAGATCTGTCTCTGAAAGAAAGTGAAGAGACGCATTTTATTCCATACATAGGTTGTAAGCAGATCGCTTCCAAAAAACGGAAACAATTGATGGTAAAAAATGAGTTCTATTTTTAAAAAAGCAAGGAATTAAATATTTCTTTTATGTAGTAATAGTTGTAATCAACTGCTCAAGGCATGGCAAGGCAAGTTGCATGAATAACACAAAAACAAACACGATTATCTCATAAACATAATAAAACTGTAGAAGTGTATTCCGTACATACATTGAAAATATTCAAAAAATAAAGTAGGGGGGATGGAGAGGTGAGGGGGAGAGGGGGATGTTACTAACACCAAAATAGTGATTAAACGAAATTTGGAACAGAGATAGATTAACAAAAATGGTCTAGAGTAACACATAGTCTATTAATAACTCCTGAAAACGCGGGCGAAGCCACAGGCAGAGGTTAATCACTACATAGTATAAAGCAAAGTTGCTATCCGCCGTCTGTCTGTAAGTATTTTTAATAGATAGAGTGATTCTTAAGGTAGTTTTAAATGTATAATACATCCGTGCAAAGCCGAGGCGGGTCGCTAGTAAATTATAAAATCAAAAGTTTTTGGTCTTCGTATTCGGAAACGTTCCGTTTACACTCTGCATAACTATTGTCAGGAAGTTCTATATAAACATATAATATAATTTATTACGATAATTATTTGCCAAAACACGAGTACGTAAATTCATTGCTCTATTAATGATTCACAAAACATGCCATGTCTGGCTGCGATAATAATAACGCCATAACATTAACAATGTACTTATGGCGTCAAATTTAATTTATTTTAACTACACGTAATTTATATATGGACGTTTAACTTTAATTTTAATGATTGTTTAACAAAAATAACTGTTATTTATGACGATGGGAAATAGCTAATTTCAGCTATAATGTTTTGTTGGGTGTAAACTATCTGAACTTGTATTCGGTTTTTGTTCAATAAATATTTATCCGAAATGTTTAACTTACTTTTGACGTAAAGGACTAAGAAAAACCATGTTTGTAACTCTGCTATTACCTGAAACAAAATAATAATAAATGTTAATAAATGAAAATAATAAATAGTTGAACTCGGAGTACCTACACACATAATTATAGCAAAAATATTTTTGAAACGTCAACAAAAACAAAATAAATAATTATCTGTTAGTCAGTCCGTCAATGAAGCTAGGCGAAGCTAGGTGCTCATCCCAAAATGTAGATTCGAATGGAGAAGAACGAGCAAGAAACTCCATTCGGTACTCTTTTTAAAAAAATATGTTCTAATAAAACTAATCGATTTTTAAGCCCCAAGTTACCTATTGCTACATATAACGATACCGCTGTCATGCTATGGGCACAATGCAGAACTCCATGGTTTTAAAAAAGCTCCAATAATAATTCATCGAACTAGTGACCGTTTGCTCGGTAGTCATACTATGTAGTAACGACGGCACTTTTGTTAGTGCGGTGGCTGGGCAATCGACTGCCGCTATCCGTATCGCGGTTTCGATTCCCGCACGGAGCAACTCTTTCTGTGATCCACCAATTGATACTCCGCGTCTGAGTGTCATATTCATGTATGTGGACTTGTGTTCGTAAACGCAACTACAGTACAGGAGAAAACCGCACGGTGGAGGAACTTTCTTAAAAAAATAAAATAGAAAAAAAAACATTCAAAGAAATATAGTTATCAAACAAACTATTCTCGTTTGCAATTCCATTCGAAAATTCAAAAAGTAATCGTTTCACAGAGTCATGAATTCGACTCGCTGACAGTCCTATTAAAATGTTATAACGAAACGCCCTCAGTCGCATTGTTTTTACGAAAATATAACCATAATACATATTATAAAACAAAAACTAATATCAAACAATGAAAATGTCAGGCTTTTCATTCATTCAGACAAAAACTCTGTCTATTTCAACTGAAACTGAAAATGTTCGAGGCTAATGTCTTCTATCTAATGTCACTTTGTCTTTGACATTTTCTTTATTTAAACAACTATAATAGAAGTTAAGGACGTGTCTATAAATTGACTATTAGTGTGTGTTTATTTTGACAGTCACGTTGATGTAAGCTCGTTTATACGTTTGTTGAACATATGTTTAGTGCCTAGACTGAAAAGTGTATAAGCGATGTTTTTTTTTATAGCATAAGCCGGTAAATGAGCAGACGGATCACCTGATGGTAAGCAATCGGCGTCGCCCATGGACACCTGGAACACCAGTGGCGTTACAAGTGCGTTACCGGCCTTTTAGGGATTAGGAGTTTGAGGATCGTTGGGAATTCAGGAATTGGGGAGATAGGGGAAGGGGAGGGTAACCTCACTCACACGACGAAACAACGCAAGCGTTGTTTCACGTCGGTTTTCTGTGAGGTCGTGGTATCACTCCGGTCAAGCCGGCCCATTCGTGCAGAAGCATGTTTCTCCCGCACTTAAAATGTACATAATTTTACATAAAATCACGCATTTTTATCAATGTAAAGGTAGTGCACATAATAAAATATTCAGTGCAACGTTCATTTATCATCAATTATGAATTGTGGTCAGAATAAAATGACAATAGACTCGCCTTTATTTCTCATTGTCTGTCATAACTTGTAAAGAATGAGTGTTTTATTAAATACTTCTGCTGACCCCTCTAGAATATAGGTATACGGAGCAATTTTACTCACACTACATCTGCTCCTTTGATGACCAAACATAACTATAATATAATTTTGATAATGTCAAAACGAATGCAATAACACCATGTATGTTAGTAAACTGGCTCCAAATACAACAAGGTAATAATAACGATTTTGACACATGAAAACCAACCTTATCGCAACGGAATAGTTGCTAATAAAAACATCGTTAACACAGCTACAAAATCAAAGGAAAATTTTCAAGCATGGAAAACTACTCATCAGAATAATACAGGTTGTTCTAAATTCGTAAATGATATTTTAAGCAAAGTTTTACTAACAACTCTAATTAGATTTAAAATCAAATGTTACGAACATCGAAAACATGAGGTTTTTATGAACTTTGTAAAAGGTCACAACTTGTATGGACTCATCGTGATGTGAAGGGTTCTTCGGCCAATCCACGTGACTTATAAATATAAGTTACTTAGTACATTTCCGTATCAACGTAAGGAAATGTATTAAAAATATGTAAGATACAGGCGTATTAAAAACATATATAGAGCCTATTATTGATTAGTACTTTATCATAATCAGCTCGTCATAGTCCACTGAATTGAAACTCTACCTTACACGAGTAAAGAGAAATTTCGTGTTTATATTTCCACGTTTGGCAAGCAGGTTGAAATTCATCTTCCAATCATCATATATTTTGGGCTCGCTGCCATTGCAGCGGTAAGTCCCCTCTTTGAGGAGTGGCTTGAGAGACACTACGGCGTCCTCACCTACCGCCTGATGCAGGTCCTCACCGGACATGGAAGTTTCGGGAGGTACCTGTGTCTGATGGGGCGGGAGGAAACGCCCGGGTGTCATCACTGCGAGGACCGCCCTGAGGACACGGTGGAACTCACTGTAGCGGAATGCCCTGCGTGGGCTGAGCACCACCTTCCCTGAGGGCTCAGGGAAGTGATCGGCGATGGCGACCTCTCGCGTCCGGGCCTAGTGCAGGTCATGATGCGGAGCTAGGGGGACTGGGATGCCGTCTCCTCCTTTTGCGAAGCAGTCATGCTAGCCAAGGAGGAGGCGGGACGCGTGAGGCAGCGAAGCGCCGCGTCCTTGCAACCCAGGCATCGCGAAGAACACACCGGGCGTCGGGGATCGCGGGGCGATCGCCGGCCACCATTAGCGCGGGCCTGCGGACGGCGAGCATGGGTGGCTCGCCGTCCGACCAGAAACAGATCCGAGCGTACAGCGCGTCGCCTTCCGCGCGCGCCTCAAAGAGCCATCAGACCATCACAGATGGGGACCAACAGGGCCGATGCCGATTCGGAGTCGCGGAGAACCTAACGGGTAACCGGGGCTCCGGCTCGACGTGCAGAAGAAGGAATGGGGTGGTTTTTAGTCAGTAAGAGTCTGACCCAGGCGGGAGCAGCCATTCGATGATTTTTCCCTAAAAACAAATTCATCATGCATTTGACGAATGCGTGCGTATGCCGTGCGGTTCCGTGGACAGTAAACCCCAATTCAATGACACCCTGTACACACAAAGTTGTCGTGTCGTGGTGGCGCGTAGGTTTAAGACGCCCGCTTTTCATGAATGAGGGCGCGGGCTCGAAACCTACCAACGGCAAGTACCAATGTGACTTTTTCCGAGTTATATATACTTTCTAAGATTATTTAGCCACCACTGACAACCGGTGACGGAAAACATCGTGAGGAAACCTGGACTTATATTTTCAAATTATAAGTTTGAAATCGCCAACCTGCATTAACTCGTCGAGTACCGGTTTTGTAGACACAATTATAGAACAATAGGTTGCGGTCACCGGTGACCGCTTGGTGTTTGACAGTTTAAGCAAGCGTGGTGATTAATGTTCAAACCTTCTCCATGTGAGAAGAGACTTTGTTCAGCAGTGGGTTCCAGCAGCAGCTACCAAGTTCTTAGTCAAGGATTAATTGATTTCTCTATTAACGTGCTTATACACAGTAACGTCTTACTAATTATCTTTTTATTATTGAAACGACTAATGGCGTATCGAAGTCACGAATATTTTATAGCGTTTTTATGGAGCTCCATTTTGTTTGCGTTGTGTTTACTCGTACGGTCGCTGAAGAATGTTAGAAGGTTTACTGTATTTCTGAAAGGTATTTTGATAAATTATTTTATTATGGTCATCTGGTGATAGGAGAGAAGAATACATTGGGTAATTGTCATTAGCCACTCTTGTCGTGGGTATCATTAGAACCGGCTAGAGGACTACATCTAAGGGAGACCGGGAAGCAGCGTACTCTGATAAACTTGTTCCTTTTAAAAGGCAATTGGGATGATGACAGGGTATGAAAATTAAAAATATAATTAGTCCGTAAGTTAGGAAATGAAAAAATATTAGACACGTATTTTTTTATTTCGTCGTTTAATAAAACAGTACCTACTTAGATAAAATGAATCAAAGATTAGGAGTGGGGGATAAACCGTCATTTCTACGTATAAAATGTACATAGAAGTGACGTCACGCGACATTTCAAATCAATATATCGTCGAACGTATTCGTTTCTGTAAGGAAATAAAAAATACGTGTCAAAATAATTTAAAATAATCTACCAGTGGGACATTAAAATCAAAATTAGGCATTTATCCTATTTTCAACACGTCGGCCAAGCATAGAGTGAACAGCTATTGATGATGATGACTATTATAATACAAGCCGTTGGTTTTTCTCCTCGGAGTAGTCAAATAGAATAAGACCAGCAACAATACTATTAGCCAAAATTCACCCACTGTTTAACAACAGCTTTTCTATTTAAAAGGGGTTTGTCATACTGGGGTATGACAAACCCCTTTGCTTAAGTAAGTTATTTACGGGTCGCAACTAGATTAGTTCAAATGTTCAACATTTTTCCAAATATTATATTCAACTATAAAAAAAATACACCATTAGTCGGTAATATTATTCTACATAGACCTTCTGAACCTTCGCACGTAGTTTCACGGTGATTACGTCACGTTAACGCTAACGTGGACGGTAATATGCGCCATAAAGTTGTAATGTAAATGTTACTGGCGACAAACATGATACGCGGTTTCGGGAAATCATTCACACTCTTACTTGATTTTTATGTTCCAAGTCAACGTAATACTCGGAGGGTGTTTAGGTCGTGTGTTTTGTGATGTACTTGTGCATTACTATTGAAGAACCTCATATTCAGGATTGTAATTGTCTGGTTATTAAGATGGGAAAACAAGATACAGCAATATTGGCGATATATCGGTCACCTTCATATTGCGACTTAAGCCCTTTTCTATCGTCGCTTGATGAATATTTGAAGAGTTTATTGGGATTTAAAAATATTGCTATCATAGGAGATATCAACATAAACATAATTTCTGATGGCTCTGAGATATTGGATCAATACCTGGTATTATTGGCCTATCATGGTGTATTGCCAGCTCATAATTTTGTAACTCGTGACTTAAGTGGAACTTGTATTGACCATGTCATGTTGAAATGTAAAGTACCATCATGGCTATAGTACCACAATCTACTCTCACTGACCACAAATCAGTAATTTGGTGCCTATTGGAGAATCAAAGTCGCAATACTGCATCTTTTACATACACAAAAATTAATAAAGCTAATCTAATTAATGATGTAAATAACATAAATTTTGATAAAATCTACCAAATTGACAACTGTAATGAAACAATCAGTTATATCATTCATAATATCATAATAGCTATAAACAATAATTCAAGTACCAGTACCCTGTCGCGCCGCAAGAGGACTATAAAACCGTGGATAACACAAGGACTGTTACGATGTATGCATAACCGTGATAAATTACATATGAAGTCTAAGTCTAGTCCTGATAATATGATCCTCAAAACGACCTATACACGATATAGAAACTTCTGTTGTAAAATTCTAAAAAAAGTAAAGCGAGATTATGAAAAGCAATTAATTCTAAAAGCAGGAAAGGACAATAAAAAAATATGGGACACAATAAAAAATATTAGTAATATAAAAAAAGATTTATCCTATCCCAAAGAGCTGCTTAATGTATCACAGTCTCCACAACAGGCGGTAAATGAAGTTAATAAATATTTTGTTAATGTTGGTAAATCACTAGCGGAGAAAATTGTTTCATCTCTTGATGAGGAAGAAGTCGAACAAATAATTTTAAACCTTAAAAATAGTAGTTCAGCGGGGTGGGATAACATCTCAACAGGGCTTTTAAATGAATGCAAAAACGTCTTAGTGCCACATCTTACGTACGTCTTTAACAAATGTCTGGAGAAAGGTGTTTTTCCCGGAAACTTAAAAAGGTCTAGAATAACTCCAGTTTTTAAAGGTGGGGATAGAGACTGTTTAGAAAATTATAGGCCCATATCGATTTTACCAAGTCTCTCAAAGGTGTTAGAAAAAATTATAAATAATAGAATCGTAAACTATCTCGAAATCAATAATCTTCTATCTGATCAACAATATGGTTGTCGTCGGGGCAAAGGTACTGATGATGCCGTGAATGCTCTTACGGAGTATATTACAAGAAATATGGATCAAGGTAAAAAATGTGTCTCGGTATTTTTGGACTTATCGAAGGCCTTTGATACGGTCTCAATTCCAAGACTGCTAAAAAAATTGAACAGAATGGGCATCAGAGACAAGCAACTATCCTTACTATCTGATTATTTGTCTGATAGAACACAATTTGTTCGTATTGGTGATCATTCGAGTGATGATTTGCCTGTGACGTACGGTGTGCCTCAGGGTAGCGTCCTGGGGCCCACCTTGTTTCTTATATACATAAATGACCTTCTGCGCCTCAAGGATTTTCCGGGAAAAATTATTTCATATGCAGACGATACAGTTTTGATCTTTACTTGTACTACGTAGGATGAGGCCTATAAACTAGCCCAGAAGGGGTTCTGCATGGTTAAGGACTGGCTTCATAATAATATTCTCACATTAAATACAGAGAAGACTAAGTACATATGTTTCTCAATTCGTGCACCCAGTGTCGCTTTGAATCTAGTAGCACACAACCGCTGTCAACGCAAAACAACAAATGTGTCGCAGTGTCATTGCCAGGTACTAGAGCGTGTCAAAACAATAAAATAACTTGGGGTCTTAATAGACGAATGCTTTAACTTCAAAACACATATACACACAGTAAGTAAAAGGATACGCAAACTGATATATGTTTTTAAAACTCTTAGGCATGTAGTCGAACCTCACTTGCTTAAGCAAATCTATTTTGCTCTTTGTCAATCACTAATCACGTATTGTATTACTGTATGGGGTGGTGCACCCAAGACTACTATAAAACAACTAGAGGTGGCTCAGAGAACTATACTTAAATTGTGCACCTTTAAGCCTTTCCGCTTCCCTACGAAACAACTATATGAGTACTGTGAAGTCTTGTCGGTACGTCAGCTATTTATACTTAATCTCACTATGAAACAACACGTTATGATTGATTTCAAACAGACTTCACAACAGAAGCGTAGAGCTTATGCTGTGTGCGACAGGACACTGACTGCAAAAACAAATTTTTTTCGTCGATTTTATCCTATTCTTGGACCACTTATGTACAACAAAATAAACAGAATACTATCAATATACCCAATGGATCGGTATACTCTCAAAAAATCATTGTTCAACTGGCTTTGTAAATTGTCCTATGAAGAGACAGAAAATCTTTTACTGACTCCAAAATAAAATGAAACATTTATAAAAATACTTGCGCAGTCTGTTAAAATAAATTAAACGGATCTAGTAGGAATCAACCTATATCCGAGCTACGCTCATACTTTTTCTCATTCATAAACATACATCACACACATACACTCACACACACGCGCAAACACACACACATACACATACGTCACTTACTAATATTTGTTTTCATTGCATATTGCTAAGAAGTATAGACTAAGTCAAATAAACTTCAATTTCATTGTATTTCTTTATCACAATTATGTTTTGTGTACAATTATCTTGTATAATCTCCAAGGGTAGAGGCACTGATTGCTGAAACACAGGTCATGAACCTAGTTCAGCAACAGAAGCTACAGCAAGGACACAATAACTGTATACATAATATATGAAATCTGTTACTGGCTCATATGTTTTAAACTGTGTAACTTCTTTTATTTTTGGTGAATAAAGTTATTATTATTATTAACATCACACCTCTTATCCCTGAAGGGGTAGACAGAGATGCACATTACGGCACTTAATCCACTATACAATGTTACACCCTTTTTTCACTATTATGTTATGACTCCTATGTCATAGGGGGTGAGCCTATTGCCATATACCGGGCACAATTGCAGACTCCGTGCTGCCACTGAGATTTTTTTTAAAACCTAGTAATAATTTGCCCGACCCTGGAATCGAACCCGAGACCCCTTGCCCGGCACTCGCACTTGTGACCACTCGGGCAACGAGGCATTCGCTCCATATTTTCTTATGTTTATACTTTCATAATAATATAATAATATGTATATTATGTAGTATCTAGTATCTCTTTTGCATCGCGCATTCTAGTCTAAAATATGATACATAGTTAACATAAACATACATTTTAGCGTGAGTCAAATATTATTACGTAAGTCCAACCACGGGCGAAACCTAGTTAACTATAAACTCATCGTTAAATGCTCGATATAGCCAAACCACGAGACTGACCATTACCTCTCTAAAGCTACGTCAGAGCGAGACGGAAGATTTGAAACTAAAAGCGAGTGACAGAGATGACTATAGCGTTTGTAGTTCACATTAGGTGGCCTGCATACCTGCAATATTTCACAAATTTTATTGTATGGTTTACATCTTTGAGTATAAACGTTATATATATTCACTTAATGAAATGAACAAACTATGTGTAGGCTGTGCTGTACCGTCTTTTGATCAACAATAATCTTATATCTTATACTATTATATAAAGCTGAAGAGTTTGTTTTTTTTCTTTGTTTGTTTGAACGCGCTAATCTCCGAAACTACTGGTACGATTTGAAAAATTATTTCTGTGTTGGATTTTTTTTTTTTAAGGGGGGAAAATCATCGAATGCAATCATTCCCCAAAGAGATAGGCAGAGGTGCGCATTATGCCACTGTACAATGTAGCACCCACTTTTCACTATTTAAGTTATGAGTCCCATGTAATAGGGGGTGAGCCTATTGCCATATACCGGGCACAATTCTAGACTCTGTGCTACTACCTACTGAGAATTTTTTTAAAACCCAGTAATAATTCTACGTCCCCTTTGAAGTTTAAAAGGTATTATGTTATGTTGAAGCAAATTGAACCTGTAATGATTAACTGGACCTTGACCAGACCCCATTGACCCCATTTTCAGTTAAACACGAAGCAATTACCGGTTCCGAAAGGTTTTCGTTGTTGTGGTAGTTAATTATAATTGTGTTGTTCATCTGGTTGTTGCATGGGCGGTTATTGCATGGGCGGTTGTTAGGATGGCAGTCGCAGGTTTGATTGTTGGGTTGGACAATTTTTTAGAAGTGTCTCGTGTGAAGTGAATTGTAAGTGATTTTGACAATAGCTTTACACTCCACCAAATGTGAGCAAACTAAAAGTAAAAATTGAGTGTAAACTACCTAATTATAATTATATTTTAATTTTTAAGGGGGGAATATCATCGAATGACTGCTCCCGCCTGGGTGAGGCGGAAGGGAGTGTCAGACTCTTACTGACTAAAAACCACCCCGTTCCTTCTCCTGCACGTCGAGCCGGAACCCCGGTTACCCGTTAGGTTCTCCGCGACTTCTGTGTTGGATAGCTTATTTATCGATGAAGGCTATATAGGCTATAAAATATCACGCTACGATTAATAAGTGCCGAGCAGAGCGATTGAAACCGCGCGGAAGTAGCTAGTGAAAAATAAATATCGTGCAATTACGTAAATCGATGTCAGTTACTTAATTTTCGTATTTTTATAGCTTATAGATGAGAAATAAGTATGCTATACTTACAGGCACAATAAGATGCCAACTTAAATTTTCCGTTGTACAAAAAAAAATCGACTTCACTAACGTCACCTTACAATATCCAAAAAAGATTCATAGAAAACTAGATTTCTATAATTCGAAGTAAGATTCTAAGTATTGAATAGAGTAACGATGGAGTTTCTTGTTCCTTCTCCATTCAAAACTACACTATGAAACGAGCACCTAGCTTCACCGACTATTAAATTTGACGAAAAGTGCGTAACTAAGGATTACAGAAAACCGACGTGAAACAACGCTTGCGTTGTGTTTCATCGTGTGAGTGAGGTTACCAGAGGCCCCATTACCCTTCCCTTCCCCAATCTCCCCAATTCCTAAATTCCCAACGATCAATCCTCAATCTTCTAATCCCCTAAAGGCCGGTAACGCACTTGTAACGCCTCTGGTGTTCCAGGTGTCCATGGGCGACGCCGATTGCTTACCATCAGGTTATACTTCTGCTCGTTGGCCGGCTTATGCCATAAAAAAATTGAAATAAATGCTTGACTTTGTCTTTGAATTTGACTCGTTGGAAAATACCAAATTCGTATTCGACGTTGATGGAGGTGTGTAGAGTGCCTTAGACTGGAATGCGTTCGGATATCGTCGCGTGCATTTTCGCACGTTGGACGAATAATTAGATTGATAACCACAACGTTGCGGGCTGTGGAACAAGTATTGCCGGGTTTTTGTATAATTATTTACCTTTGCTGGCATCCACTAAAACGTTTGTTTCATTTAATTTATCGGTTGAGGACCATTTTAACCCTCCCATCCTGGTGAATTCATTTTGTATGTATAATTTGTGTTTGGGTGTAATTTAAGTCGGTATATATTTATGTATTAGTGGTGAGAGTCGAAAGTGTTTCTGTTCTATTTCTGGTTTTAGGTCAAGCAGTGCTACTTGTAGTGTAGTTTGATAGTAACTTTAAATACTTATCTACGAAGATTTTATTACTGACCAAATCAGTAGAAGCAGTTGTTACGTTTCTATAATTGGTTTCAATTGTCTTATTCTGATCAATAAGAAATATTATGCATCTTCCTCATTGGTCTAGTGGTCGCAAGTGCGACTGCCGGGCAACGGGTCTCGGCTTCGAATCTTGGGTTGGGCACAGTATTACTGGTTTTTTTAAATCCCAGTAATTTCACGGAGTCTGGAATAGGGCCCGGTATATGGCAATAGGCTCACACCTTATTACATGCGACTCATAACATAAATAGTGAAAAGTGGGTGTTACATCGTACAGCGGCTTTAAGTGAATTAATGTGCATATCTGCCTACCCCTTTGGGGAAGACAGGCGTGATGTTATGCTATGTTAAATATTATGCAAAAAAAAGTTCAAAAGTTCATATTTTTCAAGCCAAAATGTGGCTTAAAATTATTATATTCACGAGAGAGTAGCATGGCAAAGTCGTAGGGCCGCCTGAGGCATCGTATTAAAAAGAGGGCAAATCAAAGGTACGCGCAACCAGCGAGCATGAAGAGATTGATGAATGATCAAAGAAATAAAAAGGCACGCCAGCATCATTATATATGAAGCTGATGTGCCTAAGGTAAGGTTTACCTATGCAGATAAGAGTGACTGCTCATTTATTTAAATAATCTTTGCCTATGAGAGATACGATTGGGTTTTAATATAATGAACTTTATTTAGCATAGCGTATCTAAAGTTTTCGAAACGGGTTTAGTGTCGAGTACTCTTAATAATCGTACGTACTATTTACACTACGATTTTTACGTGATCCTCCAACACTTATCTTATAGACTAGACATAAAATTAGAAATAAAAATATTTATAATTTTTCCATGTCCATAAAAAAAATTGTAATGCTTCTTGAACAAATCTTTTCCCAGCAGTCAAGGCCGTTGGCAGAAGCTAATATTCGCCTAGAAATACGTGTTTATAATAAAAAATTAATAAGTAAATCCAATATTGTACAAAATATTGGTATACACGAAATCTAATTAATTTAGTTTTAAAACTAAAAGGTACGCAATAATAATATTATTATATCCAATTTGAATATTATCAATAGGTGCTCCAGTCGCTTGATTAGACAAGAATACCTACATTTATTCCAAAATAACATGTGTATATAGAGGTACATAGAAATTACTTAATTAAACTCAATTATCTTTAATGAGTTCGTCTACGTAACCTTACAATTTATAATCAATAAGAATGAACAAGGTCTCACTTTAATAATTTTCGTTCATACTATGCATTATTGTATCGGTATCTCAATTTTCAATTCATTGCTGATAAATAAGAGAAAAATTTGTTATTTTTAAATGAATACGTACCTATATCAACAAATATTTTAAATAATTAACTTAATAAAACGTATTTCATTTACTTTTTGGAGTGGTAAGTACAAGGGCACATAATTGTAAAATGCATAATTATTAAGTTTTTATAATAACTATCATGAGACATACTAAATTAACTAACCACAGTAGGCTGCGCGACATCGCCGCGACCGCGCACGCTGCTCATGAGGTTCTCATAGAATCCCTCTATGGTTCGAAACTAGTAGAGCTTTTCTCAGTATAACATAACATAACATCACGCCTTTTTATCCCCGAAGGGGTAGGCAGAGGTGCACATTACGGCACTTAATGCCACTGTACAATGTAACACCCACTTTTCACTATTTATGTTACGAGTCCCATGTAATAGGGGGTGAGCCTATTGCCATATACCGGGCACATTTCCAGACTCCGTGCTATTACTAAGAATTTTTAAAAACCCAGTAATACTTTGCCCGACCCGGGATTCGAACCCGAGACCCCTTGCCCGGCAGTCGCACTTGCGACCACTCGGCCAACGAGGCAGTCTTTTCTCAGTATATTCACGTAGTAACCCGCGATTTTTAGTTAATTATTAAGATATTTACAATTTTATTTTGGATTATACATGCCATTATATCAGCCACAGGACGTCCACTGCTGAACATAGGCCTCCCCCAATGACTTCCAGATAGGCCGGTTGGAAGCGACCTGCATCCAGAGACGTCCTGCAACTTTAATGAGGTCGTCTGTCCACCTCGCGGATGGACGTCCTACGCTGCGCTTGCCGGTACGTGGCCTCCACTCGAGAACTTTTTTGCCCCAGCGGCCGTCGGTTCTATTACACATGTAACCATTACCTAAGTTAAAAGTTTTTGTTATGAGATTGTGGCACCGTTTCTAATCTATCAGTGGGTGTATTGTATAACCCATAAGGGAATCACACTACACAATACACTATAGAAAAATCTGTTGGAGTCATAACAATTCAAGAAATAACAATTTTAAATACGTCTCATTTAGTGGTTACAAGAGAGAGAAGAAGAGGAGGAGAATGGCACTAGAACGACATCGAATTTTTAGCGACGAAATTTTACGTAGCACACATGAAAAAGGTATCAGAACACCGAAGCTTTAAAGCTGACAGCGGTTAACCGCTGTTTAAAAGAAAATATTAATCTAAACATACAACCACTATTTCAATTTTTTTTTTCATAAATCATCCATTACAATTTATGACACTAAAAATGATTTATCATAATACAATTTTATATTATAAAGTAACTTATATCATATGGCACGTGACTTGAAACAAGACTTATGCATCAGCTGACTATCAGCTAAAGTGAATTTTTGTGTTAAAGTTGTGTAAACTAATATTTATAGGTGTATTATGTTTTTTAATATGGCGCCTAAAAGGTTTAATGTAGGTAGACATTGGTATTTTTAACTCACGTCTGTCATTGAAAGTTTTATAATGTTATGTAATATCATAGCTAGTATTTAAAGGGTTAAATGGTTCTTTTCGCGTCAGATGTAGCTAGTGCGTAGCTCTCATCTTTTCGTCCAATAAGGAATTAGCTGACTGCATGATAGTCGCGGTGGTTGGGCAACGTTTCGCGGTTTCGATTCTCGCAAGGACCAACTCTTTAAGTGATCCACAAATTGTTGTTCCCGTTCTAGGTGTCATGTGTGTGTAAAATTGTATGTCTATAAACGCACCTACGTCACAAGAGAAAATCCTAGTGTGGGGCAACGATTTAAAAAAAAAAGCAAAAGAAAATCTCTAGTGTCAACATCATTATCCATTTAATTTTTGACTGTTACAGTGATTGTACAAACTGATCTAGTATTCAAAACGGGGCCCTGATCTGCATCTAGTATTCGAAATGGGGGCCTCCATTAGTTGGTCTCAAAATTGTGTGGTAACTGAATTAGAACTGTGTTACTTGTAAATTTTGTTTATAATTAATTGCTTGAAGGTTTTTATACGACTATGCGTACTTACGCAGTTATAGTCATCAATAAATGAGACCGCAGTCTGTGCTATATACCATCAAATATGATCATGTCGGTCTATTCTGTCTAAGATTAAAAGCGAAATGTTATATGAAGTGCTAACATTTTGACACACATTACTTACTTAAATAAAGTCACACACACAAACAAGACTCCTTCATTTGAAATTGTAATAGAAACAAAAACCTGCCCATGCTTTGAACTTAGGTCCTTGTAAAAAAGGTCAAGTCCGAGTACCATAAGCTGCGCCGTATCACGACAATCCGTGTGAATATATTTGTTTGTTACAAGTTAAAGTACAATAGAGTACGTTTAAAGTGCAACTCTTTTTTCTTCTCGTCAGATTTGTAACAGCCGACAGACGCACGTTGTTTAATTAGTGATCTCTTTTTTATGGCATAAGCCGGTAAATTGAGCAGACGGTTCACCTGATGGTAAGCAATCGGCGCCACCCATATACACCTGAAATACCAAAAACGCCTTTGCGCGCTACCAGTTTTTATAAAATCCGGAGTTTGAGGATTGTGAGGCATTCGGGGGTTGGGGAGATTGGGGAGGAGTGTAATTGGGCCTTCGGTAACTTCACTCACACACCGAAACACAATGAAGAGCGTTGTTTCACGTCGGTTTTGTGTGAGGTCGTGGTATCATTTCGGTCGAGCCGGCCAATTCATACTCAATCCAAAATCTGATTGATCTAACTTTTGACAGAAACTCGGCCGTAAGCATTCTTTAGAAATCGTAACCCTTTTAGGAGAACTATAATTTCCAATCCAACAGCAAACGTGTTGAGATAATGGCAAATTAAGAAGAAAATCATGTAGAAGCTAACATGACTGCCTCGTTGGTCGAGTCGTCGCAAGTCTCGGGTGCGAATCATATATCGGGCAAAATATTAACGTGCTTGCAAAAAAATCTCAGTAGTAGCACGGAGTTCGGAATTGTGCCTTCTTCTTCTTCTTCTTATAGTGCTTCTTCAATGTTGAAGGTTGCTTCTTGTATTTCTCTCTGTCGGTAGCCATTGTGCCTGGTATATGGCAATAGGTTCACCCCCTATTACATGGGACTCGTAACATAAATAGTGAAAAGTGAGTGTTACATTGTACAGTGGCTTTAAGTGCCGTAATATTCACCTCTGCCTACCCTTTCGAGGATAAAAGGCGTGATATTATGTGAGTAAACTTTGTAAAAACCATGCAAAATGGCGTTGGCAACAAATGCAATTTGTTGGGTCACAAATAACCGTGGACATTATAATTGAATTAATAAGTTCTGCTGTGTGGTCGCGTGCTGGACAATACTCGTATCTGTTTCCATGTAGAATGTGGCTCACTAATTACTGTGATATCTTCAATGCTGGAAACACCATAGGAATTCCCATGAGTTTGTTAATAATATAACATAATATCACGCCTTTTATTCCCTAAGGGGTAGGCAGAGGTGCACATTACGGTACTTAAAGCTGTACAATGTAACACCCACGTTTCAGTATTTACGTTATGCGACCCATGTAATAGGGGGTGAGCCTTTTGTCATATACCGGGCACAATTCCAGACGCCGTGCTACCACTGAGATTTTAAAACCCAGTAATACTTTACTCTACCCGGGAATCGAACCCGAGACCCCTTGCCTGACAGTCGGACTTGCTACCACTCGGCCAACCAGGCAGGCAGTATAATACAAATTTTATTTTAAAAATACTCGAATTTGTTGTTAGTAACACGAGTATGTACTTCAGTGACGAATGCGTTGTATTTTTATAGTTATATATTTTTCCGTGAATTTATTGATGTAGTGTTAGGTATTGCGAATGTAATTCGCAGTGTGTTGTTAGAATTTATTGTTAAAAGGTTTTTATGGAGTTTTGTTGGTCGATTTAGGGCGCTTCTAAACGACTGATATACCTCTAGAAGTTTTTGAGATAGACTTGAGTGTACTCATAATTGTTATAATTAATATTGGCTAATTGTTATTGGCTGTTCTGAAGCTAATATGAAAGTAACTAAAAATAATACTTGGTCCCACACTAGGATTTTTCATCAGACCACCACAGATGGGGCCCAGTAGGGCTAATACCCAATATGGAGCCAGGTTGGCGGGGGTCCGGCTCAAAGAGCAGGAGTAGAAACGGATTGGTTATAGTCAGTAAGAATTTGACACTCCCACTAGCCTAGCCCAAGGCATGAGAAGTCTTTCCCCTTAAAAAAAGACACTAGGCTGTTAGTATTGCATTTACAATTTTGCGAAATCAGAGCAATAGGGATAGGGCCTATTGTGTGTTTTTTTGGTCACCCTAATAGATCTAGTGCGAATATCTAATTTCCTACAAAAAGTACTATATTTTACCTGATATTGTGATGACAATGCAGTGTACGCCTTAATGCTGATAAATCATACATTTTACGTGTCTAATTTCACTAAAACAACTATAAAAGTTTTAAAATTAGGTATTTAAATGCATTTATTTAATGATGAATTTAATGATAAATTAAAACAATGACAATTATCATCTGTTAACACTAATGTTGCCGCGTTTGAGAGAACCGGCTTCAACTAATTCTTTTTTTGAAGTCGGTTGATTAATATACAAAAATCCTACTATTGTGTGTAACAAATTCTTTACTGAAAACCGCATCAAAATCGGCTGAGCCAATCACGAGATAATTGTGCACAAACATACATACGTATCTGTTTTTGATAGTTGGTTAAACAAAGAAGAAAATATGTTTTCTTTTTTTACACACATAGTTTGTACTATAGACTATAAAAATCGAATACTTAAAAATCATCAGAAAGTACGAAACCATTTCATTACATAACCAAAATAAAATGATGCATGTTTGCAATGAATTACAATTAATGAATCACTACTTCATTAACGATAAGTAATAATTAATCCTTCCCCTCTTTGCTTGTCACGATTCATGCTCGTTAATTTTACCACTGTACCGTTAAGTTGGCGGCAATCTTCCATTTCAATTAATGATTACATTTTAAACAACTTATATGTTGATTTTATCATAATTATTTATTTATTTTTTTTAAATATGTTGTCCCTTACTAGGAGTTTCTCCTGTGTCGTGAGTGCGTTTACAAACATACAAGTACACATACACATGACACCCAGACCCGGAATGACAATTTGCGGATTACACAAAGAGTTGTTCCTTACGGGAATAGAACCCGCGACACGTTGGCCGGCAGCCGGTTGCTCAGCCACTGCGCCAACAGTTTGTTTGTTTTCAGTTGGAGTTTAATTTTTTTTTATGATTATTTAACTTATACTAGCTGTTGCCCGCGATTTTGTCGGCGTAGAATATGAATTTTAGAACATAACTTTTTTTTGTTTAAATTTTCTTAAGTAAAAGTCACGTATATTACATTACAACGTGTCACGGGTTCGATTCCCGCACGGTACAACATGAACCAATAATTGTTGGGTCAGGTATGGGTGTCATTTTGTATGTGAACTTGTATGTTTGTAAACGAACCCACGACACAGGAGAAAATACTAGTGTGGGGCAAGGTTTCTTAAAAAGAACATCAGAAATCCTACCGTAGGACCGTTGTGTTGCTGACATTCGTTTTTATAAATTGCAAATTATAAGCAAAACTGCAAACGAAATAAAAACAGAACGTGTTTAAATAAAACAACTTGAAGCCCTAACACTCTACCGCCATCTTTTATAAAATACCAGCATTACATACGCACAAAGGTGGCCGTCCATACAAACTCCACTTTTCAATTCCCCACATGTTTCTCTTTAACTTTTTGAAGCACCTTTATCCATAAAGAACACCTTTGAAAAGGCAGCAGCCCTAAAAATCGGTACTTTACACAAGCCCGTTATCCTAATTTATTTGGTAGACAACTTGTAAATGGTCGAACAAAACCTTTGAACCTTACCCTAGGCGTCTAAATAATGATCCTTGTCAATTCAACGACTCTGACACATTTTGCAAGAGTTTGACCTAGATCTAAGTGTTCTGGTCAGGTTTGTTTACCTGTGTCATTGTGGAAACGGCTGCGTCATTCACGTTATTTGATGGCTAACAAGTGGGCTGTTTACCTTGAGGTCGGTTGCGTCCGTAGACATTTGTAACCACTATAGTTTATTTTTGCAATTGTGTCAACGTCTTAGTGGTCACACGGCAAAACGTAATTAAGTTTCAGAGTGTTAATCTACAATTTGTAGTTGTTATATTGAATGTAATTGTTCTGTGTTGTTGCAAAGTTTGTTTATACATTTTCAATGTTTTTGTTTTCTATTAAAATAATAGTTTATGACTTACGTCAATCGATAAGATCGTAATTTTGTAATGTAATGTAATTAATGTATGGATGTTGTCGCTGTTTGATAAGTATGTAGTTGCCAACTTAATAGTATCAAATTCTATATTACCGTTATTTTCAAATTTGTTTGCATCATGTATTTGTATATACTATTAAGATTCAATGACACCGGTAACGTTAGCTAATATCCTTACTAATATTATAAATCGGAAAGTGAGTTTGTTTGTTTGTTCCGCTTTCACGCCGTAACTACTAGACCGATTGCTTTGAATTTTTGCAGACGTAAAGTTAGAAATCTGGATTAAATAATAGGGTACTTTTTATCCCGGAAAAATTAATATTCTCGAGTGAAAACGAAATTATTGATACAGATGGCGCTGTGTGTATTGGTATATGTGACATAGGCTACATTTTATCCTTTTGTGACGCGAGCGAAGCCGCGGGTAGAAGCTAGTAATAACATAATTAAACGCTTTTTCGTATCCTTTAATGTTAAAACTTAAGTCATGCATTCAGATAATCCGCGACGACCTTCCAACCCCTTCATATGCCAACCAGAACCCTCAGCTTTACATATTGTGTACTCTATAATACACTAGTGTAAACCTCCACTATTCAGTCTTTGACAAAAAGGGGTAAGCAGAGGTACTTACACGACACTATTGTGATAGATGGTTATGCTGTTTCTGATCTGAAGATTAATGTAAACTGCCAGGCAAGGGGTCTCGGGTTCGATTTCCGGGTCGGGCAAAGTAGGTATTACTGGGCTTTTTCAAAAAATCTCAGTAATAGCACGGAGTCTGTAATTGTGCCCGGTATATGGCAGTAGACTCACCCCCTATTGCATGGGATTCAAAACATAAATAGAGAAAAGTGGGTGTTACATTGTACAGTGGCATTAAGTGCCGTAATGTGCACCTCTGCCTACCCCTTCGGGGATAAAAGGCGTGATGTTATGTATTATGTATGTAGATAAATTAATTTGAAGTGCATGCTTAGATTTAAAAAGGGGTTGCGGTCACCGGTGACCGCTTGGTGTTTGACAGTTTAAACGTGGTCTGGTGATCTGGTGGAACTGACAGCCTCGCGTTATTGACGTCTGTCGCGAGACATGACCCGTCATTGCACTTTATACATTACGGTGTTGCAAGTATACGCACACATAAATGGACCACTGATATTTTGGTTTTTCAATTTTATTTTATTTCTTTATTTAACTTTTTGCAACAAGAATACATAGGCGAGCTTAATGCCCTGGGTATTCTTACAGTGCAGTGAGAGCGTGGTCGGTGCAATAATTTGACAGTTATTGCACCGATATCAATCATTTCTAAGTCCGTCTTGTTTTCAATATCTTTGTGTAGACGCACCTCTTTTAAACTCTTCAGGGCTTTTAAAACATAACGTTGTACTACTTAGACACTATATGTCACTAGATCAACGAAACTACCTAAAATTCACATCAAATACTTTTATAAATTGATATGCAAATACATGCCATTTATATTTCAAGGCACAATCCTAGGCAATTTCGACACTAGGCTTAGTATTTCACCTTTCATCGCTTAAAGCGAAACGTCGCGGCTGATTGCAGCGACACTTACAGATGATACGCCGTTTTAAAGTTAATAAATGTAGCGCTGTTTTCGCTGAATTGGGGCATAGCCAAACCGAATTTGTTTGACTAAATAACACTATTTTGTTAGGCATTTTGTGAATTGACTCACTTTAGGATTTTTATTGTTTGTTAACCTAGATTTCATTTTTATTGAATAGTTTAAGATGAACTGAGATTATGAGTGAGGTCGTTTAATTTATATTTTATTTATTTTAATATTTAGTACTTTTGTGTCTGCATATAAAATTGTAATTCGAGACGTCGTTTGACTTAACTATCTCATAATTACTTTTTATTTATGCAAATAATTACAATCGATTTTCAGATTAATCAAAATATTCATAACACCATAAGCAGTGGTCTATACGTCGCGGAGAACCTAACGGGTAACCGGGGCTCCGGCTCGACGTGCAGGAGAAGGAACGGGGTGGCTTTTAGTCAGTAAGAGTCTGACACTCCCTCCCGCCTCACCCAGGCGGGAGCAGTCATTCGATGATATTCCCCCCTTAAAAATTAAAATATAATTATAATTAGGTAGTTTACACTCAATTTTTACTTTTAGTTTGCTCACATTTGGTGGAGTGTAAAGCTATTGTCAAAATCACTTACAATTCACTTCACACGAGACACTTCTAAAAAATTGTCCAACCCAACAATCAAACCTGCGACTGCCATCCTAACAACCGCCCATGCAATAACCGCCCATGCAACAACCAGATGAACAACACAATTATAATTAACTACCACAACAACGAAAACCTTTCGGAACCGGTAATTGCTTCGTGTTTAACTGAAAATGGGGTCAATGGGGTCTGGTCAAGGTCCAGTTAATCATTACAGGTTCAATTTGCTTCAACATAACATAATACCTTTTAAACTTCAAAGGGGACGTAGAATTATTACTGGGTTTTAAAAAAATTCTCAGTAGGTAGTAGCACAGAGTCTAGAATTGTGCCCGGTATATGGCAATAGGCTCACCCCCTATTACATGGGACTCATAACTTAAATAGTGAAAAGTGGGTGCTACATTGTACAGTGGCATAATGCGCACCTCTGCCTATCTCTTTAGGGATAAAATGCGTGATGTTATGTTATGTTATGGGATGTAGAACTGCGCATAATAAACAGCACCCAGGTATGTTAAGAGACACAATGTATCAGTGGCTGAGTTTATTTCCGTATATTGCATATTGGACACTATTCTAAGTTCTGAGATATTTCTCTATTTTTTAAAACCCAATAATGCTTTGTTTAATCTAAAAATCCAACCTGAATCCCCTTGATCGATAACCAGGGATACCGACTATTGGATATAATAATAATATTAATAAAATAACCCTTTATTCCGAACTTGCACTGTGTTTGTTTTGTTTTTATAAAATGCCCCTCAGTTCGGTGTGTCTTTTGACATAATGCTCCTCCAGCTGCTTCTATTGCACTCTGTCTATTGCCACTCTTGTCCATAAAGGTCCCAAGGCTAAGCGAAAGTCGTCTTCTCATCTTCTTGTTGGACGTCCCCATCGCCTCATTCTGTCTCTTGGGTACCGAATGTTGGTTATAGATGTCTCTCAATTTTAAGCTTCTCTCATCCATTTTTTTTGCATATTTAATGGGCCGACGTTTGACTACTATCTCGCTTGGTGGTAAGCGATGATGTGGTCTACGATGGAGCACGTCGGTCCGTAAGCAATCTTTTCACTCGGGCCTTGAAGATACCCTTCAGGAAATACAGACTCTGGCAAAGAATTACACCCCTTAGCAGCAAGCACAAGAAAGCTTAAAATCATTATCATCCGTCTGTTTCCAGCGCTTTTGACGATGTTGTCTACCCAATGCATTTTCAGGACGACCTTAGTTCCTCGTTTAGACCTTGGTCACCATTGATTTTAATTAACAACAACAAAATCCTTTCAAAATCAGTAATTGGTTCGTGTTAAACTCAAAAACGAGGTCACAGGGATGGTCAAGGATCAGTTAATGATTTCAGGTTGAATTTGTTTAAACTCACCTTAAAATTACTAATTACAAGTGTTGGTTTAACCCGATTTTAACCCGTTAACTCCCCGGTACAGTTTATAGAGTCTCATCCGAAATGAATGTAATCTACGGATTTGTTGGACCGTCAAATTGAGATTGTTTTTTCTATTTTATTGTGTTTTTTTAAACATACCTGTTTTAAATTTGGAATATAAAGTTCTTAAATTGGTGAAAAGTGTCAAACTCTTGTTGTGCCTGTACCGTGGTGGTGGTCGTGGTGGCCGGGCGGTTTAAGACGCCAACTTCTCATGCAGTAGAGAGTGGAATTGAAACCTACCAACGGTAAGTACCAATATGACTTTTACAAGTTTAGACACTACTAAATAATATTTATTGATGATAAAATAAGCAAAACACAAAATATTGTAATACCCAGTGGTGTTAGTACAAACGGTGAAGGAAAACATCGTGAGGAAACCTGGGCTCACAATTTCTTTTTACGTATAAATTTAATGCTCAAACCTTCTTCGTGCTTCTTTGGTCAGTACCACTGACCACTTATAGGCTCTTGATGATGTTGATCACTGAACCTTTAACAGCAATATCTAGGCGGTCGGCTTAATATGACGATTAAATCAAAATGAGGAGGTCTATATGACACTATGACAGTCAGGTAGTGGATTGACGCGGATCGTACTTGGCCTCAAAATTGAAAGTAATTGTGAGTCCAAAAATACTTTAATGCCAATTTATATCTGCATCCGCTGTTTGTCTTATGACAAAAACAATAAACTCAACAGCCTACTTTAAATATTGAAGGAATATTGTAAAAAAAAACATCTGCTACGACTACATCACCTGCACCTTAGCACTAACTAAACAATGTCCCCTTCTCACCAGCAAAAAATGATCGCCTCTAACCAATTTCTTTCATCAGTTTCAAGTAAACTGTTAACATTCTTCTGGTTTTTTGAAGGAAAATTCCCGCCAGGAATCTTGATTTACTCAGAGGCATGAGAATTTGGAACAAATTCTTTGTAATTAGAACGTGCCCAGCTGGAATGGAACCGAAAAATATAAAAATGAGGCAAAAAATATACGAAGGCGGTAAAACGAAATTTTATAGTTTTTCGCACTAAAATGAGATTAATGCAGTTTTCGTATAAAATATAGCTTATTATGTTTTCGGACTGCCTCGTTGGCCGAGTATTCGCAAGTGCGACTGCCGGGCAAGGGGTCTCGGGTTCGATTCCCGGGTCGGGCAAAGTATTACTGGGTTTTTTAAATTCTCAGTAGTAGCACGGAGTCTGGAAATGTGCCCGGTATATGGCAATAGGCTCACCCCCTATTACATGGGACTCATAACAACTAGTGAAAAGTGGGTGTTACATTGTACTATGGTAGAATGTGCACCTCTGCCTACCCCTTCGGGGATAAAAGGCGTGGTGTTATGTTATGTTTTCGGCTTACTCACGTAATAATTTGACGAGGAACTCGACTAGTTTCAAGCCATGCTAGCATGCCATGAATATGAGCCTCTAGTCGTTTCGTCGTCATGAGCATTATTACGTGAGTAAGCCGAAAACATAATAATTTATTTAGTATGTCTCACGAAAGTTACAATACAAATATAATATAGCTTTTTTAATAACATTTTTAACATTGTTATATGTTTTTATAACACACGTTAATATTGTTTTGGTTGAAATGTCAATTAAACTATTTTTAACCGACTTCAAAAGGGGGTCTCAGTTTGACGAGGGGGTCGTGTGTATATTTGTTTGTGCACGATTATCTCACGATTGGCTGAACTGATTTTGATGCGGTTTTCGGAAAAGTGTTTGTCACATTTAGAAGAAGGTTTTAAAATATGAATAAATTCCATAATCTTCTTTAACTGACTTCATAAAAAGAGAGGGTTTAAGTAGTTTTTTTAAACATAGTTTATGTTTTTATTATTAAATCAGTTGACAACAACAAATACAGATAATGTGGAAAATAGAAAAGTATATTGAATATAAATGTTACTATTTAGTTTCTGCGCCCATGAGACGAAATCGTGAGTTCGGTTGTGATTTTTTCAAGTCTATCGCAATAATTAAACAAATTATTGTGTTTTTTAGCTTCCTCGTGTAATTATTTGACGAGGAACTCGACTAGATTCAAGCCATGCTAGAGGCTCATATTCATGAGCAGCATTTCGCGACCTGCGACGCGGGGACTGTCGCGCTGGTACTAGCTACTTGAGTCTGCGGACCCAGCGCGCCCTCTGCCTGCGCCTTTAGTATATCTCACGAAAGTTATAATACAAATAATTAGACAAAAATATATAAAATTTACACCCAGCCTCTAGATACCATAATCCTGTACACAACTTCCATCTAATATTAAGTTTAAATTACAGCAGCTTTTCGATATGCAAATAGAATTTAACTCGTCGAGTACCGTCATTATAGACACAATTATAGAACAATAGGTTGCGGTCACCGGTGACCGCTTGGTGTTTGACAGTTTAATAAACCCAACGGATATGCCGTCATATCAGCCCGGGGAAATCATGCATAGATGTCACGTTTGACTGGGTTCGTCATAGGTGGAATCACAATTAGATTTTTATTTATCACGGCGGATTCTTCGTGGAATTAAATATTTAAGTGTGGGAATGCCATGCTTCGTCGAATGCATGAATTCGAATCTTCCATGGGCCATCTTCGGCCATGTTCGAATGGGCCAGCTCTACCGGAGTGATACCACGGCCTCCCAGAAAACTGACATGTAACAATACTTGCGTTGTGTTTTGACATGTGAGTGAGGTTACCGCAGGTCCATTTACCTCCCTCACCAATGTCAATAATCTTCAAATTCATAACATAACATAACATCACGCCTTTAATCCCCGAAGAGGTAGGCAGAGGTGCACACAGAAGTTGCACCACTTTTCACTATTTATCTTATGACTCCCATGTAAAAGGGGGTGAGCCTGTTGCCATATACCGGCCACAATTTGTGACACCGTGCTACTACTGAGATTTTTTTAAAACCCCTATATTACTTAGCCCAATCCTGGAATCGAACTCAAGAAGTCAAGACCCCTTGCCCGGCAGTCGCACTTGCGACCACACAGGCAACGAGGCAGTTAAAAAAATTAAAATGTAATTCGAATAACCCTTTCTTATTCCGCAGCAAATTAAAGCATAGCATAAAAATATGGTAATACCATCCCCAGCGATTTGCATGTAAAAGGCTCAAGTCATTAAGATTCTAGATCGGAAAATAATCAGTGATAATTCCCTGTCAAAGGGAAAGGAAATCAGATAAAACATACTTACGTAAGGAATAAAAACCTGAACAATCTTGAAGAATGTCATGCTGAGTTTAATTAAATTCTCATTATCTTTGTTTATGTCTCATAGTTGCTTGATTAATTGTTTCAACAGCTGATAATGCACTGCTGAACTATGAGTCTCCTTTACATTAGACAGTTTGTTATAATCTTCATGTTGGGCTTAGTGGGTTAGAGATGGCAGTTAAGGTCCAGGTGTATCAGATAACGCTGCTGCATGGTTTGGTCTCCGCAAATATATTTTCTTTTTTTTTTCTTTTTTTTTATATTTGATGGGGCGACGTTTGACCACTATCTCGCCTGGTGGTAAGCGATGATGCGGTCTACGATGTAGCACGTCGTCCCATAAGCAACCTATTCACTCGGGCCTTGAAGACTCCCAGGTTGTACCCTTCAGGAAATACAGACTCTGACAAAGAATTCCACTCTTTAGCAGTACGCACAAGGAAGCTTGAAGCGAAGCGCTTCGTGCGTGTGGGCGGAACATCTACCATGAATCGGTGACGCTTCGCCGATTGTCTTGTGGTACGATGATGGAAAGGACTAGGGGGAATCAAGTTGTGCAATTCCCCTGCACACTCACCGAAATGTATCCGGTAGAAAACCGAAAGGCTTGCAACCTTACGCCTGTGCTCGAGGCTTTGAAGCCGAGCCTTCACAAGCGCATCATCGTCGATGAGCCTCTTGGCACGCCTCTCAATGTGCTCTAACGCGTCCAGCTGATATTTTCCGAGCCGTCCCAAAGATGAGAGCAGTACTCCATACAGAACCGAACCTGTGCCTGGTACAGGCTCAGCAATTGTTTCGGCGTGAAGTACCGTCTCACCCTCCATAGGATACCCAACTTCCTACCAGCCAGTTGCGCTTTTGACTCTATATAGGAGCCAAAGTTGAGTGTGGGCGTCAGAGTTACACCAAGAAGCTCAAGATGATCGGTCATCGGTACGGACACATTCCGGAAAGTAGGAGTCAGCGGAAATTGACTCCGTTTGGCGGAGAATAGACACGCCTGGGTTTTGCTAGCGTTGAACCTAACCAAGTTGGCGTCACCCCAGTCGGAGACCTTTCTTCGACCCACAAGACGAATAGGGCAAAAGATTAATGTATAACTACTACTACATGTTACATTTTAAGGTATAAACGTCAACTTCACAATATAACCCATGGGAATGCAGAGACTATGGAACACCAATTGTAACGATTCTTATATACCTCTTTTATTTCATCAACAGTCATCAGTCTTTTCATGCATGTTATGAATAATTTTAATTGGGAATCATTATCTATATTAATAATTTCGTCAAGGGGTACGGTGGACTCGATCGAAACATTACCTGAATAACAAAACATAAAAAAATATCGATTTCAGGTCGACACAATATATCCGCAAAATTCGGATTACGGAGATTATTTCGTTTTATTAATTAATTCATTTTAATGACACTGACAGACAAACCGCAGTCGCCATCTTGAATAGTCAATAAACGTTCCGTTTCATAACACGTGGTCGCGTCAAAAAAGTATAAATTAACAAGGAATATGAATAATTTCACACGAACGAAATCGCGGGTAACAGCTAGTTTATATAAAACGATCAGCAGCTTACAATTCCTTGTCTTCTAAGACCTACTCAAAATATCCGCCCACTGCCTACAAATATCTACTCACAACTATCAGGTTTAGTGCCAAATACATTAGACCCGTACCTTAGCACTGGGCCTTTCATTTCATCGTCACTATACGAATTCCCGACAAAATTAGACAGATATTCATTAGAATAAAGCATCACCCTTCAGGAAAATAAAATGAGGCGCTACCCTTAGTTGTGGAATAAAATGAAAGATGACCCTAGCCTGTCGAATAAAACGAAGTATGTTCAAAGAGATGAAGGAATTCAACGCCAAAACGGGGTCAAACGGGGTGAATTTGCATACTGATTTGGGGGTGAAACCACCTTTTTTATGGTGGTTTTGTTGCCTTGTTGTGTAGTTACCATAAAATTGGTTGATAATATAGAAATTAAATAAAAGGAAAGATCTTAGATGAGATGAAGGCGTGCGGAACAACTGTTGTTAAATTTCAGCTGCGTTCGCTGAACTGTTTTGGGGGGCTATTGTTCTTAACCCTTTGTAAGTTGGAGATTATGTTGAACCGTTGCATATGATGCATTGTTCTATAATTTTTTACAGTTTTAGTAATACCTTTTACCTCTAGAATTAACTTAGTAGTTTGATATTTATCATCCACAGCCTATAAATGCCCACTGTTGAGCAAAGCCTCTTCTCACACGGAGAAAGTTTAAGCATTAATCACCACGCTTGCTAAATGCGGGTTTAGCGATTTCAAACTTATAATTAGGTATTATAAGTCCAGGTTTCTTCACGATGTTTTCTTCCACCGTTTGTCAGCGGTGTCTAAATAATCTTAGAAAGTACCTACATAATATAGCTCGGAAGAAGTCGCGTTGGTACTTGCCGTGTCGAACTTGCACTCCCATGCATGAGAAGAGGGAATTTTAAAGTTCCGGGCCCCCATTACATTGGTTTGATATGAGAAGTTACTCTAGTATCCATAGTATCAATCACTAGTAACAAAAATAATTTGAGTTTCGTATTGTGAGTGAGGTTACCGGAGGCCCAACTACACCCTCCCCAATCTTCTCAATCCCCGAATACAATCCTCAAATTTTTAATTCCCAAAAGGTTAATAACGCATTTGTAACACATTTGGTGTTCCGGGTGTCCACGGGCGGCGCCGATTGCTTACCATCAGGTGATCCGTCTACTCGTTTACCGGTTTTATACGTAAAAAAAGAAAACATGTGAAAACCAAGTGCTTGTTGTCATCATCATCATCATTCCATCAGACGGATGCCTGATGTCTAATGACTTCCACGTGTCGATAAGGAGCACCTAATAAAGGTTTAAACCCAATTAACTCGTCGAGCACCGTCAATATAGACACAATTAAAGAATAATAGGTTGCGGTCACCGGTGACCGCTTGGTGTTTGACAGTTTAATACCAAAAGGTGTTTCATAAATGATAAAAAATCATAAACCATTTAAACATAGAAGTAAATGACATAGGAAAATGTTCACATAATTGCCTTCAGCAGTAGTTTTAATCAGATTAACGAATAATGGATTTTATATTGAATTATTTTCTACTTGATGAACCAGTCAAAATTGTTGAAAATTGCGCTACATCCTACGTCTACATTGCCGAGTAACTTTCTGTCTAATTAAGCACGATAATAATTTTACGAAAACACACACTCACACACACACACAAAATAATTACACCTACGCCAAAACTCGGGGCGTTTCACCCCTTTGTGATGTTTCGCCCCCAAGGCCGCAACGTAGCGTAAGACATTCAAACTATTCACAGAATTTCTTAAATTTACACCCTGAGGCAATGTACTACAAAGATTAGCTTTACAAACGACCATAGAATAATAGAAACCGGAGTGAGTGAATACGCAAGATTATTCGAAGTACCAAAAACTTCCGTCCTGCTTCTGTCGGTTTCCAAAAGGTTTTATATCCCTATTATTTGTTCTAAATGCTCAGTTTCCTATTCATTCATATCTGCTATTTTGGGAGTTAATAATTATCCAATGGTTAGAAGTTTGTTAATTTAGATAGGACTTTTTAATAAAGTATTATATTCCGTGGTTTCAAGAAAGTGGGAACGGTCTCAATTAATTTGGTGTTTTGCTAACTAATCTAGTTTAAATAAACGGATTAATTTGGATGTTGGTGTCTTTGAGTCTTTTGAGAAATACTATGTTCAATTTTAGTGAAACGACAAAGCTATGAATTTGCGTCTTTCCCTAAGCAGACAATGTCCTCTATTTAATTAAAATTAAAAGAATTGAAAACAAGAGAACGAAAGATTTTAATGCCACCTGCCATTTATATATTGTATAAAATTATTGATTGTTGTACTGCCGAGGCAACGATATAGATATTATGATAATATAATGGATTCACCCCTTATTACATGGGACTTCTAAAGAAGTATCAACGCTCTATTTATTATTATTTACGTTATATTACAGATGAATATAAATACAGATAAATAGTAAAAAGTTAGTGTTACATTGTGCAGTGGCATTGTGTGCATCTCTGCCTACCAATTCGGAGATAAAAGGCGCGATGTTATGTTATTACAGATGCCACTAGAAATGACAGTGTCGTGGATTTACAAATACCCACATATACTACACTAACTTCGCAGAAAAGTCTCGCATAAAAATTATTCGAAACCATTCAAGATTTATTCTTGTTTGTTATTCATTAACCTTTTTTATTCGAACAAACTCCTTTCTAATGATAAACAATGTTTTTTTCACATTACCTACTTTATATTAGTAGTAAGAACAATTTTAATTATAAAACATGCTGCCTTTATAATTACACTGACGCCGTTTCCACACGCGACCTAATCATTGTAAAATTGCATTTATATTACCTACTACTGCAGTATTTTTCAGTTATTATAACGATAGACACGAAGTATTTCACCGATTTTTTAAAACAATCTACTAGGTATTCATTGCAATTAGTTGTTTTGTCATGATTGTGTAAAAACTAGATTTGCTCCTGCATTTTATTCATATGTAGGTAACATAACATCACGCCCTTTATCCCCGAAGGGGTAGAAAAGGTGCACATTACCTGTGGCACTTAATGTCATTGTACAACGTAACACCCGCTTTTCACTAATTATGTTAAGAGTTCCATGTAATAGACCCACGTATTGCCATAATTATATAAACCTGGACTTATAATTTCTAATTATAAGTTTGAAATCGCCAACCCGCATTGAGCAAGCGTGGTGATTAACGCTCTAACCTTCTCCGTGTGAGAAGAGGCTTTGCTCAGCAGTGGGCATTTATAGGCTGTTGATGAACTCCAGACTCTGTGCTACTACTGAGATTTTATTAAAAAACCCAGTAATACTTCGCCCGACCCGGGAATTAAACCCGAGACCCCGTGCCTAGCAGTCGCACTTGCGACCACTAGGACAACGGAGCTGTCAACAGATGGAACATACGTATTGAATGGAACGTCGATCATTCTCTAGAATTCTAGATGTAGTATTATGAGTTCTATGTTCTGTGCCAAAAACATAAACAGCCTGTATCTGTCATCCATTTTGCAACAAGATGATAGACCTTCTTCTTGCTTTAAAATTATAGGTATGTAAGATGGTTTTTTTATGGAATAGGAGGCAAACGAGCAAACGGATCACCTGATGGTAAGCGATCAGCGCTGCCCATGAACACCCGCAACACCAGAGGAGTCGTTGCCGGCCTTATAAAAAGGAAAACGCTCCCGCCTGGGTGAGGCGGGAGGGAGTGTCAGATTTTGACTGACTGACTGACTGACTAAAAACCACCCCGTTCCTTCTCCTGCATGTCGAGCCGGAGCCCCGGTTACCCGTTAGGTTCTCCGCGACACCAGAGGCGTTACAAGTGCGTAACCGGCTTTCAGGGGGAGGGGGAGGGGGAATTGGTACCCTAGAAATAACAATGTTTTATCCTGTCCAGTCAGACATTCCCATATTTACCAGTATGTTAGATAATAATAAAACCTGGTAAAGATTGAGAAAGTTCGGACGCTGAATGTAATCAAATTTCTACCTACTTAGATTAGGTAACAGTGTTTTTCTATAGATTTGGAGAAAGTTGGTAAATACCATGTTATGTATGTAATAGGTTTTACATATATTCTGGGCTAGATAAAAGATAACTTAGGCCTGCAAATGTCGCTGGAAATGAAGCGATAAGTTTAGTTTTCTTTAAATAACATCCGTCACATGCAAAAAGCTAATTTTATTACTATTTTTCTTCTCATAGGCTGCTAAAAGAGCATATAGATCATGTTTATAATAACTATCGTGAAATATGCTGAAATAACTAAAAATTACGAGTTACTCACGTAAATATACTGTGACTTTACCAGTTTCGAGAAAAGCTCTACTAGTTTCGAGTCACAGAGGGACACTTAAGCAGCGTGTGCAGTCTACAATAGAGCACGTCTGCTCATAAGCAACCTATTCACCCGGACCTCTGTCTGCCTCTTAGGGGATAAAAGGCGTGATGTTATGCCTATGCTATCAGCCAATATGACAATCATAACTTTTCGATTCTTGTCAGCAATTCCATAACAATTACCCTTCATTCGAAATTTATACAAGTTTACATTACCTACACCACTGCCTGACCTCATTAACTAACAAGGTCATATGTTATTGAAACACTAACTAATTTGGATAACCTTTGGACGCGCTATGAATTATAGCTAGATTGTTTTTAAAAGATTTATTACCGAAGAGATGAAAGAAAATACAATAATTGTACTGAGACAACATTTCGTTACATGTACGTAAGATATGTCGAATGTAATTCTATAAACGATTCAGTATATGTACTTATTTTGAACCTTATTTTATTGGAATAGATCAACAGAGGCTCCATCCAGTACGAGTTTGTTTTACGTTTAAAGTAAACGAAACCGCATTCGGCGTTCTGATTGGCCGGCTCCAATGAACCAGCCAATCACAGCGCTGAACGCAGTCTCGTTTCGATTACTTTATATGTAATCGAAACTAGTAGATACTTAGCCCTCAGACCGTGAAAGTCCAGTGCGAGAATATGCCATGCGTCACCTCAATAAAATAGAGGTTTATACCATGACACAGGCTGTGCCTAGTGCAGTTGTCATTGTATAGTGGCATACAATAATCAACATATAGGCTGATAGTAAAGATTTTTTTATAAACTCCAGACTTTACAAACGAGTTGGAACTCTCTCCGACTCTTTCCATCTCTCACCATCTCAATCTCCATCAATTAGGTATTACTTACCTGATAAGTTTAATTTTTATAATATTTACATTCTTCTAAACTACATGAGACTCCTTTATATTGATAAAAGGTGTTATACATATTTAATAATGATTCTATTAGGATACATGAAAGTAGAGTAACGAAAGGAGTATACAGAGGGGATATGATTGGGGCCGTCGATAGAGGGCGCCCTAGACGGACATACATTGTCACGGAGAACCTAACGGGTAACCGGAGCTCCGGCTCGACGTGCAGAAGAAGGAACGGGGTGGTTTTTAGTCAGTAAGAGTCTGACACTCTCTCCCGCCTCACTCAGGTGGGAGCAGTCATTCGATGATTTTCTCCCCTTAAAAAAGTATATATTTTTGGTAAGAGAACTTATGGTATCAAAGTATTTTCCGGTAGTTACTATATTTAATCCCTTTACATGTGACCAGATCGGCGATATATTAAAGAAGGGCCAATTTAAAAGTACCCTTAACCTGACGAGCCTGCATGAAAGCACTGATGACTGTTGATGAAGCAAAAGAGGTAAGAATCGTAGCCATTGACGTTCCATAGTCTTTGCCTACATTCATGGGTGAAAGGCGTGAAGCTATCTAAGTATGTCTATTAGATACAAAATAAAGTTAAACAATATAATTTGCTTCTTATAGAATCAAATCTCGAAACACATTGACAATCAAATCAACCTTCAATCCTAAACTTGACCTTGAATAAAACCTTGCATGAAATTGGAAATGAAATAATTTTCTTTCATTATAATATGAAATTATTATTCATGTCAGTACCTACGATCGGATTAGTATGATATTGTGTGAGTCAGCGGTTTTCTTAGAAAACATAAAAGTGCGTGCAAACAATAATGGCTGAACCATGTAGGTGATATTAATAGGTGTGATGGGTTTTGGCGAACTACCCAAAAAACGTAATGAGTTGATAATTCTAGTCATATACATTGTATGTGAGTTAATACTAATATTTAAGTGTTAATAATAAGATTATTTAGACACCACTGACAAATGGTGAAGAAAAACATCGTGAGGAAACCTGGGCTCACAATTTCTTTTTACGTGTAAATTTAATGCTCAAACCTTGTCCGTGCTTCTTTGGTCAGTACCACTGACCACTTATAGGCTCTTGATGATGTTGATGACTGAACCTTTAACAGCAATATCTAGGCGGTCCTTAATATGACGATTAAATCAAAATGAGGAGGTCTATATGACACTATGACAGTCAGGTAGTGGATTGATTGATTATTTCAAATTGTAAGTTTGAAATCACCAAACAGCAATGAGCAAGTGGTGATTAATATTTAAACTTTTAAAGGAGGGAAGAAGAAGAAAACGAGGCCTTTGCTATACAGTGGAAACTTTTAGGCTGATGGTTTTTGTGGTTTGTACATTATATAAAAGTATATTCATTATATATTCAAGTAAAATACATAGACTTTTGGGACCCTGACTAGAAACTGTGTATTTTTTTATCGTATAAGATTATACTCATAATAATAAGAAATGAATTTAAAATCAGTCAAAGTAGTTCGCTTTAAATACTTCACAGAAAATACATACACGAATTATATTATATATAAATTGATTTTCACTAGTTATAAGCCTCGTTGCGGTTTGAAACTAGTAGAGTATTCTTAAACAAATTATAGGAAACAGCTATGAGTATACTTTAAACTCTCAAACACCAAGCGGTCACCGGTGACCGCAACCTATTGTTCTATAATTGTGTCTACAAAACCGGTCATAATGTGATAAATATCTCACGATAGTATCTTTATTAACATTTTACATAGAAAACTACTTCGTACATTTCAACATAGCATGTTGCATTTTTTACAAAAACTTGAATTACTTGGCAAGAGTTAAAATTAAAACTGCAGTCTTTGTTAAAACTTTTCAGATAACATTCCAAATACCTTTTCCAAATTAACATTTCGAAGCTAATTCTATGCAAACTTTGTTAAATTTCAAAGAACTGGCAACATCTGTTGTGATGGCATCCATTTTTGAGTTTCAATGGAAGAGTTTCAAGTATTTTGACAGTTGCTGTATTAATTTAAAGATGTTTTATTCCGACTGTTTCTGTTTGTTTAGTTGCGTAACATCTTGATTACAAAAACCATAGCATTATTATAATTTTGGTAAAATTCAAGGTTTAAATTTCAGCCGAAGAATGGGAAAGAGTTGATGCAACACGATTATCTCAAAGTCTTAACATAGTATTATCTTAATCATACTGCCTGCCTCATTGACCGAGTGATCGCAAGTGCGACTGCCGGGCAAGGGGTCTCGGGTTCAATTCCCGGGTCGGGCAAAGTATTACTGGGCTTTCCAAAAAAAATCTCAATAATAGCACGGAGCCTGGAATTGTGCCCGGTATATGGCAATAGGCTCACCCCCTATTACATGGGACTCATCACAAACTATAGTGAAAAGTAGGTGTTACATTGTACAGTGGCATAATGTACACCTCTGCCTACCCCTTCGGGGATAAAAGGCGTGATTTTATGTTTGTTGTATCTTAATCATAGAGGTACATAATAAATACAACTTGATATTCATTAAAACCGGATTTCAAAACTATCTTTCTTACTGTTCTTTGAAATGTATTCACATCACACCTCTTTTAGAATGCAACTTAATTTGAAGCAATTCAAGACAAAGAAATGAAGACGTTTTCTTACAAATTAGCCGCTTTATGCCAGCGATAACATCGCGCTTTCCGCTATCGTACGACAGGCACAAGAACGTTAGCTAGCGTTGTTTATTCATTCAGCGAATGTAGATACGCTGATCTAGCACAAATGCAGCGTAGCTCCATTTGAATGGATTAACAAAGCATCGCGTTGTCAGCGCTTCAGCTGCTGTAAAAGATGGAATAGCCTAAGGTTTATAGAATTGTAGGTAGTTTAGGAAATGGCAAGAGTAGGTAATCTGATTTAAAAGAGAAGACAATTTATTTTTGAAGTCCGATTGAATGCGTAGTTATTGTAGTTGCTGATCTTTTTAATGCTAATGAACATCCTCCTTTCTGATTCTTTACGTGAGATTAAGACTGGTTTAAGTCTGATGCTGACGACCCACGCATCGTCAACGCTGATGGCCGAGATATATGAACTTGGAGGTCAGCGTAGTCCACAGAGCGCGCAGATAGCTACGCGTCGAAACGCTTTCTAGAAGTTCATATAGAGGTATATCTCAGCTGTTGGCACTGACGGTCAGTGTGCAGTCGTGACTAAACCTACGATTGTCCACATTGTCTGTCAATAAAATAAATAATAAGTGACAATCTGCTCGTTGGCCGAGTGGTCGCAATTGCGATTGCCGAGCAAGAGGTCTCGGGTTCGATTCCCGGGTCGGGCAAAGTATTACTGGGTTTTAAAAAAAAATCTGAGTAGTAGCACGGAGTCTGGAATTGTGCCCGGTATATGGCAATACGCCCACCCCCTATTACATGGGACTCATAACATAAATAGTGAAAAGTGGGTGTTACATTGTACAGTGGCATAATGTGCACCTCTGCCTACCCCTTCGGGGATAAAAGGCGTGATGTTATGTTGTTATGCTAAAAATCAAATTTACAATTCGATCACCAACAGAACATGTAAAAAAAACACCTAAGAAACGAATTACTACATGCTCAAAGGCAATTATGAAAAACAATTAAAACCACGCCTAATACCTCTAGTAATTTTCCATTAACGTACTATGTACAATTGACTATGCAAAAGTTATACAAGCATGCACAAATACTTTGTTTCATTTCTTTACAGCTAAACTTGTTACTTAGTTCCTAGGAGCAAACTACAGGTGACCCGAAAAAGGTTTTAGTCAACATGAGCGCACTGCAGTGAGTATGCAGTTCGGTGCTAAAAGATTAACAGTCTCCAACAGGTACAAATGATGTGGAAAATCTGTTGTTACCCTTTACATTTTAGCTTTTAACCCATGACTATTAAGCAGGTGTACAATTTTATCTGAAGTCGTGTAAATGGATGATATTGGTTTTTGGAAATTTTTAGTGTTACGTTTAGGATTGTATCCGGTGTGTAGGAATAGGCTCCATGACATTTCTGAAAATCGAATTCCTAATTTCAGAAAATGATCTGAATTTAGGTGATTTTAGGTGATCCGAAATTGTAGGTGAGTTTATGCTGTTATCATAACCTCATCTAAAATTGTATCTAGTGTATGACAAGACAACATTGTAATTTCAATTGCTGAAAAGTTAAAAATGCCAATAATAAATAAATTAGTGGCTCAAGATTCTTTTTATATCTTCCTATTTATTCACACGTTTACATTGCATATTCACACTTTTACCCTACCACTTTTACTTTTACCCTTACACTCAGTAACGCACAAAGTATTTAGTAAAATATGGTTGACGTTATTGTGTTGGCATCGGCTTTGTTCCGTACTATTGTTACAACGTTGAAATAATATTGTAGAAGACTATAAAGCGAGAAATACGATACTAACAAGTTTGCATAGATGAACATTTTGTTCATGATCACATTGTACAAAACGTGAAGGGGAAATCTATTCATAACCGTAATATCTTTTACCCAGAACATATTACTACATGTTCTGGGTGTGTCTAAAATGTCTCAGATCCTCGATTTATGCCCAGTTTATGTTTATAGGCCTTCCTACTGTTATATAGACCAGAATATAACTACCTATGTGCTGTATAGTGATCATTTTATCATACTAGGCTCAGAACATGACCTACAACTTTTTAAGTTTTTGACTACCAATAGAAGACTATTGATGGTAGGTATATTTTTCGCTAATGCTAGTCCCTGGTGACCCTCATGACGTTTAACGTGTTAAATTACTTTTATAACTAAAGCAAACTTAACCATATAGCACTTTTTACTAATTAACTTAGGTTACCGCCTCGTTGGCCTAGTGGTCGCAAATGCGACTGTCGGGCAAAGGGTTGGGCAAAGTATTATTAAGTTTATTTAAATCTCAGTAGTAGCACGAAGTCTGAAAATGTGCCCGGTATATGGCAATAGGCTCACCCCCTATTACATGGGACTTTTAACATAAATAGTGAAAATTGGGTAATGCATTGTACAGAGACGTTAAGTGCCGTAAATGTGCACCTCTGTCTACTCCTTCGGGGATAAAAGGTGTGATGTTATGCTATGCGTAGTTTATTAGTACAAGTCCTAGGTGTTTTCTTAATATGAAACACACTACCGCCAATTGTATTTCTTTTTGAGACCAGGCACCGTGTGATAAACATTAGTATATCCTAAATGTTCAGTGATTTAACTGTGATCCCTAAGTTGCCTAAAACGTAGAACTACGGCATAACTCAATAATTATTATTAAGAATAATATATACCGTCGAGTTCTTAATCTTCACACAGTCTAGTCTAAACTCACAAATAATTCGATTTGAATTCATTTTTATTTGTGAGTAAGAGAGATATTCGATATGATTTAAATAAATGGGTGTAAAATAAAATAAAAAATACCAGGAAAACAGAAGCTTGTAGCACCACGATCTTGATTATCAAAACATCGTTAACAGCACCTCCATCCTATGAATATTACAAAATCCAATGAATATTTATTCATAACAATTTTACTACGAAATGGTAATTGCATGGGTCCTAAGCAAACAGCTTCCTATTTTGATTACAGGACTGTTTTAGCAAATAAACCGATAAGGGTATGTGTGGTTGAATTTTTTACTTTATTGTCGTTGTTTTTGTGTTCGTTATTCAATGGCAAATAAGCGGGTGACCTTGAGGGTTATGGATACGGTGGCTCGTGGAATTTTCAAGGGTGTTAAGGAAAATACTTGTATCCCAAACAAAATGTGAAATTATTTTACGTCTGCTGCCGTAGAAGGTAGTTGGTACATGTAGTATTATTTGTCAATAACTTTATTATCATAAGGTACGAACGAACTATCTAGTGTTTATTTTTAAACACTTAAATATACAATTTTTAAGTTATAAATTCCAATACCTACTAACGAGTTTTCTAACAACGTAACACTAAAAAAACATACATGCATATTCTCATCGTCCTATGGAGGTAGGCAGCGACTACGAAAATAAACTGTTGAACTAAATGCATAGTTAAACAAAATCAGCCCCTATTACATGGGACTCATAACATAAAATAGTGAAAAGTGGGTGTTACATTGTACAGTTGCATTAATGTGCACCCCTGCCTACCCCATCGGGGATAAAAGGCGTGAAGTTATGTTATGTTATGTTAAACGAGCTTTTAACCAGGTAAATATTACTAAAAGAATACCTTCATTTATAGATAGACCTAGCAAGGCAAAACGATAAAAAATAGAAAAAGAGAATAGATCTCAAACTATAGATAATTTGCAAAACAGTCTTGAGATAATAGTACCTATATTATTAAAAACACTGATTTCAATTATCCGATAAATGTGACAAACAAAAGGTACTAATTTGTAAGCAAAGATGTTTAGCTAAAGTTTATTGAATTTTTATTCACCATCTACTTAATAACGCCTTTTAAACAAATTAATTATCAGAGAGGATAGACGTACCACCTTTAATCTTATATGAATAAAATAAGGCCAGTGGACAGTGTATGAAAATTAAAAATGTAATTAGTCCGTCAGTTACACACTTATTAGACACTTATTTTTTTACTTTGTCGTATAAGAAAACAATATTTAGACAAAACGGGAGGTCGTTACGTCATGCTACCATATAAAATATAATAAATCGTGACGTCCCTCGATATTTCAAACCAATATATCGTTGAAAGCATTTAATTTTGTTAGAACAGAAAAAAGTCGTGTCTAATGTTTTAAAATAATCTACCAGACGGACATTAAAATATAATTTGGATAGTACCCTATTTAAACCTATTGAACCTGCTGATCTATAATAGGTCCATGATTTATATCTAATATAATTGGGCCTATATATAAATATAGGCACAATTATCTTCCTCCCCTTCCCTAATCTCTCCAATTCCTGAATCCCCAACAATCGTCAAATTCCTAATCCCCAAAAGGCCGGTAACGCACTTGTAACGCCTCTGGTGTTCCGGTTATCCATGGGCGACACCGATTGCATACCATGAGGTGATCTATCTGCTCTCACATAAAAATAATTAGTATCCAGCTACCCCCGAACACCATCCCATTCTTGTTAGCTCACAGCCACACGGTAACAAAACTAGGCATCACCATGTTAATCTTAGCTACAGCAAAAAACAGTAACCATATATAGCAGGTATATAATAGGTAATTCCTAGACTTCTAACATATCTGAGCCTAATCACGGGCTTCAGACTTTAATTAATTACGCTCAAGCATATTGAGAACAAAATAATTAGGCAATAAAGTACTTGTAGCCAATTATATTTTAATTAAGTGCCTTAAATTGTAGGTGTCTCGTGTTACAAATATGAAAATAATTTCCATGAAATAATATAAAATCAAATAGGTTATTATGATATTAATTTTTGTATGAATATCGTTAACCTTACATGGATTTTGTTTTTAAAGGAATAGAGGTTATTTTCCTTCGATTGAATATGTATGTTCAGTTGCTATGTATGTGAGTCGGTTGAACTGAGTGGATTTAAGTTCGAAGATGGCACTTCTAACTTTCCAGTCATTTGGCACACGGTATCGAGAGCGCCATCTAGTAGCGTAATGAGACAATTCAGAACTTTGAACTTGGTACAAAATGTGGACAAACCAATCGTGTAATTTATTGTAACCAGATGTAACGAAAACTATAAGTTCTGTCAAATATTGAAACTTATAATAAAACCCAACGAATAAACTCTATTATGACACTGTAACAATAAAAAACGTTACCAAAATTATAACTCTTATGAGGTAAAAAATAAAGCAGTAAACAGTAAGCTATGTCAATCAGAACAAATATACAAATAAAATATACTGAACATTTAAAGAAGACCCAACAAAACTCATAGTAATTTTATCACTATAGAACAACGTTGTACCACCCTTCCACATTAACAGCCTACTGCTATAGTCCACGTCATTGAGCTCGATCTTCAGCTCTACACATCCAACCCCTGCTAACCACCTAACGGATATCGTCACTCCACCTAGCTTGACGGGGCCTCCACTACGTTTGCATAGACGCGGTCTCCCTGACATGTTACTACATACATTTAAGCTATAATGCTAAAATCACTAACAAATTTTACCCCATACCAGTACACTGGGTAAAATGCCGCAAAAGGATAGTGTCGCCCACTCTAATCTTAGCACTAATCTTACAAACTATAGTTAACTTTGAACTGACGTCGCCAGTTTAAATGTTGTTAGCTAACTTCAGTTCAAGACTTATAAAAGGATTTAAGTCATTTGATTGTAACGTTAACCTATTTAGTTTGAGAGTAATGTGAACACTGGTCATTGGGTAAGATATTTTTTGTAATAAACCGAAATGCTTAAGAAATAGGACTCAATTTTATATCAAAAGGTGTCTCTGACTTCTAAGTCTTATAATAATTTGTTTTTATAATAACTACTGTGAGACATGCTGAATAACTAAGCCTACTGACAGTAGGCTGCGTGAAATCGCCGCGACCGCGCGCGACGTTGCTCATGAGGAAGAGTCTCTATATGTGTCGAAAGTAGTAGAGCTTCTTCTCAGGATATTTACGTAACTAGTAATGTTGGATAAATTAATTGCTAAATTTTTTTTTTCGTACATAATTTTTTATGGCATACATAAGCCGGTAAACGAGCAGATGGATCACCTGATGGTAAGCAATCGGCGTAGCCCATGGACACCTGGAACACCAGAGCGTTACAAGTGCGTTACGGGCTTTTTATTTTATCTATTGCCGGTAAAAAGCTTGCCATTTATTATAGTGAGGCTATAATACTATGATTGATTAAATTAAAGACCAAATACTCAATAGCCACTCAACTTTAAGTAGCGCTTACCCATATTGACCTACTGTACCAAATATGGTACAGTAAGTTTATAAATAATATTTTGGCAAATTAATATTTTATTATTTTAATTGTAACAATTAGTTCAGATTGTTAGTTTTACATTAACAACAATACAACAGTATTTTTATTCAAATTTCGTTGAAAATTTTATTGAAGACATCCAGCGGGGACTATAGGAAATATATACAATGACTTCGAAAAGGTAAGTTCCATATTATTTATTCTAAATAATATTATTTTTCGTTACTATTTTGCAGAGTAGGTCTAAAGAAATATTATACATGTAAACAATTTTCGGTAAGGTTAGTTTAGTAAGATATATTTGGTCTTAAAGAAGGTGTACCGCATTTGGTACAGTAGGTTTATGTAACATCAACATCTTCTTGTACCTACTATCTAGTATACTAATAGATAACTATATCTAAATCTGATTTTATTTTATTTTTATTTCAGACCACTGACACTGCACGAAATTGCAATAGTTCTTGAAGAAAATGATGATATGAGTAATCAGGGAAGAGATATTTTTTTACTACCAGCTCTATACTGACAGTATCCCTGCCCATGAGGATCGAACTGATGAAGACTCGTGTGGAAGATAACATCGACATAAATGATTTGCCTGTTGAGACACATAGAAGAAAAAAAAGGAAAGAGGCTTCTACGATTATCGCGTCTCTGATGATGTAATAATTTGTAGGTGGTACGATAATAGCATGGTTTCAGTGTATTCCAATGCAGTTGGCATAAATCCTGTACACAAAACTGAATGCTATTCGCAGGAACAAAAAAATAAAATATCTGTACCTTATCCCGGAATGTTTTAATATGTATCACACAAAAAAATAAATAAATTCGCTAATTGGAAAATCTTGTATATTTGTATGCATATAGTCCTACTGCACCCGATATGGTACACCCCCCCTACGTCTCACCAGTAATTGTATATTTTTTCTAATATTTTTTTATTGTTGTTTGTACCCCTCTTAATGAATATAAGTTAAAATAACTAAAAATTTTCACGAAAATAATTATCGGTCTAAATGGGTGTAGTACCTGCAATCTACATTCGTAGTGACTGAACTTTGAAAGAAAGAAAGCGTTTCTTTGAAAAATAACGGCACGATATTTGTGTACAACTTTAAACTGAGTAACCAACAGGTAGGTACAATACAAAAACCAATCTTTTGCGAACTAACTGAACAAGGTAGTGTGTTTGTACTATCAATAAAATTAACAGACGATCTAACAAAGGTCGCAACGAGCCATTGGATGCAGGTCACTTCCAACCGGCCAATCTTAATTTACTGCGCCTATGTTCCGTAGAACCCTTTACCGACGAGCATGCATGAAAAGACTGATGACTGTTAAGGAAGCGAAAGAGGTGTGTAAGAATCCTAGCAATTGGCGTTCCATTACATCCGCTGCCTACCACCATGGTTTGATAAATAGCAAGTAAATTGTCCATTATAATAAAAAGGTTATGATCAAAAAGGTTTTAAACATATGAATCAGTGTTTACCAAATTATAAAATTAGGTACAGTACCTAACATATACGAACAATAAATTATGACACACATTTTCTTTTGAGTTAGCAAAACGCCCGTAGCGTATAACATTGCTACAAATACATATTTATTTGAAACGCGGTTGAAATACCATTTTCTTATTGCCCTAAAAAGATCAACGAATCGAGACCCAATCTACATGGGACTAGCAAGTTCGATGTCCTGATTAAGGTATTTACTCGTTTATATTTCCGTTTCGAATTTTTAATTATTAATATCAAGTATAAATTGGGGCTTAAAGTTCACTCTTTACTATTTATTTGAGTGTAAATATAATATAACATACTATTTAATTTAATTGCCATCCAACGTGGCAATGCTGCCAGTTTTTTGGGCACCTTACCTAGACCTGACAATGACTAGACTAGACTATTTTTTTCAATCATATTTTTCTATTTCTTATGTTAATTTTAGTTGTTAATACTTTAGTTTTTATTTATTTCAGCAATTTTGTATCTATTAATATGATTAAAAGACATACCACTATTACACAGATATGTCTAAACTGATTAAAGCGGTTATTATTAAAACGCTATGCACTACTGCCAGGGGCGCCTATACCCTTCGGGCCCCATGGGCTCCAATAAAACTGAGAAGTTCAGATGAAAACATCTGGACAGGGGTCCCTTCTAAATGGGTCCGTAACATTTTTTTTTTTTTGTATCTTGATGGTAATCACGAAGCACACAGCCCACCTGATGGTAAGTGGTTACCGTGGTCTGTGAACGCTTGCAACACTTGAAGCATTAGACGCGCCTTGCCGACCCTTAAAAAACCTAGTAACGTAAAGTAACGCCACTACACTCTGCCTACCCGTTTGGGAATTAAAAAGGTGTGAAGTATGAGAGTGTACTATCCAACCAGTCATATATAAAGCACATGTCATTTTTATATCTCCATTTTCCCCCCATAAGTCTATTCTCCGATTGAATAGTCGTCAATCACCACTCAAAGTGTCATAGAGAAGTATAAATCGTACTGAGGCTAAACCGAATGCTATGCGATATTGAGACTATGATGGGAATTGATTGATGTGCACATGGGTTCAAAATGTTATGGCAATCTTGTGATAAAAGTATTTTTTTGTTCGTTTTTTTTAATTGTAGCTTTATTGTGTTGTAGCAAAATAAAAAAAAATAAAACAGTGCGATATTTAATTTTGAATTGCAGTTTTTAACAGGATTTTCACTGAACGCGATTATCGAAACTCAATATTAAAACGTATCACTTATTCTGAACTTTTTGTAATTCAATATTTTCAAGCGAAGATGTGTTCAAAGCAAAACGTGCAACATTAAATTGTTCTTGAGTTATTTATTGCTTTAAGAATATCTCAAAATATTCCCGTTGGGTTTAATTAATCCCGTAATGAAGCCATAAATATCCCTTCAAAATTCCGACGTAATATCATCAACATACAAAAAGGAAAGAGTCCTACAAAGAGTATTTCAAGTATTATAAAGATAAAGTACCTCCATAATTTTTATGAAACAACATCAAGCCTTATTTAAGATCTTCGCGAAATTTCAAACTTGGCAAATTAATTACAAGCACTCAGAGAATCGTAAAAGAAAATTTTCGTCCATAAAGACGTTAAGCGCTGCCATTAACTAATCATACTTATCATTAAAATTATCCATACCATTTTTCCGAACCATCAAACAGGTTTATCGGCAAGCTCGGAACTCCTTGTATCCAACACACACATCATTCGAGTACCGCACTAAATAATACACACATCCGTTACAAACTATTACACCAAATACCACATACACCGACAAATGAACAGTACTGGCTACGAAACGTAGCCGCTACGTGGACTACGCGCGGCTGGTGCTACGAAACTGCCGCTACGGCGGTACGAAGTTAGCCGAAGGTCGGCGAAAAGAGCCGAGCTTCGGCTGGGGGAGCCGAGGCGAATTTCGCTCAGTCTTTCATATTTTATATCGGTCGGGACGAAGCGGAATTACAGAGTTTGCTCGGGTGGTTTTTTATAGAGTAACGGAACCATAGCGGCTGGCTACCATTCTATTTCGTAGGTATTTTTTCGACTTGTGAGCTGTGCGCGAATTTTTCTACATTGTTTGCGCTGCCCTTAGACAACTTGTGATTTTAACAGCGTGACGTAGAGAGTACAAAGGCTCCATTGAAGCTAATACAAGCTGGCGTGTTTGATGTTATTGTAACGACTAGGAATTATTGTTAACGTAGTGCGAAGGTAAATTCAAATTTAATGACCTTTAGCGGCCGAATTATTCTGTTAGTGTGGTTAGTTTTCGTAGAATTGCGTGTTACAGTTCTGCAATTTCCTCGTGAATTGGATTTTGTAGTTGAAAAAGGGGTCCTTTGAAGTTTGGAGTTCTAGATGAAGGAATAATTTATTCGGTTATGTAGTGTATAATCAACAACATAGAAATCTAAGGTCGTACACAGTTGATATTTTCCTAGAAAACGATAGATATTGTAGGAATAATTTATTAAAATAATTACAAACGAAATAGTTTAGTAATTATAATTATATAATGAACTTGGAAAATATCTTTCACTATAAAAGAATTTAGGATCTGGTTACAATTCTCTTCATTCGTCTTTGTAGTTGTAATTATTGAAAATTTATTACATCAAAATTATTATGATTAGGTAAGTTAAATTAGTCGTTTCGTATTTTCTATAGTGGATTCTTTACTAAGGATTATGAAATTTCAACCGAATAATGTACACTATTAGAGCTGGAAATTGAAGAGGTCACTGTTAGTACCTATTAATTATTTATATGAATGTATGTAAAATTATATTGTGACATAAAAATCATGGCTGACTTAAAGAAAGTTTATGATTTCCTTAAGGAAAACTAAGACGAAATTACGTATAAGTTCGTATTCTTTGTATTAGGAAAATTCATCATGAAAACTTTCTACCGCACAGAGTCAAATTATACGACTAGCTACATATAAAACCCACAGTTCAGACCAATTCATGATTAGGAACGCAGCTTACGCAAGCATTCTAAATTCAAATCTCAATAGTTTCTCATACAGACTTAGACTATTAAAATCGATTCGCGAAAGCAATTCGAGTGATTCGATTGGATTCAATCGATACCTATTTGCGGATAGTGATTTTCAACTATTCGAAGATAATTGTGATTTTGTATGCAAAGCCACTGTTTTCGCTAAGAAATGAATGGATTAGAAAGTGGATTATGAGATTATTTCAAACAGGTTCTGAATAGTTTGTTCTGAATGTTAACCCTAGAGGATTCGCCGTTTGTAACTTTTATCCGCCAGTGTATCAAGCTATCCCTAAATTGCCATGTTTTTAAATATATTGTATACTTTATTGAAAGAAGTGAAGGTTGAATATTAATTATCAGAAAAAGGGTATCCTGATGTGTTAGTACCGGTTTTAAATGTCTCGTCCCGTTTTTGTAAGTTTATATTAGAACTTGAGATAGATGAAAATGATTTTTTGTGAAAAAACATGAAAACTTTTGAAACTTCTCACTTTTAACATTCTTGGTTCTAGGGACGTTATTTCTTTGTATAAGTAACTAGCTTCTGCCCGCGACTTCGTACGCGCGTTTTTTCCCGTTCCCGTTCGTGATACTCGGTAAAAAATAAAAAAAAATGATTAAAAGTACCCTATGCCCGTCTCCTTGGGCTCGCTGCCATCGCAGCGGTAAGTCCCCTCTTTGAGGAGTGGCTTGAGAGACGCTACGGCGTCCTCACCTACCGCCTGACGCAGGTCCTCACCGGACATGGAAGTTTCGGGAGGTACCTGTGTCTGATGGGGCGGGAGGAAACGCCCGGGTGTCATCACTGCGAGGACCGCCCTGAGGACACGGTGGAACACACGGTGGGAGAATGCCCTTCGTGGGCTGAGCACCGCCGTGTCCTCAGGGAAGTGATCGGCGATGGCGACCTCTCGCGTCCGGGCCTAGTGCAGGCCATGATGCGGAGCGAGGGGGACTGGGATGCCGTCTCCTCCTTTTGCGAAGCAGTGATGCTAGCTAAGGAGGAGGCGGGACGCGTGAGGCAGCGAAGCGCTGCCTCCTCGCAACCCAGCCATCGCGAAGGACACACCGGGCGTCGGGAATCGCGAGACGATCTCCGGCCACCGTAAGCGCGGGCCTGCGGACGGCGAGCATGGGTGGCTCCCCGTCCGACCAGAAACAGACCCGAGCGTACGGCGCGTCGCGTTCCGCGCGCGCCTCAAAGAGCCATCAGACCACCACAGATGGGGCCCAATACGGCCGATGCCGATTCGGAGTCGCGGAGAACCTGACGGGTAACCGGGGCTCCGGCTCGACGTGCAGGAGAAGGAACGGGGTGGTTTTTAGTCAGTAAGAGTCTGACACTCCCTCCCGCCTCACCCAGGCGGGAGAAGTCATTCGATGATTTTCCCCCCTTAAAAAAAAAAAAAAAATGCCCGTCTCCTGGTTCTAAGCTACCTCCCCACCAATTTTCATCTAAATCGATTTAGCCGTTCTATAGTTATAAATAGTGTAACTAACACGACTTTCTTTTATATACCTCTATATAGATTACAATTAACTAGCTTTTGCCAGCGGATTCGCCCGCGTTCCTGTGGAAAAAAACTAGCCTATGTGTTATTCCATACCATAATGAATTACAAATTTCATCTCGACCTTTTCAGTCGTTTTGACGTGAAGGACACGTTTGTACAGTTATACAAACTTTAACATTTATAATACGAAGTATTAGTAGGATACGTAGGAACATATCAGGTTTCTATGTACAACGGAATCGATGTTATATTGCAGTTAAAATTCTTATATGAGGTTTAATTTCCTGTAGTCCTCGATTTATGATATGCATTCACTATGAATGAAAGACAGATTTTATTCAGTAAACGTTGCTTAACCCCATTTCTTTGTTGGAAGAGTTGAAAGAAAATTGGTGTTCAATTAAAGCGTAAACTTCAAAATTGAAACATAATATTAGGTTGTTTTCCTGGAATGTGTAGGCAGTTGAGCACGTCATCTGTAGAAGTTTAAATTCTGTACATTGTAAATATAAAAAAAAATAGTAGGGGTTCAGAAGAGATAGATACAGCCCAAAAATATAATTAAAATATATTTTGCCTGACTGTGTATATAGTAACAAATCACGCGAAAACTACTCCGATTGCAATGAAACTTGGTAGGATTATACTTGAATATCGTACACATACTACTTTTTATCCCGAAAAAGTATATACACGAAAAAACAAACTTAATTGTGCGGCTCCATCTCTAGACACAGTTACTGTATCAAACGCAAATATAAGTTTGTCGAAAGTTCGGTTGCTAGCAGTGGACTTTATGCTGTAACTGTAGGGCCGATGGTTGAAATTAGCTTAAACCGATATTATAATTATGGAAATATGTGAGTTCATCATACATCGAAACGGCTGAAGGGACTTTTTTTTGAGGGAAAAAATCAATCAATGACTTCTCCCGCCTTGGGTTAGGTGAGTGGGAGTGTCAGACTCTTACTGACTGAAAACCACCCCGTTCCTACTCCTGATTTTCGAGCTCGAGCCCCGGTAACCCGTTGGGTTCTCTGCGACTCCGTATCGGCATACAGCCCTATTGGGCCCCATCCGTGGTGGTCTGATGGCTCTTTCACGGCTGAAGGGACTGGGATGACATTTGAAAGAGAGGTAGATTATGGTCTGAACTCAATGCTACCTGTTGTACAATATATTATGGATTGTAATAAAGAATTGCGTATTGAGTAATACATAGACTACTTTTAACCCCTGGCAATGCGGGCGAAGTCACTGGCAGAAGCTATATGCAATAATTATCTCTAGGCATGTTATCTCATATCCCATGTAATTCACATTTCCATACAGACATTGACATATTAAAAATACAACAGAATTGGTTACTTGCCAACTAGTCAAATTCAATACCTACTTTTTTCGAACTGTCAAAAACGACAATTTTCTATGAATTTTGTACGAGATTGTGTATTGTGACGTCACGTATTATAGCGTCAAACAGCATACTTATTTCTTAAAAAAATGCTGTAAAAATACTAAAAATAAATTAGTCATCAGATCAATTAATGAAAGTGTGATTGTTTTTTAATATTTCATTTTATTGAACCGTAGAAATAAACGTAGAATAATTTATTTTTGATTAAGAAAACTACCCAATTATACTTTTCCCGACCCGATAGTCGAAACAGAACTGAATACTTGTACTTGCGACCGCCCACCTAATAAGGTATTCCTTGTCTATTGATATATCTATTCGTGTCAATCAAATAATTATTATATCAAATACGTTGAACACAAATGTTTGTACCTAAATGTTTTTCTAAGTACTAGTTACACACTCCACGTGTACATGGGTGATTCTCCAAAAAACAAACCAAAAAACTGGGTGTTTCTTCAAAAAACTTTAACTTTTATTTAACAAATCATTATCCTCCCGCGTTGTTAAGCATCGCGGTAACTTATTAGCATCTGTTTTTTATTACATTGGGTGAGAGCAGTGACATGGCTCAATTTTTTGAAACTAAACTTTTTATTTTAATCTGCAGAATTGTTAACTGTGGCTTGAGGATAATGACGCCGTTAATTTTTTGGTTTTTTTTTTGGAGAATCACCCGTATGACAAAGTAGGTTTGACCTTCGAATGAAAAGGCCTTTATTTAATAATTATAACATAACATCACGCCTTTTTATCCCCGAAGGGGTAGGCAGAGGTGCACATTACGGCACTTAATGCCACTGTACAATGTAACACCCACTTTTCACTATTTATGTTACGAGCCATATACCGGGCACATTTCCAGGCTCCGTGCTATTACTGAGAATTTTAAAAACCCAGTAATACTTTGCCCGACCCGGGATTCGAACCCGAGACCCCTTGCCCGGCAGTCGCACTTGCGACCACTCGGCCAACGAGGCAGTTTAATAATTATCTATATTTTAATACGATATGTATGTCTACATGAATGCATAATATGAGTGTATGAATGCATAACTGTATTTCATTCTATATTGTATATTATGCTTATTGATATTAAAACCTGTCATAGTTTGTAAGGTTTTTTCCTGTTCTTATTGTTTGTTTTATATTTTTTTTCTACCAAGTTTGCAATTTGTCATTTAATTTTAAGGACTTTTCTGTTTTGTTTTGTTTTTTTTTTCTCTTTTTATAATTATTTGAAATGTATAACGCCTTGGTTTTATGACTGTAATGTTATATACATACATAACATCACGCCTTTTATCCCCGAAGGGGTAGGCAGAGGTGCACATTCTACCACAGTACAATGTAACACCCACTTTTCACTAGTTGTTATGAGTCCCATGTAATAGGGGGTGAGCCTATTGCCATATACCGGGCACATTTCCAGACTCCGTGTTATGATACTTTGCCCGACCCGGGAATCGAACCCGAGACCCCTTGCCCGGCAGTCGCACTTGCGAATACTCGGCCAACGAGGCAGTCAAATAAATATTAAATAAAATGTCTATGTATTTAAATTCTAGTTCCTCAACGTCCAAATACTCAAACGTTATTCAATTTTAAGTCGTGGTTAAGTGTAGTTCTGTCTCTATAAATTCCTTGTAAAATGACAGAGATGGCACGATATTTAAGTACAACTTTAAATAGAGTAACCTTTTAGTATTCGGGCATTAGAGAGGAACCGTGCAATATTTAAAATTATAAATGCGAATGTTAGTGAGGATGTATGTGTTATTTTTTATGGCATAAACCGGTAAACGACCAGACGGATCACCTGATGGTAAGCAATCGACGTCGCCCATGGACACCTGGAATACCAGAGGCGTTACAAGTGCGTTACCGGCATTTTGGAGATTAAGAGTTTGAGGATCGTTGGGGATTCAGAGATTGGGGAGATTGGGTACGGGGAAGGTAATTGGGCCTCCGGTAACCTCACTCACACGACGAAACACAACGCAAGCGTTGCTTGACGTCGGTTTTCTTCCTTCGTGAGGTCGTGGTATTACTTCGGTCGAGCCGGCCCATTCGTGCCGAAGCATGGCTCTCCCACACTTAAAATGTGTGTATTTGTTACCCTCCCACGCAAAAACGGCTGAAGGATCGGGATGAATTTGGGATCAGGGGCTGATTATGGTCTCAAAGGACACTTAGGTTACTTTTTATATCACAATAACGCGAGCGAAGCAGTGTTTTTTTTGGCAGTATTCGTTGGCAGAAGTTAGCAGTTTTATAATTTGAAAATATCTTTTTACCTGTTACATTATATGAGACACATGTAATGGGAGATGAGCCGATTGTACTGAACCTGGTTTAAAAATTAGTTAGGTAGGTACCTACAGAGTTCATTGCTTGTTCTTTTCCATATGATATTTCTACCTTGGAATGAGCAAAAAGCTTCACTTTAAATATTTTATTGACGTTCAAAATTTATCTTCCTGGTCTTTATTATAATAAATTATTTTGACTTTGACTTTGAGTAAGATACCTACTGTGTATAATTTACAAGATCTTAATACCTTTTATTTTTATTTAAAACATCGCATGTACAAAATTATACAGAGACGTGTTATAATAGTTTTTAAAATGCTAACGGCACAAAATGAACAAATATACATAACATAAATATACCACAACACAAACACTACATATGAATATTATTCACATTATAAGTGTTTTATATCAGGTAAATATTTACACAATAAAAGTAACTAATATTTATTTAGTTTAAATAAATACTGGAGTTAATTTCACAGTTTCGTAGATTGCTGAAGGATTGGGTTTGATACCTAGACGTGGAAGGAAAATATGTGCGCTTTACTTTTATTTGAATTCTTTTCATTTGTACGTTTTATATTCACTTTAATCTAAGTATGACCGAGCCATGCTTCGGCACGAACGGGCCAGCTCGACCGGAGAGATACAACGGCCTCACAGAAAACCGACGTGAAACAGCGCTTGCGTTGTGTTTCGTTGTGTGAGTGAGGTTGTCGAATGCTTAAACCTCGTATCCAAACCATCAAAAAGTGCAAAATAGAATATCTCGGTCACGTACTGAGACATGACAGATACATGCTGTTTTATCTTATGATGATGAAGGTGGAAGGTAAAAGAAGCGCTGGGCGAAGGAAAATGTCGTGGCTGTACAATTAAATATTCTGGAGTGGACTGGTATTAGCTCTGTGGAACAATTTTTCCGCCTGGCCAATGACAAGTACCAATTCAAAAAGCTGACGGTAAATAGTGTTTAAACAAATCTTAGAAAGTACATAGATATTATTATAACTTGGAAAAAGTCATATTGGGCATTGGGCCTACACCCTGATGCATTAGAAATGGACGTCGCCAGCCTTCAAACCACCATGACAACCTATTTATACTCATTAGACACAATAAAAAACAGATTTCCTTAAACAAAACAATTATTATAAATTCGTCCATTTACTATTAATTAACAGGCTCTTGGTCATGAATATTGAACTTGTATACCTCTGGTTGATGTTGCAACCCTCGTATAATGGTTTATTTATTTATGCCATGTGATAGGAATAGGACCACCCATAAAGCAGTGGTATCAACATGAGCGATGATCGAGAGACGATTCCCCTCAACCGAGTGAAACTTCGACGGACAACTCGCGTCCCTTGATAAACGGTTTCTTTTGAAATAGGGCGACTAACAAACAAACAGATCACTTATGCAGATACCCGTTATACCAGAGGAGACGAATGCTGTAGTAAAAGCAGTAAGTCTATATTGAAAGCTACTAGAGGTATAGAAATGGCCGCTAGATGGTCTATCGTCGTAACATATTATGGTCGACAGGCGATCATCAATAGATAGTTTACTGTCGTATAATCTGATCATCTGGTGAGCATCAATAATTTATTTATTTATTTATCTTAGACAGTATAAAATCATTTATTTCAATAAAAACTTAAAAAAAAGTAATACTAACTATTAGGTACTAAATTAAATACCTATATATGTACAACTTAAGATAAAAATTAATTAAAATAAAACTAAAAACAAGTATATACATAAAGTATCGAAAACTTCGTGCTTAACCTCTGACCGAGAACAAAAATATGTGTTTTTTTTTTTTGCAATAGCATGTTTTTGTTACATAAGGGTTGACTATGATTACGTAATTCGAAATGATTCTAGTTACTTTTTATTATAATTGTCGCATAAGATAATGGCGTTTAATGAGATTTTTCACTATTTAAATATAAAATAGGGGGTGAACTGATTACCATAAACATCGTGCAAAACAAGACTTATTATTACTGATTTTTTTTTTTAAAAATCCTGAGTACCTCTAGTTAAGCATGACTAAAGAATGCATGCAGCATAAATGAATGACGTAATTACAGTGGTCTAAGGTATGTGTAACTAATCCAAGAAGGTCATTTAACGCCAAACATACATTAGTTTATTACAACATAAGAATCATTTTGCATAATATTATCCTTATACCTTCTATCGAGTTCTATAACAACTGTTTACATACCAAAATGAACTTTTGATCTTATAGCCTAACGCTAACAAACTCGCAATATATATGCATAAATCATTCCTTATATAAAATACACGATGTATTTATGTTAGTTTGTTCTATAGAACGATGTCGCACGTTTATCTAGACAATCTCTAATTTGTAACAACTGTAAATAAACGCTGAATTTTGGAGAAATCGAGCACTTTGTTGTGACATACGGATTGTAAATTGAGGCAACCATGGTGATTATAAAAAAGTAAAAAGTACAAGTATACCAACATTATAAGTTATTTTACTTTTTTCGATATACTAGAGACAGATTTTTCAATATTCAGTTAATTTTTAACTGAACTTTATAGAATAAATGGCATTTGTTTTTAGTATGGAAGAATTGTCCAATATTCAAAGTAAGTTGTTCATAACATAACATAATATAACGCCTTTTTTCCCGGAAGGGGTAGACAGAGAAACACATATACACAGCCATATACCGGACACATTTCCAGACTCCGTGCCACTACTGAAGTTTTTTCAAAAACCCAGCAATACTTTACCCTACCCGGGAATCGAACCCGAGACCCCTTGTCCGGCAGTGCCACTTGCGACTACTCGATCAACGAGGCAGTCAGTAAATAATAATATAGTTATAATACACCTGTGTAAAATAAGCCATTAGATCAATTTTAATCGGTTTATGTTCTCCTAACAACCTAATCTTGCGACCGGGTTTAACCCAATTTCTCTAACCCTGATTGAGTTTGAATTTTTCACAGACGTGTAGATACTTTCAATCTCATTAATATTGCATAGATTGTATCGTAGGTAACGTAGGTGAAACGGAAGATAGTAAAAACTTTGTACATGGAATTTTTCTTCCTAGAATTTGCTGAACAATTTGATTGGCGAAGTATTTTTACAGACTAAAAAAATATACTCTTCCTAATAAAGTGAAATTATTTCCTAAAATATTGAAATAAATTACAAGAATTACATCACCAAACAGTGCGACTGGTCCACCAATTTATGGTTGCGCAGCGAGCCATGAGGCGTGTCTTTACAACGGCGCGTTTACAACCTTTTTGTACTGTTTCTAAGTCAAAAAAAGTCATGCTTGGGCCGTGCAGAAGCCGTCCTTATTAAGTGTGTGATGACTTTTAGTTGATAGTAAGCAAGAACTCAAATTCACTCGATCAAAGCGGCGGATAAAACTTCGGTACTTTAAAAAAGATAATAATAGATTCACAATTGGTGCCGTTAAAAAATATAATTCCTTGCCAGAGGCCATGTTTCCTGAAGGATATTTATACCTGGATGTTTTCAAGGCCCGATTGAATAGGTTACTTATGGCCAGACTGCTCCATCGATAGCTGCATCATCGCTTACCACCAGACAAGATAGTGGCCAAACAGCGGTCTATTATACAGAAGAAAAATTGGCTGTACGCCACAACGGTATGTCCTGAAAGAGCCTAAAAATACATAAATAGATATAGAGGTAGTAATAGCACTACAAATTACAGCTGAAACGTAAGAGGTGGTATGCTTAATTAAAAACTTGTTATTTTATAATTACGGCTCGTAAATATTGTAAACAAAATAGACCAGTTGCTTGCTTCCAGACAACTGTTGTTTTGAGAAATAACGTTTTGAAACTTGAATATATAATACTTTTTAAATTGCTTTAATCTATTTTTTTTTATTTTTACGTGAATTTTTTTCGTGTTATGTTAGATTGCTTGTAGCATTCTTTAAGAAATGATAGTATTTTAATAACTGGCAATTAACTGTTGCTTCTAGAGTCATTTACGCGACCAACTCGTAATATGTAATTAATTCAGTATGTCTCACGATACTCATTTTAAAACCTTTAATAATTAATTATACCTACTATTTTTATTTTGTTTTTTTTTTAAGGGGGGAATATCACCGAATGACTGCTCCCGCCTGGGTGTGGCGGGAGGGAGTGTCAGACTCTTACTGACTAAAAAACCACCCCGTTCCTTCTCCTGCAAGTCGAGCCGGAGCCCCGGTTACCCGTTAGGTTCTCCGCGACTCCGAATTGGAATTAATTATACTATATACAATCATCCCAAAACCGGGATACTTTTTATTCGCCCAACATGCCTACGCTTCCTTGTCACACACAAACAAAAGACGACTGACCCAAATACTGACACGACGTAATGAACAAGCATATTTAAGCACAATTACCAATAATTAAACATTTTCTCCATCCCTTTCCCTCTTACACAAATGTCAATCTTTCATCTCACTCCAACCTTTGACCTTCAGGTGATTTACACGTGTAGATTTACACATGGATATTCTTTTTGACCTTTTGTGCCCTCAGAATCAGTTATTGGAAAATAGTTGGAATTTATTGGAAACTAGAAAGCCTTTTTGATATAAAGTGAGTATTTTTGTTGAGTTTCCATCAATAATATTGATGTTATGATAACAATATAATAAGTTATTTGTTAGACTACGTTTGTTAAGATATACGGTTGAAAATGTTTCTGTTTATTTACTGAAATTTTTGCCGAAATACTACTTAAATTGTGGCTATGCTTTCGTAATAGTGGACGGGCTTGGTAGTACACAGCAAGCAAAAATTTTGTTACCATTCGATAATGTTTGATAGAGCCTATAGATAGTGCTAGTGTACACTTCTCGTTCTTCATCCAATAGGGAATTAGCTGGTATCACCCCATTAGACGTTCAATATTTGACAGCTGCTGTGACTTGGGTTGCTGTGATTTGGATTGAACAATCTCTTCACATTTGCCCATGTGGTGAGTAAAAATACGATAGCCCCATTGGTGAACGGCAGAGGTGATTGACAATGTAAAACTCAATTTCATCAGTTGTCCTATGTGACATCTATCATCATGATGAATCTATTGCCATATTCATATTCTAAAAGCCGAAAATCCACCCGTTTTGCTCTCCAACCCGATACCCCTGACTCTATAGTTACTCTTGCAACAACGCGAATAATAAAAAAAACCTAATATAATTCAATAGCAAAAACGAATAGATCTTTGATTTTAAACCTGACGATCAAAAACAGACTTAATGCCATATGCACTCTATGTCTTTATTACATTGAATTCATACTTATCAAAAAGCCACACACATACACATGCACTCACACACACACATAGTTTATTGTATTTTTATATATTATTTATATATATTTTTTTATATTGCTGGTATATTATATCTATTGTAGGTTTTTTATTTTGTGGTTTTTTATTGTACACTTAACTACCCCTTATCTGGTTTCTTATAAATATTTCCATCCAAAGGTTTCACTCAATCACCATTGTGTGATAAGACCACCCATTGTACGCATTTTTACTTGTTTATTTTTTGATCTAATTAAAATTTTACAATAAAGCTTATATATCTAAATAACATAACATAATATCACGCCTTTTATTCCCGAAGGGGTAGGCAGAGGAGCACATTATGCCACTGTACAATGTAACACCCACTTTTCACTATTTATGTTATGAGTTCCATGTAATAGGGGGTGAGTGTATTGACATATACCGTTCACAATTCCAGACTCCGTGCTACTACTGAGATTTTTTTAATACTTAACCCAGTAATACTTTGCCCGACCCGGCAATCGCACCCAAAACCATGCCCGGCAGTCGTAATTGCGATTACTCGACCAACGAGGCAATATATCTAAATAAATAAAGCCTATATAAAGAGCGATGCTATAGTCGAGTACGGCTGCTTACAATTCTATTGTTTCCGTTAATTCGAAGTAAATGGACTATTTTCCCACTCATTAAGATCAGAATTTGATACTTAAAACGTGTTTAGTATTATCATTGGTATGCAAATGGGGTGTCGATTGAAGAAAATGGGACTCAGCTTGCAGAGTCCAAAATCCTGTGATTAGAAGCTGTTATTATTATTCAGATGTTTTATTTTATAGGAAAATAGTTCTTATTGCTAAGGATACGTAATGGTTATTTTTCGTTTTTAATTTATTGCTCACGTTATATCTAATGTAACCAAGCAGGTTAGATTAGATGCAAAAAATCTTCATAAACTACCTACGTTTAAAACAACCCCTTCTTCTTTTGAAGTTGGGTATTTTTTTTTATGAGCTAAGCCGGTAAGCGGTCAGACGGATCACCTGATGGTAAGCAATCGGCGTCGCCCATGGACACCCGAAACACCAGAGGCATTACAAGTGCGTTACCGCCCGTTTGGGAATTAGGAGTTTGATGATTGTGGGGGATGCGGGGATTGGGGAGACTGGTGAAGGGGGTAATTGAACCTCCGGTAACCTCACTCACACGACGAAACACAACGCAAGCATGTTTCACGTCTGTTTTCTGTGAGGCCGTGGTAACACTCCGGACGAGCCGGCCCATTCGTGCCGAAGCATGGCTCTCCCACACTTAATATAATGAAACCTTCTCAAAGTTTTAACAAACACTTTTTTAAAAACCACATCACAATCTATTCAACCAACCGCGAGATCAGCGCACACAAATCTACATACATATATATTACACTATTTTGCTTTGACTAAGCACACAATTCCTCAATCAAGTCAGTTATTAACCGACTTCACTAGAAAAACTATTTTAAATATGTCCTCAGTTTTTTAGGAATGGAATAGGAATAGCTCAATTAGGCTTCGTTGAGCCGTCAGGGAAGGTTGTAGCGGCGACAGTGGTGACGGTTCCAGTTTCAGGTGACGTCATCGAAACGTACAGACAGGTTTATTTTCAGGAGGCTCTCGGTGAGACCTGTGGTGGATTTGTGATCTGTATGCCTGAATTTCCAGTTCAACAGTGACTAAAATCTTTGTTTGTTTTACTATGTATGTAGCTTATTTTTACTATTGCTAAAAACTAGGTGAAATTCCAAAATGTGTGCCAATATTGATAATTTTCGAAAAACTCATATAATATTTTGCCCGAACTTGAATTCGAATCCGAGATCCCTTGCTCGGTAGCCACATTAGTGGTGGCTTGATCGGGGATTTGTAATAGTACTGATCGATTTTCAAAACACCTAATATTTTTTTTTAATAATTTATTCAAGTAAATATGCTCTACCTGACTCTAGAATAAAACCTGATGTCCCTTGCTTAGCAGTCAATCAAGCTCAACCATAAAAAATTGTAATTATTTAAAGTCGTATGGTCACGTAATCATAACAAATAACGCATATCTCGAAAACTATGTTTAAAAAATTGTAAAACATGCATGGAGGTTAAATCGATAGGTATGGAACTCTCCTACCAGCTAGGGGCGGCTTGACATCTTACAAGAAACACCCTGTATAAAAGCAGGTAAAAATATTTTTAAGTAAGTTTTCCTCGCCCGCTTTAAAGCACCTGGAAGCAATAACCGTCAACGGGTAGCGGTCTAGACGTTTCGATTTCAAATAATATTTTATTACATTTTGTTGATAAAATAAAGTTATACAAAATTAAGCCTCACATGTTTTGGGTAATCTATAAAATATATGACGGCGCCGCCGTCATTATTTTGTAAACTGCGAATGTAATGGGCGAGCAGTGAACAAACAACTGACCGACGTCACTTCAACCCCACCACATATATATACTTTTCATCTATTCTATACACATAATAAAACTGTACAAGTGTAAATTCTGTACATTGAAAATATTTAACATTACACAAAAGTTACACAAAAAAACATATTTAGTTCTGCGGCTCGATCTCTAGAGACGATTACTATACTAAACGCAAATATAATTTTGTGAAATGTTGGATTAGTCCCTTCACCGAATTCGTTACAAGAAAATTTTATTTACTAGAGAAACATGCTAAAGCTACACTTTTTCCTATAGTATAAAGCCTTAACAAAATCACGCAAATGATCCATATATATGGACATGGATGCCATTGCAGTGCATTGCCCATCCATATATCCATATTTAAAATCGATCTCATTTTCATAATTTAAATAAAGGATACCAGTATCATGTCGACGTAAAACATACATCCTTACTAATATTATAAATCGGAAAGTGAGTTTGTTTGTTCCGCTTTCACGCCGTAACTACTCAACCGATTGCAGACGTAAAGTTAGAAGTCTGGATTAAATAATAGGGTACTTTTATCCCGGAAAAAATTATATTCTCGAGGAAAAACGAAATTATTGGTATAGATGGCGCTGTGTGTATTGGTATATGTCACATAGGCTACTTATAATCCTTTTGTGACGCGAGCGAAGCCGCGGGTAAAAGCTAGTTTATAAATATGTTAAATTTAAACCTCATGAAACATCAATGATGAAACCTGAATATCTGATATTGTTTGCGTGAATTCTGTTTGTTGCGAAAGAACTAATATTTGTGTATGGTGAATGATACGTTGTGTTCGGACACTGGTTACTGATAATGTATTTTGTGATCTGTTATCAGAGGTATAGAGTGAAATATTGAAGTTAAGTGACAATATTGTGACAATTGCGATCACCAAATCAGTCGAAAATTTAATAAAGAAAAACCATGCTCAGCAGTGGATGCACTGCTTCTGTATTAAATTTCAGATCTGCAGGTTGTAAGCAACTAACTTTTTTAAGTGTGGGAGAGCCATGCTTCGGCACGAATGGGCCGGCTGGACCGGAGTGATACCACGGCCTCATAGAAAACCGACGTGAAGCAATGCTTGCGTCGTGTTTCGTCGTGTGAGTAAGGTTACCGGAGGCCCAATCACCCTCCCCCTTCCCCAATCTCCCCAATTCCTAAATCCCCAACGATCCTCAACGGGTAACCGGGGCTCCAGCTCGACGTGCAGGAGAAGGAACTGGGTGGTTTTCAGTCAATAAGAGTCTGACACTCCCTCCCGCCTCACCCAGGCGGGAGCAGGCATTCGATGATTTTCCCCCCTTAAAAAAAAAAAATCCCCAAAAGGCCGATAACGCACTTGTAACGCCTTCGGTGATCCAGGTGTCCATGGGCGACGCCGATTGCTTCCCATCAGGTGATTCGTCTGCTCGTTTACCGGTTTATGCCATAAAAAAAATTTTTCATTTTGACTGCTATACTTATTAACTGCAAAAGTAATAATCAGAAACTCATACTCAGATACGAAAAACTGACAATAGCTACATTTAAGTTACCATACATCCCCAAGCGGTCACCAGTGACCGCTCTCCACTAACTACATTATAGGCCTTATTTCCAATGTTTAGAGACTACTTTTGTATGAACAAATTTAGGAGATCAATTTCAACGGTGTACGTTAGACTGACTGATCAGAGGCCTTAGTACAAGTTTGATTTACGTTTAAAGTATTCGAAACGAGTTCGCGTTCGGCATTCCGATTGGCCGGCGCAAATGAACCAACCAATCACAGCGCCGAACGCGAACTCGTTGCGAATACTTAAATCGAATAATTAACACGTTTGCTGACATTTCAGTTACTAAACAGTGTATAAAGTCCCAGCGAACGTTGTGTCAAATATCGGATCACAATAATAACATCACTCCTTTTATCCCCCGAAGGTGTAGGCAGAGGTGCACATTACGGCACTTAATGCGACTATATAATGTAACACCCACTTTTCACTATTTATATTATCTGTTCTACGTAATGGGGATGAGCCATATACCGGACCAAATTCCAGACTTCTTCTGAGATAAAAAAAACCTGTAATACTTTGCCCGAGTCGGGAATCGAACCGGAGGCCCTTTGGCCGGCAGTCGCATTTACACACTCGGTTAACGAGACTGGCTATTGATAAAAGACCACAGGACATCAGAAAGACCTTTTTGTTCCATTTATGCGCTAAGAAATAAGTCAGTCAATATTTTAAATACAGCACCTCCAACCCGTAATCAACAAAAGAACCATCCCTAAAACCTATGATCTACAGGCCTCCACTTAACACCCACTCATCTTCAAACTCTCAAAACTTTAACCAAAATTAGGTTAAGAAATTTACGGGCAAGCTGTGTAATGTAAAAACTACATCCAAGGCTCAACACAAACACGGAACTTTCACAGCATCAACTTATCAAAAAAGGTGTATCTTTTCCCCATCTTTTAGCCTTACTTCGCCTAACCATGGCCTTTTTAGGGGGAAAATCATCCAATGCCTTCTCCCACCCGGGTGCGACGAAGTCTCAAATGTATCATGTTTGTGTTTGCAACTGCTATTTAAATTCTAGGGATTGTGCTGTGAAAGCTTCATGTGGATTTAGAGCTCAATCACTTTGTGTACTAGATTTTGTGACAAATTTCGCACAGGAACGTAATATAGTTATTATCAAAATTAACCTGGGTAGAATTGTATGCTTTTTTTTATTTCAGTTATAGTCTAGTTTTATAAGACTTTTTTTATTGGACTGCAAAAACTCTTGTAGTTTGCGTTTTAAATAAAAACATATTTCTTCTTTTTTGTTTCTCACAGATAAACGTAGACAAGTATTCTCCATAGATACTTGCTTGTTCGGTGCATAAATAATAACAATACGTAAATTATTGACATCCGTACAACACATTTTGATAAATGTAGCCAAAAACATTTTACTTTGGAATCAAAATATGCGACAAATAACACAGACTGTCCCTAAACACCACAAAATATGTATACAACAAAATAAATCAGAAGAGAAATACGCTGTTCGCGGTCACAGCCATTTGTGTGTAACTAGTGTTACCATAGCGGAAAAATAAATAAATTACAGACCAGAATCACGGAATTCCATAAAACAATATTCCATTTTCAATACTATTAAAAAAATAACAAAGGACTTTAATATTTATGCGCTGTTCGCGAATAAAACCTATTTTTTGCGGAGCGCATTGGAACAGAATGTAATCTCTATGGGCAGTTGGGAAACTCGGTAGCCTCCAAGTTTCAGGTCATCGGTTTTATATAAAATGGCTCCTTCCTCATATTTGTGGAAAATTCCGGGAAATATCATGAAAGGATGGTAGGGAAATATTTTTCATAGCTTGCGTTTCAAATAGTTTAAGTCTTTTAACGGACTACAAAATGGAGGACGGGACGCTTAAAACGATATTATTATGATTTAGCTGTTTAAAATTTTATGCGGATTTAAGGATAACGTTTGTATTTTGAGTTTATTTTTGGAAAGGAGGTGTTTTGTTATATAAGAAACAACTAAGTGATACAATTTGAATTACACCCAAAAGCAGATTGTAGACCAACTAGCTACTTCCGCGCGGTTTCACACGCTCTGCTCAGCTCCATTGGTCGTAGCGTGATGTTTTATAGCCTATAGCCTTCCTCGATAAATGCACTATCCAACACAAAAAAAATATTGAAATCCAACGTGTAGTTACAGATATTAGCGCGTTCAAACAAACAAACAAAAAAACAAACTCTTCCGCTTTATATAATACATAGAGGTAGTATAAGATAATCATAGGACTTATGACATAAATGGTGAAAGGAGGTTATTACAATCTGTAGATTCAACTCTGCTTGCGCCTTCGGGGATTAAGAGGGATAACGTGTGTATAAATTGTATGTATGCAACAACGGCAAATACCAATTTGACATTTCAAATATTATTCAGACACCACTAATAAACGGTGAAGGAAAATATCGATAGTAAACCTGGATACCTATATAATTTCTAATTGGAAGTTTGAAATCGCCAACCCACTTTGAACACGCGTGGTGATCAACTTTCGATAGAGAGTCAACCCATTGCTAAATACCTAACACAATTCCAGACTCCGTGCTAATACTGAGAATTTTTTAAAATACCCAGCAATATTTGGCATCGAAACCCCTTCCCAGCAGTTGCACTTACGACCACTCGACTAACGCTCTCGTTAGTCGAGTGTCGTAAGTGTCGAGAGTCTAAATAAAAAATATTATGATTTTTATCCATAGCAATAAAATATGGCGTGAACCGTTTCCTTGAATGAATGATATTTATTTCCAAGATTAATTGCGCAACAATCCACCTATGACACGGATACACTAACTAGATGGATTAATCACCTGCATAACAATCACTCATAAATGATGTATTGCTCAATAATGTACCAGTAATTGCCTGATTAGACATGCTAATTATTTGAATGAGCTTAGTGCTTCGTGAAATGGCATTTCTAGATATTTGTATATCTTTGTATGTTTTTTAAAGTAGGTACTTTTATAAACTACAGTTGTAGGTATTATTGCTTGTTTTTTTTTTAAGATTCGGAGCATTCATAAAAAATATCATAATATTTTGTACGACTAGCCATTTTGCATTTAATATTAGTAATTTCTGTGCACCAAACAGCAAACTCACGAAATAAGGTTATAGCTGAACTGCTGTGAAAGAAAAATGACCCCTAATGTAGGTCAAGAAATAAGGTCGTATTTTCCAGTTACGAGTAGCGGTCTTCCCCAATCGGGGAACCGGTCGGTCTTGAAGTCAATTCCAATTTTGAAAGTAAAAATAGCTTTCGATTTTTGTTGTAAAATTGTAATATTTTCCTTTGGTAGCATATGTGCGATGTATTGATGTTGAAGTGTTATTGTATTTTATTTATTTATTTATTTAAACTTTAATGTACACACAAACAAGTAATGGTACATAAGGCGGACATTAATGCCATATGGCATTCTCTCCCAGTCAACCTTAGGGTTAAAATGGAAATCGGCGAAAAAATAGGCATGTGTAATTATTAGAAACAAATAACATAAATAGACTTTATAAATTTTATTATAGAAAGGTACCTTATATTGTGTATTACTTTATATTTGTTGAAAAAAATAGTGATTGCTATACATACCTATGTGGCAACCCGCTATTAACTATGCGTGGTACCCACCTTTACTATAATTTTAATGCTGTGGTTGTTGTCTATAGTTTTCTTTTAACGTTGACCCACGCTAGAATTTCCTCCTGTGTCGTGCTGGAATCAAACCCGCGATACGTTATAGCAGCCGATTCCCCAGCCACCGCTTCAGCTGTAATCGTTGACATTGACGGGAGTCACTTAAATTTAAAAAAAAATAAAGATTTTTGTCACTTTCTACGGTTAAACTTTTTATGGGATAAGCTGGTAAACGAACAGACGGATCACCTGATGGTAAGCAATCGGCGTCGCCCATGGACACCTGGAACACCAGAGGCGTTACAAGTGCGTTACCAGCCTTTTGGAAATTAGGAGTTTGAGGATCGTTGGGGATTCAGGGATTGGGGAGATTGAAGAAGACGAGGGTAACCTCACTCACACGACGAAACACAACGCAAGCGTTGTTTCACGTCGTTTTTATGTGAAGCCGTGGTATCACTCCTGTCGAGTCGGCCCATTCGTGCCGAAGCATGGCTCTCCCACACTCATAAGGTAAGCTACTTTTTTAAATAAACTTTCCTAATTGTATACGTAACGAACCTTAAAAATTAACTTTGAGCCTGTTATATAAATTAATCATCTTTCTAATGGACCTTGGCAACGGATAAGGAAGATGTCAGTCTCATAGTAACACAAGGAAGTGATTTTGACAAATGATTGCCAAAATTATATTGTAAAAAAATTGATTTACATTTTGTTATTCTATGGTGCATAGAAAAAAAAGAACAGAGAAGTGAGACTGCTCCCGCCTAGGTGAGGCGGGAGGGAGTGTCAGACTCTTACTGACTAAATACCACCCCGTTCCTTCTCCTGCACGTCGAGCCGGAGCCCCGGTAACCCGTTAGGTTCTCCACGACATAGTAGAGTGTTCTAGAGTGATGGTCATTTGATCAAATGACAAAGATGGTAAGAAGCTGATGAACATAGGGCATTTCTACTGATCAACCTGGAAGTTATTGGTCATGTTCATTGATAAACGTCTCACAACTAAAAATTTCATTTATCATGACTTTTTTTTAATGGGACAAGCCCGCCACAACCTCCCAAAACCGCTGCAACTCCTGTAAGCCAGGATCTACAGTAGATACAACCATGAAAACACCGGAACACTGAAGTCCGGCGCGTCCCAGGGACATGAGTAACTGTCTTGGTTCCCGCAACGAAGTGAATCAGAAGATATTATAAGAGGAGAAGAAGAAAAAACTATGGTTTTCACTTCCCTCGGTGAATTACTGCAGGAGACAGAATGAATTAAGCCTAAAGGCACAAAGAAGAGACTGTACAACTGGGTGAAGCCCAATCGCCAAGCACCACGGAAATTTGACTAAAAACTAAGTGGGTCCTATGTGTGAGCTGTTATACTTGCTTCCAATAATAGGTATGGCAAAAACGCCTAAACGCACGGAAATTCGTTCTAGATTCCACAAGGTCTGTATAATAAACTACACCTGACGAAACAATTAAATTATTTAACATAGTGTTACGTTCATATTGCCAGAGATCACACTCCCAGAGTATGTGATGGGCCGACTGCTCGTATCGCAACTCCTCTGTCGAACATTGGCACCATGGTGAATCAATAAGTTTAAATGAGAACAATTTGCTTTTAAAGTTGCCGTGGCCAGTAAGAAATTGGGCAACACAGTGATCCACCTCCAACCATGTCCTCTCCAGCCGCTCATGCACGGATGGGAAGACCTGATACAGGTGGCGGCCCTTAATAGAAGATGCCCATCTACACTGCAATTCGGTTATAAGCTCGCCCCAAACGTCTGTCACTGGCTTAAACAATCTATCAATTTTATTTCTATCACGTTGTGCTAGAAAGCTTGCTGACAAATTAGGCCTCGCACTGTAGTACATAGCAGCACGTCGTTGCACCTCAAGATCTACCGGAAGGACGCCTGCAAGCACAGGTAGGGCCTCAGTGCTAACCGTCCTATAGGCCTTACACAGGAAAATCAAGGCTAGACGCTGGCCTTGGAGAAGTTTTCGCCGTACCGCGCCTATTGTGGCCCTATCAGCCCAGACAGGTGCCCCGTAGCACACGCATCCTAGGTAAGTTGCTCCGTATATGATCCTAAGCGTAAGAAAAGAGAGACCCCAGGTGGCTTTGGAAATTCGCGTCAGCGCATAGAAGTTATTTTTGGCTTTCTGATTAATAGCCTTAATATGTTCAATGAAAGAAAAGTTTTTTTCCAATACTAGACCGAGGTAACAAACAGACTCCTTTCGTTTTACGGAAACATTGTTAAATTTAATAGACGGCCATGACTTTAGATTTCCTTTAAGCAATAGCTGGTAAGTTTTATGGGGTGCAAAAGTCAAGCGAATTCGTTCGCCCCATCGCGAGATCCTACTGAGACAGTCTTTAGCCAAATACTCCAGTCCGGCGCGGGTATTTAATTGTACTAGCAAAAGGCCATCATCCGCATATCCAGTCAAAGTACAGCCACAAGGAAGGGGAATCGCGAGCAAATCATCAAATCCTAAATTCCACAAATACGGGCCAATAACGGAGCCCTGAGGACATCCCATTGATAACGACTTCGACCGAGAACAATGACCAAGCTTCAGTTTAACGGAACCGTGAAGGAAATAAGTGTATATTAATTTATATATGTTACTAAAACAGCCACGACCTTTCAGTTTTAAGAGTAACATTGGCCACCATGCGTTATCAAAGGCACCGGAAATGTCCAGAAAAATGTCTACTATATACTTGTGTTCAGACGAATTTACCATGGATCGGACAGAAAGAGCCGCGTCGACAGTAGACTTTCCTACCTCTACAGTGAAACCAAATTGATTGTTGTGGAATTTTGGTCCACCTGGCAGTAAACGAGGAACGATAAGTCGCTCAAGTAGTTTCCCTAAAGATGGTAAAAGCGTGATAGGCCTGTATGACTCATTTATCATGACTACTTAAACACAACATAACATCACGCCTTTTATTCCCACAGGAGTAGTAGAGTAGGTGTACATTATACCACTGTACAATGTAACACCCACTTTTCACTATTTATGTTATGAGTCCCATGTAATAGGGGGTGAGCCTATTGCCATGTTCCGGGCACAGTTCCAGACTCCGTGCTACTACTGTGATTTTTTTTAAAAAACCCAATAATTCTTTGCCCGACCCGGGAATCGAACCCGAGACCCCTTGCCCGGCAGTCGCACTTACAACCACTCGGCCAATGAAGCAGCACATGACTGTTTACTTAAATTAAAGTTTACTTACCACCAAAAACCTGAATCACCATTCTTCAATTGATTGCTCAAAACACGCTTACTAAATCAAAAATCCAAACTCCAAACGAAATTAAATATTAAAACAATGATCATAAGATTGAAAACACATAAAAGTATGAAAAGAAATAAATTTTAATGCTGTATCAATCATTCCTAATACTGAATAAGTCATTACGCATTCATTAATAACATTAGCAGAAGGTCAATGAACTATAGAAACGTTCGAAACGACCCAGAGGTCATTGACTTATTCTAAAGTGAGATAAATTTATAGTCTACAAGTACACAAAACACCGCTAATTAGTTACCGGCGCCACACATCGACACTACTATCTTTTACACAGTGAACATGTGTAGGTAATTTCATATTACTGTGTATAAAAATATTCGTCCATCACATTCACATTGGTATTTTCATTCTTGTGTCGGTATATGTATTTTTATAATTTAATTCACGGGTAAGGTTAAAACTATTTACAATCATTGTTATGACCCAACATTTTGACGAGTATTAACGTATTGTTCGTGGTCGACTGGTTAATGAGCACGCTTTTACCGTCTTTCAATGATCAATGATGATGTGAGTTCTATTCCAGTTGAAAGATTCTTTTTTTATTTTACTATGTAGTTTTTCTTATTTTTTTTTTGTTTTTTGAAATATTAGATCAGGCTATAAAAGAAGCAGATAAGTCGGTAAATAAAACAATACTATCTTTTATTACAATTAATTTATTTATTATACAAATAAGTGGTTTTATATTCAATATTTCTAATAATTAATTATCATACCACAGTTAAGTTCTTAAAGTTCTTTAAATAATAATTAATCAATATGCCAATAAACCTTATAGTCGAATTGGGAAATATCATGCGATAAAGTTTATACTTTTAAAATTAACATAAGAAGATTTAGAAAAATAGGATAGAAAAAAAAGTAAAGATTAAAACATTGTTTCAAATTTTAAATATTTAATTAATGAATTCTTGAAACAACTTGTGAATGCTGGAATCGATCCGGCGGCACTTTACTGGAGGTGATAACCATTACGCCAAACGCACTGTAAAGGAGATTATCGAAATATTGTATACCATTCAGTAACATAAAAATACGATGAGAAAACACTATATTTATATGGGTATTGTATAGCTCGATTGCTCATTATTTGATTTCGATTTATTCAAAGTTTGTTATAAGTTATTTTTATCTTTACCCTCGTTTTTATTTAAACTTATTTACTAAATAATTACGTATACCGACACAAAAATGATATTTAAATACCAAGATGTGTGTAATAGACGAATGTTTCTATACATATCTATTAATATGAAATTACCCACACATGTATATTGTGTAGTCATACTAGTGTCGATGTGTAGCGCTGCGAACGAATTAACGGTGTTTTGTGTACTTACTTTATTTAGTGAGTTTTAATTTTTGATTTCCAAGACTTTTAGTTTTAGGCTGTTATAGAGTCGAAAATTTTATTAATTTTGATAATTCTGAGAAGTAGGCAGCAAAATCATAACTAGTACTTAGTAACTTCACAGCAGATAGATAAAATAAAAAAAATAAAATCTGACAATGTGTGGAATCGGACAAGAATAAGATGAGCTCCGTACCATTCTTAAGAAATCACGTTGCTTATGTTAATTAATTTTTTTCTATGGTATTTACTTTAAACTAAGTTTGTCTTCCGCATCGCAATTCACGAGTTCGTTGCCGACCATGTAGAAAACATACATTGCACCATCATTTCCAGCGGACCCTTCGTAATAAAATAATAGCGTATATGGATCAAATATGAAACTCTGACTTACCTGACGAAACTCAGCAACTATTATATTGTTGTGTATTGAAATAGTTTAATTGCTTGAATGCCTATATATATACAATAGAAAATACATTGTGTCTTGCGTGGTGCCACGTATAGATATACGATGGGTAAATAAAACCAATATCTATCTGAACCAAGTCAAGAGTAAAACCTAGTATGAAATAAATTGTACACAAAGTTATTCATAATGTATAAATTCCGTGAAATCATCAAATTCCATCATTACATAAATAATATACTCATACGCTTATTTCGTAAACAAAATTATCATTGGTTATGGTTTTAATGTAATGACAATAATTTGAAGTTATACTTTCCACATTTCCGTAATTATAGACGGCCCTGAAAAAGCTGTACACTTTTTATTGTTTTCATGTTTAAACTGTCAAACACCAAGCGGTCACCGGTGACCGCAACCTATTGTTCTATAATTGTGTCTACAAAACCGGTACTCGACGAGTTAACCTGAGTTATATCAGTATAATATGTGTAAACCAGATTAATAAATTAAATAATTATTTACCCCACATAGAGGGCAGAAGTGCACATTACGGCACTTAATTCTACTGTACAATGTAACACCCACTTTTCACTATTTTTGTTATGACTCCCATGTAACAGGGGGTGAGAAAGTAAGAAATATTATACCTCTAATGTTATCACTTCGTGTCACTCTTGAGGTGAGGTGAACACTGAACATATTATATACAAGGCACAATTCTAGACACCGTGCTACGACTGAAAATTTAAAAAAATCCAATAGTACTTAATATTTTTAGTAATATATATATATATATATATATAACATTAGCTAGTGCCGTGTGTGTCGGTATCGGTTTCTTTGAGTACTTTGTTTCTTTGCAATTTTAATGAGTGCGTTTATGCTTGGCTCATGGATGTTTACTGTTACTTGTAAAATATCTAACATGTTGTATTTTTGTCACTTATTATATTAACGTAATTGTCATATTGAAGGGGTTTATAAATTTATAACATAAAACTTGTTTAGCGAATGTGAGTACCAATACAAACCAGCTGTAGTTTAATGGTGCAAATAAGAAATTTTAAACTGTACTGAAATGTAATAATAAATAAATAAATAAATAAAAAAAAAAATTACTATAGTATCTACAATAAACACAATTAGTATTGTGCACAAGATTATCGAAAAAAAAAAACATTAACAAAAATTTACCACTATCAATATAAATAACAGCTTTCGTTGTATTTTTTCAGTGTGGGCCATACTTCGGCACGAATGGGCCGGCTCGACCAGAGTGATAGCATGGCCGAGCAGAAAACCAACGTAAAGTAACGCTTGCGTTATGTTTCGTCGTGTGAGTGAGATTACCGGAGGCCCAATTACCCTCCCCTTCCCCAAACTCCCCAATTCCTGAATCCCCAACGATCCTCAAACTCCTAATCCCCAAAAGGCCGGTAACGCACTTTTAACGTCTCTGGTGTTCCAGGTGTCCATGGGCGACGCCGGTTGCTTACTATCAGGTGAAAAAAAAAATGATTTTTTTAAATTCATTATTTATAAGTAGGTAGATAAAGTTTCATTTTTAACAAGATGAAAATACGCAATACATTATGGGACCCACTCAACAAGTGTGATCTTCAAATTGTTGTTTCATGTCAATGTCATGTGTATACATGTGAACTTGAATGCTTCTAAACGCACCCACCACGACACACGAGAAAATCCTAGTCTGGGACAACGTTTCTAAAAATGGTACCATTAAAAAAAACTTAATCGTTCATTCTGAAACAAACCATTTATCACTAACTAAACCTACATTCCTAGAGAATGTGAACAATTCCTAGCATCGAAAATAAAACGAAATACCTTTTGCATTAGCATTCGTAATTAAAAATATTCTTCTTTGTTTCAATAGGAGAAATAAATTACGTTTTCTTTGATAACATTCTTTATCGTGAAGCAATGATTCTTATTCAGGAATTTTACATTACTTACATCACGACTTTTATCCCCGAAGGAGTAAGCAAAGGTGCACACAACGTCACTAATTGCCACTGCACAATGTAACACCCACTTTTCACCATTTATGTTATAAGTCCCATGTAATAGGGGGTGAACCTACCTACCTATTCTACTACTGTTTTTTTTTAAAACCCAATAGTACTTTGACCGACCCGGGATCAAACCCGAAACCCATTGCCCGATAGTCGTACTTGCGACCAGTCGGCCGACGACGCAGTCAATTTCAAGAATATTCTGAGGATATTGCTTTGATTGGACTTTTGTTGTAGCCAGCACATAAGTACTGCCTACAACAAAAGTAGGATTTTACCGAAAACCTTTAGCTACCTTTAAGTTGGAAAAAGAGTCCTGGTATAAAATTATCAAGAGCGAATTCTTTTTTAAAAGGTCAATGCACTTGTGTGGTGATTTTTCTAATTGATACAGGTATCCATGAGCAGCAATGATCACTTAACATCAAGCGTTCTGCCTATTTGACGTTACTACAAATTCTTTGTAAAATGACAAAGATGGCACGATATATAAGTACGTTAACTAAAATCGCGGATTACTCACGTGAATATACTGAGAAAAGCTCTACTAGTTTCAAGCCACAGAGGGGTTCTTCCTCATGAGCAGTGTGCGCGGTCGCAGCGATGTCGCGCAGCTCACTGACTGGCGTAGGCGCTCGCATCGGTGTTACTACTCCCAACGCGCCCTCTGCCGGACACCACGAGCGTTTGCTTACAACTCCAACGGGGCGGCGCGTAGGACGATGTTAAAGCGCACGATACATACACCAGCGCCGCGGGTAGTTGATTCGATTCCGGGTTCGGCACAAAGTCATATAACGTTGCATATAACGCTTACTGTGTCACTCCCCAGACTGGAGATGCTGTGAATCGACGTAGATTTTAGTTGATTTAGTATGCCTCACGATAGTTATTATAAAAATATATAAGTACGATTTAAAATTTAGTAGCCTTTAAGTATTCGAGCGTTAGTTCAAAAAACTACTGCTGAACTTAGCTGAACGTTCTTGCTTAAGAAACGACCTCCTAAATTTCAGGTTACCAATGCATTCCCAATTTCAGAATTTACTAATCGTAAGTAATCACCGACTAAGTATAATTACTACAATTTATTTTAAACCTAATGAACTATAAAAACATTGTTCAAATTGCCATGATTCAATTTCTTATTAATTTCTTGTTAATAAACGAACGGGCGATTGGATGATGAAATTAATAGCCCGGCTCCTAGACCATCTTTAAATGAAAAACTGTTGGTACATAGCTTCGCTAGTTGGATATCAATTATCGACTTATCTATCTTTGAATCTCGTTAAAAGAATAATGATTGTACAAGATTTTATATGATTGTTTTTTTTTTTGTATTTTAAATAAGAATGAAATGGATCGATACAATTGTATTATTAATTATACATAACACATAACTTCACGCCCTTTATCCTCGAAGGGGTAGGCAGAAGTGCAAATAACGGCACATAATGCCACTGTACAATGTAACATCTACTTTTAATTATTTATGTTATGACTCCCATGTACTAAGGGGTGAGCCTAGTGTCATATATACCGGGCACAATTCTAGACTCCGTGCTACAATTGATATTTAAAAAAAAATTATGTTATGTTATATTATATAGAACTACATTTCTCTTGTACAACTGATTCCCAAACACATTGTCTTCAAAACTGCAGTTTATAAGCAACTTACCTCTAGTATTACAAATTAGGCCACTAACTTAGTATAACTATTTCAAGACCAGAAGGTCCCCAGACGGAGTCTAAATCTATTCTAGTGTACCTATAATCTAGAATTAATACTTATGATCACGTGCCTTAGTTTAAACTTGTGATATTTTGGTTTTAGATGAACTAGATTTAATTTTGTCTCGTGAATTTGGCGATTTAATGTTAGTTGTTCATTTGTTGTTGATTATGATTTTTTGTTCAAATAAGGGCCGATTTTTCAATTAGCAGTTAATTCTTAATTGTAAAAATTGACGGTTGACAGTTTTTAGCATGAAATATATATACATTTAGTATGAAGTATCCCATCTACGTATAAAGTCCTCATCATGTTGTCCATTTTCTTTAATTAAGTAAATACTTTATATTGCTCAATGTCTCCGGGGGTCACCCGGGCCTGGTGATCTGTAACACAGGTTATACCTTTAACAGACACCAGTCTCTTAATTGTAACATATTATATAATTTGTATCCGTAGAGTATTTTTGAGAAAATAAAGATTTTTATTATTATTATTATGTATGTCTTTACCATTCACGGGACCACAGGGTCCCGGTCATTTGGGAGGCGTACGAGGGGCCGAAGCCAACTGCGCAGAGGCCCTTTAGACAACTTTAATCTAAATGTAATGGAGACACAAACCGGCGACTATCCCTGTATGCACTATGGAAATGCACCCAAGGACAGTCCCCGGTTAGTGTAAGACTATTGTGAATAATGGAAAAAAAAATGGTAGGGCTATGGATGGGTTGCTGTGGACTGGTAAATTGGGAACTATGGATGACTATGGCACCTGCCGAAACAATGTAATTTTTACACGTAAAAATGGCAGGCGGAGACTCGCCAACTCACTGACCGGGCCCCGGGAATGGTTGCTAGATATAGCAATATAGGGGCAACGAGAATGTGAGTGGCTGAAAGGTTAAGAAACTACCACCGCTTTCTACTCAGATCATCTGCTCCAGCCGAAGCCTCCTGCATCCCTGGCCCACTCGCGACTTACGAATAGTTTCTTACCCTCCGAGCAGGATCACTGCTCTCGCGACTCCACTCTGGACGGCCAATGAAGGCAAGCCAGAGGTGGGAGACCTGTTCCTTGTCATTGTTCACTCCAGCCAGCCAATTCAAGGCAAGCCGGAGAAGAAGGAACGGTGACTTCTCCCTGGAGCACTCGGGATGATGGTAGCCCGCGGGATCGCTAATGCCCGTCACCTCGCCTCAAGGTGCCCTGCGGGCTTATTATTATTATGTCTTTACCATTCACGGGACCACAGGGTCCCGGTCATTTGGGAGACGTACGAGGGGCCGAAGCCAACTGCGCAGAGGCCCTTTAGACAACTTTAATCTAAATGTAATGGACACACAAACCGGCGACTATCCCTGTATGCACTATAGAAATGCACCCAAGGACAGTCCCCGGTTAGTGTAGAACTATTGTGGATAATGGAAAAAAATGGGTAGGGCTATGTATGGGTTGCTGTGGACTGGAAAATTGGGAACTATGGATGACTATGGCACCTGCCGAAACAATGTAATTTTTACACGTAAAAATGGCAGGCGGAGACTCGCCAACTCACCGACCGGGCCCCGGGAATGGTTGCTAGATATAGCAACAGAGGGGCAACGAGAATGTGAGTGGCTGAAGGGTTAAGAAACTACCACCGCTTTCTACTCAGATCATCTGCTCCAGCCGAAGCTTCCTGCATCCCTGGCCCACTCGCGACTTACGAATAGTTTCTTACCCTCCGAGTAGGATCACTGCTCTCGCGACTCCACTCTGGACGGCCAATGAAGGCAAGCCAGAGGTGGGAGACCTGTTCCTTGTCATCGTTCACTCCAGCCAGCCAATTAAGGCAAGCCGGAGAAGAAGGAACGGTGACTTCTCCCTGGAGCACTCGGGATGATGGTAGCCCGCGGGATCGCTAATGCCCGTCACCTCGCCTCAAGGTGCCCTGCGGGCTTATTATTATTATTTACATATATTTATTTAAAATTCTCTATAAATTACATTTTTAAACACTACTTATAAAATAAAAATAATATTTAAAAATATAAAAAATAGGAGTCGACCAGTAGCGGGAGCATGGTCCAAGCTACCGGTGGTTAGGGCTCCAGAGACAGAAACCTCCTCACGATACGTGCCGTTTCTAGGAGAACTGCCTTCTGTATCAGGCCCTTGATCCATCCACCTAACGCCAGCCTCCTAAGATGGATGTCGAGGCTTTTAGGGATTAACCCATTGGCCGACACGACTATCGGCACAATGATAGCCGAATCCACACTCCACATGTCGACAACCTCGTGAGCTAAGTCTAGATATTTTATTTGTTTATCTTTCTCAGCTTTCACGAGGTTCTCGTCATGGGGAATGGTGACATCGATTATCATCGTGCGGCGTACTTGTCGGTCTATCACCACTATGTCAGGTTTATTGGCTACAATAGTCTTGTCAGTAATGATAGACCGGTCCCAGTACAATGTGATATGGTCATTTTCCAGAACTGGGTCGGGCACATACTTGTAGTACGGTACCTCAGATTCAACAAGTCGATAGTGTAAAGCAAGTTGCTGATGGATAATCTTGGCTACTTGATTATGCCTATGCAAATATTCACTGTTAGCCAAACGACCACAACCAGAAATTATATGTCTAATGGATTCACCAGGAGTATGACATGCCCGACATATGTCAACCGTCCCATCCTTAATTATATATTTCCGATAGTTATTCGTAAGGATAACTTCGTCCATTATTGCACAGACAAATCCTTCAGTTTCTCCAAAGAGATTACTGAATCGTAACCAAGATACGGACGCTAGAAAATCTACACTGGGCCCATGAAGGGCCCGGAAGAAGCGTCCGTGGAGCTCCTTGCTATGCCATACCTCCTTGCGATCATTGACGCTCAGTAACACAGGTTTGCGCCAGTTCTCTTTTGCCAAGGATAGTGGAGTGAATCCATTGTCCACTGCGGCTACTTCTCGATGCATACCCTCGTTGACTTTCAGGAAATATTCCCTGAGGTTGCACACCTTACGGTTGTGAAGGGTCTTAGCATTTAATAAACCTCGACCACCACACTTCCGCGGGATGTACAACCTCATGACCGACGAACGAGAGTGATGCATGCGATTTGCAGTTAGCAGTGTCCGGACTCGCCTATCCAGGGTGTCAAGTTCAGTCTGAGTCCACTTGAGTATACCAAAAGAATACATAAGGACTGGCATGACCCAACCGTTAAAGGCTCGCACTTTGTTTCCGCCTGATAAGGAACTTTTCAGTACCCTATTCAGACGGCCAAAGAAGCGCTCCTGTAACGATTGCTTCATGTCCGATCCATTAATGCCTAATCCTTCTGACATACCCAGGTACTTGTATGTATCGTTTGCGGAGAGTGATCTCAGCTTTGTGAAATCTGAGAGTTCTAGACCCTCAGATTCCACAATCCCTCCTCGCTTTACATGCATGACCGCACACTTGTCTACTCCAAACTCCATTCTGATGGAACTACTAAATTTTTCAGTTATATTCAGTAGTTCCATCAGTTGTTTCTTGTTTGGCGCAAACAACTTGAGGTCATCCATGTAAAGTAAGTGGGATATAACTAGACCCCTTCTCCGCAAAGGATAGCCTAACCCTGAATCCTCCAGTAGAGTACTTAGAGGATTCAAGGCCAAGCAGAACCATAGTGGGTTCAGGCTGTCACCCTGGAATATTCCTCGTACTATCCTTACAGGTTCTTCATTCCCTTGGATTTGTCTACATCCCGGATAGCAAAGCACAGTGCTCCACTGCCTCATACACGACTCCAAGAAGGCGCGTAAAGTTGCATCTATTTTATACAACTCCAGCACCTTCAGGAGCCATGTATGTGGCACAGAATCATATGCTTTTTTGTAGTCTATCCAGCATGTAGACAAATCTTTTCGGGACCGACGAACCTGTTGGCTAACAACCATATCAATGAGGAGTAGCTCCTTAGTTCCACGAGACCCCTCCCTACATCCATTTTGAGATACAGACATGATGGAATTTTTTTCAATATGTTTTGTTATTTTTGTCCTCAAAATGGATGTAAGAAGTTTATAGACCGTTGGTAAACATGTGATTGGTCTATAATTTTTGGGCTCAGTGGAACTACCTGATTTATGGAGCAGGTGGGTAACTCCTGTTGTTAGAAATTGTGGTAACGACCCAGTTTCCAAAGCTGCCTGGAAGTGTAATGCTAAGCGAACGTGTGAACTTTTGAGCCATTTAATCCAGAAATTGTGCAGTCCGTCCGGCCCCGGTGATTTCCAATTCGGGACCGAACAGGCTGCACTGGCTACATCAGAGGAGGTAATTACTACCTCCTCCATCTCTGGTATAGTCTCACACCTTCGCTTAACATCAAACATCCAGTCACCTTCCGTATGGCTAACAGGCACCGACCAGATGTTGCGCCAAAATGTGTTAGTGGCATCATCATCCGGTCGCCGCCCGTCAGCCACATCTTGGTTGGATCGTTCCCAATCTCTGTATACCCACCTCTGATCTCTTTGGAACATGCGATTCTGAGTATAGCGCTCCACTCTTTTTTGTACCTTCTAATTCGGTTTGCCCATGCATAAACTTTCTGCTTCAGGAAGTCGATGCGCTCTGTAACACGCGACAGGTATTCATGAGGACTGATTTCAGTCCCCATAAATGCACGTCTTACAAAGCGCATCACTCTAGGGCGAGTATTGCCCTCCCTGAAGCAGGATAGTTTGCCAATGAGTACCCTGGCCTCACTGATACGACGCTCTATCCTATACTGCCAGGTAGGTACTGCTGGTTTTGGTCGGACTGCTGCGTCAAGATTTGGGAATCTGACGTTAGCCACTCGACAAGCAGCTACCGCCCCACAGTACAAGATTGAGTGTGTATCATAGAGGTTTTCGCTACTCTCAAAATATTTTTTAAGTAGCGAATCCAAGGCACTCACCAGCGCCCTATTTTTTCTACACATGGGCAAACGTGGTAATTTCGGTCTTAAATTACTAGGAGCAAGTCTGTACACTACGAACCGAACCGCATCCTCCAAAGCACTCCTCAGTCGTTCATTGCACTGAGTACTCACTTGTTCAACCCTGTCATCCTCCACTCCAACGATAGGGGTGGTTGGCGTCACAAATTGTGACACTACAGATGTTTGTGCCACCGATTGTGGTGGTGTGGGGACGACACGATAGCGCAGTGCTTCTAGACGTAGCCGATCAAGCGCAGCCTCATCCAATCTGCGATTGCGTTGGATGACCCGCACCTGATCCGACAGTCGTTGGGCCGAGACGCTGATAGATGGCTCAAGAACCTGAAACATAGACAGCATCCTTTCACGGTACGCAGTGAGGTTAGTCCCTCCCTCTGTAGCACCGTAGTACGAGCGCATGACGTTCTCATTTATGGTTTGAGACCATTTCATGCGCCGCACACAACCACCGGTAGCGGGGACCCGTCCCGGGGCCTGTTGGCCCCTGGCTCCCAAGCCCGTCGGTGGCCGGCCTCTCCCCGGCCGACGTACAGGTGTCGGCGACGTCGGCGGGGAGAAATAGTCGTCGCTCGAGCTCGACGCAACTGCTGTCACCGGTGATCCTGCGGAGCTGGGGTCCGGTAACGGCGAGGCGGAGCTGAGCGACGAGTCCGGAGGTGGTGGGGGTGCGTCTCGTGCTTTTCTGGCTCTCGTCAACATCAACGTAACATTTTTATTTTCTACTTCATAATCTTCCTTTTGTATTATCTGTCACTGTCAAATTTAATTTTTCTTCATTTATTGTGTGTTTATTGCTATTGTAGGCGTTGATTTTGTCGTAAGAATATATTATTATAAAAAGGTTTTATTATTGTTATCTTGACTATAAGGAAACGTGTGAATTATTTATAAAAATAAACCAAAAAAAAGCAGAGTAAAATTTTGTACGTTGACATGTCGTGGTGTTGCCAGTTTATTATTATTATTATCAATACAAATGAATAAATCACAAACACAAGATAGCTACTGTTAGCCGTTGAGGAGTTCCCTCAAGTAGGTACCGTACTACTTCATCATCAGACCCTTATTGATAATTACACCCCCTAGGTGTAAAGTCCTCATCAATACAAATTAATCAAACCCAAACACAAGGCAGCTACTGTTAACCGTTGAGGAGTTCGCTCGACCGGCTCTCGGCTCCATCATCAAATCGACTCCAGACCCTTATCAGATGATAGTAGTTTTAATAGTTAATGAAAAAATTAAGAAATGCAATAGGCGCCCCTATAATTTTTAAAAGTTCTCCTTCATTTCCCTGGTCTTCCATCATCAGATCCTGATTTCCTTACCATGGGACCATTCTGGGACTATCTCCTTTCCAACAAAAAAATAATTATCGAAATAGGTTCATAAATAGCGGAGATATCGGCGAACAAACATAAAAAAGCATGTATACGGTCGAATTGAGAACCTCCTCCATTTTTTGAAGTCGGTTAAAAATTGACAGTTGAGAGATTTTAGTATGAAAGGATTGACAATTTTTCAAAGTTATTCCTCAGTTAAAATTGATCCTACGTGTTAAAATGTACATTATGTAAAAACTTTATTATTTTTTTTCATTCCATGTTAACTGTATAAGTAGTAACTTTACTACTCATACTTCGGTTCCTGGGTAAAGTACATATTTATTTACATAATATTGTGCAATATTGTATACCCCATCGGAGATTAAAAAAGATGTTATTATGTTAAAGGACTAACAATACATTATGTACTTAAAATTGAGAATTACACTTAATTACTATGTTTTCGGCTTACTCATGAATTTGAACCTCTAGCATGGCTTGAAACTAGTCGAGTTCCTCGTCAAACAGTTACGTGAGTAAGTCGAAAACAGATAATAATTAATTTATTTTGTCTCATGAAAATTATAATATAAACAGAGAATTACAATTACCTCTATTGATATAATATTATGCATTCGTATTAATTTCATAGCTAGGTATGCAGATAACCGGTGGACTTCCCTCCGAACATCTTGGCCAGGCCCAGGGGGCACGAGAAAAAGAGGTAGACCATACGCGCGGTGGACAGACGACATAATCCAAGTGGCTGGCAAATATTGGATAGATATCGCCAAGAACAGAGACAAATGGAAAGCACTAGAGGAGGCCTTCACCTTCGAATAACGCGAGGGGTTCTTACTACAAGCAACGTTAACTGAGTCGGACGTAAAGCAAAGGAAATCTTATTACGTAAAACCAATCTTTTTATTTTTCAATTCTTTGTAAACTAGTAAGAAATATAAGGCGTTTTTATTTTTATTTTTATTTATTTATTTTATTAATTTCATAATTAAAAAATATGCACATTAATAAATGAAATACGTCTGTGTTTATTCACCCTAATGTGGCTTTAGATACCAGTTGATTTATATATCTTGTTAACAATAAACTTCATAATATGAGATGTTAGTGTTAAAATTCATTAGTTTATGTTTCACCGTTCGAGTAACAGGGGGATGTCTTTACGGCACTTCCCGAGTTGTATGTTACTTACGGAATTTATAATGGTTGCTTATGGAATTTATGTGACAGAAGCCTGTTATCTTAGGGGAGTGGTTTCATAATACAAAGTAATGATTGGATTTTAGGAGTATTGAAGGCTGTTTCTGTTTTGTGTTGTAATTAATAATTAATAACGGGTTTTTTGTTAGTTCATTTTTTTTAGGATAAGCTGGTTAACGAGCAGACGGATCACCTGATGGTAAGCAATCGGCGTTGCCCGTGGACACCTGGAACACCAGAGGCGTTACAAGTGCGTTACCAGCCTTTTGGGGATTAGGAGTTTGAGGATCGTTGGGGATTCAGGGATTGGGGAGATTGGCGAAGGGGAGGATAATTGGGCCTCTGGTAACCTCACTCACACGACGAAACACAACGTAAGCGTTGCTTCACGTCGGTTTTCTGTGAGGCCGTGGATCACTCCGGTCGAGCCGGCCCATTCGTGCCGAAGCATGGCTCTCCCACACTTAAGCTCTCTAATCTCTCACTAATCTCTGTCTACTCCTATTTTAGCGCATGTGTATCTTATAGTACCTATAGTGTTTATTGTATTTGTGTACCTCTGCCTACCCTTTCAGCTATATAAAAGGTGTGACGTCGTTATCAGTGTAAAAAAAGATTTTTTTCCCTCTTTTTTATGTGCACAACTGACGGTTTCCATTCATTCTGTTCACTTTTTGAAAAACTGACAGGTTTTCATTCATGGCAAGTTTCTACTTGAAAATATTGTGAGCCGCGGTTAGATTGATTTGTTCAGAATCGACGACACGACCACGACATGGAGATATACGATACTTTTTATTATTATTTTTTTTTTTTGTGAAAGTTGACTTTTGTGTTTTTGACATAAAATGGAAGTAAACTACGTATTCACTATATAAACTATGAGTAATTAATTATACAAATTCAACTATTTATGTATATGAGTCTGATCAACTATATGAATCTGCATTTACATTTTTTAAGTTTTAGTAACATAACATAACATAACACCATGCCTTTTATTCCAGAAGGGGTAGGCAGAGGTGCACATTATGCCACTGTACTATGTAACACCCATTTTTCTCTATTTATATTATGAGTCCCATGTAATAGAGTGAGCTTACTCCATATACCGAGCACATTTTCAGACTTCGTGCTAATGCTGAGATTTTTAAAAAAACCAGTAATATGTACATTACCCCGCCCGGGAATCGAACCCGAGACCCCTTGCCGGGCAGTCGCACTTGCAACCACTCGGCCAACGAGGCAGTCCGAAAATGCGTTACAATTGAAATTTAAAAATTACCTACTTGAGGAAATTGAGAGAAAAAATATTTCCTATAAAATCGTCACATCTAAAAGCAAGCAGTCACAACGATTTCTCTTTTTATTTATATCTTCCATCCATAGTTAAAATACAGTATTTCATTCATCGCTCCTTATAGACACGGCTACAAAGCAAGATATACAAAACCAGTATAAGCTAAACTTCGAATGTGTGTAAAGATCATAGAAAGCGGGATCATGGAAAACTGGTTATAGCTCGATATGTCTTTTAGTATAGTGCAATGGTCTGATTCTGCCGATACTTCGCAGTCCTCACATTGATGGCCAATTAGAACTCCGTTGAGAGTGGTGGAAATTGTGAGATACTGTACTGAAAGATAGTGAAAAATCTCTAATATTTTGCATAACCCATAAATCGAACCTGTAATCAATGAGTCTGCTTAAAGTGGCAACATTAAAAATGTAACAATTACTCAAACAATAGTCAAATATATACATATAGTGAAACTGTAGATGTGTAAATTCTGTACATTGAAAATATTATAAAAATAAATAGTAGTGTATTACTAGACAGAAACTAAACCCAAAAATATGATTAAAAAAATGATTGTCTGTCTGTCTGTATGTTCAAACATCATGCAAAAACTACCGGTCTGATTACGATGAAACTTGGTGTCATTATATTTTAATACCTTGGGCGTAACACTGGGTACTTTCAATCCAAAAAAGTATATACACGAAAAAAACGAACTTAAACTGTCAAACACCAAGCGGTCACCGGTGACCGCAACCTATTGTTCTATAATTGTGTCTATAATGATGGTACTCGACAAGTTAATTACTGTACCAAACGCAAATATAAGTTTGTCGAATGTTAGGTTGCCCGCAGAAGACTTTATGCTGTAACTGTAGGTACGGCTGATGGTTGAAATTAGTTTGAACCTATGTCGTAAATGTGAAAATATGTGAGTTGGTGGGTATTTTTGTTACTCAGTCACATCAGAACGGCTGAAGGGACCGAGATGAAAATTGGAACAGAGGTAGGTTATGGTTCGGAGTAACACATAGGCTTTTTCTTACCCCTGAGAATACGGGCGAAGCCGCTGGCAGAAGCTAGTGTAACATCAACCAATGATTTTTAGGTGCCATTTCTTTGTATTCGAACTATTTCCATGTAGTTTCAATCGCTGTTCGATTCCTATATCGTGACGTCATGTTTTACAGTGTATATAGCCTTTCTCACCAATGCAATATCTTATGTAAAAATTATTAACTAAAATTTGACTACCTCGTTAGACGAGTGGGCGCAAGTGCGACTACCGAGCATGGGGTTTCGGGTTCGATTCCTGGATCGGGCAAAGTATTACTATGTTTTAAAAAAAATCTCAGTAGTAGCACGGAGTCTGGAAATGTGCCCGGTATATGGCAATAGGCTCACCCCCTATTACATGGGACTCATAACATAAATAGTGAAAAGTGGGTGTTACATTGTACAGTGTCATAATGTACACCTCTGCCTACTCCTTCGGAGATAAAAGGCGTGATGTTATGCAAAAATTATTGTTCTATAAAACTAGCGACCTGCTTCGGCTTCGCACGGGTGCAATATGCATAAATAAAACATAACTATAAAACTTCCTTAAGATCACTCTATCTATTAAAAAAAAACTGCGTCAAAATCCGTTGCGTAGTTTTAAAGATCTAAGCATACATAGGGAGAGACAGACGGTGGATAGTGACTTTGTTTTATACTATGTAGTGATAATTGTTCAATTCGAACAGAATTAACGCGATCAAACAAATAATAAAACAAACAAACTCTTCAGTTTTGTAATTATACATTTTCAATATACATTTTCAAACCATAGTAGAATACTGTAATTGATTCACCGCCGTTGCACCCTTTTTCCGCAATGGCCTGATTCTGCCGATACTTCACAGTCCTCAATACCACTACCATGAGTTTTGACTTTAAAGCAATAGTATTTGGTCAATACTCGACGTAAAGCTTTTGCCTATGCCAAATTTTACAGCAGAGCCTCTAGCGGTCACTTACGAAACTAAAATTTGGCATAAAAATTTACGTCGTCACTATCGAGTATCGAGAAATACTATTGATTTAAACTCGTGGTAGAGGCATAGAGTGATGGCCAATTAGGACTCGGTTGAAAGTGTAGGAAATCGTGAAGTACTTTACTGGAAGATAGTGCACTCTCTATGTACGTATATATATATTCTTAGAAACGAGAAGTGAGGACAGTTTTTTTAAAAAAATAACGCACATTTACCTCCTAAATTATTTAATCAACAATTAATCTTAAATACAAACAAAGTTATTCAATCAACAAGAAATCATAAAACCAAACTCTAATTACTGCAAGGATAACAAAAATAGCAATATACCGACAAAATAAAATAATATGACCGAGGGTAACGAAGTTCAACCGCTGCCAACCGAAGACTGAGTGAGCCCGCTTCCAAGCGTGCGCTGTCTTTTATAGCCTACCGCTCGGACCAGGCTCTGGAGTAGGAGGTTTTGCTAAGAATATATATATATATATATATATATTGAAATATTGGTTGCAGTGTGCAACCGATGATGCGGTTATTTCGACTCGGTTCTATGTTCTTAGTTTAATGTCGGTGTTTAGGACTTTGTTACATTAATTTTGATACGAATCTATGTGTTAATGTTTTTGTTTTATATGGAGTTGGTTACTATGTACCTCTAGAATAGGAATAACTTATCTAAAGCAAGTTTAAACTTAATCTACCATTTCATTATACAAGGTGTTGTTTTAAAGCCGCGACATTTTCTAGGAGGTAACTCGGCTATCGATTCTGAGTCCGAACCAATAAAAAAATTGTAGGTAATATTTTTTTATTTCTCTGTAAATTACGGAAATCCGTAAGTGCGAACTACACGCTGCCGCCTTGTAACTAGTTTTATAACGCGGCTACATACAAACTCAAACACGTAATTGATATTATTCCTAATTCCATAAAACTCCAATAAGAAACATTGCTGTCGCTTATTCTGACATACTGTCAAACTTAAACGATTTATTATAGCCGTATTTTTAACTATTGGCCCAAAATTTTCTCTTACGTTGAACCTTTATGACTTCTGTGACATGCCCCCGAGAAATGCCACGGTTTCAAAACTACACCTTGTAGTAACACAACAACATTAATAAATTATTAAAAGCATGGTATTTTGCTTAAAATTAAAGTTTAACATGATAAGGAATGTATTTCCTCTATATAGACCTTACACTTGTACATATGTGACGCCGTTATATAAAAACGAAACATACATAATATCATACAAAATAAAATAAAACGAATAGTTACCTTTAAAGGAGGTTCAAAGCCATGCCAATTACCTTTTGAAAAGAGGAACCTTCTCAGAATTCGTATCGACAAGTACCTCCTATGCCTCCCATATTCGATACAAAAAACCTCTTTAGTCAGTCTTGTTGAAAAATTCGCTTAAAGTGTGATAAATATTAACTTATTATTTTGTTTTCTTCGAGGATTTCAAAAGCATGGCGTTATGGTGATGATATTTATATTAAACGGTTGTCAGTCTTAGTTGTCAGTCAGTAGTTTAGTTCCATTTTTTATATTATCATCGGCATGTAAAAAAATAATAAGCACTTTGTTATATACTCTACAGCAAGCTTATTACACCCAGACCTATTTCAAAGTATATATACATACATAACTTCATGCCTGTCTCCCATAGGGGTAGGCAGAGCCTATGAAACGCCAATTATTATGATTCTTACGTACCTCTTGCGTTTCATCAACAATGTTTTCATGCTTGCTCGTCGGTTAGGTTAAAGTTTACATTTCATATTAATACAATATTATTTTCATAAAAATAATAAATTAGAAAATATTGTATCATTGTGCCATAATAATAACCAATTATTTGGGACTAATAATAGAATTGAGTGTATGACGCACTTTGAACGTGTAGAACCCTCTCTCTACACCTTCGTGAACTATAAAGCAAAACGTAGTATATTCTAGGGATAGCAAGGAGTCATAGTAAACTCCAAAATCATCACAAACGTTTCGTACGGCCACCACTGGACACCATTAGCATAAAGTTACTAACACTTCATTGCATTTGGTTAAAGACTTGCCGCAACTAAAACTTTTCGATCGTTAGCGCGTTGAGATGTGAAATTTATGAATATTATCGGTATTCCACGTTTATTCAACTTTATATACTCAGTGGGGCGTTTCTCGTTTTATTACGAAGTGGTTTTATGAATGAAGGAATTGTTTTTGTTATTTAATTAGTGTTTTGTGTGTTCTGTTTGAGAATTGCTCGACTTATTTTAGGTTTATATTCAATAACCTACTTGCTCTTTTACTGTTGCTTTTTTGAAGTGTTTAGCAAAGTTGACACCGATTAAAGTCATTATCATCTGATGGATTAATAGGGGGGATGGTTGACCATAATCCTCACGCCTGGCAGACAGCTTGAGGATAATAATATGGTCTCCGATTGTTTACAGGATGATGTTGCATCCTTGCAAATATTGAAATAGCTTGAAATTGTATACTTCTATTATTGAAATCCTAAACTTGACGGCAAATATACCTATTGATTTGATTTTTGCTAAGATTATATACTTGACAATTTATTTATTTTTTTCTTTATGATTTGTACCATCTACCTACAATTTTAATATTAATGTGTACCTATTTATCTAAAAATGTTATAATGTCTGTAAAATGCCGGTAAGTATTAACACTATATTAATTATGTAACCATCATCTGTACACTTAGTTGCAATAAACGCTTTGACTTTGACTTTGCCAGTCCCTTGGTCTTACCATGAACGCATAGTAGCACCGATGGCTACAGTTTTAACCAGGTGTCGTACTCAGGTCCGGGTAAACTGTAACAGTAAAACGTAAATATATTAAAATATTTAATAGGTACATATCTTTATGCATGAACATAATCGTTACCGTTAGAGGAAATTGTTAATTTTAATTGGTAGTGCTAGGAACGCGGAATTTTTCCCACAGAAACGTATGCAACAAAACGAAATTGGAATGCGAGAAGATTATTGTTTTTTGTATCGCAGCCTTCGTCCGCATGATTGCAGGTAATAACTGAAGGAAAATGTGGTTCTAAAGTAAAACTGTGTAAAAGTTTACAAATAAGTTTATTTCTGAGATCAATCAAACAGTATCATGCAGACGTACGGTAGACTACCATAGATAAAAAAAAATATAACATATCTCCATACAAATAAAGACAGCGCCACTAGTGGCAAGAATATGAACTAGTTTGCGTTCTATTTTCATTTCAATATTTTAACATCCACCCCTGAACGCAAACCCATTTTATGAACACAATACAAATTTTTATCAACAGTTGTCCCTTTTGTCAAAATGTCAGCTACCATGTCACTACCTTTACAATAACAAAACTTAATATGCAAATCATTTACATGATCCCTGAGAAAATGATGCTTAATGTCTATGTGCTTTGATCTGGGCAGATAACAATCATTAGATGAAAGTTTTATTGCACTCTGGTTATCACTATAAATGATGACCGGCCCATCCAGCTGGAGTCCGAGCTCGACGTGTAGCTGCCTCAACCACAGAGCTTCTTGGGTGGCAGAGGACATAGCCATGTACTCCGCTTCAGCAGTGGAAAGTGCCACAGTTTGTTGTTTACGGGAACACCAAGAAATAGCACCTCCCTGAAACATAAAGATATTACCGGTGCACGACTTTCTGTCGCTCGTATCACTCGCCCAATCGGCATCACAATATCCTGTGATGTTCTTATTTCCGTCTTTGGTATACACCAACCGAAGATCTTTGGTACCTTGCAAGTATCTCATTATTCTTTTGACAGCTGTCCAGTGTTCTGACTTTGGCTCCTTGTTAAATCTACTTAGCATATTAACGGCAAAGCTTATATCTGGACGTGTACACTGGGCTAAGTAAAGTAAAGAGCCTATAGCTTGCTGATAGGGACAGTCGAATTTTTCTTCTAAACTTGAAGTGAACTTCAAACCAACCTCAACTGGCGTCTTTGCAACTTTGCAGTCAAGCATTCCAAATTTAGTTAGTATCTCTTTGATATACTTCTCTTGATCTAACATAACTGTATTCTTGTCATATGTGATGTTTAATCCCAAACACTGAGTAGCTTTTCCAAGATCTTTCATTTCAAAATATTTGTTCAACATACTCTTTATAGTATTTTTCACAGTTTGTTCTGAAGTAAACAATATTAAATCATCTACCCATACAGCCATGAATGTGGTTTTCTTGTTATTGTAATATACACATGGATCTGTTTTAGACTGGTACATGCCTATTTCTTGTAACACAGTATTCAACTTAGAATTCCAGAGACGACTTGCTTGTTTCAAACCATAAATAGATTTATGTAGATAACACACCTGTGATCCCTGCTCATACATCTCTGGCTGCATCATATAAATTTCTGTGTCGACTTCTCCTTGAAGAAACGCTGAGACAGCATCCATTTGTTCTATCTCATAACCATTTCTGGCTGCCAAAGCAAATAAATAACGGAGAGTAGTGTATCTTGCTACTGGTGAAAATACTTCCTCATAATCTCTGCCTTTCTTCTGTGCATAGCCTTTTATCACAAGTCTAGCCTTAAAGCGAATTATGTTTCCACTTAAGTCAGTTTTTGTTTTAAACACCCACTTTGATGGCAGGGCTTTTCTATTGGCAGGTAAGTCTATCAAGCTCCAAGTTTTATTCTTGATCAGGGAACTATACTCTTCGTCCATGGCCTTTTTCCATTGTACCGCATTTGAGGATGATAGTGCTTCGTTGACTGACTGCGGATCAGATAGGGTCATCAAACAAAATAAACTATGTTCTTTAGTTTGTGTTCTGCGAGGCCTCACTGTCATTCTGCTGCTGTTATCCTGCATATTCCGTAAACTTCTCGGAGGCTGATAAGTTTCATCCAAATCACCATAATCAGTTTCATACTCACTAGTACTTTCACCACTTGATCTTATATTTTCTGAGTCAAGATATTGCTGCTGCTGACTTGTACTGTCTGCCTTCAAACTCGTATCAGGACTCGTATCAGGTCCTGATGCTGTAGCAATACTCTCACTATTAACAGGTACTTTCACTGTGAAATCATTCTGAATACTCTTATAAGTTTCATAAAATACGACGTCTCTACTTTTTATAACTTTACATGTCTTAGGATCAAACATTCGATAACCCTTTGTTTGTTCACAATAACCAACTAAAATCATCTTATTCGATTTTTTATCCCATTTAAGCCTTTTTTCCTTAGGAATATACACCATAGCTGCTGAACCAAATATTCTCATGTGAGACAGACTAGGTCTATGACCAGTCCACATTTCATAAGGTGTTTTTCCCCCTAGTGATTTAGTAGGTGAACGATTCACAATATATGCTGCAGTGGCGACAGCTTCTGCCCACAACTGCTTTTGTTGGCCAGCATAGATCAACATGCACCTTGCCCGTTCCACCAATGTGCGGTTCATCCTTTCAGCTAAACCATTTTGCTGAGGGGTGTATGGTGTTGTAGTCTGATGGGTGATTCCACTAAGGGATAAGTATTTTTCAAAATAATTATTGCAGTATTCAGTGCCATTATCTGTTCTAATAGTTTTTATCTTAGAATCAAGTTTATTCTCAACTTTTAATTTAAAATCTTTAAAAACTTCCAGTACATTTAACTTATCCTTTATGAAATAAACATGTACCATCCGTGTACAATCATCGATAAATGTAATAAAGTATTTCATACCTGAATAAGACACATTTTCCATCGGACCACATAAATCTGAATGTATAAGTTCCAAGGGTGTGGTGACTCTGGATCCAACATGGTTAAATGGTAATCTGGCTTGTTTACCTTCCATACAACAAGGACAACTGCTCACATTATTCGTCTGAGTGAGTTTGACTCCTTCAACACATCCGGGTAGCTTGTTTACATCTGAAACATTAAGATGGCCCATGCGCAAATGCCATAAGTAAGTATCATCAATTTGTTTACTATCAACAGTTAGATGAGTGGACTCTGAACTCATTCTTGTATTTAAAATGTACAGCTTTTTCTTTAGTAATGCAGAACATATTAGGTCTCCTGTGTCATTATGAATGTCACAACCTTGGTTACTGAATGTTACTTTATATCCAGCCCCTACAACAGCACTCACAGACAAGAGATTCACACTGAGTCCAGGAACATACAATACATTATTTACCTGAATTTTGTTGCCCTGAGCTGGGTAAATATCAACAGAACCAACTCCTTGCACTGGCAGTGGTGCACTGTTAGCTACTGTAATGTTTGACACCGATGCCTTAGTCATGTTGTACATCCAATCCCTTTTACATGACATGTGCATGGATGCACCTGAATCGACATACCAGTCTACATTCTCTTCACCAGTTGCTGTGAAAGCTGCAACAAAACTAGAAGATTCTTCCTTTACTAATTTTGACTCTTTTTCAAGTTCTTCAGCTTCCTTTTGTAACGATATCTTAGGACTCCTACAAAATCTTGCAAAATGACCGTATTTGTTACAATTGTAGCATCTGGGCCCTTTCGACAGTGTAGTTTCAGATACCTTACTTTGCTTCGGGAAATTTTTACCTTTCTTTGTATGATATGCGACTCCAGTTTCAGATTTGATTTCCTGTAGGAGCTTAGTCTTGATAAGATCAGCACTTATTTGAATGCCAGAACTTTCGAGCCCCATAATCATTGGTGTATAGACTTCTGGTAATCCTGCTAACATTAAGGTGCCCAGCCACTCATCGTTCACGTCAAACCCAATGTTGCGTAACTTATGAGCTGTAGTCATTATCTTCGAGATATAATCTTCAATACTGTCACAAGTTTCCAATGATGTATTCACTAAGTCCTTCAATAAACCCACCTTTCTAGCTAGACCCTTGTCATCAAATGCCTTTTGCAGATTATTCCATACTTCTTTTGCAGTTAAGCAATCTTGAACGTGTATGTAGTTCTGGGAATCTATTAATAATATAATTTTAGTTTTTGCCTTTACATACTTAGCAGCGTCAAGAGGCTTGTCTTTAGTACCGCCTGGCTCAATGCATGTCCATAAATCTTCATGTTCTAAGTATGATTTCATGGTGAACTTCCATGTCGCGTAATTATCACGACCAGTTAACTTCTCTATACTAAAAATATTTGAGGACATTGTCGTACTTTCTGATAGATTCCAATTTTACAACCGGTACCGGCGGCGTGTGCAATAATGGCAGCAAGTAACCGAAGAGCGGCGGTCTTCATTCACTTGATACGAAAATCTTCCGTTTGTCTGAACTATTACTATAATTTACTCAGAACCACGCTCTGCTACCATGAAGGAAAATGTGGTTCTAAAGTAAAACTGTGTAAAAGTTTACAAATAAGTTTATTTCTGAGATCAATCAAACAGTATCATGCAGACGTACGGTAGACTACCATAGATAAAAAAAAAATATAACTTATCTCCATACAAATAAAGACAGCGCCACTAGTGGCAAGAATATGAACTAGTTTGCGTTCTATTTTCATTTCAATATTTTAACAATAACTGAACAAGGGATTTTGGATGTGATTCTCGGGTAGAACAAAATAGAATATTTTCACATAGCTAGCAAGGAATTTGTGTAAATTGTCTTTTTTTAATTTGTTGAATAAACGAACTTTTAAATACATTTTGGACGTTTATCCATCTACGATTGTATATAAAGTGTTAAATAAAATTAAAATACAATATAATACCATTCCATACCATAACATCACGACTTTTATCCCCGAAGGGGTAGGCAGAGGTGCACATTATGCCACTGTACAATGTAACACCCACATTTCACTATTTATGTTATGAGTCCCATGTAATAGTTCACACAGTTCCAGACTCCGTGCTACTACTGAGAATTTTTAAACCCAGTAATACTTTGTCCGACCTGGGAATCGAACCCGAGACCCCTTGCTCGGCAGTCGCACTTGGGACCACTCGGCCAACGAGGCAGTCAATACAACATATAATAATTAGATATTAAAGTCTAAAGAAGCGTGGATGAAATGTTTAACAATAAAGTTAAACAAATAAAATTTAAACATAATGAAAAACTGAATGAAATCTTATATAAACAACGTTATTAGTTTTTAATTAACACCCACGTAATTGTTTGATAGTTTGTTGAAAATTGAGACATAATTGTGTTATGAACAATAAAACAATAATTGTTTAATTTTCTTTTATTAACGTAGAAGTTGTTTACTTACTTTGTTTGGAAAAAATGTTTTTATATATTAAATGAATATAGAGGGATGTAATAAGCCAGCTCGACCGAAGTTATACCATGGCCTTACAGAAAACCGTCGTGAAACAATACTTGTGTTGTGTTTCATTGTATGAAGGAGGTTACCGGAGTCCCAAATACCCGGTGAAAGATGGAAATCTTTCCCATTCTCCCGTCCCCAACAAGCCTCAAATTCCTATTCCCCAAAAGGCCGGTAGCGCTCTTGGAACACCTCTGTTTACTGTTTCGGGTGTCCATTGGTGGCGCCGATCGCTGACCATCAGGTGATCCGTCCAAGTTTACTTGGTAATTCCATTAATAATAAAACGACTGCCTCGTTGGCCGAGTGGTCGCAAGTGCGACTGCCGGGCAAGGGGTCTCGGGTTCGAATCCCGGGTCGGGCAAAGTATTACTGGGTTTTTAAAAAATTCTCAGTAGTAGCACGGAGTCTGGAAATGTGCCCGGTATATGGCAATAGGCTCACCCCCTATTACATGGGACTCGTAACATAAATAGTGAAAAGGGGGGGTTACATTGTACAGTGGCATTAAGTGCCGTAATGTGCACCTCTGCCTACCCCTTCGGGGATAAAAAGGCGTGATGTTATGTTATGTTATGTCCATTAATAATAAAAAAATCGTATGTATGAATTGTATAATTCCAACTTGTTTCTTTTTTGCTTATGCAAAAATAAGTTTGTGTGTTGGTTAAGTTTTAAAGTTTTATTTATTTCAGTAAAGTGTCCATCTTATAAGGCTAATTGTGCTAGTTTTAAGGTACCGTTACATGTTATGCTAATTTCCAACAGAAAAATATGCTTCAATTAAGCATTTGTTACTTAGTTGCAGAATGTGTGTCAGAATGTTGCTCAAAATTAGCATGCTCATTTCAAGCGTGCTTGCAAATTGACAGGCGTTCGATTTTTGAAGATTTTTGCAGCACGCTTAATACAGTGCCTTTTAGCATACTAGAGGTATTTCACAGCATGTTTAGCAGTACATTAATTCAATTGCGATTATCAAAAACGTCAATTTTAATAACTTATAGTCAATTTCAGTAGGCTGCGCGACATCATCGCCGCGACCGCACACGGTGCTCATGAGAAAGAACCCTTCTTTGTTTCGAAACTAGTAGAGCTTTTCTCAGTATATTCATGTGAGAAGCCCGCGATTTTTAGTTAATTTAGTATGTCTCACGAAAGGTATTTTATAAAAACGTAGTCAATTTTAATTTCAAACCTTTTATTATACCTACTTTTACAACATAGAAACAAAACAGTCATTACAAGAACCCTCGACAGCTCACTTTGCAAAAATCAAACAACAGAAAATGATTTAAGTTAAAGATAGGGAAAATTCCCAATGAATTCCCAACAAGTACCTCTGTCTTTGGGAGGATCCGAGGATCCGCTTGCAGCGTCTTCTAACGACCTCTCGGGAGGGAACAACAAAAAGGCACTCCGAATACTCAATTACGTCCCAATTGTGAACAGAATTGCAAAAATAAATTTTCAACTATAAAGAGAAAGACTGCCTCGATGGCCGAGTAGTCGCAAGTGCGACTGCCGGGCAAGGGGTCTCGGGTTCGATTCCCGGGTCGGGCAAAAAATTACTGGGTTTTAAAAAAATCTCAGTAGTAGCACGGAGTCTGGAAATGTGCCCAGTATATGGCTATAGGCTCACCCCCTATTACATGGGACTCATAAAATAAATAGTGAAAAGTGGGTGTTACTTCTGTGTGCACCTCTGCCTACCCCTTCGGGGATAAAAGGCGTGATGTTATACAAAGAGAAAGCAGTTGAAATTATTGTTTCAAGTTATAATAATAATTCGACTGCCTCATTGGCCGAGTGGACGCAAGTGCCACTGCTGGGCAAGGGGTGTCGGGTTCGAATCCCGGGTCGGGCAAAGTATTACTGGGTTTGTAAAAACCTCAGTAGTAGCACGGAGCCTGGAAATGTGCCCGTTATATGGCAATAGGCTCACCCCCTATTACATTGGACTCATAACATAAATAGTGAAAAGTGGGTGTTACATTGTACAGTGGCATAATGTGCAGCTCTGCCTACATACATATACTCTGATAAAAGGCGTGATGTTATGTAATAATAATCATAATTTGTTTACACAGTGTTGTTTTAGATATTTAACAATCTCGGTTGCCAAGTTAGACCACTGATTCACACCAAAACCTCGATATCATTGAGATTATAATATCCACAAATAACAGAGTTAAAACACACAACAATTTTTAGTCTTACACCAAAAATCTTTTAACAAAGCCTAAACTAACAATTTGACTTCATAAAAGTAGGGATAACGTATCGAAATAATCGTCAAACAGTACCCAGAGCTACAATAACCAAATGAAGTGTGCGACTATTCAGTAAGTTAATTCCATAAGGGTGGCTACATACTAAATAACAACGGGCTACCGGCGCATCGCCCTCGTTATTAGGCGATCTGCGAATGGAGCAACTATTGTAGTAACTGGCAACTGAGCCGTTAACATTACATTTCAATTGCACTACGCACACGCAGCAATTGAAGTTTCGAGTTGTGATGATCGTTAACAGTTTTCTGTTACCTACTGTAATCGATGACTTTTTTTAAGGGGGGAAAATCATCGAATGACTTCTCCCGCCTGGGTGAAGCAGGAGGGAGTGTCAGAATTTTACTGTTTAAAACCATCCCGTTCCTACTCCTGCGCTTCGAGCCGGAGCTCCGGTAACCCGTTAGGTTTTCCGCGACTCCGAATGTAATCGATGACTAAGTTCCTTTTTAACCGGTTTTTTTGGCTTTTACTCAATCATTAATCATAACTGAATGCGTAGAATAAGCTACTCAACTAAAAGTTGCTCACAGTTTGCCTTATATTGCAGCAAATGAACACTTTATACAAAATTTTATTTCAATGCTTGTCAGGTAGATTATTTTAAAACATTAGACACGTATTTTTTATTTTCTTACAAAATTAAATACTTTCGACGATATATTGATTTGAAATATCTTCCTAAACTTAACTCCGTTTTATCTAAGTATTGTTTTCTTACCTCTATATGACAAAATGAAACAAAATTTCTAATATTTTTTCATTATGTAACTTAAGGACTAATTACCTACATTTTTAATTTTTATACATTGTCTACTACCCTATTAACAACATTTTACATGAAACTTTTAAAAAATTTGATAGTACCCTAGACATAAGTTACTTCATGTGCAAGCTCCCTAAGTCCACTCGTAACCCGCCTACATTCCTATCGAACTGAATATTCCCTTTTGTAGCCAAATGGTATTGTTAATAGACGCTGTGTTAGCGGTAATTGCATTGTAGTTTGACACTAAATGAAAATAAGGCTCATTTTGCTTTGACCGAGTGTGTATCGTATTGTGCTTAGACGTAACTGTTCTAGTTACAGTATCTGGACAGATTTTTGAAATGTTTGTAGTTTTATTGACCTTTTAATGACAAATTGGTTTTGACTTGATTATACTGAAATATGACGTATTAGTTCCAATTTTGAATGCAATCATAATAATTTTATTTTTATTTTTATCATTTTAATTTTGCAGTGTGCAGTATGCATTTCTACTGACCCCTTACTTACTTTAAACATGACATTTTATCGGATAAGCCGATAAACGACCAAACGGATCACCTGATGGTAAGTAATCGGCATCGCCCATGGATACCTGGAACACCAGAGGCGTTACAAATGCGTTACTGGCCTTTTGGGAATTGGGAATTTGAGGATTGTAGAAGATTCGGGAATAGTGGTCTAGACGCTATGTATTAAAATTCAATTTTCCGTAACCATATTCTCAAAATTGTGACAACGTGTGTGAAAACGTGTGTTCTTTTAAAATCAGGGTCTTCCTAGTTCATTGAACACTAAATGATCCATTTTATATTATGTAAAGAGTATCATAAATATTTGTGCCTTTAGGTAAAGCCGACACTATAGCCTATAAACTTGAACACTTGGCAGAATATGCTTACAGGTATTTTCAGCAAAATTAAGTGAAAATATGTTTTACTTATTTTCTAACTGAACCCTCAACTTTGACCGCGTTTAGCTGAAATAAAAGTACCTTATGTTACTCCTTAGTAGTATCTACATCATTTACTTAGCAATAAAAGTCCCGCCAAAATCGGTCCAGCCATTCCAGAGACTAGCCAGTACAACCAGACAACCAGACAGACAGACAGACAGACCTAAATTCTGAAAAATATTATTATGGTATCTGTATCGTATGTATATTCATATACACACTGCACAGGCATATGAATTAAATTAAAATAACTGATTATTGTTACAGAGCAAAAACCAGTTATTTTAATATTACGATCATACACTCCAATTTTATTTATCTGAATTTGAATTACACATAGTACTTTAGGAACTGCCATTTAAATGATACTAACTTCTAGACACTACATAAAAACCGGGAGCATTCACGTGTAATGTAACGTTATATATTCGACTTTGGGCATTACATTATAATACCTCCCTGACTAATGAGCATTTGCGTGTAATGTAACATATAGATTCGACTTTGAGCATTTCACAGCAAGATGTCAGACATTTATGTTACAAGTTGTATTCAGATATTAGACATCGTATACAAGGTGCGTATTGTAATGCTCGGATCTCCTCCTTCACTGATGTAATGCTCTGATGAGGGAGATGAGATCTGTAAAGTTACATTAGACGCGAATGCTCCTTAATCTATTCCTGTTTTAAATATCACCCCGAACCCTTCATCCGTCTAGTGAGTAGGTAACGAACATATCCTTAAACTCACAAACGTACAAAGTTTCTCATTTATAATATTAGTAAGATGGTACACTATTTTAAAATCTTGTAGTTTCACTACCTTCATCATCAGAATGTCAAAAGTCAAAGTCAAAAGTCAAAATCATTTATTTCAATTAGGCCAGAACGGCACTTTTGAACGTCAAAAAAAAATGAAAGTGAAGCTATTTGCTTGCTTCTATGCCCACTGCTATGCCCGCTGCTGCCTATAGCCTACTATGATCATATTCAAATCGGCTAACTAGCTGCTGGATACAGAGCGCTTCTCAACTGGAAGCTCAAAAGGTCACAACCTTTATCAGGTATTCTATCCATCTTAACGCACATTCATGGCATTAAAGTTATATATTTAATGTAGGTAATTCAAATACTAAACTTGTTTAAATATTATCATATCTAAAATTTATTTGTTTAAATTCACATAATTTTTATCTTTGTAAAAAACGTTGCCCAACACTGGGATTCTCTACTGTGTCGTGGGTGTGTTTACAAACATACGAGTTCACATATGACACCCGGACCGAAAACAAGAATTTGTGGAACATTATCGTACATAGAGTTGATTCATGAGGAAATCCAACCCACTACACGGTGCACGGGATCCGATTTCCCAGCCACCGCACCAATCATTCAGTCAAGTTCAAAATAACTAGTACGTAAAAAATGTGCCGTCATTTTGTCAGTTCTACCTCTAGAAAAATGGCTTTATCATAAATTATATGTTATTGATATGTAATAGGTTGGTTATTGAAACAAATTACTTATGTTGTTGCTCTGTAAAAGAAAGTTTATTCATAAATACAACACAACACATGAAATGGTTTTGCAAATACACAACTCACTTAGGTAATTAGAATTAGATAAACATTATTGTCTACTAACCTGTAAAAGAAACAACATTAAGAGCTATTGCTTCAAACAATCCTTTGTATACTTATTTTAAAATAATTTCCACAAATATCTTTCGTGCTTATTCAAAAATCTCGAGACGAAACAAAACCATTGTATTTGACATAGTGGAAAAAAGCTGTCATCACAGATTATACTGACGTATAAAGTCTAAACCAAAATACGCGGGAAATTTAAATTAAATGAAGGGCTAACTTAGCTTCTTCATTTACATCTCCCCCCCCCGGCAGTTTAAGACCCATCAGGCACTGGTACAAGTTTTGTTATATGGAACAAGTTTGATTCAAGTTTTTTAAATCCTGTATTAATTCTATAAATTGTGTTGGATATTTTTTCTAAAATTTTATAAGGTCCTATCTTTAATTCATCTAGTTTTTTCCTATTCAAACGGTTTCCATTTTCCACATATACTAGGTCTCCTACTTTTAAGTTACAATTTACTCTATTTTTGTTGAATATTTGCTTATTGTAATTGTGTGATTTTATAGTTCTTTCTAAAGCTATCTTTCTATCTCGAAATAAATCATTTTTTGTTTTGTTCTCTTTTCATTCATCCGTTAGGATATCTGTGATTTTTCCTTCCATTAAGTATGTTGGGGAAAATCCTGTCACATTGTGTTCGGTTTCATTATCCTTTTGGGTACATTCATGAGCGATAGATGTCCATGCTTTTTTTATAATTATTTTCATTAATTTTACATCGTATCTTGTTAACTAAAGTTTGATTTAAACGTTCATTTAACTCGTCGAGTACCGGTTTTGTAGACACAATTATAGAACAATAGGTTGCGGTCACCGGTGACCGCTTGGTGTTTGACAGTTTAAGCCATTTGAAAAAGGAGCATTTACTGCTGTAAAGATTATAGGTATGTTTTCATTTTGTTTCAAACTTTTGAATTCTTTGGAATTTATACCAGGGTATTGATCCGATAAAATCATCCCAATCTTATTTTCCGAAGAAACTTTTTTTATAAGTTTTATAAAATCATCTGCATTTTGCTTTTTTGATGTTAATATGGAGGCATATCTGGTGAAATGATCTACAAGAAGGTGAAGGTGAATATGTTTTTGTAGAGCGAGAACTACCAAATCCGCCGATAGTATCTATTGACATTATTTGAAAAGGGTAAGTAGCCTGCTACTTACCCATATGTATATACCCTATATTTTAATTTAGTTCTAGATTTATTTTTTATACATATTTCGCAATTCTCACATATTTTTTTTATATTTCGTATTAAATTGTTTGCTGTATAGAATGGTCTGATTTTATTTCCTGTTTGTTTTATTCCTATATGACAGTATGAATAATGTATTTTTTCAATTATTTCTTTACTAAATGTTTCAGTAAGTAAAATCTTTTCTTTATTTCCTATCCTTTTGAAGTATATAATATCTTTCAATATTAGTTTATTTCTACTTAATTTAATATCTGTATTTCTCTCCTGATCGTTTCGAATATCATCTAATTTAATAACATTAACAAATTTCAAAACCTCTTCCTGATTTTCATCTGATTCTAATACAGGGTTCCTACTTAAACTATCTGCTTCTAAATTATCTTTCCCTGGTGAGTATATAACTTCAAAATTGAATTGTGATAAGTAGAATGTAAGGTCACCTAATTCCTCATCTGGTCTTGCTTTAATGTTCAATTTTTCTAAACGTTTATGGTCTGAAAACACTTTAATTTTTTTTCCTATGAGCCAGTGTTGCCAATATTTAACGGCTTCTTTTATAGCTAGGCATTCTATATAAATAGCTTTCTTTTGTTTTTGACTGTCATTCAATTTCCTAGAAAAATAAGCACATGGCTTTCCTTCTCCATTCTTTGTTTCAAAATAGCCCCTATACCATGAATACTCGCATCTGTGTAGATATGAATGGGTAAATCCGGATCAAAGATTTCTAAAATAGGCGTAAAGCAAAGTTGTCTCTTTATTGTATCAAAAGATTCCTGACATTTATCTGTCCAAACGAAATTTTGATCCTTTCTTAACAGATTGTGTAAGGGATCTAATATGATTGTTATTTTTGGTATATATTTTCCATAAAATTTAACTTTACCTAAAAATTGCCGGACATTTATTAGTTTTTGGTACAGGAAAATCTTTTATGGCTATTAAATTGTCCTTCAGTGGAGTGACTGTGTTTTTTTTATTATGTGACCTAAGTATATGACAGAATCTTGCGCAAAATTGCATTTAGAGAATTTTAATTTCAAGCCCTTTTTTGAAATTGCTTCTAACAATAAAAATAAATGTTTAATATGATCTGTGAATGTCTGTGAGTACACTAAAATATCATCTATGAAATTTACTGCAAAATCTGATAATTTGTGGTTTCTAATGATGTTAGCTAGTATTCTTTGGAAAATTGCGGGTGAAGTTTTTAAACCGAAGGGTAAACATGTCCATTGATAATGATTTTCTTGTGTAACAAATGCTGTTTTCTTTCTGTTTTCGACTTTTAAAGGTATAGACCAGAATGCAGAATTAATGTCTAGTGTTGAGAAATATTTACAATTCCTCGTTTTTATCATTAGGTCTTCTATGAGTGGAAATGGTTGCGACTGCGGAACCACTATTTTATTTAAGTCCCGAAAATCTATGCATAGTCTAGATTTTCTGCCTTCTTCTTTTTTATAAGCTAAAGTTACAGGTGCTGCGAATGGATTATAAGATTCTTCAATTAATTGTTTTTTTAATAATTGTGCTACTTGTATTTCTATTTCCTTTTTGTCCTAAAAACTACATCTATAAGGTCTTTTGCTACAGTATTTATCTACTAGTAGATCTATATGTGCTTCATAACCTTTCACAGAGCCTACATCATAATAATTAATTTTATTTTATTTTTAAAAATAATTAGTTTTTTGGGTTAATTTCATTTAAACTCATTTCTAATTGAGAATTATTGACACTCCTAATTGGTTATTTTCTTGTGCGATCATTATCTTTATTTTTTAACCAGCATAACAGAATATAAGGGCAAATAAGGGCTAACTTAGCTTCTTCATTTACAGATATATGAACGTTTTGGTACATAAACACAATAGTACGTATGTATATATGTACGTATATTGTCGAATCGGCAGGTCAGTACAGATCGATGCTTTTAGCTGATTATTTCGTTCAATCACCTAATGACACTGTCTTCACTTGACTGATGATCTGTCTCAACGTCCCCCACCCCAATCACCAAAAATAAACCTTATTCTTTCACGCACAAATCACAATGTTGATTGCAAATCTATCCTGTAATATAATCACAAGTTAATTTAAACCGTATTCTTTTATTCATAATGTTGAAAATAGGATGATGAGGAAATTCACAGCGTAGGTGTTTTTGTTTTGCTCCAATTAAGGGATAAGTACTTGCTGAGAATTTTTAAGTGAATGTTATTAAAACTGACATAGCGTAGCATCACGCCTGTTATCCATGATGGGGTAGGCAGAGGTATACTTATAGGACATAATATAATTTGCGCCAGTTTTATTATGATTGTCGATTGTAGGTAGGTATATTATCAAACATGCCTTATTCAAATTTTGATAATCTAAAATTTGAACAAAAGATAGTTAATTTCTCATTCTTCTTTCGCATGTATAAATTTATAATTAAATGCTTCAGAATTTTAATCTTTTCACAAATATTTGACTGCCTGGTCGTGTGATCACAAGTACATTTTATACCACGATGGAGGCAAAAAAAAACACACGTGCCAAGTGATGGTAAATGAAGGCAGATACTATGAAACTCCAATTACTACGATTCATACCTCGATACCTCGATACCTCGTTCGGTTCCTCAACAGTCATCAGTCTTTTCATGCACGCTCGTCGTTTAAGGTAAAGTTTACATTTCATACTGTTAGAATATTTTGTTTTTAATTTTTTTTATGGCATAAGCCGGTAAACGAGCAGACGGATCACCTGATGGTAAGTAATCGGCGTCACCCATGGACACCTAGAACACTAGAGGCGTTACAAGTGCGTTACCGGCCTTTTGGAGATTAAGAGTTTAAGGATCGTTGGGGATTCAGGAATTGGGGAGATTGGGGAAGGGGAGGGTAATTGGGCCTCCGGTAACCTTACTCACACGACGAAATACAAATCATATATTCTAATAATACATTAGAAAATAATGCTTCCTCAACAGACATCTGCTTTTCATGCATGCATTTCGAACTATATTAAAACGTATCGTAGTTATTGTTGTTCCATAGTCTTTACTTACCCTCATGAGAGACAGGCTATGTATGTATGTATCAAAGACCAACTTTCCCCAGCAAAAACGATGCACCCTCAAAAGTGCCTACCTCCAAAACGTTATCAGAACGTTAATTATAAACTGATATAGCGCCTCTAGGCAACTATTACTCCTAGTAGCCCGCCTAATACATTATAGAGGGGCTCATAAATTTATAGGGGTTCAATAGAGATCCCAATTAAAGTGATTAGACCGCGGTACAGTACAACCCGCTATGAATAATTCAATAAATGTACGATAATTCCGTTTGTCGATAATAAAAGTACACGCTATGGATAGTGGGGCATCACTATTGTTGTTAGTATTGGTTTAATTTGTAGTTTCATTGGTAGAAAAAATGATTGATTTTGTTGTGACAGTGATGGGTGCAAATGTTTTTTTTATATATGTTTTTGCCACCTGTTTAATTTAAGAAGTATAATATTGTGTTAGACGTGATATTATTCTGTTTCATTATCAGATCGCTGAATGCTATTGTAATTTTAACTTTAAGGTTGTAACTATTTATTAAATTATATTATCCCGGGAACTTGATGAAATTGCTTCTTGCATCGATCATTGTTTTTGTCTCTGGATCACTCAAAGGTCTAGCTGGAGGAGAATGCCCTAGACATTAACCTACCTTGTACATTAGTGTTTGCATGAAGCCTTTTAAGATAAATAAAAATAAAAAAATTAAAATAAGATGATTCTGAATCTGATCAGTCGGAAAAGAGTAAGATTAAATCGTCAAGTCCTACTTCGGTCGGATGTCGAAGGGAATCGTCTTCAATTCTTAACACCGATTTTTTTAAATGTTACAGTCCTTAAAGCCACACTTTTAACAGTATCGATAATTATGTCAGTGTAGTACATCCTTCACTGGCCACCGATGGAGCATGCCTACCTATTCAATTGTGGCACAAACTCAAATTCTCACAAAGAATTATGTAAATCTCAAAAAGCCAAAATCAATTGAAATTACTTTCTGAATTATGATCAACTATAATTGTCTACACTAACAACGCTATTAGAATAATATTGATTACTATCAAATCAAATATTTTTTATTACTTTGTTTTAGTAAGTTTTGTAATTAGGATAATGCGTCAAGCGTGTCTTTGCATTGTTCTCACATATACGTACAGTATTGAAATATGTATCAGAGACATTGTAGACCATACTTTTTTAAAAAGAGTAACGAATGGAGTTGGATTGGAGAATCTTTCTCGTTCATCTCCATTCGAATCTAAATTTTGTAATGAGCACCTAGCTTCACCTAGCTTCACTGACGGACTGACTGACAGACTATTATTTATTTTGTATTTGTTGATGTTTCTAAAGTACCAAATTATGGTCTAATTGAAATAAATGTTTTGACTTTGACTTTAAAAAACATCGTATTTGTTTTAGACTGTAGGTATGCATCATAAATATAGGTCAGGCTACCATAGGCTATAACCACTATCAACTATTTAAACTGTCAAACACCGCGAGGAAACTGGGGACCGCAACCTATTGTTCTTTAATTGTGTCTATAATGACGGTACTCAAAAAAACGGTACCTAAAATACAATAATATCTAATTATTACCGTAATCATAACCACAGATAATACCTCTATAAACTAAGTCACCAATAAAATCCTATAAAGCAGACACCATTAGTGATGGACCCTCCACGATTGCTATCAACAGCCCGTAATCTATTAGAGATGGGGGAAGTGTTATCGATATATCGATATTTGTTTAGTTTTGTATCGAATATAATTAAGATGATGGTAGATGGCATTGTAAGTACAACAACATGCTTTTAAATCTCTTAAGGGGTATTTAGAGTTGGATTGGTAGGAGCATGAATGTTATATTTTAGATTATAGATTTTTTTTAAATGTCGTAATGATACTGTGGATATCAAAAAAAATATTTTTTATTTACGTTTCATTATTAAGATACTCATTCGTGTTTCAAAAGCTTCATAATTCATTTTTTTTAATAAATAAATTGATAAAGATCTGACGGGACCGTGGATATGTTGTTTTTAGAGTCTTCCTCCATTTTTTAAAGGTGAGTTACAAAAAAATAAGAGGAAATATTTTCTATAAATATAACAAATCTAATTTTGGAGACGGTGGACAGTTAAGAGATACGTTGTAAACTGATTGGTTGCTTTAACAAAGCCAAGCAATCTTTTTCAAGGGGGGAAAATCATCGAATAACTTCTCCCGCCTGGGTGAGGTGGGAGGGAGTGTCAGACTCTTACTAACTAAAAACCACCCCGTTCCTTCTCCGGCACTTCGAGCCGGAGCCCCGGTAATCCGTTAGGTTCTCCGCGGCAAGCCAAGCAGTCTAGGGTCGACTTTCCGATACTACAAATTTGGAATGCCTTGTCTACAACATTTAGCAAGCAATCTGACATTATGGTAACATTGAGAAAAACTTAACTTATATTGTTTATATTCAAATTGATAATCAACTTTCACCAAGCATCACAATCTAAAGGTGGATTTACATCATCACATCACCAGCCTATAAGCAGCCACTGCTGACCAAATGTCTCTTTTCTCATGAAGAAGGTTTGAGCATTAATTTCCAGGCTTGTTCAATGCAGGTTGGCGATTTATAAACTTAAACTTCAAAATATAAGCCTAGCCTATTCCTTACCATTTTTTCATTTAAAGGTGGATCAGCTATAGCTATCGGCTTGTTTATCACAGCAAATTTTATACGCAAAACAGCATCCAATAAAACTTTACAATTGAAACACTTCGATGAAACTGGAATGTCTCTGGTTTGCTTGTTACTGAAGTTTCCATATCCGTTAGATAGCCGGCAGAATAACCGGACGACGGTCACACGGGCCGAATCAATCTCGTTTGTGTGCCTAATGGGATAAGTTCGCCAGTATTGCCAAGTTATTGGCAAGTTTTTGCCATAACCGTCTGCACCCGGAGCGGCTGAACTGATTGCGTGTTTATTCCTTGCTAGTTGGTATGTATCAAATAGATAAATATCAATATATGTATATAATTACGGACTATTGTATAATTAACATATAGCTAAAGAAAACATCACGCATCAATACATATTACAAAATAAAGCCGCTGTTCACCGTCTGTCTGGCCCTATGTATGCTTAGATCTTTAAAACCACGCAACGGATTTTGAAGCAGTTTTTTTATTAGATAGAGTGATTCTTAAGGAAGATTTATATGTATAACACATGCATGTTGCACCCGTGCAAAGCCGGGGCGGGTCGCTAGTTTTAATATATGCATTGCACAATGTATTATAAACAAACAAATTGGACTAAGTGACTAACAATTTTCTCGAACATTTTTTTTAAAATGATCGCAACGGCATCTATGTTTCTCTTGGTCTGGTGCCTACATTTTGTCAGTCATGGCTTTTACTATAGGCAGTGTTTGAACCTTTAATCTTCTGCAACTGACGAGCATGTTTCGACTATCAAAAAACTCAATAATACTCCACCCAACGGCTAAGTAAACTATTGCTACGTACTATTAATATTATTACTATTAATATTTAGACCATCTAAAAGTTAACATCTAAAATCTAAAAGTTGTCGTGGTGGCCCGGAGGTTTAAGACGCCCACTTCTCATGCATGAGGGTGCGGGTTCGAAACCTACCAACGGCAAGTACCAATGTGACTTTTTCCGAGTTATATGTACTTTCTAAGATTATTTAGACACCACTGACAAACGGTGAAGGAAAAACATCGTGAGGAAACCTGAACTTATAATTTCTAATTATAAGTTTGAAATCGCCAACCCGCATTGAGCAAGCGTGGTGATTAATGCTCTAACCTTCTCCGTGTGAGAAGAGGCTTTGCTCAGCAGTGGGCATTTATAGGCTGTTGATGATGATGAAAAGTTAACAGCTATTTAATAAACCCAAATAAATCGAAATAACACGGAACATTTTCACGAAAAGTTGTACTATCGCGATATTTTCGCGTATAACAGTTACAAGTTTTAATTTTTTAACCTCGTCAGCAGTTTAGTGCCATTAGAGGTAAAGTTGATGTTAAAGTTGATAAAATATGACTGGCTTGTGCCCTTCCGCTAAATGGCAGTATAAAGTTGTATCTTGAGTTTCTTATGCTGTAAATGTTATCGGGTTCTGTTGTGAAAAGACTGATCTGTCAGACTGCCTCGTTGGCCGAGTGACTGCCACATTGGCCGAGTGGTCGTAAGTGCGACTGCCGGGCAAGAGGTCTCGGGTTCGATTCCCGGGTCGGGCAAAGTATTACTGAGTTTTTAAATATTCTCAGTAGTAGCACGGAGTCTGGAATTCTGCCCGGTATATGGCAATAGGCTCACCCCCTATTACATGGGAGTCATAACATAAATAGTGAAAAGTGGGTGTTACATTGTACAGTGGTATAATGTGCACCTCTGCCTACCCCTTCTGGGATAAAAGGCGTGATGTTATGTTATGTTATGTTATGTTATGATCTGTCAGTTAAAAAAGTCTTCTAAATGGTAAAATTTAGTTGTTCGAAACTTGTTATTGGACTACTTTATTCGTCGAATCACCGCAAAGTGCAAATCACACATCATAAGATATCTCATGCTCGTGCATAAGGGGCTCTGGTGTAATTTGCTAATTTAAATTTAAAACTTGGATAAAGCACGAACTATATAAACAAGACTGCACGTTTGGTGCGGTTGTCGCAACGTGTCGCGGGTTCGATTCCCGCACGGAGCAACTCTTTGTGTGATTCACAGATTGTTTTTCCGGGTCTGGGTGTCATGTGTATGTGAACTTTGTATATTTGTAAACGCACTCACGACACAGAAGAAAATCCTTGTGTGGGGAAACGTTATTTCCAAAAAAAACATACCATAAATTGTCAGATCATATTAAAGATAAGAATGCTTGGCAGCATGTTGGTCCAGCTCCACTCATTCATTGGACAATACTTAATCACAGTCAGTACTAACGAAGACTCTAAGAATTAATTTATGTTGATTCCAATGTACCTAATCCCGATATCTTATGGCATCAAACATTTTTCTTTAGATTTCAAAGATTTAAATAAAGATTATGATTTGTACAGAGGCACAATTTCAAATTGTAAGTGTACATACATAATTATGTGGGCACCATGTTTGAGACGGTCGTCTTTAGATTATTTTTACATACAGCATTATGTATTTTCCTTACGTTGTTCTCACATATTATGTCAAAGTCAAAGTCAAAGTTAAAATATTTATTTCAATTACACCATAATTTGGTACTTTTGAATCGTCAACAAATACAAAATAAATAATAGTCTGTCAGTCAGTCCGTCAGTGAAGCTAGGTGAAGCTAGGTGCTCATTCTAAAATGTAGATTTGAATGGAGAAGAACGAGTTAGAACCTCCATTGGTTACTCTTTTTTAAAAAAGTATGTACTACAATCTCTCTGATATATGTTCCAATATTGTACGCATATGTAAGAACAATATGCAAAGACACGCTTGACGCATTATGCAAATTACAAAACTTACTGAAATAAAAAAAAAACAAAACAAAAAAATATGTATACAATAGGTAAAATATTATATAATATATTTGTGAGATTGTACAAAACATAACGATGTAATTTCTTGCTCGTTCTTTTCCATTCGAAACTATGTACACTTTGGAATGAGCGCCTAGCTTCACTGACAATCAATTTGACGTCGCAAAAGTGCCTAATTAAGGATTAATTGAAATAAATGCTTTGACTTTTGACTTTGACGTTGAAGTCGAGTCACTTCACTCGACAATTACGTGAGAAAAATCATATAATCTCATCAAATTATTTTTATTTGTTTACATAATATGTCCCTATGTATATATGTATGTGTGTGTGTGTATGTATGTATGTATTTATGTATGTATGTATGTATGTATTTGTGTATTTATGTATATGTATGTATAGGTATGTGATGTAAGTACCTGAGTATGCCTTTTTTTTTTATTATTTTTTAAGGGGGGAAAATCATCGAATGACTGCTCCCGCCTGGGTGAGGCGGGAGGGAGTGTCAGACTCTTACTGACTAAAAACCACCCCGTTCCTTCTCCTGCACGTCGAGCCGGAGCCCCGGTTACCCGTTAGGTTCTCCGCGGCTCCGAATCGGCATCGGCCGTATTGGGCCCCATCTGTGGTGGTCTGATGGCTCTTTGAGGCGCGCGCGGAACGCGACGCGCCGTACGCTCGGGTCTGTTTCTGGTCGGACGGGGGGCCACCCATGCTCGCCGTCCGCAGGCCCGCGCTTACGGTGGCCGGAGATCGTCTCGCGATCCCCGACGCCCGGTGTGTCCTTCGCGATGGCTGGGTTGCGAGGAGGCAGCGCTTCGCTGCCTCATGCGTCCCGCCTCCTCCTTAGCTAGCATGACTGCTTCGCAAAAGGAGGAGACGGCATCCCAGTCCCCCTCGCTCCGCATCATGGCCTGCACTAGGCCCGGACGCGAGAGGTCGCCATCGCCGATCACTTCCCTGAGGACACGGCGGTGCTCAGCCCACGAAGGGCATTCTCCCACCGTGTGTTCCAACGTGTCCTCAGGGCGGTCCTCGCAGTGATGACACCCGGGCGTTTCCTCCCGCCCCATCAGACACAGGTACCTCCCGAAACTTCCATGTCCGGTGAGGACCTGCGTCAGGCGGTAGGTGAGGACGCCGTAGCGTCTCTTAAGCCACTCCTCAAAGAGGGGACTTACCGCTGCGATGGCAGCGAGCCCAACCTGAGTATGCCTAGAATCACCTCCAATAACATTCAGTGCTCCATTCACCCAAAGGTTGCCGGGTAGAGATCGCTTTTAGTGATAAGGCCGCCTTTGTACCCTACTGTTCTTGGATGTAACTCGACATTTATGTTTATATTGCTTTAAGGTGTACAATAAAGATTATTCTTATCTTTTTATCTTATAACCAAATTAACATTAACATATATTCAATAAACAGTTTAAATTCCATTTAACATAACATAACATCACGCCTTTATCCCCGAAGGAGTAAGCAGAGGTGTATATTATGGCTCTTAATGCCACTGTACAATGTAACACCCAATTATCACTTTTTATGTTATGAGTCCCATGTAATAGGGGGTGAGCCTATTGCCATATACCGAGCGCAATTCCAGACTTCGTGCTACTACTAATCATTTTTGAAAAAAACCGTAATACTTTGCCCGACCCGGGAATCGAACCCGAGACCCCTTGCCCGGCAGTCGCACTTGCGACCACTCGGCCAACGAGGCAGTCGAAATTCCATTTAACTACGTGTTAATGTTTCATATTAAATCGATTCTAGAGAATATACCATTCTCTAACACAGTTAGAACTTCAGACACATAATATAATACCTTAGATTAAGAGAACAAATGGTCCTCGAGCTCAAACGGCTATCTCACTAACAATACAGTTGCTACAAATGCAGTCTAGATAATAGCTTTAGCATAGACACGGCTATTCGGCTATAAACCAGACATAGACAATGGATCGATCATGTATAATCTGTGTTATTATGATTGATTCGGTCTCTGCATTTCGTTAGAGTAATCATGATTTATGTCGCCCTAAGGTATAGCTTTGTTTATATTGGTAGAAGATAGAAAAGAATTTGATTGAGAAAAGTACAAATTTATAAATAGTTTCCCGTAAGAGAGCCATGTTTTACCACGAATGGTTCTACTAGAGCGTAACTACAGTCTAACAAATAATAGACGCGAAACTACGTTTTTTTTTTTTTTTTTTTTTTTTTTTTTTTTTTTTTGCGAAACTACGCTTGCGTTGTATTGTACTTTGCCATCTGAGTGAGTAACCATGTATCCAATTCTTTCGAAAAAGGTTGCCGGCACTGGTAGCACATTTGGTGTTGCGGCTCAAATATACAGTTCTTTAATAAAAGAAGTAGTCCGTACTACAGCAATTACCCACTTCACTTCTTAAATTTTTACCACAACATGACCAAAAAATTACCCTACATACAAAATCCTATCATTCAAAAAAACGGAATCAACACACCACCCAGCTAATTCACTGACGTGACACTGGTTAAACCTACGAAGCTTCGTGATATCCATACAAAAACGTTTACAAATGAAGTGGAAAACCAGTTGGGGGAGTTACAACATGATGTTAGGCGAATCCAACATTTACATAAGGCACCGGAGACGTAAAGATAGCCCGTGCCTCGACTACTGAATACCTACCTACCTGATGAAATTTTGAATCAGTCTCAGTTTGATGGCTTAGTTCATTTTTTGCGGGTAATGTTGGTTGAGTGTGGTTTAGAGGGTGAAATGCGTTTTTGTGGCTGAGTAAGGTGATTATTCGCTCTTAGTTAGGACTTTCTTCTATTATAAACTGTATAGACCATTATTAAGATAGTACTTATTTTTTTTTATTAACACGGTATACACCAATAAAATGATTTTTTTACCTAAATTGACAATATAATAAAAAATATTAAAGATTGATAATGCGGTGTTATAAAGTAATAAATGAAATTAATTTAAAAATAATAAACTGTAAATGTATGGACCCAATATGTCTGAAATTAAAAATATTTTATTTTATTTAATTTATTTATATTAACTATAACTAAATGAAAATATATACAACCTAAAATATAAATAACTATGAACTAAAATATTTACACCTTAAAAAAAGGTAATAATAAATAAATAAGCTATAATAAGGCATCAAAAAAAAATTTTTCCTCATCATTATCGTGAGGTAGGGTGCCCAAAAGACTGGCAGCATTATATATATTATTTGTATATATTTTCATTTAGTTATAGTTAATATTAATTGTATATATAAAACAAAGTAGCTTCTCTTGTATATTTGTCATATAAATCAAATTAAAATCCTTTAAAGAACTTTAAGAATTTATTTATTAATCACATTAATTTACACAAAATATAAAGGTCAATATAAAGGTATGCAGGTCTGCAGGAAGAAATCCCTTAAGGGATATGCAGTACCTATGTACCTCATGTTTATAATGTGTTGTCCTGTGTAATATTGTCTGTGTGGTGTAGGTACATAAAATGATAAATAAATAAATAAATAAATAAAAAAAGAAAACTAATTTAAATTTTTATATAATATAAAAAAGGTGTTAAAAGTAAATGAGAAAATATTTATAGTAAAACTACAAAACATTACATATGGATGTTGGACACACAAAATACTACCCACTTTGCTATAACATAATGAAAACTGCATTTTTCTATAGATCTGTTTTAAAAAAAATAGTTGCATTGTATTTCGTCGTGGTGGCCCGGAGGTTAAGACGCCCACTTCTCATGCATGAGGGTGCGGGTTCGAAACCTACCAACGGCAAGTACCAATGTGACTTTTTCCGAGTTATATGTACTTTCTAAGATTATTTAGACACCACTGACAAACGGTGAAGGAAAAACATCGTGAGGAAACCTGGACTTATAATTTCTAATTATAAGTTTGAAATCGCCAACCCACATTGAGCAAGCGTGGTGATTAACGCTCTAACCTTCTCCGTGTGAGAAGAGGCTTTGCTCAGCAGTGGGCATTTATAGGCTGTTGATGATGATGATTTCGTCGTGTGTGTTAGGTTACTTGAGGCCCAATTACCCCCTTCCTAATCTCTTCAATCCTTGAATCCCCAATAATCCTCAAATTCTTTATCCCCAAAAGGCTGGTAACGCACTTGCACACAATTCGAATTTTGTAAACAATTGAAAATTTTGAAATCGGAATACCTACTATAATAATAATAATATTAAGCCCGCGGGGCACCTTGAGGCGAGGTGACGGGCATTAGCGATCCCGCGGGCTACCATCATCCCGAGTGCTCCAGGGAGAAGTCACCGTTCCTTCTTCTCCGGCTTGCCTTAATTGGCTGGCTGGAGTGAACGATGACAAGGAACAGGTCTCCCACCTCTGGCTTGCCTTCATTGGCCGTCCAGAGTGGAGTCGCGAGAGCAGTGATCCTGCTCGGAGGGTAAGAAACTATTCGTAAGTCGCGAGTGGGCCAGGGATGCAAGAGGCTTCGGCTGGAGCAGATGATCTGAGTAGAAAGCGGTGGTAGTTTCTTAACCCTTCAGCCCCTCACATTCTCGTTGCCCCTCTGTTGCTATATCTAGCAACCATTCCCGGGGCCCGGTCGGTGAGTTGGCTAGTCTCCGCCTGCCATCTTTACGTATAATAATTACATTGTTCGGCAGGTGCCATAGTCATCCATAGTTCCCAATTTACCAGTCCACAGCAACCCATTCATAGCCCTACCATTTTTTTTTCCATTATTCACAATAGTCTTACACTAACCGGGGACTGTCCTTGGGTGCATTTCCATAGTGCATACAGGGATAGTCGCCGGTTTGTGTCTCCATTACATTTAGATTAAAGTTGTCTAAAGGGCCTCTGCGCAGTTGGCTTCGGCCCCTCGTACGCCTCCCAAATGACCGGGACCCTGTGGTCCCGTGAATGGTAAAGACATACATAATAATAATAATAATAAAGCTCAGTCCTTAGCTATCCAAACAAATTTGATAACAGAAAAATTAGCATATTATAAATACAAACCACAGGCTGTGCTAGAAAATGAAAACTACAAATTGTATTGGGATAGAACCATAATTACAGACAAAACTATATACAATAATAGACCGGATATTACAATGTTAGACAAAAGAAATAAATTAGTTTATATAATAGACATCGCCATATGTAACACACACAACCTTGTAAACACACACTCCGAAAAAATTGCAAAATACACAGATTTATCCATAGAACTAAAAACACAATGGAATGTTACTCAGACCAAAACTATCCCAATCATATTATCCACTACGGGAGTTATTCCAAAATCCCTACACAATAGTCTCAGCACATTACATATCAGTCCCTCTACTTACCTCCTTCTGCAAAAAGCAGTTATTTTAAATACATGCCGTCTTACTCGCAAATTTTTAAATACCTCTAGTTAGCTTTTAAGTTCATTTAAACGCACTTGGCTTCGGCCCGTGCTTCTTTAAACCCCACCAAGATGGGAGAAACGTAAGAGTTATCGAGGAATAATAATAATAATTTATTGCAGCCAAAGTTACATATTGTACATTACAGTTACAGATGTTACTTAACATACGTAGTTGCTCACGGCAACTTACGGTACAAAATACATGATCAATGACCCCCATGCTGGGAAAACCTGTGTTACAGGGGTCATCCATCCGTCCAGTGAGAACAGTTAGGTAACTTATTGTAAATAAAACTAGCCTAGTACAATTTTAAAATTAAACAATAGAAAAATAAGCAAAATTTATTAAATTTATGTGTGTTGTGTGAATGATGTGTGTGAATGGGTGTGTAGTGTGACCGCAGGAGAGTGTGATGTATGTGGGTGTGTGGAGTATTTGTATGGGTATGAGGTGCATCTGTGTGCGTGCTTGCGAATCTTATAATCTTATGTTTTGACTAGATCTTTCGTTTTCTCGTAATTTATATGTTAATGATACACTATGATACTCTCTGAAAGCTCTATAGTACCTCTAGATACCTAACTTGATCCTTCGTAATTTAACTCGCCGCCACTCGACCAAATTATTCTATGTCAACTCAATTTCGAGAACGTTTTCAAAACAATAATACAAAAACAAAATTAATCAAAACACGGTTGAAATCCACGAAAAATACACAATTGAAAAACTTTATCAACAGAGTATAGTCGATTAAAAAAATAGTAGTCAAGCGTAAAATGTTAGCACAATGTGTTCCGTAGGTATGATTTATTACTAGATATTTATTTTATTTTCAAAGTATTTTACTAAATAGGCACCTTCTACCTACTTCGTTATCAATTAGTGGTTAGAGTACCTATCTATCTTCATTTACGGTTTCCGGGTCATGTAACATAACACAGACATTTTCCAAAAAAGAAATGGACTTGAATGCGAACTGCTGTACACAGCTGCATACAGCTGTTTAAAGGTATACCTTTAAACTCATCTTTCGGTATGAAACTCGTAACATAGCACGAACAGTGATTTTAAAACTAAGCATGTTGATACTTCATCATCAATAGCTTATAGTGGCAACTACTGACTCGGCCTCTTCTCATACCAAATAGGTTTGAGCATTAATCACTGCGCTTGCTCAATGCGTGTTGGCGATTACAAACTTATAATTAGAAATTATAAAAGCTTAGCTTTCCTCACGATGTTCTTCCTTCACCGTTTGTCAGTGGTGTCTGGGTAATCTTAGAAAGTACAGCTAACTCTGAAAAAGTCACATTGGTACTTGCCGTTCCTAGGTTTCGAACCCACACCATCATGTATGAGAAGCTGTTGCTGTGATGTGTGATGTAATATGGCAATAGGCTCACCCTATTATGGGACTCATAACATAAATAGTGTAAAGTGGGTGTTACATTGTACAGTGGCATTAATTGCCGTAATGTGCACCTCTACCTACCCTTTTGGCGTTGTATTAAAGGCGTGACGTTAGGTAACATTAACATCTATACGTAAATCAAATTAACTCGTCGAGTACCGTCATTATAGACACAATTATAGAACAATAGGTTGCGGTCACTGGTGACCACTTGGTGTTTGACAGTTTAACACCACCATTGTACCATATACTCACAAATGAACGAGGTAGTAGAACTGGCCACGATTGCACTCTATTGCTCGACCACGTCTCTGAAAGTAAAATCTTTTACTACTGATGCCCGCCGATGAACGAGCTTCATTATGAAAAGCGAAGCAATTTAACTTGCTCCTTCAATTTGTTGATACTTTACAACTTGCTGTGTCTTTAACTTGTTTTTAGTATCGTTTATTTGTGTTGTACAGCGTTGGTGATTTGTTGCTGAATAGAAATTTTAACCAATGAAACTATAAAAAAGTAATAAATTTGACAATGAAATAGAAAGGGGAAGAAATCAAAAAATTATGTTTATTAAAATATAAAACGTTATTGAACATATTTGTTACATTTTGAACTTGGTATATTAATTAACCGATTTTAAAACTAGGGGGTGTTGATGTCGGTTTTTTTAAACGTACTTAGTCTATGAAAAAAAAAATGTAAACTAAATGTATATTGTGACAATAGCCTGAATAACTGGGTAGATATTCTGATAGACTGCATTGTTGCCCGAGTGGTCGCAAGTGCGACTGCTGTGCAAGGGGTCTCAGGTTCGATTCCGGAGTCGGGCAAAGTATTACTGGGTTTTTAAAAAATTGTCAGTCGTAGCACGGAGTCTGGAATTGTGCCCGATATATGGCAATAGGCTCACCCCCTATTACATGGGACTCATAACATAAATAGTGAAAAGTGAGTGTTACATTGTACAGTGGTATAATGTGCACCTCTGGCTACCCCTCCGAGGATAAAAGGCTTAATGTTATGTTATGTTATATTCAGTCTGTTCTCAATGGTACTAGCCGAGTAGCAAGTACCACATTTACATCAACATTAACCACAAAGCTTAAAAAATATACATTGAACTTTCTGTGGGTCCATTTTATTCTAACGCTTACGGAACCCAAAAAACTATAAAGCGTCAAAAATCAGATTTTATATTCCGCATTGGAGATTCAAATAACATTTTCGAATTTGAAAGCGACACAAAATTTTTCGTTTGAAGTTATAAAACGCAATTTCCAAACGTGTTTCCAATTAATCCATATACTGACTGTGGTACGTTGTGTGCTTGTGTGTCTCTGTATACTTTTCATGTTTGTTTATTTGCAAATACAGTATTAAATAATTATTATAAATAAAATTGTGGTTTTAATATAATGTTGGAGTTGTCATGTTCACTCAAAGATCTCATTGGCGGTGGCACGTACATTGGATCGCTAGATTCCCTGCAATATGGTCGAGTTGGGCGGTGCTGGTGTACGTGTCATGTTCGTGAACGGGCGCCGTCAACTGTGACTGGTCAGCTCCAGACTGTATTATTTATTGTCTTTAAGGGTTATTTTCTTTTTCGATCTCTTTGGCTAGATTTTGGTGTTACATTGTTCTCGCACAATCAAACCAATAAAACTGTGTAACTGAAGAATTGTATTATGAAACTGATTGGAAAAGAGTAACCTATGGAGTTTCTTGCTCGTTCTTCTCCATAGGAATCTACACATTGGAATGAGCAAATAGCTTCACTTTTAAATTTATATTGCTGACGTTCAAAAGTGCCTTCCTGGTCTAATTGAAATAAATGATTTTTGACTTTTGACTTTTTGACTATTGTGTAGGATTTTTAGTGTTGTGTTTGGTCTATTTTAATTAGATCACTCGATATAAAAATATAAATAAAAATATTTATAAATGCCTGCCTGCTTCCAGCGACACGAAAGACCTAATTTTTATACGGTTTGTACAATAACTCGCACGCTCGTTTGTACAATAACTCGGAACTCGTACAATAACTTTTCTCAGTATATTCCCGTGAGTAACCCGCAATTATTAGTTTTATTTTTATTTCAGTAAACAGTAATGTTTATTAGACAACCCTAAGTCACACACAAATAACTAGAACACATAATCCTGAAATCAGCAAATATTAATAAAGTCCCATAAAATCATTAGAGAGGCGATCATAACGAGTAACTATCACCGATTTATCGGAAGCAAGCGAACTACAAATAAATCTGAAACGTAATATCGGACACCGATATTTCTAGTCCACCGGCCAGCTGCAAGCCTAGCGCAATTGTGTGCTACGATCTGGAATTATTGCCAACTCTAAAATGTCAATGTCCTCTCGATCAAAAAATTAATGTTCCGTGCCAACTGAGAGTGTTAAACTGTATTCTGTGGAAGTCTAGAATTAGTACTGTTAGATATACCTAGTTGTATGTTTTTATAGACCTTTTTTGGATGAATAAACCCCGTAAACAACTACAAGTCTGCATTAGTCACCAATGTAAATCGACTGGCTTATAAAATACCTAATCGATGAAAAAAATTAATAATTAAATATCCTCGTTGACAGGCTACTGTGGTTTCTACCGCCTTCCCATGAGGTAGTGGAATAGTACTTAATTTTTTTTTATTATTGATATCGAATTTGTTTCTTTACAATGCTAATAATTGTGGTTAGTCGAAATTTTAAAGAGTATATAACTATATACAGTGAATTAATAACTTCGTATTTCTACATCTACAGATCTACACAAATTTATACGAAAAAAAACCTAAATTACAAATAAATAAATACAACCATAACAGCAAGAAATTAAATGGCTACTTTTTCAAACGTTTCACAAATAATCGGTTATGTCACGATTATCGTGTAATTTGTGGAAATTATATGCGAATACAAATGAGAATTCTGTTTATAGGTAATATGACCTACTTTCATAGCGTTCCAGGTAGAATAGCCTGGGTTTTAGTTCACCGGGATAATTGCCCGGTTCCCCCATAAAATTAATGTCATATTTCAACTAATGCTTGCTATGTTTGGTACTAAAACATGATTTAATGCCATAATCTGAATTTCCTTCCGGCCTAGTGCCAAATTTTCTTGTTTTTATTATGTATTTTTACTCAAGATATAATGATAGTTATAATATAGATAGTTTGGTTTTCATTTTAATTTTTGAAGATAGTTTAAACTAGAGGTATATTACTTTGATTTTTGTCCGTTCTGATAATTATGTAGTGTATAGAGGTATAATCATAATAGAGATTTCTAAACACTGACTATTATTTTTGTATAATAATGAAGATTTAATTCAGAAGTTACAATTGAAAATTACAAACTAAACAGTCTTGTCTAACTAAGGGTCGATTTTTCCAACTGCAGATAAATTTTAACTAAAGAATAACTTTGAATATTTAACAATACTTTCATATTAAATAATGTCAATGGTCAATTTTACTCTACAGTTAAGAATTTACTAGTTATTGATTGAAAAATCAGCCGTAAATACATAATGCCATCAAAATAATTATTCAATTAATGTAAAAAAAACATTAACAGTTTAATAACCCAGTATAAAGTATACCTATACTCACGTATGTATTCGTATATTCATGTCACTAGACATATCTGTGCTAAATCAATCCTTGAATTCTTACCCTTAGGTAAGAATTTGGTACCTATGCATACATAGGTATCAAATTCTTGTATGTACTACTGTACCATCTATAAAAATGAGTGCACGTAACGACATGACAAGCCAAACGACACTCTGTTAACTCGACAAATTCCGTGACGAAGCTGTCGTTCACGACACCATGTTTCAAAGAGTGCACGAATAAAGGCGCTTTTTATTATTTTTAGTGTAAATTTAAAATATATTTACATAGATGTATTACTTGTGCTACAACGTATGTAGATATATAAACCGAGATTGTAATAGACACAGAGAGAAATTAGCTTTATAATCTTCTGTCCAGATAGATCCTAATATTTCTCGCTATACCAATAACTCTCAGATTGTGACCAGGAGGTCACAATCCTCATCCTCCAATCCTCCACAGGAGGACTCATTGTGACCAGGAGGTCACAATGAGTCCTCCTGTGGAGGAGTCTGGTATAATCTTCTTAGATTTAAATACTTGTCAATAATGGTAATAGAGAAAAAGAACTTTATATTACAAATTTTATGAAAATGTTCTGGGAAATGTTGATAAAACAGAAACTAAAGAGCAAAAATCAAAAAGAAAAAAGACTAACAAAATAGAGTTTCGTGCTTGTTCTTCGGCATTCAAATCTACATTTTGGAATGAGCACTTAGCTTCACTGACAGATAAACTGACAGAATATTATTTATTTTCTATCTGTTGACGTTTCAAAAGTATTAAATTATGGTTTAATTAAAATAAATGCTTTGACTTTGACTTTGAAGCAAATTCAAACAACAGTGGAAACATTGAGAATGTTAAAAGTGTCATAAATTCTTAAACTTTTACTTCAAACAAAAGGTCCTTATTCAGCTTTGATGATTTCAACCATTATCCCAATAACACTAAAGAGCACGCACAATATTAAAAGTTTATGTACGTAGCTTGTACTTGGAGGAATTCAACCGTAAAATTTTACATAACGTATAAAAAAAGTAGCAGTCACCCCATCATATTCGCGGCCGCGCGCTGTAAACACCATGATTAGGTTCGCACACAAAAATTCCCCCAAGTTTATGATGCTGCACCCTCTCCAAGATTATACTTATTACAATATTTCTTATGCCTGCAACACATCATAATAATTCCCAAACATTGGCATATACGAAGGAATTTTCAGACAGTAAAAAATGCCTATAATTAATGTTCTTAGCAAAAATGCACGAATAAAGGCGCTGTACAGTGTACAGTTGGCTACACAGGCAAAATACAAGTGCTACTAGTTGTATTTTAGCAGACTTTTTTTTTGCTAACTGTAAAGTTAAATGGTACCTACATGGTGATATCGGTTTCCGTTTAAATAGATTTGTATTCGTGAACGCTGTTTGTTTGTTTATTTTTTTAATCTCCTAGTTAGAATCGAATATGAATTTTGATGTTGAATAGTCTATTTATCGTGGATGGAAGCTATAAGACTTCACGTTGTGATCAATAGGAGCCATCCAGAGCAGGTGAAATCACGTGGGAGTAGCTAGACTGTAAATAATGGTGTTGATATTAAAAAAAAAACTGTGTATCGATATTGTATTACCTGATACCTATCGTTTTTTTTCTTCTCCTCTTATAATATCTTCTGATTCACTTCGTTGCGGGAACCAAGACTGATTCATGTCCCTGGGACGCGCCGGGCTTCAGCGTTCCGGTGTTTTCATGGTTGTATCTATTGTAGATCCTGGCTTACAGGAGTTGCAGCGATATTGGGAGCTACCAAAAATATAATATAAATATATTACCTGAGGAACACTGACATACCTAATCAAAATCAATTTTCTCAGGTGAAATGCCAGAGAAAGAGTATACATTTCATCTGTTATCGATACCTACCTTCGAGGAAACTATTTCTGTTGTAACTAATTAATGAAGCTTACCGACCGACCTACATTTATTCCTACATAGAAATGCTACTAGATTTAGAATTTGTAATTAAATAACGTCGAATGCAGACTCACCGATACCCACTGAACACTTTTGTTTATAAATTGTACCGATAAATGTAGTGGGTGTTGCTATTTTCAAGGTTTATTATTAGAAACTGTATGCGTGTGCTAAATATTTTGTGTAGAAGCAAGGCGCGAGGTTCTGAATTGGATTGTGAATAATTGCCTCAAGTATTTTTAAGGCAAAATAAATGGTGCCCAAATAGTTATACCGAAATATTTGAAGGAATTTATAATGCAAATTATGCAAAAGAAAGGAGTAACTGACGAGTATGCATGAAAAATGTGATGATTATTGATGAAGTGACAGAGGTGCGTTGGGTTTCGTCGTGTAATTAAGGTTATCGGAGGCCGAATTATCCCCCTTCTCAATCTCCCCAATCTCTGAATCCACAGCAATCTTCAAATATCCCAAAAGGCTGGTAACGCCGGTGTAATGCCTTTGGTGTTCCAGGTGTTCATGGGCGACGCCGATTGCTTACCATCATATGATCTGTCTTTCCATTTTCCAGCTTATTCCATAAAAAAGGTATGCAAGAATCGTAGCAATTAGCATTCCATAGTCTCTGCCTACCCCCATGGGAGACATGTATGTATTGTAGGTGGTTGATATTGTTGAGGTTATGTTTGTCTGTATGTCTGTAAGTAGAAAGGATTCCTGTTTAAAATCCTCTTGGTAACAGAAGAATTCATAGTACAGGATAGATTCCAAGTCTAAGTTTACCCCAATACACAGAACCCAGGACATAACTGGCGTAAAGTGGATCTTGTGTAAGCACCCCTGTATATCTCTTCAATGAATAATAGGCATGAAGTTAAAGATCAATCCTCAACAGCTGCCAACTTTCTCCTCAATCCAGCTTAACAACCTTTAAGCAATATTTCACTCAAGAACAGAGGTTAAAAAATGGGTATTTTGTTAAAAAAGGGGTATTTTTGTTAACATTTTCGTGCGCCAATTTGTATCCGTTGCAAAATGCCAGTTAGACGGGCGCTAACTACAGATATATATAATGGCTGTCCATTGCGGTTCCCGTGATCTATTGCACAGGAAAACAATAAAACATTTCGGGAGGAATATTTGTGTAGTAGCTTTTGACCGTGACTTTGTTTGCCGTTTTTCTCTATACATAACATAACATGACGCCTTTTATCCCCGAAGGGGTAGGCAGAGGTGCACATACCACTGTACAAAGTAACACCCACTTTTCACTATTTATGTTATGAGTCCCATGTAATAGGGGGTGAGTCTATTGCCATATACCGGGCACAATTCCGGACCCCGTGCTACTACTGAGAAATTTTAAAAAACCCAGTAATACTTTTCCCGACCCGGGAATCGAACCCGAGATCCCTTGCCCGGCAGTCGCACTTACGACTACTCGGCCAACGAAGCACTCTCTATACTGTTTGAATAATTGTCTCTATACGGTTTGTAAACGCACCCACGACACAGGAGAAAATCCTAGTGTGGGGCACAAAAAAAAAATATGAGATAACACTGATACTGTTCCAAATTTCATACTGAACCATTCATTTGTTTTGACGTGTTGATTAACAAACACACACATATAAGAACACAGTCTTTCGCACTGATAACATTAGTAAGAGTCTCGCTTAGTACCCTAAATGCCTAATAACTTGCCTATGGATTCAGCTTTATAACCTCAAAGAGTACTCCTACGCGACAAATCGCAAAATAAAAGTATAAGTGTGGGAGAGCATGCTTCGGCACGAATGGGCCGGCTCGACCGGAGTGATACCACGAACGACGACGATAAAACGACGTAAAGCAATGCTTGCATTGTATTTCGTCATATGAATGAGGTTATCGGAGCCCCAATTACCTCCCTCTCCCTTCCCCAATCTCCATAATGCCTGAATCCCAACAACCCTCAAACTTCTAATCCCCAAAAGGCTGGCAATGCACTTGTAACGCCTCTGGTGTTCCAGATGTCATGGGCGACGTCGATTGCTTACCATCAGGTGATCCGTCTGCTTGTTCACCGGTTTGTGCTATAAATACCGGCTTAAGCCATGAAAAGAAACAATCCATTCAGCATCACCATCATTAACACTTCGGCCAAGTCTTCTATGTCCACTCCTGAACATAGACCTTCCACAATCACTTACAGGTCTATTAATTAGTAGCGACATGTATCCAAGGAATTCATTGCGAAGAAACAGAATAATATTACATCGTTTTAGTTTTCGTGCTTATCGAAACCAGACACACACATGTTTGGCCATTGTTTTTAAGGATAGTGATGGATGGTCAGAAGAATTTATTATCATACATATATCTGTAGGTCCTAAGGGATTTGTTCGTAGCGCGCAATGACGTAATAACACGTTGGTCACGCTTCGAACTTCGATCTGTTTCTGCTTTATGCCTGTGTTTGTTTAGCTTTCGGCTGGACAATTTGTTACGTTCATGGCCTTTCCTGGATATAGTAAATGAGTAATATATATTTTTCTAATAGATAGTACGTAATGTTTAAAAGATTTTTCACCTAAAATGCTGAGTATGTTCCCTGTTGAAATAGTGTTGTATTCATAGAGGCCACCAGCGTATGTAGCAAAAAGTTTTCGATTGTGATCCCCTGTGGGGGTTGATTTATTTAGAATTCTTGAACAGTTTTCGATATTATGTCTTGTATGGAGTTACTTCGATGACTGCCTCGATGGCCGAGTGGTCGCAAGTGCGACTACCGGGCAAGGGGTCACGGGTTCGATTTCCGGTAAGTATTATTGAGTTTTAAAAAAAAATCTCAGTAGTAGCACGGAGTCTAGAAATATGCCCGGTATATGGCAATAGGCTCACCACCTATTACATGGGACTCATAACATAAATAGTGAAAAGTGGGTGTTACTTCTGTGTGCACCTCTGCCTACCTCTTCGGGGATAAAAGGCGTGATGTTATGTTATGTTGGAGTTTCTTATATGGAGTTTCTTGCTCGTTCTTCTCCATTCGAAACTACACTTTGGAACGAGCGCCTAGCTTCACTGACAGACAAACGGACGGACAATTCAATTTTTGACGTTTCAAAAGTGCCTAGTTATTGATTAATTGAAAAAAATGCTTTGACTTTGACTTTGTATTTTGAAATTCAATTTTGTTATTTTGATAAACAAAAATATGTTTAGATTATCGGGATAGCTTGACGTATTAAATTCTCAATCTAAGGCTTGATAAATACAAAAATTGTCAAAATACACTAACAGCAACTCAATCAGAAATTGTGAAACAAATAGTAATTGATCCATCTACCTATTTACCTCTATATAACATCAAACTGACTATTTTCTGCATAATTTTGTTTCATAGTGTCAATCTGTTATCGTTACACTCTATTGAAGCATTGAACAGTTACTAGTAAGAGCATTATCAAATACTACCACGCAGTTGCCAAGGCTTTGTGTATGATTTCGTCAAACTGTCGTGTAAATTTAGTAGTTAGAAGTGTATCTGGTTTGTGATGGTTTTAAATAAATTAAGTATACTATCGGATTTATACATTATTCTATTCACAATTTTTCACACACATACACACACACATATTCAGCAAAATTTATATTATTTATATAATTTCATGTTTATTTTCTGTTCCTATTGAGGGGCGGTACCGCCGTCCGTGAGTCACTGCAGGGTGCCACCTGAAAATCAGCGTTGGGCAAAAACGTCGTAAAGATATAGTTATAATGCTGAGGTGGAGGCCCTTTTGGCATGAGCACGCGCAAATTTATATTATTATTTTGTTCTTTGATTTTTTTTTTGTATATTCAAAATTCTGTTTTATCGTATTATTATTTTGTTACTACACTGTGATGTTTTTTGTTCTGATGTCTATTCTTTTAAATTTATTATTAGTATTTTGTTTATATATCGGTATTTTTATTTTTTATAATCGTGTGTGTTATTGTCAAATAAATGTTTTTTCTTTCTTTCTTTCAAGTAGGGCAAGTTCGCCTATTCGCGTCCTCATACTAGTTCGCGTCCATGTAACAGAAAAACCTTTAAAAATTTTCGAAAATGAGAAAACTACGACCTATCCACCATATTCATAGTACATACCTGTTTGATCTCACACGTTTTCGGTATCTTACATTCAGTAACATTCAGTACAGTAAAATACTGAAAACGTGTCAAAATTATTTCAGTTAATTTCTAATTCTAATTTCTAATTCTAATTTTAAATAGACCTTATTTTATGAATTGTTCACCCAAAATTGTTTATGTTTAATAATTTTTTTTTATTTGACTTGTTTTACATTGTTATGTTATGATATGGATTTTTGATATTCTATTTCTTTTGTATTTTCTTGACATTTCTGTAATTTAATTTAATCTAATTTCATTCAATTGCTATAAATGTTTGTATGGGCATGATGTGATTCCCTTTAATTGAAGGATCACAAGGTTATTGTAACGTGTGGTGGATTATTTTTTTGCATGTAAGTGTATCTTTTGTTGGGAGTCCAAATAAATAAAACATAAAACATAAAATTGGTGATCAGTAAAATGGACACGAACTGGTGGATGGACGCGAATGGGCAAACTTACTTGACGGCAATAGTCAAAATAATCGTTTGTATATGTTTTCAAAAAACTGGTCGTTATCTTCAGGTCCAATCAGAGTTCCATCCGTGTGCTTGTTCGACTAATGTTTTATACGGATGAATGGCAAATATTTTGATGATATTTTTTATCTCTGGTCACATTTTTACCAAAAAGATTTGTTAAAGAAGACATATCTAACCATAGTTGAAAGAGAACATAACATCTTTGTTTTACGAATATTCGAACTGTTAACTTCAAACTTAAAAATTGAAAAATTTAACGAACCATATGAAAAGAAAATCCAATTTTAAGAAGCCACTAATCTGTATGATGTAGCATATTCGCATCTTACCTAATATTCAGAACCCGAAAACATATTAGCATAAAGGTTGTCCTTGGTATATTTTTATATATAAAAACCCTATTTAACATTTCAAAAAGGGTCGTAGGGCCATGATAACTGATGACTTGCAGACTCACTTTAAGCCAGGATTAGGGAGCGCACTTTGCTTGACAGTTTCATCTTTTCACTAGGAGCAGCTTTAGAAAAAACTTTAGTTAACCGTATAAAACCGTACCGGAGACGCTAAATATTCTAGTTACTTAAGTTCAAAGGATTTTTTTTAGTAACACTTATCGGATTTTAGGAGATTAGTGCGAGATTCGTATGACGTCAATTTGTGAATGTGTGACGTAGGTAGTGACTATCCGTTTGGTACAGTATTTGTGATAGTTAAGTATGGGGCTCTATTTTATTTTATGTCAGTATTTTTTCTTTGCATCACTAGTCACATTTCAGACTTCTGCTGCAAAAATTAATCCCAAACACATTAAAATTCGTCAATGTCTGAGGTTTGTATCGAACACCTTAAAAATATTTCAGAAGATACATAAAGACCGATCACATTGATTAACAATCTAATACATACTTAGGAACATGATTATCATAATTCAAATTTGGGAAGCCGACACCGCAAGTACAAATCATAATATTAAAAGTATTGTGAGACATACTAAATTAATTATTATGTTCATCAACTTACTCGTGTAATTATTTGAAGAGGAACTCGACTAGTTTCAAGCCATGCTAGAGGCTCATTCATGAGCGGCATTTCGCAATACGCCAGGCGGCGACTATCGCGCTGCTACCTATGAACGTGAGCCTCTAGCATAGCTTGAAACTAGGCAAATTCCTCGTCTAAAATTACGAGAGCAAGCTGAAAATTATTAAATTAATTTACAAATCATAACCTTAATTTTGATTCCTCTCAAAAACAAACAAAAGTAAGAAGTAAGTAAGAAGTAATAAAAAAAAATTTGAACTTGTTAAAATTTCGCTTTCCTAATAACGGTAATGTTCCATTAAATCTTTTCTTATTAGTAGCTAAATAAAATTAGAAGTATTAGGTAAACGAGAGAAGAGGAAAAACGGGAATGAAAAATCCATGGTTTTACTTACTCCGAGATAACGATTTCTTTGTCAAAATTGTGTTTTCCTTTCCGCATTAATGTATAATCGATTTTTACTGCTGAAATTAGAAGCTGTATAGTAAGTTTCTTTATTTTATTTTTTAATGAGGGAAATCTTTTAAAGTTGCCTAGTGTTGGGAAGAAGAGAGTGTGGAATTATTTTCTAACTACCACCATCAACACCAATTCTGTTAGTTGAATACTTTTTACAATAAATCCAAATTTAATAGAGTATAAGGAACTAATGAACATTTGCTAGTTAAATGTATTTACCAGAAACTTATATAAAAACGGTGAAAATGAAACTATTTATCATTGTCGTGTTTTTTAGTTATCTACAAAAATTTTCTCATCTATTTATTAAAACATAATCATACAGTGGTATTAAGTGCCGTAATGTGCACTTCTACGTACCCTTTTAGGGATAAAAGGTATGATGCTATGTAATGTTATGTTACATAATCAAAATTACTGTCCAATGCCAATAATATCTAGGTATAACTAAAATAATAATAAAAAGTGGGTTTAAAAATAAACAACTTAAGAATAAATTAATATCTAATATATAAGTATAAGAAAACACAGACAATAAAAAAAAGAAAAATAAACAAAAATAAAACTCTGAATTACGGCGTCGGCAAAATTATCTTCATTGCAGTCCTCATTTATCGCTTTTAAAAAATATTTTAACTCGTCGAGTACCGTCACTATAGACACAATTATAGAACAATACAATACCAGTGACCGCTTAGTGATTGACAGTTTAATAGATAGTTAAGATTACTTGACTAAGATACATAACAATAATAACATAGATTGCACACAACTTCGAAATATCCTCAGTTTCCTAAATCCAGGCTCACGGCTCGTATGGGAAGCAACTGGTACCCTATGTTATACTTTAATTCCCCAACCAGATTGAACCGGATATAACTGGATAAAACCAGAACAAACCGGACTAAAGCGGAGGAAAGCGGTAAATATCTGTACGTTGCACATTATTTTAGTTTAGCACAAGATGTATTTATTTTTAGCGTAATGTAATATTTTTCACGCTCGTCGCACGTTGTAATAAGTTTTTTGCAAAATGTACAATGTGTATACAGAAGAAAAATTTGCTTTCTATGATATTTTCTACTCATAGGTATAGAAAAGTGTTGGATATTTATTACTATAATAAGTGTAAAACATAAAGTTTTTATAATTTAAAAAAAGATCTGTAGATATCAAACTATGTAGGTATATTTGCGACTTATTTGATCAATGAGTCCCATGTAATAGGGGGAGAGCCTATTGCCATATACCGGGCACAATTGCAGACTCCGTACTAATGCTGAAAATTTTTCAAACCCAGTAGTACTTTGCCCGCCCCTTTAATCTAACTCCCTTGCCCGCCAGTCGCACTTGCGACGAGGCAGTCCTATTACATGGGATTCATAACATAAATAGTGAAGAGTGGGTTTTACATTGTACAGTGGCATAATGTGCACCTCTGTCTTTTTTTTTTAAGGGGGGAAAATCATCGAATGACTGCTCCCGCCTGGGTGAGGCGGAAGGGAGTGTCAGACTTTTACTGACTAAAAACCACCCCGTTCCTTCTCCTGCACGTCGAGCCGGAGCCCCGGTTACCCGTTAGGTTCTCCGCGACTCTGTCTACCCCTTCGGGAATAAAAGGCTGTTATGTTAACTTGATCAATTTTGTCTACTGAACTAGAACTATCAACTCTAATAAACCTTTCTAAAACACACTAAAATAGTACTAAAAAGAGACTTTCTAAACTAGACAGGCACATATCAAATGTTTGTTCTTAAACAAACTGATGAAACAGTTCGTCAACAACCATATTAGTTTCAGTTAGAAATCTGTGACGACATTAGTTTGTGTATGTACAACGTACATACGACCACACATAAATCTATACAAAACCAGTTTATCCTGGTGTCGCGTCGCATCATCTTTCAGCACGTTTAACGTTCAGTTTATACTGGTTATGTAAAGCTCGATGTGTAGCCATGTGTACATAACTCGGAATTCCTAGAAAACTATATCTAGGTAATTTTTTATTTAACTTGTTTTAGGTTAGGTTTTAATAAAAGAAGACTATTTCTACACTATATAGCTTAAGCCAGCGGCTTCACGCGCGTTCGCGTAGGATAAAAAGTAATCCCGTTCCAAACATCCCGAACCCTTCAACCACACAGCTTTCTACCTCGCATAGGAAAACTGTGGAATGATCTATCGTGGGCGGTTTTAATACGACCTTCACACCTTCAAGAAAAGAGCGTATTCCTTTTTAAAACAAACGCAACGCACTGACTCTTCTGATGCTGCTGGTGTCCATAGGCGACGTTGATCGCTTACCATCAGGTGTTCCGTCTTCTCGTTTGCGTCCTATTCCATAAAAAGCCGTTTTGATGTGAATAAGTAAGAAACATAACAATTATTATAATAACTATAAAACATTAAACATAATTGTAACAACATAACATAACATCACGCCTTTTATCACCGAGGGGGTAGGCAGAGGTGCACATTATGCCACTGGACAATGTAACACCCACTTTTTACTATTTATGGTATGAGTCCCATGTAATAGGGGTGAGCCTATTGCCATATACCGGGCACAATTCCAGACTCCGTGCTACCACTGAAAATTTTTAAAATAACCAGTAATACTTTGCCCGATCCGGGAATCGAACCCGAGACCCCTTGTCCGGTAGTCACACTTGCGACCACTCGGTCAAGAAGAACGAGGCAATCTGTGACAAATATTTTTTTATAAAATATATTTTAATTTAGAATATAATCACATGAATATTATAATTACGAAAGTTTCTTTATTTGGATGTTTGTCCGTCAATCACAATCACACTGAAACTACCGAACGGATTTTGATGAAATTTGGTATAGTTACATACAGGCAAGTTATGGGCTGACTTAGGTGATAGGATACTTTTATCGTGATTGAATGAACTCATGAGATAAAACAGGATTCATTATACGCGAACAAATTCGCGGTCAATGTAAAATATTCAAAAAAATCGTTCAGTCTACTCCCACATCGCCCTTGCTTTAATTGGCACACTTGAGAGACATTGGCAAGAGTGATAAAAAGAAAGTCCATAGAAGAAATTATTCTACCTCTAATTATACACTTCTGATAGCCATGGAACACCTCTTCAATTGTAAAGTAGCTTAAGTTGGAGTACGCCATTGAACGAGGGTTAATTTATTTAGACGTTTTCTTACTTAGCATGATCTATTTCTACATTAGTTTTTTTTTATAAGTACTTCACATCACATCAAAAGCCTATTAGAGACCACTGCTGACCAATGGCCTCTTCCCGCACGGAGAAGGTTTGAACATTAATCACCACGCTTGCTCAATGCGGGTTGGCGATTTCAAATTCATAATTAAATTTGAAATCGAAAATTGAAAATAAATTAGTAGCCCAGGTTTCCTCACGATGTTTTCTCTCATCGTTTGTCAATGGTGTCTAAATAATCAAGAAAAATTATAAAAAATAAAGAAAGTACATGTCACTCGGAGGAGTCATATTGATAATTGTCGTTGGTAGGTTTGTACTTGCACCCTCATTCATGGGAAGGTTTGAAACCTCCAGGCTATCCATTTACCAGTATTTAAACTACCACTATCACTTGGTTCGCTATAATATGGGCATCTTCTTAGAGTGCGTTATCTTCTAACTATGATTTCTTGGTCGTGCTCTTTGCAAATGTAAAGTCCCTAAGTCAGGTCCAGCGATACCGTCGGTAAAAGAAGGGTTGACAAATGTATAATACGATGACGTCACAACATGGCTTACTAGATCGTTTCACCAAAAGTTTCACCATAAATAAAATCCGGAATCTGTTACACTAAACACTTACCAAAACTAAAACATCGTTTCATTAACTGACTTCAAAAAATGTTTATTTGTATGCGATTATCTCGCGATGGACTGAACCAATTATGATGTTGTTTTCAGAAAAGCGGTTGTTATACTTATGAACAGGTTTTAGTATATTAATCGACAGTTGAATTCGGTTTTTAAGACTTTCATTTTCATCATCATCATCATCATAAACAACTGGATGACGTCCACTGCCGAACAGAGTCCTCCACGTCGGTTGATAACTCGTCCCTTCATCCACTCGTCATTTTTCCGATTTTCATTTTAGAAGGAATCTAATCACACTCATTATTTATTTGTGTTAAGTGACGCGTACATGTGAAATTAAATAACAGGTGTTTAAAATGTATATTACAATAAAAAAGCTTCTCTATAACCAACTAGCAGCCCGTCCGTTTATTTTTGGAAATTTGGATTGTTGTAGTGACAAAACTACAATATGGACATATGCTACCGCGGAGTTTTTTGTAGACATTATAATGTTCTTCAATATTGTTGTATATTATTTTGTTCTATCGCCTAATAGTTTCGGCAACGCAAGACATTTTAAGACTCATTTTTCTACACCTTCGGTTACATTGTTCAAATTTTAACAAGGATCCCTATTTTTTTTTCAAAATGAAATGTAGCCTATGTCAAATTGGAAGAATGTAGCATTCTGTTGGTAAAATATTTTTTTAAATCGGTCCAGTACTTTTTGAGCCTATTCATTACAAACATACAAAAATAGGTGCAAATCTTTTCTCTTTATAATATTAGTAGGTATAGATAAACATCACACACAATTGCACCCCGCACTTGATAAGCTGTTCACCACCGTGTGGTTAGTTGTAATTGCAATGCGCAGAGCATGAATGTGCTGTATCTATCAACTACGACAAACATCGATTACGAACGCAGTGAACGATCACAAATCAGCTCACTCAATGGATCTAAGGTATATTATTCAGTTCGATGTACAGTTAGCAGTGAGATTGCAGTCTAATTTTCTGTATCTTTTAATTCGTGGGTAAAATATAATTATATTCAAGGTAGGTATCATTGTGAGTCAGTTATATCATGAGTCTCATGTACTAGCAATTGAGGCTATCGATATATTATACCTGACGCTGTTTCAGACTTCCGTGTTATTACTGAACAATTTCTAAAAAACGAAAAAATATTAATGCTTACTTCGAGTGAAAATCGAACCAAAAACCTTAATTACCAGCCATTTCATCATATAATAAATTCTTAGCAAGATTCGTATTCAGACTGAAGACTTGGATTTTAATATTAATAGTTTAATTTCATTCTGTATTTGGAAAAGCAAGTGCATATATTTTCCTATGTCTAACATAACCTTCGATAACAGTGTTGCAATAAAGTTAAAATTGCACTAAACCAACTTTACAACATCAAAAAATAAAATATGACGATTTTTTAATCATATAAACACTAAGTAAAATTCAAAATACAATTGAAAAAGAACAGTAGAATAAAAAAAAACTTTATAAGTAATACAATATAAATTGCAAAACTTTTCCACTTTTAAAACGTACGGCTAACATATTAAATTAACATCAAAGAACAATTGCATTGTAATTACATTTTATTATTATACCTAATTACTTAGAAACTCTCTGAGGACGCCGAGAATGTGATACGTAAAGTAGGTACGTTATGATATTGTAATGGAAATGCTATTAAAATATTATTAAATATCATTATTTTATCGCGTATGTAATAATGGGTCACGCAGCGCTACCTTGCGTATTTACTTATCTACATTGTCAAAGTCAAAGTTAAAATCATTTATTTTAATTAGACCAGAAAGGCACTTTTGAACGTCAACAAAAATTTTAAGTTAAGATATTTGCACATTCCAATGTGTAGATTCCTATAGAGAAGAACGAGCAAGAAACTCCATATGTTACTCTTTTTCAATCAGGTTCACAATACAATTCTCTAGTTACATAATTTTGTCTTTTAGATTCTGAAGAACAATGTAACACTAAGATCCATTCAAAAAGATTGTAAACAAAAATAACCTTACAGGACAGTAAATATGCAGTCCGGACCTGACTAGTCCAAATTGACGGCGCCCGTTCACGAATATGACACGTACCAGCACTGCCCAACTCACCCCACTCAATACTCATGTAATGACATGTTTGTCATGTTTTTGATAAAAGTTGAAATAATCTGACTTGGAATATCATCACCCTTAGCGGGTTTCGTATTGCAATTAATGGTTGTCTCTTCTAATGTGTACTATACTGACATTCAGCTGAACCTGGTTAAGAGTAACAGCAGTTTCGAAAGGTGTATAGGACAATGATTTTTAGAACTTTAAGAACATTTTAATAACTGTACATTAATTCATAACTAAAAATCGCGGCTTACTCACGTGCATGTACCGAGAAACGCTCCACTAGTTTCGATCCACATAGGGCTCTTCTTCATGAGCAGCGTGCGTGTAGGCTGCGCGAAACTAGTAGAGATTTTCTCAGTATATTCACGAGAGTAACCCCCGATTTTTAGTTAATTAAGTATGTCTCACAATAGTTATAATAAAAACACAATATTTGTTGTAATAATAAAATCAGTCACATGAAATTTACTGCTAAAACTAGAGGTAGGTAGGCTTCTCCCTACGATTTGATCAACCAGGCTTCCGACAACTTTTATCTGGTCACATTTTTTTTTTATTTAATTTGTACTTGTAAATTTATAATGGCCCTTAACCGACGAGCATGCATGAAAAGATTGATGACTGTCAATGAAGCGAAATATCAAATAGGTATGTAAGAATCGTAGCAATTTGCATTCCACAATGTCCGTCTGGGAGCGTCACCCATGGGAGGCAGGCGTGAGGTTATGTTTGAAAATGTATTATAAAACATAGGTCAATCAATTGAAAGGACAATATGATAACATAACATCACGCCTTTTATCCCCGAAGGTGTAGGCAGAGGTGCACATTCCGGCACTTAATGCCACTGTACAATGTAACACCCACTTTTCACTATTTATGTTATGAGTCCCATGTAATATAGTGTGAGCCTATTGCCATATACCGGACATAATTCCAGACTCCATGCTACTACTGAGCAATTTTAAAAACCCAGTAATACTTTGCCTGACCCGGGAATCGAAACCGAGACCCCTAGCCCGGCAGTCGCACTTTAGACTACTCGGCTAACGAGGCAGTCAATATGATAAGTATCTCAAAACAAAATATTTAAGCTTGATTACACGATCTTACAATCAAATAGCCATCTTGATAAATCAAATCAACAGACTTTATCAAATCATGCAACGAAAGAAGTAATAATTTTTTTATTATTTTTTTTTTGTATCTGTGTGCGTGCCTACTGTCGAATAAATGATTTTATTTTCTTCTTTCTTAATAACATAACATAACATAACATCACGCTTTTTTATCCCCGAAGGGGTAGGCAGAGGTGCACATTACGGCACTTAATGCCACTGTACAATGTAACACCCACTTTTCACTATTTATGTTACGAGTCCCATGTAATAGGGGGTGAGCCTATTGCCATATACCGGGCACATTTCCAGACTCCGTGCTACTACTGAGAATGTTTTAAAAACCCAGTAATACTTTGCCCGACCCGGGAATCGAACCCGAGACCCCTAGCCGTCGCAGTCGCACTTTAGACCACTCGGCCAACGAGGCAGTCAATATGATAAGTATCTCAAAACAAAATACTTAAGCTTGATTACACGATCTTACAAACAAACAGTCATCTTGATAAATCAAATCAACAGACTTTATCAAATCATGCAACGAAAGAAGTAATAATTTTTTAATTTTTTTATTTTTTTTTTTGTATCTGTGTGCGTGCCGTGCCTACTGTCGAATAAATGATTTTTCTTTCTTCTTTCTTAATAAAAAACTTATTTTACAAATGCAATAATCGCCTTACAGTACTGACCATACTAATTTTACGTGGCGACTAGGCGACTAGTTGAAACACGGCACAGGATAGTCCTGGGAATGCTTTCAAAGCAATATTAAATCTGATCATTAGTCATGGACGCTTTTGCAGGATAATCCGTTTCGATCGGGCACCTATTACGCACACTCAGCGATTTGTCTGGGGCAACCATGGCTGTCGGTTTTTAAATCGGGACTGGTCATGTTTAAAATTAAATTGTTTTGTGATTTTTTAAAACGAAACCGTTTATTAATTGTCATGTTATCGAGAAATAACTACCATAATAATTAATTTAGTAAATAAATTATTATTTAATGTTAATTGCCTCGTTGGCCGAGTGGTCGCAAGTGCGACTGCCGAGGGGTCTCGGGTTCGATTCTTCGGGTCGGGCTAAGTTACTGGGTTTTTTAAAAATCTCAGTAGTAGCACGGAGTCTGAAAATGTGCCCGGTATATGCCAATAACCTCACCCCCTATTACATGGGACTCATGTCATAACATAAATAGTTAAAAGTGGGTGTTAAATACTTCTGTGTGCACCTCTTTTTTTTTTTTTTTGAGGGGGGAAAATCATCCAATGACTTCTCCCGCCCGGGTGAGGCGAGAGGGAGTGTCAGACTCTTACTGACTAAAAACCACCCCGTTCCTACTCCTGCACTTCGAGCCGGAGCCCCGGCAACCCGTTAAGTCTTCCGCGGCTCCGTATCGGCATTAGCCCTATTGGGCCCCATCCGTGGTGGTCTGATGGCTCTTTGAGGCGCGCGCGGAACGCGACGCGCCGTACGCTCGGGCCTGGTTCTGGTCGGGCGGCGAGTCACCCGTGCTCGCCGTCCGCAGGCCCATGCTTACGGTGGCCGGAGATCGTCTCGCGATCCCCGACGCCCGGAGTGTCTCTCGCGACGGCCGGGGCGTGAGGAGGTTCGTTCCCTCACGCGCTCCGCCTCCTCCTTAGCTAGCATAACTGCTTCGCAAAAGGAGGAGACGGCATCCCAGTCCCTCTCGCTCCGTACCATGGTCTGAACCAGAGCCGGACGCGAGAGGTCGCCGTCGCCAATCACATCCCTGAGGACACGACGGTGCTCAGCCCACGCAGGACACACCGCCACCGTATGCTCCACCGTGTCCTCCGGGCGATCCTCGCAGTGAAGACACTCGGGCGTTTCCTCCCGCCCAATCCGAAACAGGAACCTACCGAAACTTCCGTGTCCGGTAAGTACCTGCGTCAGGCGGTAGGTGAGGACGCCGTAGCGTCTCTCAAGCCACTCCTCAAAGAGGGGACTTACCGCTGCAATGACAGCGAGCCCAGCCCTCGGCTGCGACAGCCGTTGCTGCCATTCCGCCATGAGATCACGCCGGAGCTCATCCCGCCACGCACTAATCTGGCGCGGCAGCGGATTTTCGCCCCGGCGACGTGCCTCCGCGCGCAAACAAAACACACGCGCCAGCATCTTCGCCTCAAGATCCCACGGCGGTGATCCGGCATCTGTGTGCACCTCTGCCTACCCTTTTGGGGATAAAAGACGTGATGTTATGCATGTATTAATGAAATTATTTATTTGATCAGCTTTTTAATTGCTGTAGATAATAATTGGATTTTATAGCATCCTACAGTAATTTTAAACATAGGCATGAACAAATTTAAACGTTTTTTTTTTGGTTTTGTAGTAAAGATTGGCTTGCTAGCTTATAATAACAATATTTTTACTAGTACCTACTACTATAACCTATAGCATAAAGTTATTACACGAGCATTTTCCGTAAAATGCATGAGTCATGTTGAAAGCCCATAAAAAAGAAAACCAAGATGGATGAAGAAATATATGATTCAGCTTTAACAAGCATAACAACTCACTTGAAACAAGCTAATGGTATTTTTTATTTGATTACTGTTATTAAACCTAGAATTTACAATTGTATAAATATAAGGTATATGCAGTTCTTTATTACCTATTTCCAAAATTAAGTAAATATGAAGCATAAATTAGTATCGTTATCTATCGTCTTTTAATATAAAGCTAATTTCGGCACTTTTGATCATATCCGATATGGTCTAGTGGCTAGGATACCTGGCTCTCACCCAGGAGGCTCGGGTTCGATTCCCGGTATCGGAAGTACTTTTTGACGATTTTTGTGAGAATATTTTCAGTGCAGATCGAATTATAACAGTTTTTTTAATAAAAATGTTATGTTTTAGTAGTTAACAAATATCGTATTTACTTTTTTTTTAGCGTAATGTTTTTTTAGAAATGTTTTTTTATGTTAATAGTTGTTTTTGGTTTTTTTTAATAAATTTTAATCTCAAGTTGTATATTTAAATTATATTTATTTAAGGTGTAAAAATTTGAGTTTTAAATTATTTTTTTTATATTTTAAGTTGTATATATTTATAGTCGCAAAGTAGTATTATACGTATTTGAACCAAATATTTATTATATAATTATTGTATGAAAAATAAATAATTAGTCGATTTAGTAATAGTTAGTTTGAATTTTATTTAAGTTTTTATTTGAATAAATGAACATTTAGATTGTTATGCCGATGAAAAAGCGAATTCAAAAGAAATCACTTACTAGTATTTTAATAAATAAGTTTACAAACAAAAAATGTCAACAAAAGCTAAACCATTAAACCAAACCAAATATTTAAAAAACAACATCAGTCATTTTTCCATTTATGAAAGAACGAATCAATAGCTGAAGCCATTTAAAGTAACTATAATTCAGCCAACAATTGGCACTGAAAAGAATAAGGTTGTATAATTAATTCCAGCTAATTAGTGTAGTTGGCAGATTGCCGGTCGCGCAATCCGACTTCGTTACTAGTTCATATGGATTGGTCTGTTTATTTTTAAATGAAAATTCAAAATGTTATTTGATTTTTTATTGGTTATAACATAACAGAACATAACATCACGCCTTTCATCCCCGAAGGGGTAGGCAGAGGTGCACACAGAAGTAACACCCACTTTTCACTATTTATGTTATCCATTTATGAGTCCCATGTAAGGGGGTAAGCCTATTGCCATATACCAGGCATATTTCCAGACTCCGTGCTACTACTTAGTTTTTTTTTTAAAACCCATTAATACTTTGCCCGACTCGGGAATCGAACCCGAGACCCCTTGTCCGGTAGTCGCACTTACGACCACTCGGCCAACGAGGCAGTTTATTGGTTATGTATTTTGTGTTTTTTTGTAGTAAATTTAAGGTTTCTGGGTAAGAGTAGTAAATTAGTTTTTTTAATGCCCACATAATGCACAATTTTAATAACATCTCTTATAAAATAACATCAAAATAATTTTACTAACTACACCAAAAATGTTATCGCATAAATATTCCAAGAGAAAATTCTATTTTTCGCTCTACTAATCCTTTATACGGCGGATATGAAGACAATTTCACATCATATTTTGCAAACTCAATTCTCTTAGGTAAACTGTTTATAGTCAACATTAATATTATCAAAATATTAGTTGGATTTATGTTCTAAGCTATAAATAATAAGCTAATAGGGTTTTGTATTATCTTATCTAAATCTCATGTACTGTTTTCTGTATTATAATTTTATTAGAGTAATGATTAATATTTTTGAACTTATTTTCTTTAGAGAATTTAAATTTATCTGTGCCATGATTTTGGGTTTATTTTCATATATTTATAATTATAATACATTTTTTGCATAATAATATTATTAAATAAATTATATTACTGTCGCGCGACAGTAGCAGCGTCGCGCGTCGCGAAATGCTGCTCATGAATATGAGCCTCTAGCATGGCTTGAAACTAGTCGAGTTCCTCGTCGAATATTTACGTGAGTAAGCCGAAAACATAATAATTTATTTAGTATGTCTCACGAAAGTTACAATACAAATAATATTATTGTGGTAATAAATGGTTCAGACTCATTTAAGGTCGTAAAGTCAACTGCTACATTATCTATGTAAATTTTTTGTTTACGCGTTATAATTTATTTATTTTATTGTAAAACCCCATTATTCTTTCCCTATGCAACCCGCTGAATTCTAATCATTTTTAAAACCAGTTTTCAGCACGTTATCTTCAACAAATTTTGTTCATTACAATCAGTGCTAACCTCTGGTATGTCGGAGCGTAGATCTACGCTAGACACAATACGTCTTCTATCGTGTCTTATACCGTCATACAAGAGGTTAAACAGGATTTATCCTTAAATACTACACGCCACGGTCACCCTACCTATAGAGTTGATCCGATTTGTAACGAACTGATGTAAAAGCATTCACGAAAACTGTCTATAAGCTGCGTTTGATATTTCTACGTTAATGATTTAACGTTAACTTATTTGTTGCTATTTTGGAATTGCTAAATGACATTTATGATTAAATAATACCTATAAGTCAAATACCTTATTTAAATCATTCATTTCACATCATGTTATTTTATGTTAAAATCTACGATTAAAGTTAAGCTGATTGAAGATTACCTAATGGGTACTTATTAAGGTTCCTTTCGTGTATTTTGTAGAAAAGAAAAACAAGATACAATAGATACTTTTTTTGAGGGGGGTTCATCCAATAGATTCTCCCGCCTTGGGATAGGCGAGAGGGAGTGGCAAACTCTTATTGGCTGAAAACCACCCATCCATCTGCCACCAGTCAGTCACATAGTCACAATATTCATACAAAATATTAACAATAAGATAAATTCTCAAGTTGATTCTTAGATCAAAACAAAATGATACCCCATCTCAACTAAAATGATCTAAGATCATTTACACAATGAAAACCAATGCATAGATTAAGATAAACCCGAGGAAAATGTCTCAAGTCTACACAAGAGAATACTAACATAAGCAATTTGTTTAACCAACGTTAATTTTGAATAGTTAGAGTAGTGATTAATCATTGTAAACTTAATTAAAGCTAAACTTTAGTCTGAGCGCAGATGGGGCTAACTCACATGGCTTATGTGAGTTAGTGCGAAGAAATAAGGTTGATTTTCGTGTAATTTTCATCGCCTGTTGCCTGTTATAGTTTTGTTCTTTGCATAAGTTAATATAATATTTTGCTTGTTATTTCCCGTAGGGTTAGGTTGTAAAAGAGTAATAATTTATTGTAGAAAATCTTAATTGTGTATTAAAAAATTAAATTAGGAGATAAGAAGCGAGTATATTGCTTTAAATTACCTGATTATAAACAATAGGCATACCTAGGTTTCCTATATCTAAATAGATTTCTACTCTATACAGACTCAGTCACTATAATGAAAAGATTTGTGTGACGTAATCATGACGCATTTCTAAGACGTATAACTTTGAGGTAATTAACCTTGACTGAACATAGTGAAAAATTAAAACGAAGTCCTTTGCTGTATTTCTATACTATGTACACAAAACACCGCTAATTAGTTCGCAGCACATATCGACACTACTATCATTTACACAATATACATGTGTGGGTAATTTCATATTAATAGATATGTATAGAAACATTCGTCAATCACACACATCTTGGTATTTAAATATCATTTTTGTGTCGGTATACGTAATAATTTAGTAAATAAGTTTAAATAAAAACGAGGGTAAAGATAAAAATACTCATAACAAACTTTGAATAAATCGAAATCAAATAATGAACGATCAAGCTATACTAAATACCCATATAAACATAGTGTTTTCTCATCGTATTTTTATGTTACTGAATGATATACAATATTTCGACGATCTCATCTACAGCGCGCTTGGCGCAATGGTTATCGCCTCCAGTTGTCGTCAAGTAGAGTGCCGCCGGATCGATACCGGCATTCACATGTTGTTTTAGTATTAATTTATCAAATATTTGAAATTTGAAACAATTAAATCTTTTCTTTTTTTTTCTTATCCTATTTTACTAAATCTTATGTTAATTTTAATAGTAAATACTTTAGATTTATTTATACCTATAATATCTTTTATTTATATTTAGTTCTAGTTATTTATTATTTAGAGTAATCTCATTTGCTTCATGCATTTCAACCAAATTAAATAAGATAAAAAACAGTAAAAAAGTAATAACTATGCTTTCTTAATGGTTGGATACCTGAGTATATTTGTAATGTTTGTGGCCACCATGGAATTTTATTTTACCCGCTTATGAAGAAACTACCGACTATATAAAACAAGTTTTTCAAATCACCCGACTTACAAAATAATTGCGTTCTTAGTTGTCATTGTATGAGGATTTCATAGTTTATTGCTACGCTACTCATATTCGAGTGCAAAGTTATTTTTATTTTTACAAGATGTTCCAACACCTATCAACATTTAAAAAAGCTGAAATCATTGTTTTGCATGAGCAAAACATACCAATAACTGAAATTGCAAGGCGTTTAATGATATCGGTGAGTAAATAAGATACTAAGTTGATATTCTATCTAGTTGATATTGTGTTTATAATTAATATCTAGTTGATATTGTGTTTATAATTTAAAGTTACTTATACCTCTAGATATTAATTATATTTATTATTATTTTTAAGTAACTTTAATTCCTGTAAAGTATTTCCTGGTATTTTAAATACTTATTTGTTTGGTATCAACAGAGGAGATCCGTGCAGTTATGGGTGCACAGATATGCGGAGACCGGTGACGTTGAACATCGTCGACATGGGCCTAAGCCAAAGGCAAATTCATCGGCTCGGCACTACGACATCGTAGTCAGGCACAAGGCTGATCCGTTCCTGCCAACACACACTACAGTGACAGCACTGAATGTTTCAATACAAACTGTACGGAGACACCTGCATTCTGCTGGTTTAAGGTGCAGGAAGCCAGCGAAGAAAATATTGTTATCTGTGGTGCACCAGCAAAAGCGATTAGAATTTGCTAGGGACTTCATTAATTTTGATTGGGCGAACAGTGTGGTTATATTTAGTTACGAAAAGACTTTCAAGTCGGATAAGGATGGGCGTAAAATATTGGGGAGAAAAGATGGAGAAAGGTATACGAATTGCAACCTTCTGCCTTGTAGGACCAGTGGCCGTATTACTGTCGGGTATTGGGGTTGGATGTCTTTTATGGGTCCCGGTGAGCTCGTGGAAATATCTGGTCTCAGTAACAGTCATGATTACTTGAATATTTTACAAAACGTAATGTTATTCAAATTAACTTATAATAATGTTTATATTTTTTAAGAATATTAAAATGCTGTCTAGAGCATACGGTGAAGTGATGTTATTGTTTTGTGGTTAGAAATTGTCATAATTTCTTTCTATTCAACATGTTGATTCACTTCACTTTAATTTTTCATTAACAAATTTATTTAACTGATTTCGAGCTTGATTGACATATTATATTTACGCCCATCTTTAACTAATTTAAAGTTTCCCTGATTCTAAAGGTCATGAATGTTAAAATCGTTCCATAGCATTCGTCACATTTTTTTTACTAACATACAGCCCACTGAATATTGAACCTTATAACAACGGTCGTAAAATAGATAATTAATGGAAGATTCCAATGACAAAAAGTCGCCCATTTCAAGAAATAACATGTTAAAATTTCAGTGTAATTTTTTTACATGTTTTACTTGTTTATTACTTAATGTTTTATTAAATTATTACTTAATAAAAAATGTTGCTGCCATCGCATTACCGCATGATACTTCCCGATTCGACTACTTATGAGGTTTATTATCATATCTATTAATTATGATTTAAAGAACTTTAAACTTAACATGTGGTATATAATTAATTATTAGATATAAATATTGAATATAAAACCACATATTTGTATAATAAATAAATTAATTGTAATAAAAATTGGTATTGTTTTATTTACCGACTCATTTGCTTCTTTTATAGCCTGATATTATAAAAAACAAAAAAAAATACAAGAAAAACAACAAGGTAAAATAGAAAAAACTTTTAGCTGGAATAGAACCCACATCATCATTGATCCTTGAAAGACGATAAAAGCGTGCTCATTCACCAATCGACCACGAGCACTTCGATAATAACAGTGAAAATGTCGGGTCATATCAATGATTGTAAATAGTTTTAACCTTACCCATGCATTAAATTATAAAAATACGTATTTTTTTTTTTTTTTTTAAGGGGGGAAAATCATCGAATGACTTCTCCCGCCTGGGTGAGGCGGGAGGGAGTGTCAGACTCTTACTGACTAAAAACCACCCCGTTCCTTCTCCTGCACGTCGAGCCGGAGCCCCGGTTACCCGTTAGGTTCTCCGCGACGAATAGAAAAAACTTTTAGCTGGAATAGAACCCACATCATCATTGATCCTTGAAAGACGATAAAAGCGTGCTCATTCACCAATCGACCACGAGCACTTCATAAAAATATGTATACCGACACAAGAATGAAAATACCAATGTGAATGTGGTGGACGAATATTTTTATACACAGTAATATGAAATTACCCACACATGTTCACTGTGTAAAAGATAGTAGTGTCGATGTGTGGCGCCGCTAACTAATTAGCGGTGTTTTGTGTACTACGGGCCTGCGGACGGCGAGCATGGGTGGCTCGCCACCCGATCAGAGCCAGACCCGAGCGTACGGCGCGTCGCGTTCTGCGCGCGCCTTAAAGAGCCACCAGACCACCACAGATGGGGCCCAATAGGGCTGCAAAGTCGATACAATCAACAATGGGTATAAAATAAAAAAAATGATATATATTAATCTCAATGTGTCATTTTTATACATATAATCAAGTATTTTGACGTTTTAATCATCATCCGATGTGGTCTAGGGGCTAGGATACCTGGCTCTCACCCAGGAGGCTCGGGTTCGATTCCCGGTATCGGGAATATTTTTTGATACATTTTCATAATAAAAAAAAAAAAAAAAAAAAAAAAAAAAAAAAAACATTATTTAGTAAATGTCAAAGATTAAGGGCCCGTTTTTCTGGCCATGCCGGAGCCGTGCTTGTTAAGTGTGTCTCTTAATACCTTAGTGTATCTTGATACTAATATTATAAAGAGACCAAAGCTGTTATTTTTAATTCAAAAAAAATATTATTCGACAAACCCACAATCATGACACGAGAATCCTATCTTCTGCTAACTTAGATACACCCTGTATTTCGTGCATATTTTTTCTTTTATTGGGACAAGCCATCCTCCCAAAACTGCTGCAACTCCTGTAAGCCAGAATCTACAGTAGATACAACCATGAAAACACCAGAACACTGAAGTGCAGCGCGTCCCAGGTATATGAATGTCTATTGGTTCCCGCAACGAAATAAATCAGAAGATATTATAAGAGGAGAAGAAAAAATCGATAGTTTCCACTTCTTTCGGTAAATTACTGCAGGATACAAAATGAATTTAGCCGAAAGGCACAAAAAGAGACTGTACAACTGGGTGAAACCCAGTCGCCAAGCACTACGGAAAATTGACTAAAACTAGGGTCCTATGTGTGAGCTCTTATACTTGCTCTTTAGGTTACTATTTATGTTATTTCGTGCATTAACTAATTTCGCTCTGTTCACTCATATCCGATATGGTCTAGTGGCTAGGATACCTGGCTCTCACCCAGGAGGCTCGGGTTCGATTCCCGGTATCGGAAATTCTTTTTGTCTGAACAAAAAAAAAAAAAAAAAAAAAAAGTATCTAGAATTTTTCTTCTGGAAATGCAAAAAACAAACTAATAAAATTTTACTTATTAATTTTATTGTCGGTTCTTATTCTTAAGTGGTCTGCTAGTAATATAAGCGGCCATATTTCTTTATAATTGGACCTTATATTTCAACCACAAACAGGGAAATTACACAAAAGGGATTCCCAAACATTTTTATGCCTAATTCTAGTACTTAAGTATGACAAATATTCTATTATACAAAGAAACGTATTGCTATTTAAATGTAAGCTCTATTTTATTTTATTGTATTTTAGATGTTGGGTTAGTACAGACAGTTTTGGCAAGTCCTAAATCCAAGTTAGCAGTTAAATTAAGTAGATTAGCAAAAATACCTAATTGATGATTCTCTCTCGATAAATTAATTTAGTTATATTATTAATTAAGGTAGTGTAATTAAAACTAAAAGGCTACGATGGGGTTGGCATATCCATGTGGATAAAAACCCCAAAATAAATAAATAGAAAAAAAAAAAAAAAAAAATGTAAGCTCTATTGCAATAAGATTAAGTGCCGTTTTATCTCAAATTATGTCATTATTAACGGCAAATGTGGTGTAAGGAAATGTAAGCACCGTGACACAGTTTTTGGATGGGGCCATAAAATTGGAGAATTTTTATGGGCAATCAATCTAGGTACAACGTGATAATACTTGTCTCTTTTTCTAGCAGTTTGATTGAATTTAAAAATACCTGAAAAACTAATACATAACATAACATAACATCACGCCTTTTATCCCCGAAGAGGTAGGCAGAGGTGCACATTATGCCACTGTACAATGTAACACCCACTTTTCACTATTTATGTTATGAGCCCCATGTAATAGGGGGTGAGCCTATTGCCATATACCGGGCACAATTCCAGACTCCGTGCTACTACTGAGAATTTTGTAAAAACCCAAAAAAAACTAATACAATAAAATGTTATACCTATTATAAATAAATGCATCTGACTGCCTCGTTGCCCGAGGGGTCGCAAGTGCGGCAAGGGGTCTCGGGTTCGATTACAGGGTCGGTCAAAGTATTTCTGGGTATTTAAAAAATTCTCAGTAGTAGCATGGAGCCTTCGGGGATAAAAGGCGTGATGTTATGTTTTTATGTTATGTAAAAAACTAATCTATATCCAAGGTAACACTCTCATCTATTATAGAAAAAGGGGTTAGCGTGATCTTTACGTTTTTAACTGCCAATAGAAAACTTAACTTCGTTGGTGAAACACGGCTTTCAGAGTAACGCTTGACTCAATTTTATACAACAGAAAACTGTTCGAAGCAAATCTTTCGTCCGTCCGTCACTAGTAGGTAAGAGGAATGACAGTTAATGTGTTACACGTGGAATGGTCATAACAAAATGGTCATTCCACGAAACCACAAACAACAATCGCCATTTCCAAGGCTCTATACCAAGAAATCTTTCCCTACTAAATTAATTACGTGTCAGTGGAGACGCCCGGATGAAATTGTTTGAAAAGCAGCGCCTAAGTTAAGCACATTACTTTGCACGGTATCATCATGTGTGCTGTTCGAGCCTCTCCTAATTAATGGGTTAATTGTGAAATATCGAGGCATTCTTGTGAAGCATGTTGTTGTACCGTTGCTTTTTTTTTATCACATTGTTTATTTTTGTATGAACCTATATATATTTTTATTGTTATTCTATTATTATTATTATATGTATAATATTATAAGTCACGGGCAAGTGCTGAAAATCAGCGCCGCGACTCGAGCACACTCGTGTCACGGCATTTAAGCTGAGCTCTGGCCTTTTTGCGCCGTCTTTGCTATATTGTTTTATATTTTTTTTTGTGTTATTGTACCTTGTGACGGTGTGCAAATAAACTATTTTTCTTTCTTCTTCTTCTTTCTATATTCTGGTTGATTATTGTTTTGCTTTTCAAAAATACTTTAATAATAATAAAAGTGGTCTTTGGTCTTATTGTTGAGTGAAAGATCCCGAGTTAGGTTATTGGGTATTTATTCTGTGTGCTTGAGGTTGTTACAATACGTTTTGCAACATGGGAGTCGTAACACAAGTGGTGAAAAATGGGTGTTACTAATGAGCAAATAGGTTCTCACACACCACAGTAACCTATGGAGTTACTTACTCGTTCTTCTCCATAAGAATCTACACCTTGGAATAAGCAAATTGGTAGCTTCACTTTTAAATGTTTCGTTGACGTTCAAAAGTGGCTTTCTGGTCTAATTGAACTAAGGTTTTGACTTTTGACTTTTTTCGATCATTCAATATAAGACGCTCTCAAGAACAGTTATGTATATAAATAATATAAATAATAATATGTATATAAAAACAAAAACTGCGTTTAAAAAAACCGACTTAGTAAACCAAAACCTAAAAACAAGCAAAAGGTCAAAACTAAAAAGCAAAAAATAACTATTATTAGTCATACGTATTTATAGGTTACCTACCCACTGATAGGTGAGAAGTCGGTGCCATCATTTTTAAACAAAAGTTATTCTTCAAACCTGTAACAAATACCTTATATTACCTAAGCTGTGTACAATTTTATGACAGATTATAACCATGACCACTAACCTAAGTTATATTTTGTTATGGGCTAGTGTCGAGGAGGAGGTTCTCAATTTGGCTTAGAAGTCGGTGCGACTTCTAAGCCGAATTGAGAACCTCCTCCTTTTTGGGAAGTCGGTTAATAAATGAAACCCGTTTCCCGTTATCACGCCATAACTTGAGAATGGCTAGACCGATTTGGCTGATTTTTTTTTATTGTGTTCGTTATCATGAAGAGGTTTTCATTACAGAAAAAAGTCCTGAAAATTCTACAGGAATGGGAGAAACGGGATTGCGCGTAAGAAGTCGCGGGCAGAAGCTAGTTCTTTATAAAATGACAGAGATAGCACCATAGAACGATATTTAAGTAGAACTTAAATTGAGTGACGTTTGAATATTTGACCATTTTTTAAGGGGGGAAATCATCGAATGAATCACTCACCCTGGCGGGAGCCCGTCTGGGTGAGGTGGGAGGGAGTATCAGATTCTTACTGACTAAAAACCACCCTGTTCCTTCTCCTGCACGCCGAGCCGGAGCCCCGGCAATCCGTTAGGTTCTCCGCGACAAAGTAATGTGGTTACCTTTTTGTGCTATGATGTAATTTAGCACTCATTTGTAGTTTAACAACTGTAACAAAGAAGTTGAAATATCAAGGTGTTTCCAAGGTATAAACAGTGCCGGATTAGCCACGTAGCAAGAGTAGCGAATGCTACGGGCCCCGCGGATTGGAGGGCCCCGCGCTCAAATAGGTATTTCGTAATTACACCACTGCAACAGCAAGACTTATGAAGAAAATGTTTTGTTTACAAAATTACTACCAACCTACATGTAATTTGATTTTTTTCTTAACGAAATTAACGAAAAAAGACAAATAGTCGGTATTTTGTATGTGTTAGAAAAGGAAAGTGAGTATTTGTTCGCTTGGTTGGTGGTAGTGCCATTGGCGGGCGAACCGAGCCCGATTTAAACGAATCAAAAATGAATTAATTAAGGAACACTATGGGCCAAGAACGTCTTAATCATATCACAATGTTCAATATAGAGCATGACTTGCTTAAAGAAGTCGATATTGAAAGTGTAATCGCTAAATTTGCCCATAACAAATCCAGAAAAGTTTATTTGTAACAGTTTTGTTTTATATAATACCCTAAATAACGACAATGACCAAATTTGTATGGAGCGTGGTGCCTTTTTGTTTTTCGCGGCAGTTTATTGGATGTGTAAAAACTGATGCAGAATAACATTACAAACAAAAAAATATATGGGGTCTTATATCAAAAACACAGTCCAAACCGAGTTAAATCAGTTCAAAGATGTGAAAATACTGCCATATTATTCCTTTTATTTTGTTGATGTTGACCGTACACAACGCATATTTCTTCATTTACTTTTCAGAAATATTTTGTAATAAATGTTTCTAAACGATTTCAAGGAATATAGTAAAGCTTATAGTGGACTTCTTTATCTTTTTTTATAAGGCCACGGAATCATAACACAGTAACATTAACTGGCCACTGCTCAACTAAAAAAAAACATTTAGCTTGCTTGGCTAGCGTGTTCACTTTATACCTATGTATACGGTTTATGACCTATGACAGGTTTTCATGTAAGTTTCAATATCCTCTTATTCGAAAACCCGCAAAATACTTTACTGAGCCCTATCACGAAATGCTATGTTTGTCAGCTGCGGCGTCGGTAGCGAATTGAGCAGTGACAATCGTCAAAACACGAAAAAATATTTTTTCTGTCTACTTCTCCCGACTTACTCCCGATTAGTCACTAATTTAACTACAGTTAATACTCTAATCTACAGCTACCATAAGATTCTGTACAAAGATATCGTCATTCAGTCACAAAGTGATGGATTATATTTCGATTGATCACATTATATGAAAAAAATTATACGCTCATCAGACGTACCTGTATCACTTTACAAAGTCGACTGTTTCCTTTCTTCAAAAGATTATGCGAACTATAAAGTAGATGAGTCTCCCACTAGGAGTCAATGGCAAAACAAAATACACTTTATTAGATGTTCGCACGGCTACCACCACTCAACCCACCACTGGTAACATAGCTGAGGCTCATGAAGCTTCATGACACAACTCCTAGAAGCATCCCACAAGATATCGACTGAGGTAATAAAAATTTGTGCCTGGAAATATGAATATATTCTGGTGTGATATGGTGTTCCTGTGCCCGACGTACAGTTGCGCGCAATTTAAAGTTGGGAATTGTGACAAAAATATGAATAATTTGAATAAAAAAACCAAAGTAAAATGTTTAACTTCAGCTCCTTTTAACGCTCATAACTCAGTCCAGAATGAGATTTCCATACATGAGCACATAGACAATTTCATTTGTAATGTCATTCTAGACAATATTTTCCATAAATTATCGACTGCCGCCAGAAAAAAGAAAGGCACCAATTTTAGTCAATGCCCAAATGAGAACCGATAGCAAACCAAGGGCCCCTTGACAAAATTCGCTACAGGCCCCGCGCTTGCTTAATCCGGCACTGGGTATAAGTGAATCTCCTTACCGCTATGGTGATAAAAGAGCTAACAAAAAATGAGTAACGTTTCTCAAGAATCTCTCCTATAGAGTCTTATAAATAGGCCCTTTATACGAAATCTCGTGTAACAGGCCGTTGACTGATCTATGAAAATAAGTTAGGCAAGCAAATTGTTCGAATAATTTCAATAAAATTACCTAACTACTTAGCAATCATAAAAGAACAAGTTTGAGGTGATTGTATGAAATAATTCAAGCAAATAAGGTCTAGGAACGTCAATGTTCGCTAGAGGACTTTGAACTGTAATCAAAATAAGTGAAAATATTTATTAGTGTGAAACCTGAATGTAATTTGTTCAGAATAAACAATAGTCTATATCTGTAGTAGGTCCTATAAGATATATTTAAGTAATGTAAGTAATTTGACTGCACGGTTGGTGCGGTGGCTGGGCAACCGGCTGCCGTGCAACGTGTCGTGGGTTCGATTCCCGCACGGAACAACACTTTGTGTGATCCATAAATTGTTGTTTCGGGTCTGGGTGTCATTGTGTATGTGAACTTGTATGTTTGTAAACGCACCCACGACACAGGAGAAAATCCTAATGTGGGGCAACGTTTAAAAAAAAATTAATGTATTTTACGGCTTATTCACGTAACTGTACGAGGTGTCTCGTCTAGTTTCAAGCTACGCTTGGGCATCATATTCATATATATACTCGGAATTTTAATTCGATTCCAGATTTGACAATTTCAGTGTTGCAACGTTATGACAAGTACTAAATAGTGACGTTGCGAAATTATTCGATATGGAAATGCAATATTTCTGGATCGATTCTTCTCGTTTATTATTTTACTCTCGTAAACTAAGTATGTATATCAGGAAATTAAATATTTCTGAACCGATAATTTAGTTTGACGATTAATTAACGATCTGAGGCTTTTCTTTTATAATTGTGTGTGAAATAAATAAAAAAATGTAATCATGAAGGAACATGACAAATAAAACAGATATATGTATTATGGTAATAAGTTATTTTATATATTGTCGCCGTCATCACTACGCTATCCTGTCACTTTCTGTAACATTTATTAGAGGTATAAAACACACACACTGATTGTTTATCGATTTTTGTGTTCATCACTACACTATTATATGTGGTATCATTGTTTCACAAAATGACAGTAGCTATTGTCAAATCTGGAAACTAATTAAAATTCTACTCCATTCAATATAATATAATAATATCTATTAAAGATGAAGCTTCAGTATTTTTTCGACATCGATAAAATCTTATGTTATTGCCATACATAAGTGAGGCAATAAAAATATATGGGAGGAGTTCCCTCCGACAAGATGGGAGGTAATGAGGTACCTGTGTTATTCAGTATGTATACGAGCAATGAGCTTATGACGTCACATTTTCGTACCTAGTTAGAACGTAAGTACTCTCTTTCCGAGTATTTTAGCTGTTACTGTCCTCTTTGGTGTGAATTCGATTTTAACAGCGACGAAATAGAGTTTATTTTGTACTTGAATGTGCTATTGAGCTGCTTAGTTATAAGTAAGAATTGCTGTATGTATATTGTATGTGACAATATTATCTTCTTGTTTATTTATTTGTATCATTATTGCATCGTTGGCTGAGTCGTCGCAAGTGGGACTGCCGGGCAAGGGGTCTTGCGTTCGATTCCCGGGTCGGGCAAAGTATTACTGGGTTTTTTCAAAAATTCTCAGTCTGGAATTGTGCCCGGTAAATGGCAATAGGTTCACCCCCTATTACATGGGGCTCATAACATAAATATTGAAACGTGGATGTTACTTTGTTACAGTGTACACCTCTGCCTACCCCTTATGGGGATAAAAGGCGTGATGTTATGTTATGTTGTAACATTATTTTCGTTATCATTAGCCTGTCTTCATCTATGATTGGGTTAAGTCTTTTGAATTTCTTTTCATTTATTTGATAATACACTTGGGAGCAATGGAATGGAGCTACGGAGCTTCCTCATGGGATAAAAGTGATCTATGTGTTATGCCAGACCATAATCTTCACCTTATCCAAATTTCATCCCGATCCCTTCATCCCTTTTGTCGTATTTTTTTAAGGGGGGAAAATCATCAAATGACTGCTCCCGCCTGGGTGAGGCGGAAGGGAGTGTCAGACTCTTACTGACTAAAAACCACCCCGTTCCTTCTCCTGCACGTCGAGCCGGAGCCCCGGTTACCCGTTAGGTTCTCCGCGACCCCTTTTGACGTATAAGAGTAACAGACAAACATACAAACTTTCACATTTATAATATTAATAGGATTATTTTATAATACGGTACTTGCCAACTAGTCAAATCCAATACTTTTTTCGAACTGTCAAATACGCGACAATATTCTATGAATTTTGTACGAGATTGTGAATTGTGAAGTCACGCTTTTTTAGCGTCAAACAGCGTATTTATTTCTTAAAAATTTGCTAAAAAAAACACTAAAATGAAGTTGGTCATAAAATCAATTAATGAAAGTGTGATTATTTTTTAATATTCTATTGCATTGAACAGTCGAAATGATTTATTTTTGTTTAAAGAAAGTACCCAATTATTAGTTCCTCGATGCATTTACTGTAGTGAAGACATAGGCGACAACGAGACAGGTGGTGACATTTTATGTAGTTACAGCACGCCGCCATCTTTTTATGAATTTTGCATGAGGGCTGTCACCCGACGGATTTCTGACGGAGCTGCCTAGCTGAGGTAATTATACCAAAATAGCACGGTGCTCTCTGATTTCATATTTTTGGATATCTCATATCTTATTTTATCTTTTTTCCACAATGTAAGTGTAAGGTCACCTATATTTTTTTTAAGTAGCTATTACATTAACTTTATATCCAAAGCCTATAAGTGGCCACTGCTGACTAAAGTTCTCTTCTCACACTGAGAAGATTTGAGTATTAATCACCATGCTTGCTCAATGCGGATTACCGTAGTGCTATGTTTTATTTAAGATTCTATATCTACTACTAAAATAATTGGATACAAAAAATATGAAAAGGAAAAAGCCTGCAGTTAATTTTGCCTGCCACGTGAAGGGAATACGCAACACGTCATACAATAGCCAGTAGCACCCACCCAGCCATAGCACAAACTCTACATTTATTCGGTAACATAGTTTTAACACACCATGCAATAAAACTGACTTTTACTATCGGCTTTGTCTGCCGTTTTAAGGTAGTCTCATATCCTTTATTGTACTGTTTGCAAAATTTCTAAAAGTTGGGTAGATAAAACGTGAAAAGATTAATACACACACATCACATCAATAGCCTATTAGTGAGCACAGCTGACCAGAGGCCTCTTCCCACAAGGAGAACGTTTGAGCAATAATCATCACGCTTGTTCATTGCGGGTTGGCGATTTCAAATTTATAATTAATTGTAAGTCCAGGCTTCCTCACGATGTTTTTCTACACTGCTTATCAACGGTGTCTACATAATCTTAGAAAGTACATATAACTCGGAAAAAGTCTCATTGGTACTTGCAGTTGGTAGGTTTCGAAACCCGCACCTTGAGAAACGGGCGTTTTAAACCTACGGGCCACCACGAAAAGATAACAAAGAACCATAATCATAAACTTGTTTTCTTATTTTTTTAAATTCTCTACTGTAATAGTAGTATAGGGACAAGCTCGCCACAACCTTCCCACACTGCTACAACTCCTGTAAGCCTGGAACTAAACTACAGTACTAAATACAACCATGAAAACGCCCGAAGACCGGCGCGTCTCAGCGACATGAATGTCTATCTTTGTTCTCGCAACGAAATAAATCAGATATTATAAGAGAAGAAGAAACAAAGCGATAGTTTTCCTCGGTGAATTGAGGCAGGAGACAGAATGAATTAAACCTAAAGGCGCAAAAAGAGACTGTACAACTGAGAGAAGCCCGGTCGCTAGACACCAGGGAAAGACTAAAAACTAATGCGTGAGCTATTATACTTGCTTCCAATAATTACATACTGGAAGTTAAATTCTACTTAAACAATAACAGATTAAAACATATAAACACACACAAACATAATCAGATTAATATACCGTATGCATACTACCAATATTATCTATTGTTTCATCGTTAATGCAGTAAGCCGTTCATTAATATTATTGGTCCTACATAATTAAATATAAGTCCAAGTAACAATTAGCTTGGATTGGTTAAGCTGTTGGTATATAGATATTTAGATATACATTATTAGTTATTATTGATACCTGATATGAATAATAATAGTGGTGAAATACAAAATTTAACAACTGGGGTGTTACGGCAATACAAGTCAATGCTTTTTAATTTCTCTTTATAACACGAATTCTAACTATAAATATAATTAACAATAAGTCTTGCAGATTTCGAAATTGTTTGATTTTAGAATAAAGCCAAGGATACATTAGGGACAAATGTGCTGCGACACGTGTCGCCAGCGACGTTGAGTGAAGTTGACCGACGTTGCCGGACTGTGGTCGATATGCCTTGCAACATCAATGTTGCAATGGACATAAGTCGCGCGTTGTCACCATATATATGTCAAATGGAATCAGCTGTCATCGTTAGACATGGCGCCGATGAATGTGTTATTTTTTCGACGTCGCCCATCGACACCTGGAATACGAGAGACATTACAAGTGCTTTAAAGTCTTCTCACACGGAAAAGATTTAAGCATTAATCACCACGCTTGCTCAATGCGGGTTGGCGATTTAAACTAAACCCAGGTTTCCTCACGGTTTTTGTTTTGACGGTTCACCGTTTGTCAGTGGTGTCTTAAAAATCTTAGAAAGTACATATAACTCGAAAAAGTCACTTGGTAGGTTTTAAACCCGCACTCTCATGCATGAGAAGCGAGCGTCTTAAACCTCCGGGCCACCACAACACCTTGTCAAGTCGACAGTTAGCCAAAGATACACTGGGGGACGAATGCGACACGTATCGCCAGCGACGTTGGGCGAAGTAGTGCGACATTGCCGACTTTGGTCGACATGTCTGACAACATCAACGTCGCTGTGGACAAAAGTTTCAATCTATGTCAGGCGAAATCGGCTTCGCTTGACATATCACCGATATGCGACATTTTGTCCCTTAGTGTATTCATGGCTTTAGTTCATAGTAATTTTCTAAAACAACTTAATACGAACATAACAAACACACATACTTGAACAAGAAGCTAACAATCCATTTAATATGAGTTATGTCCCTCAAGCCTGTTATTAGACGGCAGACTGAAAAAACAAAAGGAATATCGCTTCACTTAATATTCTTTACTTACAGGTAAAGAAAAGTAATTGATGGTTTTTGAGGCAGACCATAGTCCACAATATCGTGTCGGTATACAATTTATATTGTCCTGCCACTTGATTAATTGTAACCAACTGACATGCTGAATTCACTAGACTGTGGTGAATTATCTATAGTTCAGGCTTTGGTTAGATAATCTGATAACCTCCTAAGTGCCTTGAACTAGTTTAGAGTATTATGTTACTTAAAATTACTGTAGTAATTAGGTTTACATTTGATTGTATTGTATTGGATATATTATGGAAGGTTGTTGTCAGTTATGTTTTGAGTAGTTTGGTATATGCAGGTTTAATTATCGCTTCTTTGATCTCCGAAGGGAGTAAATAGAGGTACACATGTGAAATTATTATTCATTTTTTACCAGACAATAAGTTAAGAATTTCTTATAAAAAGAAAGAAGCATATTATAAGTAATAAGTTACATTATATGTAGCTGGTATAAAACCTAAACACCTAATAATTGCATTAATCAATAAGAATTTGACTAACAACAATAAATATTGTTAGCAAATCTTGTGGGTGTTCTACCACTTGTATAATGGGTTGTGATCCGCGAAATTGTTTGGTATAATGACCATGGCCACTTTCTATCATTGCACCGCTCGCCATCGACAGGGAGTTCACGCTCACACATTGGAGCCCAAATGGCCCCGTACAGTTCGGTTCCAGAGGAATTGCCAACCACGGACCTTCTGATTGTGGAATGAACTCCATGTCAAGGTTTTTCCAGTAGGCAGGAAATGGGATTCTTCAAGAAGGGAGTAAATAGCTTTAAAAAGGGTCGGCGAGGCGCATGTAATGCCCCAAATGTTGCATGCGTATATAGGCCACGGTAACCGCTTATCATCAGATGTCGTATAAAAAAATCCTTCTATAGCGTGGCCCAAATATTAAAAGTCAAAATTATTTATTTCAATTAGACCATAGAGGCACTTTTGAACGTCAATAAAGAAAATTAACAAGTGAAGCTATTTGCTCATTCCAAGGTGTAGATTCCTATGGAGAAGAACGAGCGAGAAACTCCATAGGTTACTCTTTTTCAATCAAGTTCACAATTCTCCAGTTACATAGTTTTGTTGTTTGGGTTGTGCGAGAACAATGTAACACTAAAATACAGTCAAAGAGATCGAAAAAAAAATAACCTTAAAGGACATTAAAAAAAACAAAAATACAGTCTGGAGCTGACCAATCCCAGTTGACGGCGCCCGTTCACGAACATGACACATACACCAGCACCGCCCAACTCAACCATATTGTAGGGAATCGAGCGATCCACTGCACGTGCCACCGCCAATGAGACCTTATTTATTTATTTATTTATTTATTTATTTATGTACACACATTCAACACAGAGGACAACACATATATAAAAACAGAGTACATAGGCCCCACATATTCCAACTGGAATCTCTTCCTGTGGGCCTGTGGCAGGAAAAGATATAATAACACTGAGACACATAGTGTGTTACACAAACAATAAAAAAAAATAAAATAATAGTAGTAATAATAACGAAGAAACCGATAGAAATAACAATAATAAACAATAAAACAGACTAATACAAGGCTATTATATAAAAAGAAATAAAAAAAAAAAATAACCTTTATACCATATACCTAACCTAACCTTTATACTATTTTATATATATATATATATATATATGTAGGTATCTAGGATCCCCTTGTTTATGTTTATATTTATATATATATATATATATATATAAATATAAACAAAAAGATCTATATTTCAGGAGGAAAGATAATGTTCTCTCACTTGTCTCTTAAAGATAGAGATTGACTTGGCATCCCGAATGTTCGGCGGGAGTGAGTTCCATAGTCTCACTGCATGAACGGAGAAGGAGTAGGAGTAGAAGTTAGTATTATGGGGCACAATTTTAAGATAGGATTTAAGATGAGAACGAGTAAGGACTTCAGGAGGACGCACCAAGGAGAAACGGTCTCGGAGATAAGTAGGATAGGCTGGGTTGAACAGGATGTTATAGAGGAGACATAATATGCGAGTGTTCCTGCGAAGACGGATTGGGAGCCACTTGAGCCTGTTACGAAATTCAGAAATATGATCGAACTTCCTAAGACCAAAGACGAAACGGATACATACATTTTGTAAACGCTCAAGTTTATTTAATAGCTCCTCTGTGGCGTCCAAATAGCAAGCATCCGCATAGTCAATGAGAGGCAAGATCAGCGCCTGGACGAGGTGAATCTTAGTCGTCATCGGAAGCAGGGTCTGGAGGCGCCTCAGCGAGTGGATGGAGAAATGAACTTTCCGACTAACCTCGTTCACCTGAAAGGCCCACGACAGGTTCGAGTCGATATGCACCCCCAAGTTTTTTGCAGTATCAGTGAATGGAATGTGTGTGCCATTCAAACGTAACGGACCAAGGCCAGACACGTCGAGAGCGTTTCGATAATATCTGCTACCGATGATCATGGCCTGAGACTTGAGAGGGTTGATTTGCAGGCCAAAAGACCTAGCCCACTCGGCAACGCCATCCAAGTCACGATTCATGGCATCGATAGCAGAATGGGCCTCGGACAAGCCAAAGTGGCGATATAGCTGCAAATCGTCCGCATATAGATGGAAATTGGATGAAATGACCCAGACAACGGTATTAATAAAGATGGAGAAAAGAACAGGAGAAAGGACGCCACCTTGGGGTACCCCAGCAGCAAGGTCACACCAATCAGAAAAAGTTTCTTCAAGGCGGACCCTCTGACGGCGACCCCGAAGATAAGACTCAAACCAGGCCAGAGAGGAAAAAGAGAAATTGTTGGCCTTCAGGACCCCTAGCAGGATGTCAAAGTCCACGGAGTTAAAGGCAGAACTGAAGTCCAACAACACAAGAACAGTGAGAGATTGGTTGTCCATAGCCCAGCGAATGTCATCGGTCACTTTGAGTAAAGCTGTGACCGTGCTGTGACCAGGGCGAAATCCCGATTGAAAGGGAGAAATGAGGCAGTTTGACGTCAGGAAGGAAGTCAACTGCTTATGAACAATATGTTCCATGACCTTGGAGAGAAAAGGCAGTATGGAAATAGGTCTGTAATGTGAAAGGGTAGAAGGGTTATTTGTTTTTGGTAACGGAATAACGTGGGCAGTTTTCCAAGCAGAAGGAAAAGAGCAAGAGAATAAAGAAAAGTTGAAAATGTGAGTGAGAATAGGGAGAAGGAGATCAAGAATGGGGATAAACATACGGGAGCATAAATCGTCACTACCCACTGCAGGGGAGTTAATGGCAAGCATGGATTTTTGTACTTCGCCCTCGGACACACTACAGAGCACAAAAGGAGAACAAGAGGGAAGCGGTAGAGAGGAAAGGTTGAGAAGAGTTTTAGTTTTTGTAAGGTTGTCAAGTGAAATAGGGGAGTGGGAGAAATGATGATTCAAGGAGATAAGATCAACATCCTTACTGACATTGACAGGAGATTTGCCGATGCCCACAGATCGCAAGAACTTCCAGGCATCAGCAGCGTTGTGGTTAGCCAGGTTGTCATCGAAGTAACGCCTCCTGGCATCCCTACACAGACGACTGCAGCGATTACGAAGATTTTTATAAGAGGAAAGATTTTCATCTGAAGACCTACGTTTCCACCTCCGCTTGGCCCTGTCTCTACGAGCCATAGCCTCTGTAATGTCAGAAGTGATCCAAGGTGCCGGATCGTGCCTAACCCTCATGCGTCGCAAAGGTGCATGTCTATCAAACAAGTCGACAATTATCGTGAGCATGACAACTCCAAGCTGACAAAAACATATTCAACTATTCTAATTTAATATTCAGGTAATTACAGGGCTCTCACATTTACAATGATGATCCAAGTTAAACAATATATAAATGAGCAACATAGCTGTATCAATTACATGTTTGGATTTCATTAAAACATCAATGCTTTTCGTTTTCGTTATCCTGTGGAGCCGGACTAGCCTGCATCCAAGCATTTTTATCCTCTATATAATCAGTAACCTTGTAATATGCTTTTCTACATAAAGTTTTTTTATACATGATTTAAATAAATAATAATAATAAATAAATAATCTTTATTGTACACCAATTTGAGACAGTATATCCAGGAACAAATAAAGAAAATAGGGTACAAAGGCGGCCTTATCGCTAAAAGCGATATCTACCAGGCAACCTTTGGGTGGATAGAATACTATAGTAGGATATTAAATGAGGTAGTAATAGCTTGGCGTACTGAGGTGCTTATTTATATAATGTAAAAGTGCAAACATTAAAAAAACAAATTTATTTACTTCTAATATAGAATTATATACATACACACACACATACATACATACATACATACATACATTCATACATACATTCATATACTAATACATACATAAGTACATTTTCAACAAGATACAATGACATATAGGTGACACTAGGTGAAGAAACAGCAATGAACTACAGTGTGGAGAGATAATGCTCCCTCACGCGTGCCTTGAACGTGACCAGTGACTTTGCTTGTTTTATGGAAGGGGGAAGTACATTCCACAGTCGAATAGCTCGAACTGTAAACGATTTATCGTAGGATTTGCTCTCATGCTGGGGCATCTCAAGTCTCAGATGTCCCGACGACCGTACTGGTCTAAAATGTGAGTCATGGTAGAACTTGAAACGTTCTTTGAGGTAATAGGGGGTAGTAGGATTAAACAGTATATTGTAGAGAAGAGATAGGATATGAGTATTCCGGCGAAGGCGGATCGGCAGCCACTTGAGTTTAGCTCGGTATTCGGAAACGTGGTCATATTTTCGTAAGCCAAATATAAACCTTATACAGAAATTTTGAAGTCGTTCAAGTTTATCTAACTGCGCTTCAGTAAGATCTGGATAGCTGACGTCGGCATAATCAAGGATGGGAAGGAGAAGTGATTGAGCAAGCGCAATTTTGGTAGCGGTTGGTAGAAAGTTTCGAAGTCTACGTAAAGACTTGGCTGACGCAAACATTTTCCGGCTGACCTGCCCCAGTTGCGGTCCCCAGATTAAGGTCCCTAGATTTAAATTTTGTTTCATTGTTTAAATTTTGTTATCCCGCATCTATGCTTTGCAATGTGTTAAATAAGTAAGATTATTGTATAGGCCAGGTAATTTATTAAATTGAAAATCGACCGGAATATATAAGAAATATATTATAGACGTGGTTATAGTAAATTCGGTATAGCTGTTTCGCTCGTCGTCACTTGATGAAGTGATGTGCCGGGCGCGGTCTCGCGGCTGCCTGAGTCGCCCCACGCCTCCCACACCCGCTTGTAGCCTGTACCTGTCCTTGTTCTAGTGTGCGAGAACAATTATTATTTCATCTAGTTCAAATGGTATAGTTATTGTTACAGATTGCTACCAAGTTATAAAACATACAAAAATAAACCTTATCAATAGCATTACGTAATAACATTATGGGTTATATTCCTTATCGGAACATTTGACGGTTACTCGCATTAAACTGTGGACGCACCATAAAACGGTATTTTAAGAGTTTTTGGTAATAGCTGATTCCCAAGAGCACTCTGGTATCGATGATCATTTGATAATGTGTAACCTACTAATGTTATAAATGCCAAAGCTTGGATGTTTATTTTCTACTCCTTCACGTCAAAACGGCTGAAGGTATCGGAATGAGATTTGGAACAGAAGTAGATTATGATCCAAAATAATACATAAGTTACTTTGTAACCCACGGAAACACGAGCGAAACCGCTGGCTAGCTAGGAAGCTAGGATTACATATAACGCTGTTGGTTTTGATGTACCTACAACTTAATGCAGAATGTGACACTTATACTTCACGTTACCTACACTATAATTATCATACATTAGACAAGATAATACTACAGGGCCTTTAGCCAAACGCCACTTTAGCGCATGTCTACCAAGAGAATAGAAACCTAAATGTATGGGGATGACACTGACAAGTGTTAAAATTTACGTCAATCCCATATAATTTGTACACGAGCGCTAAATGCCATTTGGCTACAGCTGCTGATTATAAGCAACTGAGAACAGTTTGGAAGGAACTCCTTGAAATGTCTCGTGCACTTTCCTGTAATAAGATCATCTCTTATTACGAGATCATAAGGTACTTGAAACTAATGGGGATGATGACAGGGTATGAAAATTAAAAATATAATTAGTCCGTAACTTAGGTAATAAAAAAATATTAGACACGTATTTTTTTATTTTGTTGTATAATAAAACAATACTTAGATAAAACGAATCAAAGTTTAGGAGTGGGGGCTAAAACGTCATTTCTTAGTATAAAATGTACTGAGAAGTGACGTCACGCGACATTTCAAATCAATATATCTTCGAAACTATTCGTTTCCGTAAGAAAATAAAAAATACATGTCTAATGTTTTTAAATAATCTACCAGACGGACATTAAAATAAAAATTAGTCGTCTACCCCATTAAAAACTGCAACATACACTATATAATTATGTGCACATGCCTCCCTATATTTTTGGCTCTTTTTATGCTTTTAGGCTTAATTTATTCTGAATCGTGCAGTAATTCACCAAGGGAAGTGGAAACTATCGTTTTTTTCTTCTCTTATATCTTCTGATTCACTTCGTTGCAGGAACCAAAAAAGTTATTCATGTCCCTGAGACGCGCCAGACTTTAGTGTTCCGGTGTTATCATGGTTGTATCTACTGTAGATCCTGGCTTCCAGGAGTTGCAGCGGTTTTGGGAGGTCGTGGCGGGCTTGTCCCATTAAAAAACGCCTCCCTATAAACGACTAAAAGACGTGACGTCATGTTAGTCGTAAAAAGAGAGAATCAAACAAAAAATATTTCTACATCTCAATTACCATTACAACTTTATCGAAACGAATAAAATAACTTTTATCTACTATATAAGTTGCGAAACTTCAATCCGTTTTCCACCAGTAGCAGAGAGAATCACTTCAACGCAAGACTAGGCTGAGTGTGACCAGCTCTTGACATAGGCTGTACTAGTATGCATAGGTAACTGTATCCTGATACCACCCGCACACTGATGTAGTACATGCCAAGAGCTGGTCACCTCGTCTTTTTCAGGATCTTCAAGTACCAGGTACACTCACAATATTGATTTGTAGACTGCCCTAGTTCAAGATACTGATTATTTTAAAGACTGGTGTTGTTTTTTGGTGTTGCAGATTTTCATGGGCGCTGCTAATCGCTTACCAACAAGCGATGAATCTGCTTGTACTCCGTAAGAAGCCCATTTAACCAGCTTGTAGGTACAAGTTGCCAATGTTGAAGTTATGGGTAGTGATTTTTTTAACCAATTAAATAGAAATTACGTGACGGTTAGACATATAATATTATGAGCAATTCTTCTCAGATCCTCATTCCTTTTATTTCAGAAACTATAGTCTGATATAAGTAGAATGAATAGCCGTCAACGTCCAATTCGGAACCAAAATCAGAAAACAGTAACATGGTACCATATCCATGTGACATACGATAGCTCTTCTTCACCGACATTGCTCCCGCCTACAATCCATAATGGAGGATCGCTTCCACTGACGCAGAAAAGAATTGCAATGGATAAACCCACTGTAATATAACGCATGCTGACCAATATACGTTTGAAGTAGTTGAAAATCATTTGTTTTTTTTTTATCAATTTACAATTTCATTTCATTATCATCATCATTTTGACAGATCAAAACATATTTATTACTGGATAAAGGCCTCATCCATAGTCTGGCGGCAGATCACAGATGGGTAACGTCAAAACTATAACTCGCCACTTGCATCCATTGGCTCACTCAACTCCTAGGAGGGAAGGCCTGCCTACGCTACACTTTTTAAGCCCATCTATTATCAGTTCTTCGAGCAATATGGCCTTCCCATTGCCACTTCAACCTGCAGATTTTGCGAGCAATGTCTCTCAAAAACAACTCTAGTTCTGTGGCGAATTACCACATTTTGGATAATTTTATGTCTAAGATATAAATAAAACCAGAGCAACACTTTTCTATAACATCATACTCCAAATCCTCATTGGTAAACTAATTTCCCTAAAATGGCACGTTGCCAGCTTCGATACGGGGATTATGTCTTTATGAAAAGCATTTTTAACTCTTTCACGAGTGAATAAAGTGCATAATAAGTATTTTAAATTATTGGTTTAAGGTACGTGCATGATTCTTCTATAATGTGGTTTGATACAGACTTTGAGACAGCTAGAATATTTATTTAATATCAGCCTATTACACAGATATTTTTCATTTTCTTTTAAAAACCTTATTGCACACTTACATAACATACAAATTTAATTCACAAATCATGAATAAACATTTATAAATAACAGATACTGAACACAAAAATGTACAACACTCACCATAGTCATATTATGAATCCCACGTAAATAGGGGATTGATTCCATTGTACACACCGATACACCGGGCAAAATTCCAAACTCTATGCTACTTTTAGACGAAGCGAAAATCTAGATAAGACTGTTGCTCACCAATAGCATTAGCGACGAACACGAAAAAATCACTTAAAACAAATTCGTGTAACAAAAACTAAAACAATAAATATGACCCTAAGAAACTAAAGTACTTATCTATCTTCAAACTATTGATGTACTGTGACAACATAACCGAACATGTTCGAGTATTACATCAACCTTCGAGACGGTATCAGGAACACCATTTTTTACCAACATGGCAGTCTGCCAGCTCTTCGATACTAGGTTATGTCTCCGTGAGATAAATTTTGAGGCTTTAAAACTGAAATAGGTGTTGGATAATGTTCCGACAGACGAGCTGTTGTACCTACTAAGATTTTGTTTTGATTTTTCGTGGTTTTGTGCCAAAAATATATATTTTTAATGCGACAAGCCCGCTACAACCTCTTAAAACCGCTGCAACTCCTGTAAGCCAGAATCTACAGTAGATACAACCATGAAAACACCGGAACACTGAAGTCCGGCGGGTCCCAGGGCCATGTGTAACTGTCTTGGTTCCCGCAACTAAGTAAATCAAAATATATTGAGGAGAAAAAAAAATGATAGTTTCCACTTCACAGAGACAGAATCAATTAAGCCTAAAGGCACAAAAAAGAGCCTGAAAATATGTAAAACGTTATTTAGTTGTGGATTAACATCAACAGTTTGTCACTGTCCAGTTCATCTAGGAATCTTCTCTATAATAGAGGTGATACCACAACCTCCACGTTTAACAAGTAGGTTAGAGATTCTCTAGGTACTCCACCTCTTAAAGACAAAGTCAAACACATTTATTTCAATTAGACCAGGAAGGCATTTAAACATAAAAAAAATCCAAGTTCAGCAAACAGCGCGCGCCACAGTGTATCTTTACACAAACCACTTCGTGCCACTTTTGACCCCTCTATAACTCAAAAACTATTTAACGTAATTAAAGTGAACCTATTCGCTTCTTTAGATTTTTATGGAGAAGAATGGGCAAGAAACTTTATAGGTTACAGTTTTACAATCAAGTTCACAATATAATTTTTAGTAACACAAATGTCTCATTTGTATCATTTCTGTCAAATGTATAAGTTCATTAGATGATTCTAACGATAATTGTGAGAGGAGTGGAGTGTAAGAGTGATGAAAAACATAATTATTCAGATTATGCTTTAACCACATCCCTTAAACATCAAATTCAAAACTTATTTTTTTATGGCATAAGCCTGTAAACGAGCAGACGGATCGCCTGATGGTAAGAAATCGGCGTCGCCCATGGACACCTGGAATACGAAGGCGTTACAAGTGCGTTACTGCTCTTAAGGGAATTTGAGGATTTTGGAGGATTCGCGGATTGGAGAGACTGGGGAGGGGAGGAGGAGAGTTATCTGGCTTTTGATAACCTCACTCACACGATGAAACTTAGGTCGAGCCAGCCCATTCCTGCGAAAGTATGACTCTCCCTGATGATTTCTGCTCGACCTGAGTGACGCTTGCGTTGTGTTTGGTCGTGTAAGTTAGATTACCAGAAGCCCCATTACCCTTTCCCCTTCCCCAATTTCCTCAATGTCTGAATCGCCCACAATCCTCAAATTCCTAGTCCTCAAAAGGCTGGTACCGCAAATGCAACGTCACTAGCGTTCCAGCGTTCATGGGTGACGGCGATTCCTAACATCAGGTGATTCGTTTGCACGTTTACCGGTTTATCCTATAAAAAGAAAAAAAAAATCTCCAGCTTTAATAAAGTTCCATACTTTTAAAATGCAAAACAGTTTAATAGGATACGGTTAAATACCACTATCAATAAGAATTCAAGTGAATTGATATGCACCAGTAAACAATTACAGTTTGAATCAATTAACTATAAATTTATTGAAATTCATATTAAGTTCTAATAATTTCATTAGCCCGGTGTTTTCATTGATTAGTTTTTAATATAGGTATTATTTATATGTAAATATAATTATTAGGGTATCTGTAACATAACATAACATTATTAACATAACATCATGCCTTTTATCTGTAGGCAGAGGTAGTACCACTAATTGGTGAAAAGTAGATGCTACGTGGCATTATGTGTCCTTTGTTAATCTATGCAGGGCTTAAAATAATATTTTTTAAAGAAACGTCAATAGGACCCTGTATGACTGATAAAGACGAAAGTATAAGATAATGTATCAATGAGACTGTAAAAGTATAACGATGGAGTTTTATGCTCGTTCTTCTCCATTCGAAATTACACTTTGGAACGAGCGCCTAGCTTCACTATCAGACAGACGGACGGACAAATTCAATTTTTGACGTTTCAAAAGTGCAATCAATCAATCAACAGCCAAGCAAGTGGTCACTTCTGACCAATGGCCTCTTCTCCCACCGGGAAGGTTTAAACATTTATCGCCACGCTTGCTCAATGCGGGTTAGACAAAATGGCAAAAATGACCATTTAATGATTAATTGAAATAAATGCTTTGACTTTGACAATTTCAAATAAGCAAATCAATAACAGTATCAAAGATTATGTAATACATAGATTTATTGTCTTTTGCATCGCACAGTCAGACAAAAATCAATCTTATTAATTCACCAACAATATAATTTATTATTATAAGGACACAAGTAAAAGTTGTTTGCATCTATAAATCGATGGAAGCCTCCGACTGCCAATTCCCAAGCAAAAATAATTCTCATCGTAAAATATCACGGTATATACTCGCGTTGACAACAGGATCCAAGTGTATGGCTAGGGCTGCCACGTAATGTTAGGATTGCAATTTTATTTACTACGTCTTTCTTTGTTTGTTGCAAAATGGCGATTGTATTACCTAATACAAGTCCGACGTCGCTTATTTTCGTCAAACACCATGAAAGATATTATTCGATTGGTTGAATGCAAGTCGCTTCGGTTCCAATCTGCTGATCGGGAAGTCATTCGAACTTTTCGGAGTAACTTTTTTGTGATTTCAGGTATTGGATGGAAATCTGATATTATTAAAATTCTGATAAATTTTTGAAACCATCACTATATTTCAGACATTTGATAGTTCTACCATGGGGTTCCAAGATGGCGGCGCGAGCGGCGTACGTACGAGGGTGCAAAATGGAAATCAGAAAGAGCATATCAAACTTTACAATATTGCCAATTATCAAAACCCCCGGAAAATATTCTAGGCAACCCCATATTTCCTTCTTAATGGTCGAACTACTAGCTGACGTTGAAAAGATTCTACAAAAAACAGAATTTTAGAAAATAGCCAGCCGTAGATTATCTATAGATTATCTATACAGCAGACTATTTTAAGATCATCAACATTTAAACAAAAGTAACAACCGTTAGACGCTGAGAACTGAAAAAATCTAAGTTCTTTTACCCCGATAACAATGATAAGGCAACCCTAATTTCACCTGGAGGTAAATCCGTTGGTAAACACAGCCTTCGTTGGACGTACGCCTCTCGCGATAAAAACGGGGTGTTCCATAAATTATTCATAAAAAAATCTTGACTTTCCTCGTGCCTCCAAGCTACAGTGTATATATGACAATGTTACTTCTGCTCCTACATGTTCTGTGAAGCCTTTGATGTATAGAAATTAATTAGTTTACATTCCTGAGGCTCTTTATAGTTTAAAAGATGGCTTAGGGTAAACGCTGGTAATTGAAAAATTGAATTTTAATTTCATAACATAATATCACGTCTTTTATTCCCGAAGGGATAGACAAAGATGCACTCAAACTCAAACTCAAACTTTCCATTGGGAAAGCATACCTTATTCGCTTCATCAATACTCTATACAATATCAATCAATATATATTTATATGTATATATATATATAAGTAGAGTCAATACTCTACTTACCTTATTCCAATAAGTACATTCAAATTAATATACTAACTTAACTAGGTTTAAAAAGATCGACTTCAACCTCCTCTTTTTTGGAGTCAGACTACTTTTCTGAAACTGCAACAAAATCGGTTAAGCTAATCACGACAAAATCGCGCACAAACATACATACAGGACAAATTGGGAACCTCCTTTTTTAGCCAGAAACATATACTATAAAAGAAAACTTGCCAGATAATAAAAAGGTAACAAACCAATGCTCAGATAATAATACCAATGTCTATGAATATGAAGTATGGGTGAAGTCAGATGGAAACACTCGAAGTGAGTCTCCTTATAGAGTTCCTTAGATTGACGTGATTACATTACCTAGGTACATATATAGAGGTATAACTCACGCCTCTCATTTCGAATATACTACTACTAATATACTATTCTGTAACATTCAATTGGTAAGATCGAAATGAACTCGATCGCGGTCCACCATGTTATTAGTTGGAAGAATAATCTCGACCAATGACGAGCGAGAATGCGACCGAACTCACTTTGAAATATTAAATTAATATCTTAAGAATAGTCTAGTCGATGTGCATTTGTAGATATAATACACAGTTTCATTCATAGACACAGTGGATAAAAAAACATAACTGACGTAAAACAACGCTTGCGTTGTGTTTCGTTGTGTGAGTGACGTTACCGGAGGTCCAATTACCCCAGAATACCTGAATCCCGAGAATCCTCAAATTCCTAATCCCCAAAAGGTCGGTAACGCCAACGCCGTAAAGTGTTCCAGGTGTCCATAGGTGATGCCGATTTCTTACCATAGGGTGATCCGTCTGGTCGTTTACCGGGTTATTCGGGTTATACCGGGAAATAGGAATTGAGCTAGTGGTAAATAAACATTACAAGAACAAATGAGGTGGTCAAGGTCAAGATTCAGCATTCTTCTTTCGACAAGATTAACTTACTTATCCAGCCAATGTGACTCTCATAAGCCAGGATCTACAACATACCTACTAATAAATTAGTTCAATCTAAAATGTAGGTAATTTTAACGCTACCCATATAAACTAGATGATAAATATAAAGTGTCAGATTTCATAATCTCACACCGTACTTTCCTACCAGACGGAGGTACTTAAAGACGGGATTAAAAAGGGGAGGAAAATGCTAAGGGGGAGCGTATTAACTTTAAAACATTCGGTTTAAGTAATGAATTACGTATTATATGAATCTTACTAGCTTCTGCCACCGGTTTTGCCCGCGTCCATTGGGATAAAAAGTGGCCTATGTGTAATTCCACACCATAAACTGGAATCTACACCTATTACAAATTTAATTTCGATCCCTTCAGCCGTTTTGGAGTGAAGGAGTCAAAAACAAACATACAAATTTTCGCATTCATAATAAGTAAAATTTTCATTATATAAACATCTCCTAATTTTAAAGGAACCCTTAAGCTAAGGTGTCATTTATCGATATTTTGCTGTTCACCAAACTATGTGACATCTACCAGTACAAGTACGGGGTCAGTTAAGGTTATTTATCGTGATGACTTTTAGTGAAAAAATGTGTTGGAAGTGGTTGGTGAAAACCGACCATTAGAAATCTGTGTAACCGGACGAAGCTTAGGATGATAATCCTTATTATTTATTTATTTTATTTATTTATGTATTACTGGGTTTTAAAAAAAAATCTCAGTAGTATCACGGAGTCTGGAATTGTGCCCGGTATATGGCAATAGGCTCACCCACTATTACATGGGACTCATAAAATAAATAGTGAAAAGTGGGTGTTACATTGTACAGTGGTATAATGTGCACCTCTGCCTACCCCTTCGGGGATAAAAGGCGTGATGTTATGTGGTATTTATTTTTAGTCATGGTCAAGGTCATCAAGCCATCTCCTTCTGGGCCTACCATGACGTCTATTGATGTTCAGTGGGCTCCACTCAGTAGTGAGTTTTGTCCACCGCTCGTCTGACATGACTCTCATGACCAGCCCGAAGCTGCGGCAGAACATGTTTGTTTGTACATATTTCTATAATAACAAAACAAAGAGATATTATTCGATTTTTAACCCACTTCAAAAAGGAAAAAAAGAATGATATTAGTTAGACCTGTTGTATGTGTGTACATAAATAAATAAATATATTTGTTGGTGCGTGATAATTTCGCGATTGGCTGAACAAATTTTATTAGGCTTTTAAAAAGTGTTTTTTAAAAGTGTTTGCTATACTTAGGAGAAGGTTTTAATATATATTGAGCCTTTGACTGCCAGCAGAAAACTGCTGAAGGTAAATTCTCCGCTAACTAACGTAGGTTACCGGTGACTTACGCGGCGATTAACGTGTTATTTAACCGACTTCAAAAAAGAAGGGTGTCTTTAAACGTATTTTATAAGAGATTAATTATTGTTACTTAGTTATTTCGTTTCGTTGCGAATGAAGCCGCGTGCTATTTCTAGTCCTAGTCATATTATAAATGCTTGAAAGTGTGTATGTTCGTTTGTTTGTTTGTTTATCATGTCAAAACAGCTGAAGGGATCGAGATGAGGAACAGGGGTTTGTTTTTTTTTAAGGGGGAAAATCATCGAATAACTGCTCCCGCCTGGGTGGGCAGGCAGGAGGGAGTGTCAGGCTCTTACTGAGCCACGTCGAGCCGGAGCCCCGGTAACCCGTTAGGTTCTCCGCGACTCCGAATCGAATCAGACCTGAGGAACAGGGGTAGGGTATGGTCTGGAATAAAACATAGGACACTTATTATCCCACAGGAACGATGGTAAAAGCTAAAAAGTTCATAATTTATATACTTTCTCAACTTTACCATACTGAACTCCAAAAACCACGGCAGTATGGATATTTATTAGGGTTCCCTCTGAGTTTATGAAGCACGGTAACCGATTGACGGACCCGCTCGAGCGATTGCAACATGTGTGCGCTGAATTATGAGCTGCCCTAATATTAGGTCGGAGTAAGGTGTAAGGGGTAAGCAGTGACTTACCTAATAGTAATGATCGTAGTTTACTACAGTCTTACTGTATGCAGAAGGTCGTAGATTCTTGTGTACACATAGTTTCATTCTTGTTATCTAGGCACTTCCTCTTATTCTGTAGAACTTCTGGTTTGATCTGGTCTGCACGGTTGGTGCCATGGCTGGGCAACCGGCTGCCACGCAACCTGTTTGCCGGCTGCCACGTAATTGTTTCGGGTCTTTTTTTTTTTTAAAGGGGGAAAATCATCGAATGACTGCTCCCGCCTGGGTGAGGCAGGAGGGAGTGTCAGACTCTTACTGACTAAAAACCACCCCGTTCCTTCTCCTGCACGTCGAGTCGGAGCCCCAGTTACCCGTTAGGTTCTCCGCGACTCCGAATCGGCATCGGCCGTATTGGGCCCCATCTATGGTGGTCTGATGGCTCTTTGAGGCGCGCGCGGAACGCGACGCGCCGTACGCTCGGGTCTGTTTCTGGTCGGACGGGGAGCCACCCATGCTCGCCGCCCGCAGGCCCGCGCTTACGGTGGCCGGAGATCGTCACGCGATCCCCGACGCCCGGTGTGTCCTTCGCGATGGCTGGGTTGCGAGGAGGCAGCGCTTCGCTGCCTCACGCGTCCCGCCTCCTCCTTAGCTAGCATGACTGCTTCGCAAAAGGAGGAGACGGCATCCCAATCCCCCTCGCTCCGCATCATGGCCTGCACTAGGCCCGGACGCGAGAGGTCGCCATCGCCGATCACTTCCCTGAGGATACGGCGGTGCTCAGCCCACGCAGGGCATTCCGCTACAGTGTGTTCCACCGTGTCCTCAGGGCGGTCCTCGCAGTGATGGCACCCGGACGTTTCCTCCCGCCCCATCAGACACAGGTACCTCCCGAAACTGCCATGTCCGGTGAGGACCTGCGTCAGGCGGTAGGTGAGGACGCCGTAGCGTCTCTCAAGCCACTCCTCAAAGAGGGGACTTACCGCTGCGATGGCAGCGAGCCCAGCCCTCGGTTGCGACAGTCGTTGCTGCCACTGCGTCATGAGATCGCGCCGGAGCTCATCCCGCCACGCACTTATCTGGCGCGGCAGCGGAGTTTCGCCCCGGCGACGTGCCTCCGCGCGCATGCTGTACACGCGCGCAAGCCCCTTCGCCTCCAGATCCCACGGCGGTAATCCGGCAAGGAGGTTCGCCGACTCCCCAGAGATCGTGCGGTATCCGCGGATCATTCTGATCGCCATGACCCTCTGTGCCATGAGCAGCGTCCGAGCGGGATTTGTTTCGGGTCTAGGTGTCATATGTAAGTGTGTTAAATTATAATTTTTGTAAACGCACCCACGACACAGGAGAAAATCCTAGCATGGGGTGAAGTTAATGAAAAAAAGAGAAAAAGTGCGTGTAGATGGAAAACAGCTTTTCACGTAAAATATCCTCAACGTCCAAGGTTCAAGGCCATACAAAATATGCAATAATAATAATACAATACAATCTCTTCTCACATCATTAATACTGAACAGACTGTAATAAAATTTCCTCTACATACCATAATCACCCCATATGGCAAGTGGATTGGAGATCGTCGTTCAAATTTAGTTTCATACTTAACATAAACTATATCATCAAGAACATTCCTAAAAGTAGGAATGAGGGGTGGTAATTCTTCTGTGACGTCACAATAAAGCGCAGAAGAATGCGTCTATCACTTTGTCTCTTATAAGAGTTTATAACAAAGGCATACTACGCCATCTTACAACGAAGATTAGGTTAAGGGTATATTCCGTGGCACAGTTGAGGCTAAACGGATCAGATCGTCGGAATTTAATTAGGTAGTGAATTTAAAACTACTGGCTCGGTGCAGCCCGGCGCTTCTTAATGAGGGAGGCGCGGAGTGAAACAACCCCTTAAAATATTCGACCTCTTTTGTGCTCAGCGCTTAGTTGCAGACTTTGCTTCTAAAAATTAAATGTAAACATACTTAAATGTTTTTTAAGGGGGGAAAATCATCGAATAACTACACCCGCCTGGGTGAGGCCCGTTCTTTCTCCTGCACGTCGAGCCGGAGCCCCGGTAACCTGTTAGGTTCTCCGCGACTCCGACATACTTAGGCGTAGGTAGATAATTATACTGACATTTTATTTCTTAGTGGTTTTAGAACCCGAGCGTACGGCGCGTCGCGTTCCGCGCGCGCCTCAAAGAGCCATCAGACCACCACAGATGGGGCCCAATAGGGCCGATGCCGATTCGGAGTCGCGGAGAACCTAACGGGTAACCGGGACTCCGGCTCGACGTGCAGGAGAAGGAACGGGGTGGTTTTTAGTCAGCAAGAGTCTGACACTCCCTTCCGCCTCACCCAGGCGGGAGCAGTCATTCGATGATTTTCCCCCCTTAATAAAAAAAGGTGGTTTTAGAACATTTTTTTTTTTTTGTTATTGTACCTTGTGACGGTGTGCAAATAAACTATTTTTCTTTCTTTCTTTCTTTCTAGAACACACAAAACTGCGGCGTGGTAGTTGGGAAATCGGCTGCAACAACGTGTACCGGCTCGATTCACGCAAGGAACACCTCTTTGTACCTCTATGATCCACATATTGTTGTTTCGGGTCTGCGTGTCATGTGCCTGTGATATTGTATATTAGTAAACGCACACACGACACAGGAGAGAATCCTAGTGTGGGGCAACGCTTTTTATTTTCAAAAAGAAAAAAATGAAATGTTTTATGATAATTAAGCAATAAACATCTTGTGCCTGATATGATAAAATCGCTTTCTTTCTTTCTTTCTTTCGTACAGTTTCTAATAAAACCAAAAATCTGAAAAACTCCATCTATCTTCAAAAACTGAAACCAAAGACGAATCCCAAACTTTCTTTCAATGGATAACTATTATTTTGGAATACTAATAGCTTCGCTACTTGCTATTGTGTAAGTGAATCAGGAGTATCCCAAAAACTTTCGTATTCCCTCGCTTCTCAATGGATTACAAAGAAGGTTGATCCCTCTTGAGAGGTTCGACCTCTTCACATCAGCATGTGTAATGCGTATATTGAAAGTCTCGTTAATGGGACTTCAAATTCAATGTAGTAAATATATTTTTTGTATAATATTTTTTGTAACAGGTGATAGGGTGGTTGTAATTATTCCTCTGTCTGGGTTTTGTAAGCTAGATAGTATATGAAGTACAAAAAGACGATGATTGTGTGCATTCTACTAATCTACTGGTGATGAACCCTACTTCTTTCTTATTAGTAACTAGCTTTTACCCGCGTTTTCGCTCGCGTCACAAAAGGATAAAAAGTAGCCTATGTGACATATACCAATACACACAACGCCCTATACTAATACTTTTGTTTTCCTTCGGGAATATCTTTTTTTTCCGGGATAAAAAGATATTATTTAATCCGGACTTTACTTCTGCAAAAATTCAATCCAATATATTATGGTTTAGTAGTAGTATAAGCTACGGCGTAAAAGCGGAACAAACTCACTTTCAGATCTATAATATTAGTGAGGATTTCTCAAAAGTTTATTACAGGATTGAAAGAACAAACGCATTGACTTTACCACAGTCGTTAACTTCATCCATTTTATTTGAATTACATCGCAGATAAAACAGTTAAAGTCTATGTTGTAGCAAAAAGGCATAGTATTATCTTAGCAAATTGTATCAAATGAAAGAACGAAACAAAAACGACCATTTACTGCAAAGGCAAAGCTTAAAACTACAGCATTTTTACTTAGAATTCAACTCTAACTATATCGTTTCAAAAACACGTGAATGTTGATACAAATCCCACTTTCGAGATAACACAGCTTTTCTAAACATTAAGGGTTTGTTCACGGTAAACGCGCGAGTGCGGTAGCGGGTGCGGGCGCGGTAGATGTCGCGAGTTTGTGTTCACATTAACCGCCAGGCATTTGCGCGAGCGATGTGTTTTAAACTATTGGAGTTTCTTGCTCGTTCTATGGAGTTTCTTGCTCGTTCTTCTCCATAGTAATCTACACCTTGGACTGAGCAAATAGCTTCACTTTTAATTTTAATGTTTACGTTCAAAACGTGTTTACTTTCTGGTCTAATTGAAATAAATGATTTTGACTTTGACTTTGACTTTGACTATTTAAAATTACCTGACGCTTCACCGCTAGTTCGACGTGAACAAGCCCTTAATAATTGAAAAAAGAAACAAATGCCTTTAAGCATTTGATACCACCGCAAACATACAACACGCGGCATGCGATAGATTGTCCACTACTGACACCGTAGCTGCGTTTTGTACGTCGACTAGGATGTCGTGTCATATTTTGGGTATTTCGACCGCGCCCGCGAGTCAGCGTGAACAAGCACTTACAAACAATGATATTGAGGTATAACACTGAGAACGTTCGTATTTAATCGGATTATTCACGTCGAGTTACAACAGTCCTGAAGCTCTCGTTATGGTTTTAGATGTAAACTTTAATCTGCAGCTTGAAATACAAGATTAAACAACATTGGAGCTTATAATACACATCTTTTATTTGTTTATCTTGTTGTTTTAAAGTCAGAATTGTGTAAGTGTGGCAGAGCCATGCATCGTCACGAATAGGCCTCGATCGGAGTTATACCACGGCCTAACAGAACATTGACGTGGATCAACGCTGGTGTTGTGTTTCGTTGTGTGAGTGAAGTTACCGGGGCCACAATCACCCTTCATTCCTCCCCAATCTCCCTAATCCCTGAATCCCTAACAATCCTTAAATTCCTAATCCCCAAAACGTTAGTAATACACTTGTAACGCCATGGGCGATGCAGATTGCTTACCATCAGGTGATATACCACGGCCTAACAGAACATTGACGTGGATCAACGCTGGTGTTGTGTTTCGTTGTGTGAGTGAAGTTACCGGGGCCACAATCACCCTTCATTCCTCCCCAATCTCCCTAATCCCTGAATCCCTAACAATCCTTAAATTCCTAATCCCCAAAACGTTAGTAATACACTTGTAACGCCATGGGCGATGCAGATTGCTTACCATCAGGTGATCCGTCTGCTCGTATCGGTATACGAGCTTATCCTATAAAAAGAGAGGGTTAAGTGATTTTTTTTTTAGATTTTTAATTAAATACCTCTAGTTTGTTATAAATGCGATAAATTCACTCTCGGTTGGCATTCAAAACATTTTTCTGTATGGGCATGAAACTTACTATCTTAGTATTCTCATTTCTATAAAATTGACAAATAAAACCGTATAAAGGTTTTTTTTTATTTTATTTATTAAAGTCAGCTAACGACTGTTTACACATCATATTACAACAAATCAGTTTACAATATGCATTTGCTAGTGTAAAAATAAATTAAAGGCTAACACATCATGCACAAGATAATACTAAACTTATTAGCCTAAATTTAAATTATTACACACAAGGACAAATTTCCCATAAACAGAAATCTATTTGAAAACAAACTTGTTGGAAGTAGCTTGAAAATCATCTTACAGCTGTACATATGACTCGTGTCTGTCACTATTTTATGTAAAAGTCATGCCAGCCTATCTAAATGTTTAGCATCAAATAAAGTTTCTTTGTTTCTATTTTTGTCCGTCGACCACGTGGAAACTACGGAACGAATTTTGATGAAATTTGGTATACAAAGAGGGTATGGGCTGACTTAGGTGATAGGATAGGTACTATTTATCCTGATTAGATGTTATCATGGGATGAAACAGTAATACGCAAGCAAAGCCGCGGGTAAAAGCTAGTAGATAATAATTTAGGTAATAGCCTGGAATAACATAATTTATCCCATTTTTACAAGTGAAACCGTTGGCTGTAAAGTTTAAAAATAGATAAATTACATAAGAAATATATCAATTACAAAGGTAGATGTTTTTTTAATATTTGATGAGCCGTTTGACCACTATCTCGCCTAGTAGTAAGCGATGATGCTGTCTACGATGGAGCACGTCGACCCATAAGCCACCTATTTACTTGGGCATTGATGACAACCAGGTTACACCCTTCAGGAAATACAAACTCTGGCAAATTTGATTTTGATTTTAGAGTCTATATTTAACAACATAAGGATTAGATAAACGAGGGCTAAAACTAAATACGTCTTTGAAAATATCTCCATGATTAATTTCATATAAAAACGGTCGCATTACAATCTCTAGAAGGCAATCGAGCTAGCTACCTTCATCAATCATGATCTTCGCATTTTACATGTCATTAGGTACAAAAAATAGGTCACTCTTATGATAAGTTTCCAATATTACCTATACTGATGTATTTTAGCGTTATTTTTGTATGTTTAAAATGCCTTGTGGAGAGGGTGAAGAAACAATTGGGTACTTTCCGTAATCAAAAATGAATTATTTCGACTGTTCAATTTTTTTATTGCATAAGCCGGTAGACCAGCATACGTATCACCTGATGGTAAGCAATCGGCGTCGCTCATGGACACCTGGAACACCAAAGGTGTTAAAAGTGCGTTACCGGCTTTTTGGGGATTAGGAGTTTGAGGATGGTTGGGGATTCAGGGATTGGGGAGATCAAAAATAAATGATTTCGTCTGTTCAATACAATAAATTATTAAAAAATAATTTCATTTTCGTTAATTGATTTTATGACTAACTTAATTTTACAATTTTTCCAGCAAATGTTTAAGAAATAAGTATACTGTTTTACGCTAAAAACGTGACGTCACAATACACAATCTCGTACAAAATTCATAGAAAAGTGTCGTTTTTGACAGTTCGAAAAAAGTATAATTATTGTATTTGACTAGTTAGCAAGTAACTACATTATGTAAACTAAATAAATTACTATATGTATAGAGGTAAAGGTTATTTAATCACCTGCTACTGTCACCTCTGCACTACTAAAATGTTGACTGGGAAACAATGGCCAAGGCATTAAGTCTGCCTGTACACACTTGTTGTATTACGTAAGTTGAAAAGAAATAAATAAAATGTAATACTTAGTAATAAATGATTGGATTATAATTGAGGTTATGGTCCATGATTAGGTATGGTATGAGATTGTGTATTGTGAAGTCACATTTTTTAGCGTAACACAGCATAATTATTTCTTAAAAAATTGCTGGAAAAGTTCTAAAGTTGGTTACAAAATCAATTAATGAAAGTGTGATTAAGTTTTAATATTTTATTGTATTGAACAATCGAAATACATAATTTGTTTTTGGTTAAGAAAAGTACCCAATTATACATACCAAAATGTGTTGGTAACGGTTATTATCTCTGACTTTTACCAACTGGCAAATATTGAATGCTACATTATATACGTGAACATGTACACATCAACCAAACCCTACGTGAAGTCTCCTATATAAAAAAATCCTGAACCAAATTGAACCAAAACTTCACAGAACCTCTCAAAACACTAAACAAACACCAATCATGCTAATTGATAAAGTGCCTAGGCAGTGAACAACACATTTATTAAGGAACTACAAACTTCAGCCACAAAACAAAATAGTTACATGAACATTTCAGCAGTACTGAATTACGTGCTGAAATTTAGAACAATATTCTTTGGATGAATATAGAGGTATAATCAAAACATAGATCATGTTTGCACGGTTCTGTGCGGTGGCTGGGCAACCGGCTGCCGTGCAACGTGTCGCGGGTTCGATTCCCGCACGGGACAACACTTTGTGTGATCCACAAATTGTTGTTTCGGGTCTGGGTGTCATTGTGTATGTGAACTTGTATATTTGTAAACACACCCCCGACACAGGAGAAAATCCTAGTGTGGGGCAACGCAACGTTAAAAAAAATGTAAGCACATTAAACTAATTGATTTCCTTCATTCGATTTTCAAGTTTATTACTGAAGTTATAAGGTTGCAATTCGATTAATGTAAAACAGAATGGGGTATGTTGATGAGCAGTCTGTACGTTAGCGTATAAACAGCGGCGTACAATAGTAGAGGTATAAACGATGCATAGTGGTTTATTGTTTGTCGTATCAGCTGCAACAGATCGGGTGTAGCTTATTGACGAGATGTAGCGGGAGCGATGTGGTAAAGATGAAGGATCATACTCATGTTTTAATTTATATTTCTACCGCTGCTTTGTTGACCACGTAAGCTGGCGTGACTGTTTAACAAGGAATCTTAAATTTGATTATTAGGTGACGGAAAAAAATAAAATCATGGTTACACGTGAGATTTCCAATTAATATACATATTTTTTTTAATAAAAATCTTTGCCCCGCACTTTTTTTTAAGGGGGGAAAACCATCGAATGATTTCTCTCGCCTGGGTAAGGCCGGAGGGAGTGTCAGACTCTTACTGACTAAAAACCACTCCGTTCCTACTCCTGCACTTCGAGCCGGAGCCCCGGTAACCCGTTAGGTTCTCCGCGACTCCGTTTTGACCCGCACTAGGATTTTCTTTTGTGTCGCGGGTGCATTTACAAACATTTAGGTTCACATACACATCACACCCAGACCCGTAACAGCAATCTGTGGGTCAGGAAAAATATATTTTTGTACCTGTCTTTTTGGAACATAAAAGGGCTGATTTATATTCTCGTTTCATAATAACTTTAACAAGATTGAGCTTCTTAAAAACAACATTCATACTTTTAAACCAATTTAGCCCAAACAGTTTTAACCTACTTTATCCGTCAGAAGTCCGAAGGATAACACAATTAATATTTCTAATTATACTAATATCAAAAGGTAACTCGGTAAAAATGAGAAAAACGTCAAGTTAAACACAACCCGAGCGTAACCTAATTATGAGTTAACGAGAGTTTTTACGTGAGCTAATTTGAATGTTTTAATTTATTTGTGTCACGGATCTGCATGACTGTGTGTGTTATAGTGATATTTCACTAGCAGCCCGTCCCGACTTCATGCGGGGTACACATTTTTTTTTTCAAAATGAAATGTAGCCTATGTCGAATTGGAAGAATGTAGCATTCTATTGGTGAAATAATTCTTTAAATCGGCCCAGTACATTTTGAGCCTATTCATTACAAACATACAAAAATAGGTACAAATCTTTCCTCTATATAATATTAGTATAGATTTTTAAACGTTGCCTCATACTACTAGGATTCTCTCCTGTATCGTGGGTGCGTTTACAAATATACAAGTTCAGATACACATGACACCCAGACCCAAAACAACAATTTGTGGATCACACAAAGAGTTGTTCCGTGCGGGCATCGCACTAGTTACACGTTGCCAGCTACCGCACCAACCGTGCAGTCAATATGACTGTTGAGTGTGTTATCCATCTTTTTTTTTTATGAAATAGGAGGCAAGGAGCAGACGGATCACCTGATGGTGTAAGCGATCAGCGCCGCCCATGGACACCCGCAACACCAGAAGAGTCACAGGTGCGTTGCCGGCCCTTTAAAAAGGAGTACGCTCTTCTCTTGAAGGTTTGAAGGTCGTATCGGTTCGGAAATACCGCCGACGACAGATCATTCCACAGTTTTGCTGTGCGAGGCAGGAAGCTACGTGAGAACCGCACAGTTGTGGCCTGCCAACCATCTATATGATGGGGATGCATATGCTGTCGTGAGGGTCGATGGCGAAAAGATGCGGCAGGTATCAGGTCAAACAATTCCTCAGAGCACTCCCCGTGGTATAAGCTGTAGAAAATGCACAATGAAGCTACATCTCTACGCATTGCCAAAGTGTCGAGCCGGTTTGAAACATCCGGACATCCAACAATCCGAACGACACGCCGCTGAATGCGGTCCAAAGGAAGAAGCTGGTACTGGGGTGCCCCCGCCCAAAGATGAGAACAGTATTCCATGTGGGGCCGCACCTGTGCCTTATATAGAAGCAGGCGGTGGGTCGGGGTGAAATACTGCCTCGATCTATTGAGCACACCAAGCTTCCTCGAGGCTAATTTGGCCTTATTCTCTAAATGACCGCAAAACTGGACGTCGCTCGAAATGTTGACACCAAGTATTGCAATACCGGCTGAGGCAGTTAGGGGGGTGCTTTGAAACTGAGGAGAGACGACCAACGGCAGTTTCTTAGCGGTAAACACGCAGACTTGTGTCTTAGTGGGGTTAAATTGGATTCATCCATCATCATCATCATCCATCTCTTGAAGTTATAGTCAAGAATTTAGATATAAGGTCTCTTAGTTCCAATTAAACTTCCTATAAAAGTCTTTTTTATATAATTATCTATACTAACTAAAACACTCGCAGGTAACTCACGTGAAAATACCGATAAAAGTACTACTAGTTTCGGACTATAGAGGGGCTCTTCCTCGTGAGCAGCATGCGCGGTCGCGGCAATGTCGCGCAGTCCACTGAATCATTTAACCTATTAAGCAGGAAATATTTAGCCTAGCCTCCACTGGGCTTTATTCCAGCCTCTATACCAAAAGTGAGAATCTTAAAAATAGATATTTTTTCATTTAATATTGATAGGAGCATAGTTTAATTGGTCGTAGCCTAAGTACACCTAACACGAGAGACCATCACCACCAAGTGTATTTCCAATGATCTGTGATTCCCTCCCGAGACGTCTTGCTCAGCAATTTCATTTGCGACCGCTAGACTAAAGAGACAGTTAATAAAAAATAAATATAGTGTTTGATTATTTATTTTTATAAACAATATCCACCTCTAAAGTCCGCTTTCACCAACCTCTTTAAGTCGCGAAATGCTGCTCATGAATATGAGTCTCTAGCATGGCTTGAAACTAGTCGAGTTCGTGTCGTGTCATCAAACAGTTACATAAGTAAGTAGTAAACATAATAATTAACCTCTTTTAAATTTTAAGAAACTCCTAAGCTAAGATAGGTATAGGACTTAACGACATAAAATTTAGATTTTTACTCGCTTCTAACACTTACGGGTTTACTTTAGGTGTTCCCTCACGCTAAGTAACTCTTAATCAATTTAGAAGTGATTTGTGAAAACGGTAAATATTTCATTAACAAATTAACAACCAGCACTAAAGCATCACCCTAACTCCAGCTGTTTAAATGCCAAGTGTTAACGTTCCAAATACCAGCTGAATGCACTTTTGTTCCTTAGAATATTGTGTCGTAATGTTGCTAGCACTTTATTAGGCCATTGTTGGGCTTGAATATGCGTTCGTTTGTGGTATGGTCATTGAATATTAAGTCCTGAATTTATTGAATAGGGTACAGATTACGATGTCACAATATTATATTTATACATCGATTTGTGGGAGCCATGCCTCACCACGAATGGGACTTCTCGACCGGAGCGATATCACGGCCTCATTCAAGACCGACGTGAAACAACACTTGCGTTGTGTTTCGTCGTGTGAGTGAGATTACCGGAGTCCTAATTACCCCACCCCCCTTCCTAATCTTCCCAACAAACCTCAATTTCCTAATCTCCGAACGGCCGGTAACGCACTTGTAATGCCTCTGGTGTGCTGGGTGTCCATGAGCGACGCCGATTGCTTACCATCAGGTGATGTGTCTGCTCGATTACCGGTGTATTTCATAAAAAAATCTTCAATACTTATCTAGTTCATACAAGTGTTAAAAGTACGTCTGCTGATCTCATCTTCAATCCTTCATCGGGAAAGCGGAAAGCTTTGCTCAGCAGTGGGCATTTATAGGCTGTTGATGGATGGATAGTTTAGGAAACCAACCACTAGCAAGTATATTACAAACAATATCGGAAACTGTTTAACTGTTTCTTATTATTTCTGGGCCAACCTCCACGAAAGTCACCAAAATGGTTTGGACAAAATTTCGATTACAAAAATTCCATAACCTTCGATCTGACGAAGTCTGGTTCACTGAGACTGTTAATAAGTATAAATTGTAAACACATTAGCTGCAGATTTCTCTGATAATCTTTAGCTGTGGCTAACGACCTACTCCATTAACGGGTTCGTATGGCCTAAGTTAAAAGACTTTGTGGCGGTTGAACATAATTTTGTTAGGGAAATTATTTCGATTTAATCCTTGGAGAATTATATAAGAAAAGACATAATTATAAGCATTACGAAAATTTTTTTTAGTTAGGTTTAATTATATTCGAATGAATAACAATCGCAACATTTCCTGAATAATATTTGCCTAAGAATGTTTTATGTCACGTTACAATAAAGTAATGAATCTGAATTTAATCAAATACTAAAATTTAATTAATATTATGAATTATTTGACAAATCATAAACTTTATCCTTTGTGAGATACACTCTATAAAGCCGAAACTTTTCATAGAGTCGTCATAGCCCATTGAGGTAAAAAAAAATTAAATCTATATTACCAACGTACCTTACAAGTCTTACGAAACCAGACTTCATAAAACAAAGGCCTTGCGCCCATTCTTCCTTGCAAAAAGCGCTATATTTTAGCATCACTTATTTCAAACTCAGTATTGAATATACAAAGACTTTCCCAGCAAAGTAGACGAGCACCAGACTATGGCCATGCTTAGGCCATTATAGGAGAAGAGGGGAATCAGGGAACATCATAAATAGTCGCAAACGGAACCGGAGGTACGGCGTCCCGAAGCCTTCCTTCCGTTGCAAGGCAAAAAATGAAAGTGCAGCTCCAAATGAACAATGTTTTTCAAGTGCCAGTGTAAAATTTTTCACAAAGAACTTTCTGTAAGGAAATGAGTGAGTAATGAAGTTTGTTACAAAATTAAGACTCTTGTTGAAATGAAAAAAATTAAATGGTCGTCGTGACTAAGTAGTACCTACATTTAAAAGATGGGTCTTTTGAGCAAGTCTTCTATCATTAATTTTATGTATATTTCTTTGAAGGATCCCATAATATATTTTCTAATCAAATAACATAATCGTTTCCATTTATTACATCATCTTTACCCATAGAAAAACGTCTCCGTTAAAAAACAATATTACCATTTTTGTCTTCTCAAAGAAAGTACTTCAAAAAGTGCTAATAGTGCGTTCACTGTTAAAGAGAAAAGAAATTGAATCCAGCCCCCAGAGGAAACGTAGTAAATCAGGGAGTCATCCCAAAACTTGTACGTCCCGGTAACCCTTTCCACTTAGTTAACCGTTACCTCTGATTGTTACACAGTTAACACAAACTGTTCTGTTAAGGAAGATTAAACCCTTTATTACGCTTGTGTTGATTGCATTTTGTGTAATTAACGGGATTAGTAAGTAAGTAGGCCGTGTTTGTCGGAATTTTTGCCAAAATTGCTGATTGTGTTGATCTTGTGTGTTTTCTTTTGACTTCTTTGTTGATTATTGCCTCTTTATCATAATTTTGTCTTTCTACAAATAGATACGACGTGTGGACATTGTGGGAATTTCTCTAGTCTCTAAAAGATAAGTTTTTTTGTCTAGTACAGACGTAGTCATATAGATAGCTAGATAATACATCATTATGCAATTCCAACTTATGTTGATAATAATGATGATATAGTAAGAATCTGACATACAAGAGTACCTTTTATATACTGATTTAATTTTTTTTTATGGCATAATCCGGTAAACTAGCAGACGGATCACCTGATGGTAAGCAATCGGCGTCGCCCATGGACACCTGGAACACCAGAGGCGTTACAAGTGCGTTACCGGCTTTTTGAGAATTAGGAGTTAGAGGATCGTTGGGGATTCAGGTATTGGGAAGATTGGGGAAGGGGAGAGTAATTGGGCCTCCGGTAACCTCACTCACACGACGAAACACAACGCAAACGTTGCTTCACGTCGATTTTCTGTGAGGCCGTGGTCACTCCGGTCGAGCCGGCCCATTCGTGCCAAAACATGACTCTCCCGCACTTTGGAAACAGTGATTTGAATTTTTTACTTTTACTTACACCTTCTCAGCCTGGCAAAGCACTTATGATTTTTCTGATGTCGAGCGAGTCTGTCGGCACGGTGCCAATCGCTCATCTGCTTCTTTTTCAAAAACTACACACGTGGATTATAATTATTACATAACATCTCGCCTATTATCGAACATTTTAAATATGCAGGGGTTCATTTGCCGCGAGTATTGTCCATGTTTTTTAGCCTTTGTGTCGGACACTCGTACTTGCCAGAACCGCTAATGCGGACAATAGTTGTCCCTATAGTAAAAAACAAGACGGGTGATACGTCCGACATAAATAACTATCGACCCATCTCACTCGCGACCACTACAGCAAAGGTGCTTGACGGTTTGTTGAACAGTCGCCTCACTGCACAGATTGAGTTGCACGACGCCCAGTTTGGGTTTAAAGCTGGAGTCTCAACAGAGAGCGCTATTCTGAGTCTGAAGAGGACGGTCATGTACTACACTGCCAGGAGGACGCCGGTATATGCGTGTTTCCTCGACTTGTCAAAAGCTTTTGATCTAGTATCTTATGATATACTGTGGGGCAAGTTGGGGAGCGCGAGTGTGTCGGCACAGTATACCTCCCTTCTCAAGTACTGGTACTCCAATCAAAAGAACCGGGTGAGGTGGGTAGGTACTCTGTCAGACGAGTACAGACTAGAATGCGGAGTTAGACAAGGGGGTTAAGCTCGCCTTTGCTATTTAACTTGTACATTAACCAGCTTATCGAGCGACTGAGCGGTACACATGTTGGCTGCCATATTGATGGAACATGTGTCAATAATATAAGTTATGCGGACGATATGGTACTGCTCAGTCCATCGATAGGTGGGTTGAAAAAGCTGCTGTCAATCTGCGAGGCCTATGCGGAGGAACACGGCTTGATATATAACTCGAGGAAGAGTGAGCTCCTCGTATTTGAAGCACCCAAGCAACAACCACGCAGTGTTCCACCCGTAAGTCTCAACGGAGTGGCATTAAAAATTGTTAGCTGTTTTAAGTATCTTGGCCACGTTGTTACAAGTGACTTAAGGGACGATGGAGATATTGAGAGGGAGCGCAGGGCATTGTCTGTGAGAAGCAATATGCTAGTCCGCAGGTTCGCTCGTTGTACTAATACCGTCAAAGTAACCCTTTTCAAGGCGTTCTGTCAATCGTTTTACACGAGCGGCCTGTGGGTGTCATACACGCGGCGAGCTTACGGTGCCCTGCGTGTCCAATTCAATAATGCCTTCAGGATGCTGTTGGGACTGCCATGGCGCTGTAGCGCGTCGGGAATGTTCGCAGAGGCTCGCACAGATGATTTCCACGCCATCATGCGTAAGAAAGCGGCCTCCCTACTGCGGCACCTGCATGGTAGTGACAACAGCATTTTGAAGATGATTGCTGCCAGACCGGACTGTCCCTTGCAGAGACACTGGGTGGCCACAGTCATTAATAATACAAATATTAGATTGTAATAACTAACCATACTAACCTAATTATTTAAGCACTCTTTGTTACTAACACACCATTACTAACAAACCTATGGACTTATCATCTAGAGTCTGAAATAAACTTATTATTATTATTTTTTTAAGAGATTGTTCTCTTTCTCAGCCATAAGGCCGGCTTTAATGTCCTTCACGGGTGTCAACCAAGTGAAGGACATATATGTAAATGAAGTATTTATTCTGCTAGAAGTATATTGTTATCTATCGGTAGTGCTGATAATGGTGGTGGTGATGATGGTTGTACTAATGGTGGTGGGACTTCATTTTCATCTATCTGCAGGAACTTTCTTACTATACGGCACGTGTTAAGTATTGCAGCTTTCTGTAATTTAATGTATATTGTGTCTTTAATATTTAATAGTTGTAGGCTGTGATGTAGGTGCTTCGGTATAACTCCAGTGGTAGATAGAACGACAGGTACTATGTAAACTTTATTTTGTTTCCAAATCCTAGTTACTTCGTCTTTGAGGTCGGCATATTTGTGTATTTTTTCCGTTATTGTTTTAGTTAGATTGTGCGTGTTGGGGACGGCAATATCGATTAGGTAGGTGATTTTATTTATTTTATCTTGTAGAGTGATGTCAGGTCTATTAAAGTGAATGGTTCTGTCTGTAAGTATTGCGCGATCGTAGTACATCTTGTGGGTGGAGTTTTCTAAGATAGTGTTAGGGGAGTATTTGTAGTACGGAGTGTGTGTGTCTGTTATGAGGTTGTGTTGAATGGCGAGTGTCTGGTGAATGATGTTAGCGACTTGATTGTGACGATGAGTGTAGTCGGTTTGTGTGAGGTGAGGACAAGCTCCAGTGATGTGCTGGATTGTCTCTGAATGAATGTGGCATTTTCTGCATTTGTCGTTTGTGAGGGTAGGGTCTTTGATAATGAATTTCCTATAATTTCTGGTATTGATAATTTGGTCTTGAATAGCTATTATAAAGCCTTCAGTCTCCGGGAAAAGAGTGCCTATTTTGAGCCACTTATTTGAGGCTTCTTTGTCTATGAGTGGTTGTTGGAGGTCATTGTAATGTCGTCCATGGAGGACTTTTTTCTGCCATGCTTCATTTAGGTTTGCTTCTTGTTCGCTGTGTGTTAGGATATTTTCTGTAGAAGATTCGTGTAGCTTAAGGGGTGTGTAATTGTTGTCGTATTTTACTATAGCTTTATGAATATTACTAGTGAGAGCTTTCTGTTTGAAAAACTTTTGCAACGTATCTACTTGCCGTTTCCAAAGGTTTGTTATATATATGAGACCCCTACCCCCATTTTGTCTCTTAATAGTAAGTCTTTCTATTGCTGACTTTGGATGATGGTGGTTGTGTTTTGTAAGAGTTGTTCGTGTTATCCTTTCTATGGAATTTATGTTGCTGTTACTCCATTTGATGACGCCAAACGAGTATGTCAGTACCGGGATTGCATATGTGTTGATTGCTTTTATTAAGTGTTTTCCAGTTAATCTGCTTTTACAAATGTTAATTACTCTCCGTTTATACTCTGAAATAAGTTTAGTTTTAATATGTTTATGATCTATACCCTTTATTTGTTCGTATCCCAGGTACTTGTACATTTCGTTTGGTTCCATTGCCTTGATGACCTGATCCCCACCCTCAGAGTCTGTAATCACACAATCACCAGCGCGTATTTTGCCCTTTATTAAGTGCAGTGTCCTGCATTTGTCTAACCCAAACTGCATGTTAATATCTTTACTAAATTCGGTCGTTACTTTTATTAATTTATCCATTTCTTTGTCTGTTTTTGCATATAATTTTATGTCGTCCATGTATATTAAGTGTGAGATTGTGGTGTGTGTGCTATCATGTTTTAGTTGGAATCCTGCGCGCTGATTATTGAGTAATTGAGAGAGAGGGTTTAGAGCGAGACAGAACCACAGGGGGCTTAAAGAGTCTCCCTGATATATACCTTTACGAATTGTTATTTCTCTACTAGTGATTGAATTATGGTAATTATTGAGTTGTAGATTAGTTTTCCAGATTGGCATTAGTGATTTGAGAAAATTTATTATGTCACTATTAATTTTATACACTTCTAAAATGTTTATAAGCCAGGAATGTGGTACGCTATCAAATGCTTTTTTATAATCTATGAATGTGCAGTGGAGGTTACGTTTTTTAGTTGTAGCATGTTTGTGTATAACTGAATCTATTATAAGTTGCTCTTTACACCCCATGTGGCCCCGCCTACACCCTTTTTGTTCTTCAGCAATTATATTGTGTGTTTCTACATGTGATCGTATTTTACTTGAGATAACTGATGTTAAAATTTTATAAATAGTAGGTAAGCAAGTAATTGGTCTATATTGGGATGGTTCCGAGGTGTGTTGATTTTTAGGTAACATAAAAGTGAGGCCCTTAGTTAAAAATTCCGGTGGTTGTTGTTGTCGTAATACTAGTTCTGTTAAGTTTTTGGCTAAAGGCTCATGAAGTACATAGAGCTTTTTGTACCAAAAGTTGTGGATTTTATCCACACCAGGGGATTTCCAGTTATGTAGTTTATCTGTTATCATTCTAATATCTTCTTTTGTTATTTCACGAAATTCCATTTCTTCTATTGTCTCCCATCTCCTCTTTTCGTCTGCAATCCAATAAGCTTCTATGTTGTGCGTTACTTGTGTTTCCCAGATATTTGACCAAAAATTTTCTAATTCTTCTTTACTAGGGATTTCATTTGATGTTAGTTGTACTGTTATGTCATTATCTAATTTTGAGTTTAACTTTCGATAAAACATTTTCTCATTGTTAGCAAATAGGTAATTGTCCTGTCTTCTTTGTAATGCGGTTCTATATCTTTTATATCTATTCGATTTGAGTGCTAGTTTTTGCTTTAGGGTGTCGAGGTATTCAATCGGTGTTTTGTTGTTTGGTTCGTGTCTAGTATGTAGTCTAGTATTATTGAATATGGCAGTTACTCTATCTACTACCTTTTTTGATCTATTGTTGTGTGCAATGTATTGAGTGAGTTTTCCTATATCTGACCTTAACTTACTTATTTGTCGTTCTAGTCTTATTTGCCACGCGGGTTTACGATCTTGTGAATGTCGTTTAGGTTTATCATTATCTTGCAGTTTATATCCTAGCTCGTTTGATATAACTGATGCAGTACAGTAAATTAATGTATGAATATCACTAAGTTTTGAATCAATTGTTATGTATTTTTCTAGTAGACTATTATTAAATATATGAACTAATTTGAAAAGGTGTTTGCTGTATTTTAACTTAGGTAGTATAGGACGTGCTGAAGGATCCATTCCGGAAAAGAGTAAAATAGCGCTTTGTAATTTTTCATCCAGGTCTAATACTATCGTGCTTTCGTTCCTATTTTCAACCGCAAGAGATTCTACTTCGTTTTCAATTAATAATGTTATATTATCTGTTTGAGTGCTCATGTCTGATGTCGAATGTTGTGTTGATAATGTATGCCCGATGTATGAGTCAGATGTATGAGATTGATGTTGTGTATGACTTAGTGACCTAGGTACATTAGTTATGGTACCGTGGTTATGAGTGGGAGAGTAGTATGAGTGTGGTTGTGAGTTTGGGAAGTCATGTATGAGGTTCTGTGAGTGTAAGGGTATGTTATGTTCTATGTTTTCTTCCTCTTGAAGTTTAATTTTTACTTCCTCTTGTAATTTATTTAGAACTTCCGTACCTAATAGTTTATTCCTAACGATAACTCTCCTTTGATCTGCTATCCTTTGTTCTGTAACATTTATTTCTGGGTATTGTTGCATGAATTTTTGATGTAGAAGTGTTCGGTATGTAGTTAGGTCTGTCTCTAATTTGGTGATATAGTAATATGTGCGCATGATAAATGTATTTACTTCAGGTGACCATCTCATGCGCACTCTGGGTTTCCCAGCCTTCGTGGACGCGGGTAAAAAGGTCTCTTGGACCACCTGCGCAACAGCAAAGGTGGGGTTTTCGGCTTCCCTAGACTCTTCGTCCGTTGGAAGAGGTGAAAGTGAAGGTGCATACGATGTTGTACTTGGACTAAATGGTTCAATGATAGATGAAGATGGTGATGAAGGGTGTAGTGCTGTAACTTTTTCGGGTGACCCGGTGGGAGCCCGCCTACTCAACTCCACACCGCCGACGGTTCGTCCACTGCCACACCCAGCGTCAGCTCCAAGTGTGCCCCGGCGATCGCCCCCGGGCAGCGGCCCTATACGTTTACTCTTTGATCTAGTCTCCATTTTTGATGGGTTTCCATTGCCATGTTAGCCGCGCCAGTAATTTTTTAATCGCGTGTCCGCCCCCCACGTGAATCTGATGGTCGATTCGGACGTATGGTTGGATTTGGGGGGCTTATTATTATTATTATTATATTATTATCCCCGAAGGAATAGGCAGAGGTACTCATTACGGCACTTAATGCCACTGTACATTGTAGCACCCATTTTTTACTATTTATGTTATGAGTCCCATGTAATAGGGGGTGAGCCTATTGCCAGATACCGGGCACATTTCCAGACCTCGTGCTACTACTGCGGTTCTATAATTATTAGTTTAGACAAAATACCGCATACATAATCATCGTTCTCAAATTCCAAAGAGGTCGTCGACACTAAGACGTATTGCCATGTCAGAGGTAAAGCAATTACTCATGGTTATGCCTGTCCACGTTAGTTGTAGACAATACACGACCCACACACTTTGGGACCAGCCCCTAAATCAAGTGTTGTACATACATTTTATAACTTAGATCATAGTACACCCATCTGAATCACTAACGAGTTTACAGTTGAACTGAGATGAACATAATTGTGCACTCATTGCGTTTCTAAGTTCCGGAGGGGTGAACTCGAAGTGTTTGTTTGGTTGTGCTATTCTATACTGATATTATTACCGTAACTTTCTTACTATTTACGTGATGCAAGTGTTACTGTCAGGCAAATGGCTTCAGGTTGAATTATCGGCTCGAACAAATCGTTACAGTATTTCCAGTGAGTCTTGTGCGTGGCTAAACCACCTGAACAAATGGATCTGATTGAAAGCGTTTTATCCCACTGATTAGATTGTGTCCAACGGTTAAATCTAGTTGTGACTTAACGTCAGAATTCGATGAAAGGCTAATGCAAACTTGTATAATTATCGGTTTAAAATCTAATATCCCATAATCCAAACTTACCATGATGCTTACAAAAACTAGATTTCAACTTAAAACCGAATTACATAAAATCATATCCACAAAAAGCATAACATCCATCCGAAACGTAATACATTATGAAGTCGTAATCTCTTGGCGAATTATCTACAAAAATATAATCAGAAACAAAGGGTAGCAACCCTAGTTTATTTATGATACAATTTAGCACATAACTCAGTCCGAAAACAAACTGTTTATCTAACTACAATCGCTCAGTCTTCCGGCTCTACGCCACTACGCCGCTACGAGCCAACTGTGGCTAAGAAAACCGCTACGAGAGCTACGAGTACTACGAGATTATCGTAGCAAATATTTTTGAAGATGTTTCCTTATGCTAGCACCTTGTTAAAGTTGTTTCTTGTGAATTTCTGTAGTTTCTATTCTGCAAAGAATTTGTAGGGATACTTTTCTTAGCTAAAGATTTGATAATAAAAAATCTGAATCTCAGGGTGCAATAGCAAGAGTGCCATGCAATTAAACGATGATAATGTTTAGAAAAGTTGATATTAATCCAATATAGAAGGTCAACAATTATTCGTATATTGTTACAACTAACTCTAATAATCTCATCATTTAGTTCAATAATCGTCTTAATCATGAAATTATAACAAACAAAGAATATTTTTTCTCATCGTTTAAAAATAGACCTTATTCAAAATTCACACACGCCGTATTCAAATTGATCAAAAAACACCATTCAAAGTGTGTACCAGAAATAAAACACCCCGTACCACATCCCGCTGACTTTGAAACCCCACACGAGCGGTTACAAAGCACCATCCTAGTATAACGTTACAATTTGAGCGGAATTAAGATAAAATTTATTCCCACGTCATTGTTCCAAGCGGATCCTGTTACACTTATCTACGGAGATGTGACGTCACCAATGTGGATCTGATTTGTGATGGTGATACGTCGACAGATGTTGAGTGAGGCTGTTAAACACAGGGATCTGAATATTCTGTACTGTGTAATCTAACTACCTCTATATAAGTTTATTTTAGGTATTTATGTATATTGTTCTACGAAAAGGTCTCGTTGGCCGAGAGGTCGCAAGTTCGACTGCCGAACAAAGGGTCCCGAGTTCGATTCTCGGGTCGGGCAATGGGTTATATTATATATTACTGGATGTTTTAAAAAAATCTCAGTAGTAACACGGAATCTGGAATTGTGCCCGGTATATGATAATAGACTCACCCCCTATTACATGTGACTCATAACATAAATAGTGAAATGTGCACCTCTGCCTACTCCTTCGGGGATAAGATGCTTGATGTTATGTGTTATGTGTACTATAAATTTGAATAAAACGCATTTTGACAGAATTTTACATTTCACAATTGATGTAAAAGCCGACGAAGGGGTTATACATAAAAAACTGGACACTATTTCTATCTGTTAAACCTAGCTGTCCATTGACTGGCTGATTCGATCTCCAATCGGACTAAGAAATGTGGAAGGTTATAGTAAACACTTACACATATATGAAGCTCATTCTGCAGTTCGTTTTCTATCGAATGCATAGCACCTATAATGTCTACGTCATTATGATACCATGAAACGAGAAGAGTTACGATATTTATAACAAATGAATCTACTCTAGAAATATATTCGACTGCTAAATTAAGTAAAAACGCGAGTTACTCACGTGAAGTAACTTGCGTTTTACTTAATTTAGTATGTCTCGCGACAGTTATTATAAAAACAATATTCGACTGCTATTTAAAGTGATATCAAACGTTTCATTTTTTTTTAATTCGGCATCTTCCGCACAAAAGACTACATGACACATGAGAATGAAACAAGAGTGCAGAATGCATTCATCAGTGAACCGATCTATTTTGGATTTTGACATTCGACATCATTCACTCCTACTCCGAATGAACAAAAATGAACAAAAAATGATTTGATTAGATAATCACAAATTAAACTGATTTCAGGGTGCACGACATCACTCGATGACATAATTTAAAAACAAAAAATGAACATTCACATCTTTGTCATTCCACTAAAGAATGAAAGATAAATGAAACATTCACTGAGGTAAATATTCACTCCAGTCAACCGTCTGATACCCTTTACGAGACCAGATCAAAAAGGATAAAAAAATTAACAAGCAATAGCAAAAAATCTTCCACTACATCGAATCATACCATCAGTGTACACCATAAAAATGAACACCCAAACAAAACTGCCGTGGCTATTCGATTTATTTGATATTGTGGGTCAAGTGGTTGGAATCGAGCATTCGAATCAGATGCGTCGATTCGAATAGTTCCCATGAATACCAGATAAATGTCATCGTGCCGTATTGAAAGTTGAAAGTGAACTTGATATTTCAATTGCTCGCGGGTGGCGCAGTTGGCAGTTCATGAAAAGCTCTCGAAGTGCCGTGTTATAAATTATTTGGGTTTCGATTATTACTTTTAAAATTGTTGGTGAGTTCTTATTGCCACATGTAAATGTTTGTTTATGCAATTATTATTAAGAACTAACTGCTATATAATATTATACATAAGTTACATTGTAGTTTCAGTGGCTCCAAAATAAATTTATTAGCTGTATACATAACATAACATAACATCACGCCTTTTTATCCCCGAAGGGTTAGGCAGAGGTGCACATTACGGTACTTAATGCCACTGTACAATGTAACACCCACTTTTCACTATTTTATGTTACGAGTCCCATGTAATGGGAGCCTATTGCCATATACCGGGCACATTACCAGACTCCGTGCTACTACTGAGATTTAAAAAACCCATATATTAGCTATAGTACCCATAGTACTACAAAACAAAAACTAATTAATTAATACTAATTATTTAATACTTAATATTAAATAATTAGTTTAATACTTCATATTAAATAATTAGTTTAATACTTAATATTAAATAATTAGTTTAATCATCATCAACAGCCTATAAATGCCCACTGCTGAGCAAACACACTCACTCGCTCACATTGGTACTTGCCGTTGGTAGGTTTCGAACCCGCACCCTCATGCATGAGAAGTGGGCGTCTTAAACCTCCGGGCCACCACGACTGTTTTATACTTCATATTAAATAATTAGTTTTATACTTCATATTAAATAATTAGTTTTATACTTCATATTAAATAATTAGTTTAATACTTCATATTAAATAATGTCGTGGTGGCCTGGAGGTTTAAGACGCTCGCTTCTCATGCATGAGGGTGCGGGTTCGAAACCTACCAACGGCAAGTACCAATGTGACTTTTTCCGAGTTATATGTACTTTCTAAGATTATTTAGACACCACTGACAAACGGTGAAGGAAAAACATCGTGAGGAAACCTGGACTTATAATTTCTAATTATAAGTTTGAAATCGCCAACCCGCATTGAGCAAGCGTGGTGATTAACGCTCTAACCTTCTCCGTGTGAGAAGAGGCTTTGCTCAGCAGTGGGCATTTATAGGCTGTTGATGATGATGATGATGATTAAATAATTAGTTTTTGTTTAACCAAGTTTTAATCGTTACACAATTTATTACTGGTCTTATAAAAGTATGTAGTATTTATAACTTGAATTCTAGACCCATGAAGATATTGTTATTAAAAAAATAAGTAGGTTATATCTAAGTAGGTATCATTACAAAAATAATATTATTAGCGAATACTCTACTCCTATCTACTACCTAATTACACCCACGTAGATACAAATTACTAAAATAAGACATGTTACACAACTTCCGAGTTCAACGAACTCGAATAAGAGAAGGAACTACGTAATCTTCATTACGAGAAATTACGGCACCCACCTCACGCAGTAGGGTAAGCTCACCAATTTGCGTCTAACCAACCTCAGAGCCACAGATTATCGTGTCGCAGTAAGACCCAACTTACATTAGACGAATAAAAATAAAAGACTTTGCCGTTTTTATTCCAAACACTTATTGTAAGCTCGAGGCTCACCGACCTATTTGAGTTCAGCAACTGTTTCGTAGGACATTCACAGGGGGCTTTACCTTAAGCTGATTTGCTTTGGCTGGTACAATCGATTTTTTTAATATCGTTGCTTGTTTTGTTTTCTTATGCAACTAAATTCTTTGTGATCTTTTGAAAGGCCCAAGCTTATGTTTAATTTCTTTAAATATGTCTTAAAGTCTTGCAATTTATTGGTTTTTGTTTGTGAAAATGGTTTTTAGAATACTTAAAGACTGGTATTAGCAATGTGATTTCTGTAAAAAGGATAAATGACATCAAATGGATTACATACGAGACCAAATAATATTAGTGTATTTTATTAATAAATTTGTTTTTTTTTTGTTAACAAAGGACGACAATCTTTTTTTTAATGACTATCTGAATGCAAAAATAATGGCTTTAAGTTATGTACATAATAGATAAAGTAATATTTGCTTGAAATTCTGCAATCAATGATTTAATTTACTTCTAGCTTAGATAAAGAGACATTAGTGTCTTTTGGTCTCTGCGTTAAGACCAAAGAGACCAAAAGGTAGAAAATAGCTATAACGCAATACTAATGCACTTGTAAGCTTGTATATGTTAAACGATAGATTGTCGAAGAGGTGTGAAGTAACAAAGCTGAAAGAAGAAGCAGGAGCGAAACAAAAGTTCATTGTTGCTTAGTTTAAGCAAAACTTGAATCTTTTCAGTAGTTGCAGCTAAATACTGAACCTAACCTGGGGGCTTACTCTTGAATCCAATTCCGATCGATCGACATTGACATTGTTAAATTTCGTACTCTTAAGTTGCAACACTAGCGCCCGTATGCATCCGTATGGTGTGGATATTGAATGAACTAAATGGTATTGAGTTTGGCTTTATATTCCGTTGTCCGAATGCTATTTTAACAGCTACGATTGTGGTTGTATAGATTTGACATTGCATAATTATTGAGATTTTATTGGATTGAAATTGCATTGACATTGAGATTGGTTTCAAGAGTAAGCACCCAGACCCGAGCGCATGGCGCGTCGCGCGCCGCGCGCGCCTAAAAGAGCCATCAGACCACCACAGATACGGCCCAACAGGGCCGATGTCTATTCGGAGTCGCGGAGAACCTAACGGGTAACCGGGGCTCCGGCTCGACGTGCAGAAGAAGGAACGGGGTGGTTTTTAGTCAGTAAGAGTCTGACACTTCCCCCGCCTCACCCAGGCGGGAGCAGTTATTGGATGATTTTCCCTGTCAAAAAAAAAAGATAAAAGTTTATTTATACAATGCAACACCTACTACTTTCTATAGGTAATTATATTAAGAGTTATACAGAGTTATAAATCCTACCGAAACAAATCAACCAAACACTGGAATCACACCCAGGACTTAGACTGAACCAATAAAAACCCTAAACTATAAAACTCAAGCTCCAAAATCAAACAACAATCTACATCGATCTAATGAAAAAATTACAATCAAAAGAAAACAAGTAAAAAACTGACGCTCATAACAATACTTACCCAATCATACTTCGAAAAAACTACGTTGGAAATAACAAAAACTCATTACTCGGTAACGGGGAAAATTTTTGCCAAACATAACCCAATTAAAATCCCGACTATACGAAAGACTGTAGAAACGTTTCGATGTAATTGAGACTCTAAAGCAAACAGGAGAACCGAACCGTGGGCTGGAACTGAAACAAATGCCGCAAGGAATGTTCGATACTAAACAAGAAAACAGTTTTTTAAGAAGATATTGAAATAGTTTGCTTACAGAAGTAACATATAACATAACATCACGCCTTTTTATCCCCGAAGGGGTAGGCAGAGGTGCACATTACGGCACTTAATGCCACTGTACAATGTAACACCCACTTTTCACTATTTATGTTACGAGTCCCATGTAATAGGGGGTGAGCCTATTGCCATATACCGGGCACATTTCCAGACTCCATGCTACTACTGAGATTTTTTTAAAAACCCAATAATACTTTGCCCGACCCGGGAATCGAACCCGAGACCCCTTGCCCGGCAGTCGCACTTGCGACCACTCGGCCAACGAGGCAGTCAGCAGTCAGCTTACAGAAGTGTTTCAAATAAACGATGAATAATGTTTATTTCGTTTTGGTAAAATGTTTAATGTAAGTGATTACATTAATTCTTGTGAAATTTTCCAATATTCTGTGTTAAATCTCGTTTCGTCTCATCCCAGCAGGAAAGGCAACTACTTAAACTTGATTAAAATTAAGTTTCTAACAATTATATAACATAACGTTACATCACGCCTTTTATCCCCAAAGGGGTAAGTAGAGGTGCACATTACGGCATTTAGGGCCATTGTACAATGTATCATCCACTTTTCACTTTTATCTTATGAGTTCCATATGGGGTGAGCCTATTGCCATATACCGGACACAATTCCAGACTCTGTGTTTCTGCTGACATTTTTTTTAAAAACCCAGTAATAATACTTTGCCTGACCCGGGAATCGACCGATCAAATCACCCGAGACCCCTTGCCCGGGAGCCGCACTTGCGATCACTCGCCCAACGAGGCTGTTTCTAACAATTTTATATTAAAAATCTATTTTTTATTTACACAATAATGTATATTTTCAGATTAAAAAAGTTCTCTATCATCCTAACTCACGTGTGACAATTACAAAGGTTTCTATTTCAATCCAAAATCGCTGTGTAAACCAGCCACTTGAAACATGAACCAAGAATAAAATAATACTAGTGTTACTAGAATTTCAAAGTAAACACGTCGAGCGAGCTCGGAGTCCATTGCAAAAATAAAAGGAACACAAAATGGCCGCTCAAGTTCGATTTTCAAAAGAATAGCGCGTAAGATAAAGTTGCTTTGGTTAGAATTGTGTTACTGGCCAGTATTTTTAATATATGAAAAAAAAATGTGTTATGATGGTGTGTTTAGCAGTGCGTGTTTAAGAAAATATGACATTCTGGTTGTGCTGCTTTAAATATGTAAAAGATACTCTAAATTTATTTTTACATTATATAAAAACACTAGCGGACCCGACAGACGTTGTCCTGCATATTATCATATTTCAAGCGATAAGAGTATTAAAAAAAGTATGAAAGGAAAGACCAAAAAAATTATTATTATTATTGAATAACCTAGACACCGACTGCAGCGCCATCTGCCGGGCTGATTTGTGAATATAAACCATTCAGGGCGCCACTCAAACGCATAAAGAAAAATCATTTAAATCTGTCAAGCCGTTTAGGAGGAGTTCAATGACATACACACGTACAGCAGAATTATATATATAAAGAACCGAATGAAGCAAAATCCAAAGCTCTTTTTGTATTATTTCCTTAATCAAATGAGCTTGTGCCATACTCAAATAAATAAATGCCATGCAATGTCCAAATAAATAATAAAAAAATTAAATACTCGGATTTATTCTTATGTCGCGAATGAGTTACGAATACCATATTTGAAATACACATCGCATGGAACGGAACCACACTTGTGGATCACAAAAAGAAATAACGCTAATGGCAACTTTCAAAGAATTTAAAATGTAATTTAGAATTTTTTTACTAACATAAGAATGAAAACCATGTCAAGTGAAACAAGTGAATTAATTTCAACAAATAGGCTACAAGGCAGCACTTTTACACATCAATTTTATCAAGCCAACGTTGAACAAACTCAGAGGTGTGTCTCTTTTCAAGTCCAGACAATATATATAACAGATTATGTGTGAGAACCGTGCAAGTTCTTTCTGTAGTGGCCTTTTGAGGAAAGAACCACAACAGTTTGAGCGGACCCGTTCTAAAGGCAGTACGCTTGTGTCGGTTTACAATCAGCTCAATTAACAGGTGAGGCTGACTGATTCGACGAACAATATCAACCTAAAGAACATTTGCGTGGGTCGCGCAAATACTCAAACTGTCAGAATAAATCCACGTTTTAAATTAACCATGGAACTGTAGATCTAACCTCTGCACATACATTTCATAGAGGTAAATAAACCAACATTTCGCTCACAGAATTTAATTATGTTCAAGTAAAATCTAAATTAGACTCGTGGTCTAAGAAATATCTACAAAACGAATACTTCTTCAGTGCAGTATTCCAAACATGTTTATGAACTGTGGCCTTAGTACGAGTTTGATTTACGTTTAAAGTATTCGTAACGAGGACGCGTTCGGCACTCTGATTGGCCGGCGCCAATGAAGCAACCAGTCACAGCGCCGAACGCGTACTCGTTACGATTACTTTTAAACGTGGAACAAACTTGTACTAAGGCCTCTGACTACTTACCTACTCACTAGCCAACCTCAAACCAAAAATGTTTTACTAAAATTATTTTTAATTTTAAGTCGTTGAGATGTCCATTTCAACTGGAATCCAAGGATGCGAGGTTAGAATTTTACCTGGAATAATGAAATGTAGTTCTTTTGACAAAATATCTTATTTCCTTTTGTACCTGATAACACCTGAATTCTTTGATCGAGTCTATGAAAATACCAGCGACTCTGATCCGTAATGAGAGTTTTGTTGAAGTGAAAGAATTTTTAATGGACATTTTTACAGGCTTTAGCTTATAAAAGGATGTTTATGAGTGAAGCCTCGTTAGCCTAGTGGTCGCAAGTGCGACTGCCGGGCAAGGGGTCTCGGGTTCGATTCCCGGGTCGGGCAAAGTATTACTGGGTTTTTAAAAAAATCTCAGTAGTAGCACAGAGTCTGGAAATGTGCCCGATATATGGCAATAGACTCACCCCCTATTACATGGGACTTATAACATAAATAGTGAAAAGTGGGTGTTACTTCTATGTGCACCTCTGCCTACCCCTTCGGGGATAAAAGGCGTGATGTTATGTTATTTTCATTAGTTGAAGGTTTCAACCTTCTAAACTTCTAACCTTCTAAACTAATAAGCAACCTTTTGGTCTTGATATGATTCCTAGGATAGTATATTTGAGTTAATCTATCGTCGTTATGTAGGGTATAGTTTCAGAGATCATACCAACAGACATTTTAAGAAACCGAACATTAATTACACATGAATGACTGCCTTGTTGGCCGAGTGGTCACTAGTGCGACTGCCAGGCAAGGGGTCTCGGGTTCGATTCCCAGGTTGGGCAAAGTATAACTGGGTTTTTTAAATATTCTCAGTAGTAGCACAAAGTCTGGAATTGTACCCGGTATATAACAATAGGCTCCCCCCTATTACATGGGACTCATTACATAAATAGTGAAAAGTGGATGTTACATTCTACAGTGGCATAATGTTTACCTCTGCCTACCCCTCCGGGGATAAAAGGCTCGATATTATGTTTTGTTCGATCCATCGATAATCGAGCCCCAATCTTGGATGTACCACTCGATCGGGTCGGTACGACGAGGCATTTGAATAAAAATATTATTCATACTATGAAAACCAAAAAACTATAGTTCATAATATTTACGCGGAAAATTTAGTGGCAAAAATACCAGTACAGTAACGAAAAACTTTGAGCTAGCCATGCAGTTCTCAGCACAATGTTTGCTGTGCAGTACCGACACAGAATAGGTACTGGGAATTTTTGCATTTATTTATGTTTTGTGAACAGTTTTGGGGTTTAAAACAAAAAGTGGACACGTACTGAAGTTTGGTATTAATGTGAGTTTGATAATGGTTATTTATGACTGCTAGAGTAATGGGGATTTAGTGATATTAGATATATTATTATGGTTCAAGTGTCGGAGAGTCGTGCTTTGGCACGAATTGGCTGGCTCGACCTCAGTGATACCACGGCCTCACAGAAAACCGACGTGAAACAACGCTGCGTTGTGCTTTGTCGTGTGAGGTTACCGGAAGCTCAATTACCCCCCTCCCCGTTCTCTACTCATCCTCGAATTCCCCACAATCCTCAAATTCCCAATTGCCAAAAGGTAACGTACTTGTAACGCCCCTGATGTTCCAGGTGTCCATGGGCGACGCCGATTGCTTACCATCAGGTTATCCGTCTGCTCGTTTACAATCTTATCCTATAAAAAAATGCAGTACGAGCTTCAACCAGCAGCTTCACCCGCGTCTCCGTGGCCTATGTGTTATGCCAGACTATCTATTTACCTCTGTGCCACATACACACACACACACACATACACACACACACAAACACACACACTTTTTTTAAAAGAGTAACGAAAGGAATTTCTTGCTCGTTCTTCTCCACTCGAATCGACATTTTGGAACGAACGGGCAGCTTCACTGACGGACAGACTGACAGACTATTATATATTTCATATTTGTTGACATTTCAAAAGTACCAAATTATGGTTTAATTGAAATAAATGCTTTTGAGTTTGAGTTTTGAAACACACACACACAAACACACACACATACATACATACAAACTTTTGCATTTATAATATTATAAGAAGTAAGTTATCATTATTATACAAGTTTATATTCAACTTGCAATAAGTATATGTACCTATACCTATACCTAATTTTGAAGCAGATAATCTTCAAATGATTAAGCTGAAATTTTGTATAAATATTTAGTTTCCAAGACATAATTTCTAAACTGCATCAAAGCTGGTTTTCTTAAAGTTTTTAAAATAACATAACATCCCAGCTTTTATCCCCGAAGGGGTAGGCAGAGGTGCACACAGAAGTTACACCCACTTTTCACTATTTATGTTATTAGTCCCATGTAATAGGGGTGAGTCTATTGCCATATACTAGGCATATTTCCAGACTCCGTGCTACTACTGAGATTTTTTTAAAAACCCAGTAATACTTTGCCCGACCCGGGAATCAAACCGAATAAAATTAAATATAATTTTAAACTTAACTACATGGTCATAAATGTGACTGCTAAGCAAGATCAAGAATATCGTTTACATAAATGTCATAGCATAACTAGTCAACTGCGGGTATTACATATTACGTTGTATAACATCTGCTAACCCCATAATTAAGAGCTGTGATGTTACATGTATAATTGTATACTATTATACCTTGAATAAATAAAATATTTTTAAATAGCTTAAGAAACTTTACGGCCTAACTTACATTACCTTACTAACATGAAAGGCAATAGGCTCACCCCTATTACATGGGATTCATATCATAAATAGTGAAAAGTGCCGTGATGTGCACCTCTGCGTACCCCTTCGGGGATAAAAAGGCGTGATGTTATATGATGTTATAACATGAAAGATATCGATGTCGAGTTATTTTATACACTCACACATAAAATTTCAGTTAACATTTCAATCATCCGAACCTTTCACCGAAAATCGTCAAAGTAATCGATTGGGACACAATAACTGGACATAGGACAGGCCTTTTCGAATACCGGAATGCCAAAAACCAATCAGTTGCCGACTAAAAGAATGAAAGAATGCACTTTTCATTTAAAAATTCGCACTTGATATGAATTCTTTTGAATGCCTTTCGAAAAAGGGGTGAAAGGCTTCGTGTTTGAACATGCAGGTAAAATTCTACGTAGGCAAGCCATTGTTTCAAATGCTACATTGTTTATCATATTTGGTCGGAAACCATGTGCTGTGGGAGGAAATTCAAAAGCATTGTTAATTTTAAAATATCGATAGCAACTTGGTGTGTTATTAAAATAACTAGCGGTTCCGACGCGGCTTCACCTGCTTAGCTCGGATGCTGTTCATCATAGAATTATGTTTTTACTATGGAATAAGCCGGTAATCGAGCCAACGGATAATCGCTGATTAGCGAATCGCTGATTATCGGTCGCAAGTGCAATTACTGGGCAAGGGATCTTTGGTTCGATGCCCAGGTCGGGCAAAGTATTACTAGGTTAAAAAATTCCAATAATAGCACGGAGTCTGAAATTGTGGCTGGTGTATGGCAATTGGCTCACCCCTTATTTCATGGGACTCGTAACATAAATAGTGAGAAAAGTGGGTGTTACATTGTAGAGGTACAGTGGCATTAACTGCCGTAATGTGCTCCTCTGCCTGTCCTTTGGAGATAAAAGGCGGGATGATGTTATGTTATGTGTGTATAACATTATAATAGTCCAGCCTGGAAGTCATTGGGGGAGGCATATGTTCAGCAATGGACGTCCTGTGGCTGATATGATGATCATGATGATGGTGATGGTAACATGACAATGTTTTTAATTTTAAACTGTCAAACACCAAGCGGTCACCGGTGACCGAAACCTATTGTTCTATAATTGTGTCCTGTGTTGTGTTGTGACCGTACTCGACGAGTTAATTAATAACCTAACACCATTTTCGTGTCATATAAATTTAGGTAGTTAGAGATGAGCCTATTTCTTTATATAAGATACAAATCCAGACTTAGATCTTTTCCTGAATATACTTTGAAAAACTGAACAATCTCAATCACAATTTTTCTGAACCGAAAATAGAATTTTTACTCGGACAATCATGACGCTGCCAGGACTTTGTACCTTCTTGGCAGTCACTCAGATCAATAATATACAAAAGTCGAAAAATTACGTGCGGAAAATGTAAAGACAGTTAATTTTCTCATACGTACATTCTAGAGGTATAATATAATCCTTTTATATAAACTATGTTAAGAAAATATACAATACTTTACACTGCAAAAGTTCCCCACTTAGTTAATACTTCATAAAATTAGTAAACTAACAAAACAAAATGAATTTCTTCGAACCGGCAACACTAATTATACATTTCAGTCTCATTATTAACACTTAAAATTCTAAACCACTTTTCCAACCGAACTAAAATGTTACTTCAGTATTTTTAGTAAAAGAATCTACCTACATTAATTAAATTCACTACCTTCTATCTTTAGTACGACCTTTGTAATAAGAGGTTAAAACATCCAACTTAACTTGATCCAACACGCCCCTTCTTAGGTGGAAATTCGCAGTACGAAAGAGAATTTTAATAGAAAGCCTGAGGTCAAGTTACAGTGGAAGGTACGCGGTTTCCTTTTAAAAATATAAAAATTGTTTTCGTATTCAATTTTAACAGGAGGTTGTTTGCAATATACTTGTTTACACTTAGGACAGTGACTAGTTAGTTAAAATTGAAATTAGTTCGTAACGTAATTATTTTACTTAGCTTAAACTGTCAAACACCAAGCGGTCACCGGTGACCGCAACCTATTGTTCTATAATTGTGTCTACAAAACCGGTACTTGACGAGTTAATACATTTTATTGTAATTATCGCATAAGTATCTAGAGGTAGAGGTACAGTGATAAAAAATGGGACACAGGACTTCAAATTTGATTCGATTAAAAGAAATGTATTTTTTACTAATGATTGGTCTATTTTTTTTATGTCATAAGCCGGTAATCGAGCAGACCGATCATCGGCACAAGAAATCGGCGTCGCCCATGGACACCTGGAACACCAGAAGCGTTACAAGTGCGTTACCGGCCTTTTGGAGATTAGGAGTTTGAGGATCGTTGGGGATTCAGGAATTAAGGAGATTGGGGAAGGGGAGGGTAATTGGGCCTCCGGTAACCTCACTCACTTGAAGAAACACAACGCAAGCGTTGCTTCACGTCGGTTTTCTGTGAGGCCGTGGTATCACTCCGGTCAAGCCGGACCATACGTGCCGAAGCATGGCTCTCCCACACATATCGTTGAACAAACATGCATCAAATAATCGTGTTACTACATCAATCGATCGATCGATGGCAGAAAGATGAAGTCGATGTCGATCGGTATTTTACCATATTCTACCAGACAAGATCAGTCGACCGATTGTCGATGGTTGAATGGATAAGTCAACATCGATCGAGCTGCTTGAGGCCTTCATTGTCACCCACTACTTGTCCGATCAACGTCGACCGATGCCATCGACCGGCAATCGACCGATTGGTTAATCAATCGGAATCGGTCAACAATTAAAGCTACCACCGATCAACGCAGATGTACTTTGCTCGACCTGGGAATCGAACCCGAGACCCTTTGCCCGTCAGTCGCACCTGCTACCACGCGGTCAACGAGGCAGTGAAGTAAAAATATCATGATGAAAATTCAGATAGAGATAGGAACTTGATAAAATTTAGACAAGCGAAGTCGTTTCATAATAAAATTATCTTTTCAATGTTACAAAAACAGCGAACTGAAATATAAAGAAGTAAACCTCCTTACTTAATGTTCATAGTTTTTAAAACACTCAACGAAAGAAGCAAAAAAGTAAATTCTTATAGTATAGTTAGGTACTTTTTACACTCGAAACACCAAGGCGTTACAAGTGCGTTACCGGCCTTTTGGGAAATGGATATTTGAGGATTGTGGAGGATTCGGGGATTCGGGAGACGGGACTAGAGAGGGGGATAATTGGGCCTCCGGTAACCTCACTCACATGACGAAACACAACAAAACCGTTGTTTCACGTCGGTTTTCTGTGAGGCCGTGGTATTACTCCGGTCGAGCTAGCCCATTCGTGCCGAAGCATGGCTCTCCCACACGTACTGAAAGTCTTGTTGTATATGTATTGTATTTTCAGTAATTACCCGACTGTAGGAAGAGTGTGGTTGTAAGGCAATATTTTACAAATGCACCCAATTTTCGATGAAATGGCATTATTATTGCAGCTCATTAGATTAACTTTGTCTAAAATTTTCTTTTTTTTTCTTTTAAATATAAACAATATTTCATAGTTTATTTTTGAAATAATCCAATCATGTTTATATACGAACGTAAACATTTTAGAGTCTAAGTGGAGGACTCGGAGGTTTAAGACGCTCGCTTCTCATGCATCAAAGCACGGACTCGAAAACTATCAACAGCAATTACCAATGTAACTTTTTCCGAGTTATAATGTACTTTCAAAGATTATTTAGACACCACTGACAAACGGTGAAGGAAAACGTCGTGAGGAAACCTAGAAGAAAGAAGAAAGAAGAAGAAAAGCCATTTATTTCTGCGCAAAACACACATAACATAATTGTTTAAAAAATAAAAAGAAAACAAAAAAAAAGCTAAAAAATTAAAATGAAGTGAGATCTTGTCCATGGTCCACAGACTTATTATTTTACTGAAATGATAGAATATTTAATATCTAATATTATCTGTGGACCATAGACAAGGAAACACTGCCCATGCCATTGCCATAATATTGTGTGTCATGTATGATATAGTTATAAGTTTGAAATCGCCAACCCGCACTGAGCAAGCGTGGTAATTATAATTAATGCTCAAACCTTCTCCGTGTGAGGCCTTTGGTCAGCGGTGACCACTTATAGGCTGTTGATGATGTTGATGAAACATTTTACACATAGAACCAGATCAAAGCAACAAGTTGTTAATAACATACTTTGAAAAGTCTATGTAATAGTATCTACTCTAATTCTAATTTAACAATACTTGAGCTAAAAATACAATCAAATCGAAAACACCAACCTTGACTGTAAACTAGCGGTGATATTTACAAAACAAACTGTAATCAATCTAGTATTTCTCTTTTTAGTAGGCGAAGGCATATCCAGAGGTGCTTTTTTTAAACCTTCCCCACACTATGATTTTGTCCTGTGTCGTGGGTACGTTTACAAACATACAAGTTCATTTACACAAGTCACCCATGATACTCAGACCCAGAACAACAATTTGTGGATCAAATAAAGAGTTGCTCCGTGCGGGAATCGAACCCGCGATGCGTTGCGCGGCAGCCGGTTGCCCAGCCACCGCACCAAGCGTGTTGTCAGGTGCACTACCGTGGTATCACTCCGGTCGAGCCGGCCCATTCGTGCCGAAGCATGGCTCTCCCACACTTAGTAGCCTTATTCAGTAGTCGAACTAAAAAAACTACGAGATAGTCACATGTTTTCAAGCATGCTTCAATTGAAGCTTTTCTTCTTGCAGCTTACCATCTACCACATACATTTCTGCACTACCCAAAGGATGACTGGCAGAGAATGCTGTTAGCATTAAGTCTTCCTTATGCAATTGTATAAAACTTAAATAAAAAAAAATTGAACAATTATCACATAATAGCATGTGTGTTAATCAGTCATTCGACTTTGAACCTTTTTCAGGATGCTCAATAGAACACCTTTTACCATGCCATTTTAAACCACGTGTAACAATACAAAACATATTTTTTATACATTCTCAGAATAGTTTGTAAACAATTTTGAAATCTAAACCTATCACAATAAAGCAGGTTACAAAATACTAGCCGGGATTAATATAACCTTGACACATTCTCGGAAACGTGACGAGAATAATTTTACAGAATTAATTCACCCACTTCTTTTACATCTTACAAATGAAGACCTACGTCCCATTTACATTACATATTATTCGCCTATTTGCCGGCTAGAGTGTTGTTAGTGTATTTTCCAGACAATTACGCGGCACATAGCTGTATCACGGTATTTATTTTTTCGTAAGGAAAGGAAAAGGAGCGTTTTATGTTTCTTTTTTTTTCAAATAGAAAGAAAACTTTTATCCAGTATTAGATGTTGCTCGCGACTTCGTCCGCGTAGTATATGATTCCGATTTCATTTAACGGGAGCATTTAATCGAAATAAAAAATATCTTATCACCTCAGCCAGCCTATAAGTACCTTGCCTGTGTACAACATTTCATCGGGATAAAATTAAACAATAATTTTAAAACCACTTTTAAAAATATTTCCATATTCACTATTTTCATTTTATCTTCTTACTTTACTACATAGTATAAAACAAAGTCGCTATCCGCCGTCTGTCGGTCCATATGTATGCTTAGATATTTAGAACTACGCAACGAATTTTGATGCGGGTTTTTTTAATAGATAGAATGATTGTTAAGAAAGGTTTATAATATGTATAATACATGCATATTGCATCCGTGCGAAGCCGAGGCTGCTCGCTAGTAACCTATAAATCAAAGCAATGACGAATACACATACCTACGCACAGATGTAGACAGACACACATGTATCAAATTCCATACAAGCAAATTCCGAGCACTACCGTATGCGTAATCGTATCTCTATTACGTATAATGAACGACAACCTCATTTGATTTAGCTAGGAATTGTACACATGGCTGCACGTCAAACTATACAAAACTAATTTGTCATGGTCTTGATTTGTATCATCTTTCCCTACATCCAACGGTCAATTTATACTGGTTTTTCACAACTTGATGCGTGTACAATTTCCAAGTAATGTTCACATTTCGAATAGCCGTGTTGTAATTCATGTCCAAGTTGACATATTGGTCTATTCAGCGCTTGCCTCTCACATAGCTCATAGCAGTCATAAAGTCTAGAGAATGTTCTGGAAATTCCCGAACAATCAGCTAACTTCTAACAGAACTGTGGTCGCTACCCGTGTAACTTTGCGATATGACTGCTATTGGTTTCGACGTGTACAACTGTTCGTGTATTAATAGATGCCTCATTACTAATTGTTACTGATTTTCAATTTTAATTTTGCAATTGTGTTCGTATTATGTCATTGTATTATTATTGTACTTGTAGTGGGACCTACTCTAATTGTTGACGCATCAATATTGTTCACACTGTACTTGCATTGTGTTCGCCTCTCCAGTTGTCCCGTATATCGCACTACAGACGCACGCTACTAAACATTGTGACCGTGCTAAATTGTATGTAACCTTAATTGGAGTCAGAAATTAAAGGTGTATTAATTAGTACTCGATTTATTTACTTCTCTCTGGACACGACCCCTCACCATCTAAATTGGTGACCCCGTGTGGAGAAAGTGTGAACTGTAACCAGTGAATTTGGACTTGTAATTCAGTGACTCGGACGACCCGGGGCAACTCACACAAGCGTACCGTAGTGTCGGCTTAATATTAGTGCGCGTCAAATTAAGAAATTACAATGTCGTCTGAAGACAAGAAGGTTGTTATTGAAGAACATCAACTGTCGTCCATCTCCGTCACAGCTAGAATTCCGGAATTTTGGAAGAAGTCGCCTAAAACATGGTTTATTCAAGCAGAAGCGGTTCTAAATCCTCAGAAGATGTCCGACGAATCAAGGTACCAGGTCATTATTTCAAAATTACCCCAGGACGTAGTTGAGCAAGTTACTGAGATCCTTTTGAACCCCCCTGAGAAAAATAAATATGAGACCTTGAAGAATAAGTTAATATTTATATATCAAGAGCGGCAAGTAAAAAAACTCATTGGCGAAATGGAATTAGGCGACCAGAAACCATCACAATTACTTAGAAAAATGCAAGACCTAGCCAGGGGGCGAATAAATAACGAAACACTCATAGTTATGTGGCAAAACCATTTACCAACGTCGGTGCGAGGAGTATTGGCTGTAACGGAAGAAAAAGATCTAGAGAAATTAGCATCAATAGCGGATAAAGTAATGGAAACAACGACTCCCATAAATAGTGTTGCGACTGTCAAACAGGAACCAGGCACATCGGGTTCACAGGACCAAATTATTTCGGCAATAAACAAATTGAGTAATAGATTACAAAATTTAGAGTCAAGATCACGAGGCCGTTCAAATGACTGGCGAAGGAATAACTTTAGACGCAACAGATCCAGGTCAAGGTCAAGAAGTCGCACAAGGAAATTCGAAGATCCAAATTGGCTATGTTTTTACCATTATAAGTATCGCAGCAAGGCAACTAAATGCGTGGATCCATGTAACTGGAAGAAAAAAGACGACAAGGCAAAGCCAGCGGAAAACTAGAGTCGGTGCAGTCTGCGACGGGAGGCTGTGACCGTGCCTTCGGGAATCACCGTCTGTGTGTTAGAGACAGGAAATCGGGCTTAAACTTCTTAGTGGATAGTGGTGCAAACGTGTCAGTGTTACCGCGGAAAGTAGCCTACATGAAAGGTAATACAAGTGAGTGCTGTTATAAACTTTTTGCCGCAAATGGAACTCAGATTAACACGTATGGTACATTGTACTTAGAATTAGATTTAAATCTAAGACGAGCATTCCGTTGGTTATTTACATTAGCAGACGTACAGCAACCAATATTAGGTGCTGACTTCTTAGCTAATTTTCAGTTGTTAATTGAACGGACGAAGGTTAATTGATCAAATAACTAATTTAAGCACCAAAGGCAATCTTTCTAATTCTAGTGAGCCCACTTTGAAAACTATTGTAAATAATTGCCCTTATTACGATTTATTATGTGAATTTCCAGAAATAACTAAACCAGTTTCGTACAAAGAAACGCCTAAACATAATGTTTGTCATCACATTGAGACCACAGGACCTCCAGTGCACGCACGAGCCAGGCAGTTACCACCAGACAGGTACGTAAAAGCTAAAAATGAGTTTAAGATTATGCAAGAGCTTGGGATTTGTAGGCCGAGTAAAAGCGCTTGGGCAAGTCCCTTGTATATTGTTCCTAAGAAGGACGGGAATATTAGACCTTGTGGAGATTATAGACGTTTAAATGCGATTACTAAGCCTGATCGATATCCAGTTCCCCGTCTTCATGATTTTACGTATATGTTAGATAATAAAAAGGTTTTCTCAAAGCTAGATATAAATAGAGCCTATTTTTGTGTGCCAGTTTCGGAAAATGACATTGAGAAAACTGCAGTAATAACACCGTTTGGTTTATTTGAATTTGTGCGTATGCCATTTGGATTAAGAAATGCTGCACAAACTTTTCAACGTTTTATGCATCATACTGTTTTACAAGGCTTAGATTTTCTTTTCAATTACGTGGATGACGTCATCATTTCATCGGAAAATGTAGAGCAGCATAGAGAACATTTACGAAAAGTTTTTGAACATTTTAATGAATTTGGTATAACGATTAATTTTTCTGCCTCGTTGGCCGAGTATTCGCAAGTGCGACTGCCGGGCAAGGGGTCTCGGGTTCGATTCCCGGGTCGGGCAAAGTATTACTGGGTTTTTTAAAATTCTCAGTAGTAGCACGGAGTCTGGAAATGTGCCCGGTATATGGCAATAGGCTCACCCCCTATTAAATGGGACTCATAACAACTAGTGAAAAGTGGGTGTTACATTGTACTGTGGTAGAATGTGCACCTCTGCCTACCCCTTCGGGGATAAAAGGCGTGATGTTATGTTATGTATGATTAATTTTTCAAAGTGTAGTTTTGGTAAAGATAAATTAGAGTTTTTGGGTTTTGAGGTCTCTACAGAAGGAATTAAACCATTAGAAGATAAAGTTAAAGCGATTATTGATTTTCCAAAACCTGATACTATAGAGGAACTTAGAAGTTTTTTACGCATGTTAAATTTTTATAGAGCTCATATACCTCATTAGGCTGATCATCAGGCAGCATTAAATAAATATTTCGGGAATTCAAAGCGTAAGGATAAAAGTAAAATCAATTGGACGCCTGAAGCTACGAAAAATTTTGAAAAGTGTCACATACACCTTTGTCATTGATGACTGACGCATCAGACACAAGTGTAGGTGCAGTATTGCAACAAAAAGTTAATGGCAATTGGAAACCTTTAGGATATTTTTCGAAAAAGTTAACTGAAGCCCAAAAGAAATATAGTACATATGATAGAGAACTTTTAGCAATATATTTAGCAATCATACATTTTCTTAATTTAGTTGAAGGGCAAGAATTAATAATTTTTACAGATCATAAACCATTAACTTTCGCGCTTACTAAATTAGGTACCAATAGAGAAACTTCTAGGCGAGCTAGGCAAATTATGTTTATTAGTGAATTTAGTACTGACATACGACACATTAGTGGAAATAATAATATAGTTGCTGACACATTATCTAGAGTTGAAACAATAACATGTCCCACGTCGTTAGATTTCGCAGAACTCGCCACTGCGCAAGAAGTTGACGAACAGCTTGCAAAATATTTGAGCGCATCAAATAACAACAGTAAAGTAATATTAAAACGCGTAACGTTACTCGATACTGATAAACATGTTTATTGCGAAATGTCTACTAAGAGTGCAAGACCATATTTACCTGAAAAATTTCGTCGTTTAGCTTTTGATTCTATTCATAATTTAAGTCATCCTGGTATTAAGACAAGTAAAAAATTAGTAAAAGATAGATATTTTTGGCCTGAAATGAATAGAGATATTGGTAATTGGACTAAAACATGCGTAAAATGTCAAAAAGCGAAAGTTAAAAACATACGTTTTCTGATTTAAAGTCCTTTAAAAGTACTAAACGTTTTGAGCATATTCACATCGACATTATAGGACCGTTACCAACCTCGCCAGAAGGTTATAGATATTGTTTAACGATTATCGATAGATTCACACGTTGGCCAGAGGCATTTCCACTAAAAGAGATAACTGCAGAAATCGTAGCAAAAACATTATATGAAGGTTGGATCACTAGTGATCAGGGTCGTCAGTTCGAAAGTAACTTATTTAAAGAATTAATGATTTTAATGGGAATTATAAAGACACGTACAACTCCGTATCATCCTCAATGTAATGGTTTAGTAGAACGTTGGCATAGATCTTTAAACGCCGCGTTAATGGCTCGCTTAAATAATAAATGCTGGGTTGACGAATTGGCAACTGTAATGTTGGGGTTACGCACAACGATAAAAGTAGATACAGGTGTAACCGCCGCACAAATGTTGTATGGCAGTAATATTAGATTACCCGGTGATTTTTATGATACAACTGATTTGAAAATTAGCGATTCAGAAAATTTCGTAAATAAGTTAAAAGTTGTAATTGACGGGTTAAAGCCATCTAATAGGAAAAATAAGTCACCAAATAAGATCTTTGTGCATAAAGACTTGTATAATTGTGAATATATTTTTATCCGTAATGACGCAGTACGGAAACCGTTACAACCCCCTTACGACGGACCATATCGCGTCATAAGTAGAGAGAATAAAGTATTTTGTATTCAGTTGCCCGACCGACAAGTCAAAGTTTCTATAGATCGTTTAAAACCAGCGTACATGTTAATAGAGGATGAATCGCAATCTAAAGTAGTTGATAATAGTAATAGGGATACCGTTTGTCAAAAAGTTACGAAAAAAGTAACAATTCAAACGGACGAACCCGACAGTAAAGTTTATACTACGCGAACTGGTCGTTTAAGCAAAAAGCCATTGAAATACCGATAAATTATTTCATTGTTAAAATGTTAATTTTGCAGATTTAATTAGGACATTAGCTTCAAATTGTGGTATCGTGATCTTTAATTTCAATTACGTTGAGACGATACATCAGTATAGTTGACTAAATTAGCAAAATGGGTTCTAATCAAACGAAAGAGAACGCAATTGTAAACGAAAATTTATTAAACGTAACCCATGTGCATAATAAGCTAAATATTATTGGCGTAGTGATGATAGTTATTATAATATTGTTAATCATGGTATTTGCCTACGCACTGAAACGAAGATTTATTAGAGGCGTGAGGAAATGGTTAAGAAAAGAAATGGTAGCCAGTTCTGTAGCCTTACCCAGTATTAAGGTCGAGACTGTGCAACCTCAACATACAATGAGTCCGCCGTCAACATCGAAAGTTGTGTTTTGATAATAATATTCTGATCAAAAACCCTCGTTCTCTCAAGTAACAATTCAAGTGATATTATAATTGTGTGAATGTGTAGTGAACGTTAAACAGTAGTGAATGTATATATTTTTTTATGGCGTCATCATGTCTAGTACCGGAGACTCTTGGTCATTCGTACGAATAGGCCAAGCGTGTAACTTTATTTTTTTTTAATATGTATAGCAGAGTAGCCCGGCATGATAACTACCTTTAACGTATTTCGTATGTAAAATAGACTATGTATACTTTATGTTACCTATTATGTATGTAATCACATATAATGTCAAGACGGACTCTCTAGAAGTATTCCGCAACTGTAATAGACGAATATGAGTAGTGTATTACATAGATTTAAGGTAGTTACAGGACGTATTGTGTTACATTTTGTCTTTCGATCGTAGGACATTCTGCATAGTTTGTATTGTTGGTACCGGCCGGTCACAATGACACCAAGAGGGGAGAACAGAATATAACACAAAGGTTAAGAACATTTTGTACTTAGTTTAAGACAGTTCTATATTGGTAAAATCAAAGTTTTGTCCTGTTTGAAAATAGATTCTCTACTCTGTATTTGATTGCTGTAGGTAGTGCGAAAATTTAATTTGTAATAATGAACACAAGTTTGAACCCACACTCTCATGGATGAGAGGTGTATCTTTTAATCACTAGGCCATTAAGTACAAAGCCAGTAGTACTAAGACAAACATGCGCTTATCGCACAACCCGTCAGGCATTCTGTTTCAAAGTTGTTATTGTATAAATGTATACTGTAAGCAAATTTTTGTTGAGACTATAATTTAATAATATTGTTTGTGAACATTGTAAGTACTTCTTGGATTATATATAGTAACTGGATAGGAGATATGTTTTGTGTAAAAAAATCTTTTGTAAGTTTTTTTTTTAAAAAAGGGGAGGAATGATGTAGTTGGACCTACTCTAATTGTTGACGCATCAATATTGTTCACACTGTACTTGCATTGTGTTCGCCTCTCCAGTTGTCCCGTATATCGCACTACAGACGCACGCTACTAAACATTGTGACCGTGCTAAATTGTATGTAACCTTAATTGGAGTCAGAAATTAAAGGTGTATTAATTAGTACTCGATTTATTTACTTCTCTCTGGACACGACCCCTCACCATCTAAATACTGTTTGCCGAGTTCAAAAAAAGGAGGAGGTATTATGTTCGGATGATTGTTTTTTTATTTTTTGTTTGTCTATCGATTACTCAGCCTATTGTGGACGGATTTCAAAAATTCAAATTTTGTTTGAAAGGTACTCCGGAGACTTCTAACCTGTCAGTGGGTGGGTAACCTACCTGTACTAATAATAGTTACTTTTTGATTGTTAGTAGTTTTTGGTCCTTTAAAGTCGCATTTTTAATATGGTTAGTTTATAGTGGTTAGGTAACAAGAACAGACTGCTGCACAAGGTGTTGTGAATTCTATTCCAAACAATTTTTAATAATCTCTACAAACCGTGTTTTGGTGTCTTGGTGTAATTAAAAATCATGTATATATTTGTGAACACACACATAAGAAAATTAAGCAGGCTAGCTGCTACGCAACAAAGTCAAAGTCAAAGCATTTATTTCAATTAAACCATAATTTGGTACTTTTGAAACTACATACATGCAACGTGTCAAAGATTTGAGTTCGAGTATAATTAATTGTAAATACAGAGAATAGTGAAAAGTGGGTATTACATTGTACAATGGCATTAAGTAATGTGTATCTGTATGTGTGTATTTGGCGTAATGTGCCTCTCTGCCCTTTCGGGGATAAAAGGCGTGATGTTATGATAGATAGAATAGCTGATGCAGTCCAAGGTATATGTACCTATCTCCGTCGACCATGCGAGACTTTGCCTCACCATTTCTTTTCTTATTACCCATATTCTGACAGTTTGAGTACTTGTGCGGCCTACGCAAATGTTCTTTGGGTTGGTATTGTTCGTCGAATCAGTCAGCCTCGTCTGTTGAGCTGAGCTGACTATAAACTGACACATGCGTACTGCCTTCAGAACGGGTCCGCTCAAGCTGTTGTGGTTCTTTCCTCAAAAGGCCACTAAAGAAAGAACTGGCAGGGTTCTCACACATAATCTGTTATACATATTGTCTGGACTTTGAAAAGAGACAGACCTCTGAGTTTGTTTCGGCATTTCTTCTCAGAGTAGTCAGTTAGGAAATGTCGACCTCATCGTTCGCTTGATAAATTGACGTGTAAAAGTGCTGCCTTGTAGCCGATTTGCAGAAGTAAATTCACTTGTTTCACTATTGTTTTATTGTGTAAGTTATGGTAAAGTTCATAAATACACGTTTAACTATAATAACACCTATTTGGAAAGTAAATTGGTGGCGTAAGTACATACTAAACAGCGTTAACCTGAATTTCAGTCATAAATTGAAACTAAATTCAATTTCAAAGTAATGGCAAACATTTTAGCACAAATATTAAACGTAAAGCTTGACATTGGTTGCTCTTAACCCTAAATTACGTTTTATATACTCGTAAACGTTGTGGGTTTTTAATAAATTTAAGCAAATAAAATAAATGGACGATTGTGTGGATTTTAAATAACTTTCTTGCTAATTATTATGATTTTCTGCTTACCACGTAATTATTTGACAATTAAATTGACTTGTTTCAACCATGCTAGTGGTTCATTTTCATGAGCAGCATTCCGTGACCCGCGACGCGGGGACTGTCGCTACTACTGACAAATTAGTCGAGTTACTAGCCAAACAATTACGTAAGTGAATATACTAAGAAAAGCTCTACAAGTTTCGAACCACAGAGGGGTTCTTCTTCATGAGCAGCGTGTGCGGTCGCAGCGATGTCGCGCAGCCTACCTACTCACCGCGACCGCGGGCACTTAGTATGTCTCACGATAGTTAATATAAAAACAATTAATTCTTACTTCGTATTAAAGTAGCTTTATTATTCATATTGTTCTTGTATATTATAAGTAGTTACGAGACCTATTTTTGAGACAGAAAAATCATACAATGGCTTCTCCAGCCTTGGGTGAGGCGAAAAGGAATGTCAGACTCTTACTGACTAAATCCACCCCGATCCTACTTCTGCTTGAGTTCCTAACCTACAGTATGGTTTCGTTTTCTCAGCCGCTTAATTTTTTAATAAGTGGTCATTGTTGTCATTATAATGTTGGACAAGGCTGCCAATGTGTTCCTTATGATGAGTCATCATTTTTTTTTGCTCAAGACGATCATACAGCACTCATATAGTAAAAAATCATAGTCCTTTTACTTTCCTCTTTTATTTTATTACTTTTGTTTTTGATCACAGTTCCCTACGCAGTATGCATCAGTGACATTCACTTTATTATTGAGCGACATAATATGATGAGACTTTGCATGCCTGAATCACTATTTTCCAAAATACAAGCTTAAGTATGGACCAATCAAATAAAGTCTGGTCACCTATAGGTAATTTTACATGTAGTTAAGAGTCCTCCATTTCATCTCGGTTTCTTTGATTATTATTCACTCGCATTTACTAACAGCATATAGGTACCTATATTGTTCGATTCTTTAAAATGTATCGTGAACATTTGAAGCTGTCTATATGGAAAACAGTAAACAGACAGAAAACATTCTACGTCCAATTTAAAAGGCCGATCGTCTCCTAATATTCGACCTGAAATTCGACCTAGTCGAGAAGCAATCAGGCAACTTCGGCCTGTGCTTACAGCTCCATGAAATTCGTACGAGAGACTGGACCAACGAAATTGAAATGTATTGACAGTCAGACTTACTTCGTCGATATTAATTTAAATACATTCGGTTTTAAGCCATGCGTCGTAATTATTTTATCGACGCCATATTTGAAAGCGAAATTGTTCTCGAACGTTCTTTGTGGGGAAATCTTGTTATAGCTATAAAATTAGCCTCGTTTTGACCTTAATTACTTTTTCGAGTGGTCACTTTGTTCTCTTAATAGAGAATTTCTGGGACAACCTATCGGGTGTAATGTACTTTGGTACTTAAAAAATGAATAACAGAAAATATCTGTTTTTTTTTTTACATATACCACGACGGTGGCAACAAAAGCACACGGCCTACTTGATGGTAAGTGGTTACCGTGGCCTATGAACGCCTGCAACTCATGAGGCACTACATGCGCTATTTTTTGTGTATCTTTAAAACGTTTGTTTAGTTTTTATCAATTAAAATGTTGGTGCCTTTTCATACATACTCATTTATCCTGTCTCTAGTCACAAATACGATGCACAAAAATTGTTCCATTGTGACGTAAACACAAGACAAAAAAACATACCTACTGTCATGTTAGTAAAGACTTCAAAAATAAACAAGGAGATTCTTCGTTTAACCTGTATGTTTGTGCGCGCCTATCTCGTGATTGGCAGTCCCGATTTTGATGCGTTGTTCAGAAAAGTGTTTGTTAGACTTAGCAGAAGATTCTAAAATATTAATTAATCAACTTAAAAAACTAAGTATTGAAATTGTTTTTTTTTATGTAGTACATAAACGAATTTATTACCAACAGATTATGTTAATTCCGACGCAACGATGACCTATTTTAATGTGGAAATTAAATGAAAATTCAGTCTTTCACAGCCAATTGGAGCGCGACAGCACAATTAATTATTAAATGTTTGAACCTAAATATAATTAGTAGAATGATACATCTGATATTAGTATTCGTTTACTAAAATTAGAATATTTATTTTATTTATTTATTTCTTCTTCACAAAATACAGTGATTGGCGGACTTAATGCCTTAAGGCATTCTCTTACAGTCAACCATAGGGAAGTGCAGAGAAATGAAGTGGTTGCGAAGCCAGAACACAATCAAAAAATAAAAAAAAAGTTATGTAATATGTATACCAAACACATAAATACCTATAGAATAAATATATTAATACAATATTTTATAAATAGACATATACATACCATATAATATATACTACTAAACAAATACTTATACTGCATAAATACTACAATATATTATATAATAAGAAAACGTTGTTAGAATAGTTTCCTTAATTGTTTTGAGTCTGCCAATGCTTAAGTAGTTGCTCACGGACTTTAAATTTAAAGGTATTGCGACTTGTTGCCATTCTGATCTCCTTGGGCAACGCATTCCACAGAATAACAGCTTGAATGAAAAAGGAAGAATGAAAGAAGTCAGTGCGATGAGAGATACATTGAAGATGTCGGTTTTGAGACGAACGAAGAAATTTTGTGTGGTTTGCGCACGTATATTGGAAGTAAGAAGCAAGGTAAGTAGGTGAAAAAGGAGAGTCAAGATAAGAGAATAAAGTGGTTAATGCCCTCTGCTGCCTGCGCAAGCGTATGGGCAGCCACTTCAGTTGCATCCTATGTGCAGAAATATGATCATATTTACGTAAGTTGAAAACGAATATCTTTGTGTATGTGTTATGTTTATCTATATATTTTAAGTTGTGACTGTTTCAATGGTTAATTAAGTAGCCGAGGCAAAGGATCTTTTTTTAAGGGGGGAATAATCATCTAATGACTTCTTCCGCCCGGGTGAAGCGAGAGGGAGTGTCAGACTCTTACTGACTAAAAACCACCCCGTTCCTACTCTTGCACTTTGAGCCGGAGTCCCGGTCTTCGCGGCTCCGTATCGGCATCAGCCCTATTGGGCCCTATGTGGTAATGGTATAATGGCTCTTTGAGGCGCGCGCCGAACGCGACGCGCCGTACGCTCAGGTATTCTATTAAGCTTAAGACCTATTTATTAATGATTTTTGTTCATCATGACTAGTAAACAGCGTGTTGTATTTATAAAGGCATCTCTACAAATTAACTCGTCATCCTAACTAATATTATAAATGCGAAAGTAACTTCGTCATTCTTGAAGATACCTTACATTTTATATTTAGGCACTAAATAATAAACAAAAAATCGTTTGTTCTAGCATTTTAAAATTTACACCAGCGTGGGGGTGAAATAGGGGTTGCATGTGGGTGTTCGTCTTTTTTGGAGATAAAACCATGTAACTTGGTACATAGGTCTCTTAGGATGTGCAAAGTTTTTATACCTCTACCTCTATAAGTAGGTACCAAAGGAATTCCAGAAATTGTAACTTTTGTTTTGTATCAATAAAAAAATCGACTTTTGAAGTATAAGTGCAGGTAGATATTATGACGTATACGTCCCTTTAGAAAGGTTTTTGAACATTTCCACCCCAAAGTGGGTAACATAGAGGGTGAAAGTTTGTGTGATACTTTGCCAGTTTTAAACCGATCGGGCTGAGACTTTGCATGCATAAAGTTACTATGACATAGGTATCTCCTTAGAAAGGATTTTGATGAATTCCACCCCTAAGGGGATAAAATAGGGAATGATAGTTGGTGTGAAATTGGGAATGAAAATTGAATCTAGAATCATTGAATCTTTTTGAATTACATTAGGTAAAACGATGATTTGGGACCTGAGTAACGTATGATAGTTTTTATCTCAGAAGTCCCTCGGGAACGGGAACTATGCGTCAATGCTCCAGGACTCTCTATCTTTTAACCACTGAACTTATTTCATAGAGATTCTGTACAACAATAGTTGAAGTTTTTATTACTCAAAACTTACGTGATCGGGCCGGGACTGGTAAGAACCCTGCGGGATTTTTAATTTATTGACCGATCGGTTTAAAACTGACAAAGTCTCATACAAACTTTCATCCCCTATTTTACCCCCTTGGGGATGGAAATTATCAAAATCATTTCACAGCGGATGCTTACGTCATAACATCTATCTGCATGGCAAATTAATACCCGATCAGTTAAAAACTGACAAAGTTTCATACAAACTTTCATCCCTTTTTTACCCCCTTGGGGGTGGAAATTATCAAAATCCTTTCTTAGCAGATGCCTAAGTCATAACATCTATCTGTATGCCAAATTTTAGCCCAATCTGTCCAGCGGTTTGGGCTGTGCGTTGATAGATACTTCAAAAGTCGATTTTTTTATTGATACAAAACAAAAGTTACAATTTCTGGAATTCCTTTGGTACCTACTTATAGAGGTAGAGGTATAAAAACTTTGCACATCCTAAGAGACCTATGTACCAAGTTACATGGTTTTATCTCCAAAAAAGACGAACACCCACATGCAACCCCTATTTCACCCCCACGCTTTTTTGTTTATTACGATTTATTAACAAACGATTTTTTGTTTATTATTTAGTGCCTAAATATAAAATGTAAGGTATCTTCAAGAATGACGAACTTCATACAAACTTTCAACCCCTATTTCATCCCTTCACAGGTCGAAATTTCAAAAACGCTAGAACAAATGTTTTATTATTTTTTATCAAGTGCTTAAATATAAAGTTTAATGGTTTTATCTTTAAAAATTATGAAATCCCATACAACTCCCCCCCCTTTTAACCCCTTACAACCCCTTTTTCGCGATAAAAAGTAGCCTATGTTTTATCTCGGGGTCTAGAATATCTGTATACCAAATTTCATTCAAATCCGTTCAGTAGTTTTGGCGTGAAAGAGTAGCAGACAGACAGACAGACAGAGTTACTTTCGCATTTATAATATTAGTTAGGATTAGGATAGTATATATAGAGGTATGTCTCACGATAGTTATTATAAAAATAATTATAATTATTCAAACTTACAGACATTGGTACTTCGTGCCTATTTCAGATTACAGTTCCCTGATGACGATAATTTAGCTAGTTGCGTGTGTAGTCGAATTTATATCTGACTATAACATTTTCAACTAATTTATACTCAGTAATATTAGTCAGCACTAATAATTGCTTAGTATCCCAATAAATTTTAATGAAATGTTATTTATTGGTGTGTTGATTTTAATTTAGAGGCTGTTGCTATGAACTGTATTTTGGAAATAGAATTTTAATATATAGAATTTTAATCGCTCTTATTTGCTGTGTACCTATCGTAATTTCAAATTTGTTTACTTAAACAATGGTATCCTAAGGTACCAATTGCATTTTTCCCATAATGGTCGTGGTCGCCCGTAAGCTTAAGACGCATTCACGCCCGCTTCTCATGCATGCATAAGTTCGAAATCTACCAACCAATGTGACTTTCCCGAGTTATATGTAGCTACTTTCTAAGATTGTTAAGACAGCACTGATAAACGTTAAAGGAAAACATCGTGATGAAACCTGGGCTTAAAATTTCTAAATTTTATATAATTGACATCGCTAACTCGCAGTGAGCAAGCGTGTGGTGATTAATGCTCAAACCTTATCCACGCGAGAAGAGGGTTTTGGTTAGCAGAGGCCATTTATATGGCTGTTGATGATGATGATGATGGCAAGGTGGAAACTACAGACTGTCACCTATATGAAAACTATAAATTGGTATGCGGACTAGGTTTGATAGTAATAAAAATGATGCATAATTTGTTACAAAGCCGCGGACAAAAGCTAATCTATATATATTATATAAAAGAAAGGTGGACTTACCATCAGGTGTGGACCACCGTCGTGGTATAAAAAAATGAAAGTCGTGTTACTTACACTATTATTAACACAAGAATGGCTAAGCCGATTTGGTTGAAAATTGGTGGGGAGGTAGCTAAGAACCAGGAGACGCACATAGGATATTTTAACCCAATACATTTTTTTTTAATTTCACCGAAAATCACGAACTCGCCTTTCATGGGAACGGGAAAAAGCGGGCAAAAGCTAATACAGAAATAAATCACTTACCATCATCTCAAAACACACAAAATTCGCATAGAAAGAAATTTAACATTTCAAACCGCGCAGCTTATGAAATAAACAGGTTTCCTCGTGTATATCGTTCATTGCAACATTAAAAGCCGACTCCTTAATATAGATAGACAGGTTCCCAGTCGGTTGAAATGGTTCACGCCATTATATTTGCGATAAATCTCGGTGACAAATATTATGATAATGGCTTTTAAGATAATAGATGATGGTTTTTATCTTCTTGAAACGATCTGCATTTACGTCTATTTGGTCTTGATGTTCCATTATTGGTAATCGACAAAAGGATTTGTTTTGGAAATGCGTATATATTTTGGTATTTGATTTTTGACTGTCTTTGTTCTGTTGAAGTCTTACCCAACAAACCTTTGGCTCAGAAATACTTTACAAAGACAGCAATACAAAGCTAACAATGTAACTGTCATAAATCTTATAAATATTTTGTTAATCCAGATACGTTAAAATCTACATATATACATTACTCAGTCACGTAACTATTTAAAGGTGTTCGACTGATTTCAAGCTATACTTACATGGCCGCCGAAGAGTGCTCGATCAGTTTCAAGCCACAACCAGGACTTATGTACATGGCCCCAATGTCTGGTAACCGAAGTCACGCAGTCAACTACCTACTGACTTGACCTTAATCTGAAAAATACTTTAAAACGTCCACTCGAATCAGAAGCAGCGTATAAAGTTTTAATCTGGATTTTCTCAGGCAGTACAAAGAGTATTGTCGTACGGAGCTCAAAGAAATAGTTTCAGCCCCTACCTCACCTTATTACACGTTCAATATCGTAGTGCTGTAAAACATTCCGATTCGAAGAAGTGTCGAAAATGTGAAAAGGTTTTTTATATAGTGAAATGGTGATAACTTCGACTGTAAAGTTATAAAGATTTAGGTATTCAGTGTGATTCTGTGAAGAAGACAACAACAATTTAATGGAACTTGCCTATCAAGTATCACACGATACGCAATTGCGTTGTGGATAACAAACCAGTATAATTAGTTAAACGACAATGAAATAAAGTTAAATGTTTAAAAAGGTGTGATTGATGTAAATAATTTTTGATTTACGGGATAAGCCGGTAAACTAGCAGAGGTATCACCTGATTGTAAGCAATCAGCACCGCCCATGGACTCCTGAAACACCAAGGTGTTACAAATGCATTACCGGCCTATTAGGAATTGGGAATATTTTTTATGTTGAATTGGGGATTATGGGGGATTCGAGGATTGGGGACATTGCAGAGAGGGGGGGGGCAATTGGGCCTCCGTGGAACACAACAAAAACCGTTGTTTCGCGTCGGTTTTCAGTGAGGACGTGGTATCACTCCGATCAAGCTGGCCCATTCGTTTCGAAGCATGGCTCTCCCACACTTTTTATAATTAGGTAAATAAAAGTTTCATTAAAAGAAAGTCAGTTTTTTTAATTAAAACAACCACTTCTAGCATTCGATACATCAATGCAAGCCTTTACTTCAATCTGTTGTAAAAATCCAGTCTTTCTATTCTATACAGGATGTTCACACAACCCACATAAGCTTTTTAGAGACGATCACGTGCCCGTGTTTCTAATAAAAAATGTTACATTCTGTACCACCACAGCAAACCCAACTATCCCATTCCGTCAAATGGGATTTAGAACCTTATTTACACAAAGGTGAAGTTGAAAGTCATTTTAAAAATGTTCGATGGCAGCGGATCGAGGTATCTCAATCTTGAGTTTGGATTTTCAGCTCTATGATTGTTGAATACAGTTCGAAATGTAATAAAGGTTTTGATAGAACGGAGTACTTTCATGTCTCGTCTATGCAGACTGCGAGAAGTGTTATGGTGAATGCGGTTTTAATTCTGAGATATTTTTAAGTGAATAAGGTATTTTGTTAATTATGCATCATGTCTATATTGTAATGAAGTTTTAGTATATTCAAAAACTTTTTGGGAGAGCCATGCTTAAGCACGAATGAGCCGGCTCGACCGGAGTGACACCACGGCCTCACAGACAACCGACGTGAAACAACGTTTGCGTTGTGTTTCGTCGTGTGAGTGAGGTTACCGGAGGCCCAATTACCCTCTCCTTCCCTAATCTCCCCAATTCCTTAATCACCAACGATCCTCAAATTCCTAATCCCTAAAAGAACGGTAACGCACTTGTAACACCTCTGGTGTTCCGGGTGTCCATGGGCGATGCTTACCATCAGGTGATCCGTCTGCTCCTTTGCTGGCTTATATCTCATAACTCATAAAAAAATTGAATGAAATTTTGTATTCATGAACTTGTTAAGTCCAAGAAGAATATTTGATTCTCCTTAAATTATTTGCGTTGATATTTAAAAAAATAAACTACAATAAAAACAAAAAGTTGAGCTGTAGTAACTACCTGAAATAGAACCACATTTTCGGTACAGTAAACATCATCCGATATGGTCTAGTGGCTAGGATACCTGGCTCTCACCCAGGAGGCTCGGGTTCGATTCCCGGTATCGGAAATTCTTTTTGTTCAAAATATTTTTTTAGTGCCTCTTTTTACGTTTTATGTTCTTATTTACAGAAAATTGACAAAACGTATAACTTAATATTTTTATTCCCATTTTTTCAAGTGTTATATTATGAACATTTAAGCGGCCATCTAATTAGTGCCTTTAGTCAAACGCCACTTTAGCGCTTGTCTACAGAGAGAGTATAAAACTAAATGTATGGAGATGACACTCACAAGTTTCAAAATTTACGTCAATCCCATATAATTTAGTTTTCTATTCTACATGTAGACAAGCGCTAAATGCCAATTGGCTACAGCTGCTGATCTTCTATAATCCAACGGTTAAGTATTTAAACGTGAATTTGCAAAGATGAGCAGTAACTGTACATACCAACCAACCATACATAGGTACCATTAATTCCAAAGACATTTTTAATAACATAATCACGCCTTTTAGCCCCGGAAGGGTAGGCAGAGGTACACATTATGCCACTGTATAATGTAACACCTACTTTTCACTATTTATGTTATGAGTCCCATGTAATAGCCTATTGCCATATACCGGGCACAGTTTCAGACTCCGTACTACTGAGATTTTTTTTAAAAACCCAGTAGTACCTTTTGACTGCACGATTGGTGCGGTGGCTGGGCAACTGGCTGCCGTGCAACGTGTCGCGGGTTCGATTCCCGCACGCAACAACACTTTGTGTGATCCACAAATTGTGGTTTCGGGTCTGGGTGTCATTGTGTATGTGAAGTTGTATGTTTGTAAACGCACCCACGACACAGGAGAAAATCATAATGTGAGGCAACGTTTAAAAAAAAACCTTGCCCGACCCGGGAATCGAACCCGAGACCCCTTGCCTGGCAGTCGCATTTGCGACCACTCGGCCAACGAGGCAGACAGCTAGAACTAAGTATATTATAAAACAGAGGATTAAAACTATGAAGTTTTAACTTAAAGAAACTTGGGAGGTGCTCAACAACTCTCGCAAGTTTTGGGTTTTCAAACTTCTAAAAACTTAAATTGAGGAATTAACTTAAGACTGCGTTGTCTCCGCTCTTAATTTTGGAATCCCCTTGAAGTCTGGTTTATTTTTAAATCCGTGACGACAGATTTGACGTTAGGAAAAAAGTTTGTACATAGGTAATTGCCTAACAAGCACGGCTCCGGCACGGCTCCAGCACGGCTCCAACCCAGCAATTAACTTGTCATTTAACATACATAACATCACGCCTTTTATGCCCGAAGGGGTAGACAGAGGTGCACATTACGGCACTTTATGCCACTGTACAAGGTAACACCCACTTTTCACTATTTATTTTATGAATCCTATGTAATAGGGAGTGAACCTATTGCCATATACCAGGCACAATTCCAGACTCCGTGTTACCACTGAGATTTTTTTTAAAACCCAGTTGTACTTTGCGTCAGACCTGGGAATCGAACCCGAGACCCCTTGCCCGGCAGTCGCACTTGCGACCACTCGGCCAACGAGACAGTCATTTAAATATGAACTTTAAATCGTATATCGTATCACATAATTATGTAATAACGTCAATACCTATAAAAAAGCTGTAAGCGCGTCTCGCGTGTCAGTGGCGCGCTTAACACCTTTTTGTCCTTTTTTTCAAAGCATAATACGCCGCTTATTAGTGCACTTATGTGTGCAATAACCTTAAATAGAATATATAATTATAGCTTCTTCCAAGGACTTCGTCCACGTTCCCTTGGGATTCAAAATAGCCTATATGATGTTCCAGGCCATAATCTACCGTTATTCCACATTTCATTGACAAATAAATGATATTTTGTTTATGCACCAACTAACAAGCAGGAAAAAACTAAACACCTACATACTATAACAAAAGGTTAACAAAATAACAATGATATTTTCTAGTACATTAAAAGATCTGCCCCACTCCACAGAAGACTGTCAGCGAATGCTTCAAATGCACTCATTCACTTCCATCCATTCAACGAAGTGCTAAACAAATCTTATATGTCTCTTATACATACATACAGAGTGTTACTGAAGTCGACGATCAAATGGCAGCAGGTGATCGGCAAGGTTCCACCATTTAAATTACATATCAAATCAAATCACTTTTATTTGTTAACATAGGTGCATACAGATATAGGTCTTATCTATGGTAATAAAAAGAGCGCTATGCTATACCCGGAGGCGTACAAATTGTGGTGAGCACTAGGCTTAAGTTTTATTAAAAACCGAGAAGTATATGTCTTGAGGAAAACATGAAACATGATGATATACTAATTTAACAATCAATTTCAACAATTAAAAAAAAAACAATATGTACTTTGATCGAATTACATCTAGATAAGGTATTATTCTTAATATTGATTAGAAATGTCAAAAAGAAAATAATAGTAGGTAGTAATCAAACAATACGTATTTAAAAATGTCAATATCAAAAATTAATTTTGATTAAAATTATTTCAGTCATTCAAGTTAAATGTAACAAACAAATAATGTGATAATAATACAATATAAATAAACAACATACAGTACAATACAATGACCTAAGTGTGGTTTTGACTTGATTGTTTTTAGACTGCCTCATTGGCCGAGTGGTCGCAAGTGCGACTGCCGGGCAAGGGGTCTCGGGTTTGATTCCCGGGTCGGGCAAAAGTATTACTGGGTTTTTCAAAAAATTCCCAGTAGTAGCACGGAGTCTGGAATTGTGCCCGGTATATGGCAATAGGCTCACCCCCTATTACATGGGACTCATAACATAAATAGTGAAAAGTGGGTGTTACATTGTACAGTGGCATAATGTACACCTCTGCCTACCCCTTCGGGGATAAAAGGCGTGATGTTATGTTATGTTGTTTTTAGTCTTTTCACTCTTGTTGCAACAATTCTTTATTGTTTCGTCTAAATTTTTGCTAAAGTTATCTTGAATAGTGCCTTAGTATTATGGAATATATTCTGAGCCAACTGCTTTAGTTTGGATAAGAACGTCGTTCAAGTTTTGACGAACCAAATATTCTTAATAATTTTTTCACCTTACTTTAAGTCCCTGTGAGTGCTACAATCGATTTCGGAGCCAAAATTATAGTTTATTAGAATTTTTGTTATGTCCAGGGTAAACTCAAAAAATACTTCATAGATTTACCTGCATGAATGTTACTAACAAGTCGGGTCATCGTAAAGACTACATATCACGCCATCACCTAGAGGGTGAGTAGCTGTAAAGAACTATCCAAAGTCATTTTTCCACGCGAACGGCGTCGCGAGTACAGCTAGTAAACAATAGAGGAATACCGATAGTTCCGCTCCAAAGACAACTGTGTAAGTGATTGTATACTATTCTGCATACAATAGAACTTGGCAATTGTATAAACTAAGAAGGAGTCTGAGGTTTCAATTAAAACTTCACAGTTGTTGGAGTTCCTTGCCTACTTTTAACTGAAGTTTAATGCCGGAGTGTTGGTAAATGGTAATATTTAGCAGTCAGCCAAAGAAGTAAATGGTATTCTCATTTCAAATTGTAATTTATTTATTTTGTTTGTTACCCACTTGAAGTTATATTTGTGGTCGATTGATGAGAGTTATAGAGTATCGTTAACTATCTGTTTTAATTTTTTTATAGAATAGGAGGCAACCGAGCAGTCGGATCACCTGATGGTAAGCTATCAGCGTTGCCCATGGACACCCGCAACACCAGAGGAGTCACAGGTACGTTGTCGACCTCTTAAAAAGGAATACACTCTTTTCTTGAAGGTTTGAATATAATAACTTGTTTTACTTTTTTATTGTAGTTGTTGAAAATGCTTATAGTGTTTATAAACACAATAAACTTAGCTATTTTTCGCAATATGTTTTACCACTTCAACTGTTTTGTTAGTATTTTAGCATTTCTATATAGGTATTTTAACGAATTAAAATCTTAAAATTCAAGATTTTATGAACAGAATTCTAGAGAATAACCGAAATTACTCTTAAGAAATAACTAGGACAGGAAAATTAGCTCTATCAAACTTTTGCTAAGCCAGGATCCCAAGCAAAGGACGATCATAAAAATAGGACAGTAGTCTATCAAAATTTGGTAAGCCAAGATTTAAACCAACAGCCAGTCATAAAATCCTTGAGTAAAATAAAGTCAGAAAAGACCTCTAATCACGATTCAATCGTTTTTGAGCAAGCAACAAAATTAATTAGAATGGAAAAACCAGCCAAGTGCATAACTTGAGGAGATGAGACCAGCGATTACTTTAAAAACTTGGTTTTGTTTATTCTACGTATTTATAGAGCTGCAGTTTTTATTCATTGAAATACTGCTAAGAGTTTTCGACCTTAATGTGAAATGGTGTGGTGGCCTGGAGGTTTAAGACGCTGGCTTCCGAGTTATGTGTACTTTCTAAGATTATTTAGACACCACTGACAAACGGTGAAGGAAAACATCGTGAGGAAACCTGGGCTTATAATTTCTAATCCGCATTGAGCAAGCGTGGTGATTAATGCTCAAACCTTCTCCGTGTGAGAAGAGGCTTTGCTCAGCAGTGGGCATTTATAGGCTGTTGATGACATGTAAAATGGTTAAGTCGAAAATCTACATGTGCAAGAAGTTTTAAAAATGGAATAATTTGATGGCCTGACCGGCCCTTAATTGGCTCATACAATATCCACAAGTTCACTCTCATCAGCACAAAAAAGATGAATAACAACAACAGCAAATAAGTAATCCAGTTCATCAGAACCCCCATTTCTCGCAACGTGAATTATAGCCAATTCCGTCGGCAATGCTCTCAAAATACCGTGGCAAGAGCAAAAGCCATGAAATAACTTACCATAAACAGAATAAAATGCAGGGTACACACCATTAATATGGCTGTATAATAAACCAACAATTTCACGGGTGGATCCACTGTAGGTACGAAATATGATCTGACTTTTGAGAAACGTGGCTCCGACAAGGTATATGGCAACTGTTTATGCTGTAGAAGATTTTAATAGATATGGTAGATTGTTTAGCAGTAAACTTCCTGGTGAGAAAATTAGGTTTTACTGTTTCTAGACAATAAGAAAATTATGGTATTACGTCTATTATTTACTGCCTCGTTGGCCGAGTCGCAAGTGCGACTGCCGGGCAAGGGGTCTCGAGCTCGATTCCAGGGAGGGGGCAAAGTACTTACTGGGTTTGTTTTTTAATACTCTGTAGTAGCATGGATTCTGGATTGGTGCCAGGTATATGGCAATTTGACAGATGACATCGTCAACATAACAGCTACACATAACATAACATAGCATCACGCCTTTTATCCTCGAAGGGGTAGGCAGAGGTGCACATTATACCACTGTACAATGTAACACCCACTTTTCACTATTTATGATTCCCATGTAATAGGGGGTGAGCCTATTGCCATATACCAGGCATAGTTCCAGACTTCGTGCTACTACTGAATTTTTTTTTTTAAAACCCAGTAAAACTTTGTCAGACCCGGAAATCGAACCCGAGACCCCTTGCCCGGCAGTCGCACTTGGGACCACACGACCAACGAGGCAGAACATGACAGCTAGTGTTGTCGATAACACAGATGAAACTAGTGATGATTATTTAGTAGATTTTCGTCGTCTCACGATTTATTTGCGACATCTGGTGAACAAAAAAAATGTCAGTCCTTATTAATTAAGAATGTCTCACAGTCTGTAGTTATTATATAAAAATGTAAATATACTTCTTGATTAAAAATATAAATCTTTGTTCATATCTCGTCTCCAAATGTTTACTAGCAAAGCGAGAAAATCACGTTCGCATAATATATAGATACTGCAATCACACTAAATCCTTTGGAACGCAATATAAGGAGAATAATATCAGCTGAGAGAAAAGATATCTGGGAATAAATTGTTCTGTAAAAAATACTTAAGAGTTTGGCAAGATAACGACTACTTAAAGTTATATACTGCAATGGTTGTAATAGCTTGAGATACAGGCTGTGGAAAAATTTGGATTAGGTTTACTGTAGGATGTTTAGGAGTAGGATGGGGTGGTTTTTAGTCAGTAAGACTCTGATACTCTATCTCGCCTCACGCAAGATGGGAGAAGTCATTGGATGATTTTTTCTGCTCATAAAAATTGTTTTGACTATTGACAAAAGTGTTTGCATTTGGTTTTAGTTGTAAAAGTGGATCGAATAAAAGATTCTGGGGTTACAAGCATATCTCTGTTCTTCTCTGAAGTACTACTTTTATATATAATAAAAAGGTAACTGATTTATAACCGATGTGATTATAGAATTTGAAATAAACGTACCAATCTACGTTTAATAAATAGAATTAAATCTCTTTTTCTGAAGTAATTTCTAAATAAATTCTTTTATTATACAAAACCCCAGCTTCGAAGTGTAACAACCCATTTTCTGGAAACCGCATCAAAACCGATTCAGCTAATCGCGAGATATGTGCAAAATAATATACTTACACACAGACTCAGACATACATACAAATCAATCAATCAAAAAACCATCGTCTTTTTTGGAAGTTGTCGAAAAATACTTTCTATTTTAACTTTTATTTGCAAAAATCAATGTATCTAAATACAGATACTTTTCTATAAAAATCCTATAAAAAATCCATTAAGAAAAACGGCCATTATTGGAAGTTTTTTCAACAGCCTGTATTATTATGTAAGTTCTATAGAAAATGTTAAAAAGGCGTATAGCGTCCGATTTAAAACGTTTCTCGTGTAAGCTTTTAAATATAAGGAAGAGGAAAAGTATATATTATTATTAAAGTGGGTGTTATAATATAAATATGTATAAGTAAGTTTATTTTTCATTTCGTTCCCAACTTATCTAACAAGGTGTTTCTTATAAGGAATAATAAGGAGCCCTAAGCAGAAAAGAACTTGTTTTTTCACTCCATAATAATATTTAATGGCAACTTTCGCTCCAGCGAATATTTTGATTTTATTTTCTTGGAATATTATTTTCGTGTGCTTTTTCAGCGATGTTGTCATTCCATAAAATACAATATTATGCGTAATATTTTATTACACAGAACATAATAAAAGCATAATATGAACGTTACGTTAAAAAAAGTTAAAAAAAAAGATTATAAAAATATTTATTGATATGGGTAACTACCTCTATACCTTCGGGATTGCACCTTGCGGTTTTACCTAAGCGAATTATTTAACTCAAAATCGCGGCCTACTAGTTTCGAGCCACAGAGGAACTCTTCCTCATGAGCAGTGGCGATGTCGCGACCACGCACGCTGCTCAGCTTTTCTCAGTATGTTCACGTGAGTGACCCGCGAATTTTAGTCAATATAGTACGTCTCACGATAGTTATTATAAAAACATAAGTGAATCAATGATGGAAAAGTTGCTTATGTCCCGAAAATTTTTTAACCTCTATTTATTTGAAGATCTTGGTTTACAGGAATTGCAGAAGAAGTGTGACGAGAATCTAATAAAAACACCAGACGCATGCCCAAAAATAACTTTACTAAAGACAAAATTACAAGAAAACCAGGTTTCACAGCAGAACCAATATCGATACTGATCTTAAAATCCACTAGCAAAACCGGAGTTGACGAGACAGAATATTCAAGTATTCTGCTTACCCATTAAAATCCCGATACGATAATATTATGTACAACATTTTGGCTATAGAATTCAGTTTAGTATTATTCTATATAAGCGTGAGGCGTACCTATCTAATATTACAGGTATGAATAACAGTTATCAAATAATAGATAACAGTTATCATCGGTGTGCAAGTTTTGTAATAGGGATCACACAGAAAATGTATAACAGTTTCTCACGCATAAATCACAGCTCTAATTACAGTCGCAGTTCAAATAACAGCCTGAGACAGAGTAACAACCAAAAAGTAGAATGTGAAGTTGACCTTTAGATTTTAGTAGTAAATTAATTGCTTAAGGCAGGTGTACTTCATCGTAGGCTGTAATATCGCTTACCATCAGGTAAAATAGTGGTCAAAAGTCTATTTAATGCCAATTCAAAAAATGATTCGGTCTAGATACCCGTTATTTAGTATCAGATTGTCAATACCTGTTACAAAATAACATTGGTGTTAATAACTGTGATTTTATGGAACAGTAACAGATAAAACAGGTATTGTGTCAAACCTGTACTCCAGCTCTAATATTGTGGTCGATAGCTGTGACATCGGATATCGGATCTTGTGCCCCATATCTTCAAACCTGTTTTCCCAAGGGAAGAAAGCAGCGAATAACCTTTAATGTGAGTCACATCGTTCGAATAAATATGCTATAGATTATTTTTGCATCACAATGCTTGTATTCGCTGGAGGATTGAAGAAACTGTTACTGGAATGTTTTGATATGGAATTTGTTAGATATATGACTTCGCCTTCACGTCATACATATGTATATCTAAGCGTGGCCTATATGTTAAGAGTTATCGAGATTTAGGCTAAAACATCTACCAGAGGCCCAATTAGCTCCCATCCCCACTCTCCCCAATCCGTGAATCTACCACAATCCTCAAATTCCCAAGTCCCAAAAGGCCGGTAACACACTTGTAACACCTCTAGTGTTTCAGGTGTCTATAGGCGACGCCGATTGCTTACCATCAGGTTATCCGTCTGCTCGTTTACCGGCTTATACCATAAAAAACATATCTGTGTATATAATTGTGCTATAACTCTGACTTAACATCAAAGAGTAACAGACCTATCATAAGCAGTAACCTAGGTACCTAGTGTAAAAAAAAACCTTTTTGAAAATATCTTCGACATCGTCACGTTTTCAATTCGAGAAACTTGATGATAATCGCGATGGTGTACCGAGTGCCTTCCCTTAATTGCCTATTTTGGGCGAGGATTCGAACCCGTATCGGATACCAGATCGATCACTTGTACAATACGATTTTCTACGTCTAGCTGAGATAACAGTATCGTCTTTTCAATTATATTTCCCAATACCTTATTGTATTTATGGTTTGTCTCCTGTTTTGCTATACGGCGGAATTTTTCTTAACATTTTGTCATCTGAAATAAAACACACACATATCACGCCTTTTATTCCCGAAGGGCTAGGTCTACCTAGCCCTCTAGGTGCACATTACGGCACTTAATGCCACTGTACAATGCAACACCTACTTTTCACTATTTATGTTATGAGTCCCAATTAATAGGGAGTGAGCCTATTGCCATATATCGGTCAGAATTCCAGACTCCGTGCTATATATAACTGAGAATAGAAAAAAAAAACAGTAGTACTTTGCCCGTCCCGGGAATCGAGCCCGATACTCCTTCCCCGGCAGTCGCATTTGCGGTTACTCCGCCAACGAGGCAGCAAAAATAATATAATTTTCAAATTAATGATAATAGACGAGTAAATTAGACTTACAAAATACACATTTACTTTGAATTATAATAACGATGCAAATCCCGAAATAATTTTAAGCCAAAATAGCAAGATAACACATACTTATCTTATTGAACAAAGAGTGAGTTTTGTCTGCAGCGCTGCGAGTCTAATTTTCACGATAACGCTGATTGTAATGGTCTATAAGATTCCACAGACGCATTGGAGCATTTCAATTAAAACTTAAGCCTTGCTACACAGTGGAACCATGAGGTCTTAGTATTATAGGACATGTTTAAAAAGGGTGCTTTTTTTGTTAACTTCAACGAGTTAACTTACTACCTGTATTATTGTCGCCCACGTGGTCAAGGAACTGTCGCTTACACTATAATGTGGCTTCCTACAACAAGACGCAAAAATATAATTCGAAAGCGCTTTTTGAAGAAGCTAGCAAAACTATGTACGAATAGATTGTTAGTTAATAAACATATTTTTTATGGGGTAAGCCGGTAAACGAGCAGACGGATCACCTGATGGTAAGCAATCAGCGTCGCCCGTGGACTTTTGGGGATTAAGAGTTTGAGGATTCATGGATTGAAGAGATTGGGGAAGGGAGGAGGGTGGGGGGTTTAATTGGGCCTGCGGTAACCTCACTCACATGACGAACCACAAAGCAAGCGTTGCTTCATGTCAGTTTTCTGTGGGGCCGTGGTATCACTCCGGTCGAGCCGGCCCATTTATGCCGCAGCATGGCTCTCCCACACTTAACATTTTCTTGAAATGAGGCATATAACGTCAAAATTATGAAGTTTATATATCATAATTTCTCACTTCATAAGCATCAAAAAGTTAATAAATATCAAAGAGATAAATCATGCCAGTCTTTTGGGCACCCTACCTCACGATAATGATGAGGAAACTTTTTTTTTTGATGCCTTATTATAGCTTATTTATTTATTATTACCTTTTTTTAAGATGTAAATATTTTAGTTCATAGTTATTTATATTTTAAGTTGTATATATTTTCATTTACCTAGTTATAGTTAATATTAATTGTATATATTATTTTAAACAATTACATTACATAAAATATTAAGAGATAAAATAAAATAAAAGAAACGTACATCATTACTAGCATGTGAAGTACGGACTTTAATTTTATTCATAACACAACACAAAGAAAAATCTAATCGAACCGCCTTCATTTTGTTTACCCCATAACATTCACTATAAATATAAAATTCTGTAAAGGGTGCACATATTTTACCCTTTTTCAAGGGACAACGTTTACCGACAATAAATCATTAGGTTTCGCGTACCCTGAATTCCAATATTCGAATATTCTTGAAGGTCGAAGACGCGTTTGTTTTATGGTTGCCCTAGTGATAACCGCTGTATAGTTAGCATAGCTAGGACTACCTACACAGGATTATGTAGTTGTACAGACAACAGGTCAAACGATTACAATCATCATCATCATCATTATCATAACATCACGCCTTTTTATCCTCGAACGGGTAGGTATTAGAGCAATTAATGCCACTGTACAATGTAACACTCACTTTTCACTTTTTATGTTATGAGTCCTATGTAATAAGGGGTGCCATATACCAGACACAATTCCAGATTCAGTGCTACTACTGAGATTTTTTTAAAACCCATTAATACTTTGCCCTACCCGGGAATCTGAAAGCCCTTGCCGAGCAGTCGTACTTGCAACCACTCGTCCAATGAGGCAGCTTTGAAAATCTAACTAAACTAATTAAGTACCTATTTGCAAATACAATAATGTTTTCAGTTAAATAAGGAAACTACTTATGGTAAATATCTAATACCGCATAATTTAATAACATTTGATTATCCGACTAAATTCAGCTACCGAATTAAAATTATTCACCACATTTCTATAATAATAATGATTTTAATTACTAAGTAAACCAACGTTATATTTAGATGAACAATTTCAACTAGGATTGAGCTAGGAGAATATTAACATAACATCACGTCTTTTATTCCCGAAAAGGTAGACAGAAGTGCACAATACGGCACTTAATGCCACTGAACTATGTAACACCCACTTTTCACTATTTATGTTATGAGTCCCATGTAATAGGGGGTGAGCCTATTGCCATATTATTATACTGGGCACTATTCCAGACTTTGTGCTACTACTGAGATTTTTTTAAAAATCCAGTAGTAATTTGCTCGACCCAGGAATCGAACCCGAAACCCCTTGACCGGCAGTCGCACTTACGACCACTCGGCTAACGAGGCAGACGAGAATATTAAACTACATTCAAACATACATTTAACACATCCTTTTAAAAAGTCCGGCAACTCACCTGTGACTCCTCTGGTGTTGCGGGTGTCCATGGGCGGCGCTACTCGCTTCCACTATCAGGCTATACATGGCTTGTTTGCCTCTTATTACATAAGATAATAATAAAATAATATTTGTAATGTTTACACAAAAAAAACAATATTTATATTATAACTTTTGCAGCACACACTAAATTATTTTTTGTGGTATTTGACCTATTCGCTACGCTAGGGGCTTATATTTATGAGCAGTATTCCCCGAAAAATGTAAATACATATTACTGGAAGCCCGTCTCGTAGTTTAAATCTATCGCATTCATAGGTAGTTCTGACTGCACGGTTGGTTCGGTGGCTGGGCAACCGGCTGCCGTGCAAGTGTCGCGGGTTCAATTCCCGCACGGAACAACACTTTGTGTGATCCACAAATTGTTGTTGCGGGTCTGGGTGTCATTGTGTATGTGAAGTTGTATGTTTGTAAACGCACCCACGACACAGGAGAAAATCATAATGTGAGGCAACGTTTAAAAAAAACCTTGCCCGACCCGGGAATCGAACCCGAGACCCCTTGCCTGGCAGTCGCATTTGCGACCACTCGGCCAACGAGGCAGACAGCTAGAACTAAGTATATTATAAAACAGAGGATTAAAACTATGAAGTTTTAACTTAAAGAAACTTGGGAGGTGCTCAACAACTCTCGCAAGTTTTGGGTTTTCAAACTTCTAAAAACTTAAATTGAGGAATTAACTTAAGACTGCGTTGTCTCCGCTCTTAATTTTGGAATCCCCTTGAAGTCTGGTTTATTTTTAAATCCGTGACGACAGATTTGACGTTGTGTATCATGTGTCATTGTGTATGTGAACTTGTATGTTTGTAAACGCACCCACGACACGGGAGAAAAATCCTAATGTAGGGCAAATTTTATAAAAAAATTTGAGGACCGAAACTTTTATATGTAAGGTAAGAATAGTAGTCGTAAAAACCCAATAATACTTTATCCACCCCGAAGTTCGCAAAAAACCGAAAATAACGTAGGTAAGTAATGTCAATATATGTATGACATTAATTTAAAATACCGGCTTACTGACGTAAATATTGAGAAAACCTCTATTAGTTTCGAGCCACAGAGGGCCTCTTCATCACGAGCCGCGTGTGTTTTTTGTTCAGTAGAGCTTTTCCTAATATTTAGGGAGATAAACCAACACTTTAATTAATTTAGTATATCCCATGATATTTAATATACAAATATACGTAACATTGAATAGTCAGTAAGTAAGAACTTCTATCAGAATAGAGCCCAAGTATATTGAAGCTCATTTAAATACAAATGAAGCACAGTTCTCCTCAGCTTCGTATATATTTGGCAAGAGAACGTCTCTCGGTTTTTAGTATCAATTCCTATTTCCTATACGTGTAATGTGCATTATGCATTATTGCTATATAGGAAAGTAGAGTTATAATAAGTTGCCATTATGGATAGACGATGGTATTTCATACTTATTAAGAATGCAGGTAAGAAAACATAAATTGACTGCCTCATTGGCCGAGTGATCGCTAGTGCCACTTGGTTCCTGGTTCCTATTGGTTCCTGGGACGGGCAAAGTATTACTGGGTTTAAAAAAAATCTCAGTAGTAGCACTGAGTCTGGTATTGTGCGCGGTATATGGTAATAGGCTCACCACCTATTGCATGAAACTCATAACATAAAACTGAAAAATGGGTGTTATATTGTACAATGGCACTAATTGCCGTAATGTGCCTACCTATGGTAAAACAGCGTGATGTAAGACAATCATTATTTTATAAACTACGTTTAAAACTCGACTTCAATCGACCCCTCCTTTTTAAAGTCGGTTAATTAATATACTAGAAGTAAGTACCTTCTTCTACGTATTACAAACAGTTTTCTGAAAACCCCGTCAAAATCGGTTCAGTCAATCGAGAGATATTCAGTCACAAACATACTACAGTAAAAACAGAGAAACTTTTTTCTTTAAATCGGTAAAAAATAAAGGTGATTCGTACACAGACAGTAACCATTGGTTGACTACTGAACCGACCAATAGTAATAAAGGTTGATTCGTACACAGACAGTAACCATTGGTTGACTACTGAACCGACCAATAGTAATAAAGGTTGATTCGTACACAGACAGTAACCATTGGTTGACTACTGAATCGACCAATAGTAATAAAGGTTGATTCGTACACAGACAGTAACCATTGGTTGACTACTGAACCGACCAATAGTAATAAAGGTTGATTCGTACACAGACAGTAACCATTGGTTGACTACTGAACCGACCAATAGTAATAAAGGTTGATTCGTACACAGACAGTAACCATTGGTTGGCTACTGAACCGACCAATAGTAATAAAGGTTGATTCGTACACAGACAGTAACCATTGGTTGACTACTGAACTGGCCAATGGTTATAAGTTACAATAGACATAGCCTTCATTAAAAATAATACAAAAGTATAGCCTTTGTGTAAAATCTATTTTCATTTTGTTACTTGCATACCTAATGACTTTTTTTAAGGGGGAAAATCATCGAATGACTGCTCACACTGCTGACACAGAATATAAAGTTGACATATAATAATTACATTATAAAAGAAGCTAGTACGGCTCGTTTTCTTGGCCTAACTATTGACAGTAAATTGAACTGGAAAGAACATATAAACTCACTATGTAAAAAGATCAGTAGTCTCTCATACGCCATATACATGTAAACTTGCTCCAACCATCCACCATAATGCACTACTGTGTGCATACCACGGGCTTGTTGAATCTGTCCTCAGGTATGGCATTATTTTTTGGGGTAATTCCACTGACAGAGACTTGGTATTTAAAATGCAAAAACGATGCATACGCGCTATGTTCGGTATTCAAAGTACAGAAAGCTGTAAACCTTTATTTATTAAGCATAGAATCCTCACGCTACCGTCACTGTATATACTCGAAACAGCTTTATTTGTTCACAATAACCTGCATTTATTTACTCCCATAGTCAACGCCGCGACAACAGTAGACTTTGTGTCCGGCCTACTAAAACAGTTCTTTTACAGAAAAATGTAGTATGCAAAGCTCCAATAATTTATAATCACATACCGAACTCAATGAAAAAATTGAACGCCAATATTTTATAACAACTTTTAAAAGTACCCTGATTAAAAAATGTTATTATAGTGTAAATGAATTTCTTAGTGATGGATGTGTTTGAATGATTGAATGTAATGATATTTAAATTGTAACACTTAACCATAATATGTAATTATTCTATTCTGTTTATTTTCTTATGACTTATTTCTATTAATTTTATTATTTCATTGTTATTGACATTATTAGTGCATCTTGACATTTACTTATAGATTTATTGGAAAATTAATTAATATTTGTACACCGGTCACGGTTAAGCATGTTGATACCAACAATACTGTACATCTATAATAAACATTCATTTTTGCAAGTATTATTGTAACCTACACATGTTTTGGCAAATAAAACTATCTTTATCTTTATCTTTAGATCGGTTGACGTTTGGCCACCATCTCGTCTAGTGGTAAGCGATGATGTGGCCTACCCAAGAGCCTGTTCACTCAGGACTTGATAAGACACAAGTTATATTTGTCGGAAAACTCAGATTCCGGCGAGGAATTCCGTTCTTTAGCGGTTCGTACAAGGAAGCTTAAAGCAAAAAGATTGTACGAATGGTGGAATGTAGGTGGCGCCCTGCTGTTAGTCTGGTAGTACGATAGTGAAACGGACTAGGGATAATAAGGGTGTGCTCATTATAGTATAGTCAGCAGTTTTTAATGAAACTCAATATATCACCCATTTAACCATCACAGACGGATGTTCAAACAATACCTAAGCAAAATACTGCTCCATTTTTGCCACCTAGCTGGGTCTAGCTCAATTACGACACATTTAGAATTGGACGTCAAATGGGACGATTTGGTAAAATGGCTACGACTTGTACGAACCTTTACACGTCTGGTGGACGATGCGATCAGCCGTGGCTGTCTACTTTCATGCAAATCACTCGCTTATGTTGTTTCAATAAACGTGTACCTACGCGATATATGACACTAAGCGTTCTTTCACCACCTTCATAGTAAGAACCTGATAAAATTATATGACAGATAGTTCATACAAATTACATTCTCTGGTACATAGCGGCTATCCAGGTATTGTAAAACAGGCCCTTAATATCAGATGAACTTACAATAGATTCACATGGTCACAACCTAGAGAGCGACCTAGGCAACATCAGACCGCCACAGATGGGGCCCAATAGGGATGATGTCGATACGGAGCCGCGGAGGACTTACGGGTTTTCAGGGGCTCCGGTTCGAAGTGCAGGAATAAGAACGGGGTGGTTTTTGTCAGTAAGAGTCTGTCACTCAATCTCACCTCACCCGGCTGGGAGAAGTCATAGGCGCCCTTAATTTTTTTTTGTCGCCACCTCTATCTGCAATTGAACACGTGCGTCACACGGCGTCCCTCAGTAACTTGGCGCCCTAGTCAGTTGCCTAGTTTGCCTGAGGAATTATACGGCTCTTTTCATACAATATTACCAAATCCTAACACAAACACTGACAATTCTTTCACCAATCAAAGGAAATCAAAGACAAAATACCACATCGTTGAAAAGGAATTCACAGCCTCATTTCAAGTATGAAAATCTTCATAAATCAAAGAATACAGAAATATGATTACTGTATACATTTCGTAATCATTTTTCCTCCTCATGTTTCCAACTGGCTCCCGATGTAGCCCGAGGCACATTCGTACCGATGTATATCTTGGAAAATCAAACAATCTCTTCAATTTTATGGTAGCGTTGTAAGAATCTTGATGTATGTATTAGCACAGTTACGGTTTTGTATTTTTGTACTAAAACTGTTTTAAACTGTCAAACACCAAGCGGTCACCGGTGACCGCAACCTATTGTTCTATAATTGTGTCTACAAAACCGGTACTCGACGAGTTATGCATGAGGGTGAATTGTTAGTCTATTCGTAGTATAGATATGTTAGTGTATCCGTTGCATAAAAGAAAAACTATCAACAAGTGACATAAAACAATGCCTCTTTAAAAGTCTGTTGAGTCTGTCAGTTACATCATGAAAAAATATTAGAGGCGTATATTTTCATTTTGTCGTATAAGAAAACAATACTTGTATGAATCAACGCTTAGGAATGGGGTAGTTAACTGTAACTATGCCATTTCTAAGTATAAAACTTAAGTACAATAACAACTTTAGGGGAGGCCCAATTATCTCCCCAGTCTCACCAATCTCCGAATCACCCTCAATCCTCAAATACCAATTACCTACCAAAAGACCGGTAACGCCTCTGGTATTTCAGGTGTCCATGGGTGGCGCCGATTGCTCACCATCAGGTGATCCGTTTGCTCGTTTACCCGCTTATGACAGAAAAAAAAACTGAAAACCAGTGTTGGGTTACTGTGCCCAGCGCATACTGAGTTGGCAAGCTTTTTTGTCATGGGAATGTTGCCACCTTGGTGCTCTTTTTATTATTACAGTTCTTTTCTATTGTAATTTTATGTTTTTATTATTTTTTAATATAGTTTTCATAGTTATTTTACTATTGCATAAACGATGCATCATGCCTAATGATAAATAAATTATTATTCTTTCTTTCAAAAGTACATAGAGTGACGTCACGTGATATTTCAAATCAATATATCGTCGAAAGTATTTGATTTTTTATGAAAAAAAAATATCTACATGTATAATGTTTTCAAATATTTTACAAGAAGAACATTAATATAAAATTGGTTATCTACCCTCTTTTTTTAAGGGGGGAAGTCATCAAGTTACTGCTCCCGTCTGGGTGAGGCGAGAGGGAGTGTCAGAATCTTACTGACTAAAAACCACCCGTTCCTTCTCCTGCACGTCGAGCCGGAGCCCCGTTAGGTTCTCCGCGACTCCGAATCGGCATCGTCCCTGTTAGGCCCCATCTTTGGTGGTCTGATGGCTCTTTGAGGCGCGCGCGGAACGCTACGCACCGTACGCTCGAATGTTATATACCCTCTACTAGCAATTCAAACGCAAATTTACATTTTAACTAATCAACAAAATTACTTGAATTAAATATATAGTTTTAGTTGAAACCACTAAATAGAAGCGTTTAATTAATTAGATAATCATCACCGTTTAAAGTAAATTAATGCGCATTGTACGTAGATATTCATTACGTGGTCATAATCATATTGTAGTCTATCGTGTGTAGACAAACGGGTTTTTTAGTAATTTAGATTAATTGTTAAGCATTGACATTTAACGTTGCAATGCTGCCAGTCTTTTGGGCATCTTACCTCACGATAGCGATGAGGAAAATATTTATGCCTTAAGCTAGCATTTTTATTATATTTTTTAAGGTGTAAATATTTTAGTTCATAGTTATTTATATTTTAAGTTGTATATATTTTCATTTAGTAATAGTGATTATTATTAATTTTATTTAAATAAACACAGGTATTGAATAGTATTTCTATGATAAATCTAACTAGCTTCTGCCAGCGGCATCGCCCGCGATCCTTAGGGGTAAAATGCCTATGTATTACTTCAGACCGTAATCTACCTCTGTTCCGAATTTTATTCAGGTCCCTTCAGTCTTTTTAATATGACTGAGTAAGAAATATATACACAAACTCACATATTTTCATCATCATCAACAGCCTATAAATGCCCACTGCTGAGCAAAGCCTCTTCTCACACGGAGAAGGTTAGAGCGTTAATCACCACGCTTGCTTAATGCGGGTTGGCGATTTCAAACTTATAATTACCTCACGATGTTTTTCCTTCACCGTTTGTCAGTGGTGTCTAAATAATCTTAGAAAGTACATAGAGGTATAACTCGGAAAAAGTCACATTGGTACTTGCCGTTGGTAGCTTTCGAACCCGCACCCTCATGCATGAGAAGCGAGCGTCTTAAACCTCCAGGCCACCACGACATATTTTCATATTTATAGATAATATCGGTTACTAATTTCAACAGATTTCACTACAGATCCATTATAAATATAGATAATTATTTAACCTAATGTAATATCGTTACAGTCAAAAAAGATAGATAGGTTTTAATTGTGAGAGAGCCATGCTTCGGCACAAATGGGCCGGCCCGGCCGTAGTGATACCACGGCCTCACGAAAAACCGACTTAAAACAACACTTGGGTTGTATTTCGTCGTATGCGTGAGGTTATCGAAGGCCCAACTACCCCCTCCCTCCTCCCTAATCTCCCAAATCCTTGAATCCCCGACCATCCTCAAATTCCTAATCCCCAAAAGGCCGGTAGGTAACGCATTTGTAGTGCTTCTGCGTTCTGGGTGTCCATAGGCGACGCCGATTGCTTACCATGATCCGTCTGCTCGTTTTCTGACTTATGCCATAAAAAAATATTTGTCTTTTTTAACATTAACTTTGTAATAATTATATCAATGCATAAAAGCGTCTTGGCCCCTGTTTCGTATATCATCATCATCAACAGCCTATGTTCTCACACGGAGAAGGTTTGAGCATTAATCACCACGCTTGCTCAATGCGGATGGCGATTACAAACTTAAAAATAGAAATTATAAGCCCAGGTTTTCTCACGATGTTTTCCTTCACCGTTTGTCAGGGGTGTCTAGATAATCTTAGAAAGAACGTATAATTTAGAAAAAGTCACATTGGTAGGTACTTGCCGTCGAATATTGCAATAGGCTCACCCCCTATTTCATGGGACTCATAACATAAATAGTGAAAAGTGGGTGTTACTTCTGTATGCACTTCTGCCTACCCCTACGGGGATAAAAGGCGTGATGTTATGTTATGTTATGGCACTTGCCGTTGATAGGTTTCGAACCCGCACCCTCGTATGAGAAGCGCTTAAACCTCCACAAAACCTCTTAAGCCACCACGACATGTCGTATATGCTGTGTCCATAATTGATTCTGTATTAAAATTTAACACCTGTATTTACAATTGTGGAATAGCGATAACGTATTGAGTGTGCAATATGTACAGATGTATAATAATATATAACAGTGTGGTCGGAATACATTGTGGAGCTCAAATGTGGTCGACACTGATTAACTGGCCGCTCGCAACAGACCACAAAACAAAAATACAATTATGTTTACTTTCGATTTCCGAATAATATCTTGTTTTGATACAATATCATTGCTGGATTTATTTTCGAATATTTGTTCTGTACGTGTTATACCAGATCGTGTGATGTCAATGTAAACGTTATTTTCCAATTGTTGAATTCGTACTTCGATTGTTTTTTTTTTACTTGGTTGGTCAGCGTGTGATAAGCTACGATGTGTCCGAAAATGGACCACGCCTACTTAGAGGTATAAGCAATCTATTCACTTGGAGCATGAAGACACCCACGATTTACCCTAACCAGGAACATCGAAGCGAAAAGCCGTGTGTGGGTGGGTATGTTTGTTATTCAATCACTTCAAAACAGCTGAAGAGATCAGGATGAAAATTAGAACAGGAGTAGATCATGATCTGAAATTGAGATGATGACAGGATATGAAAATTAAAAATCTAATTAATCCGTAAGTTAGGTAATGAAAAAATATTAGACACGTATTTTTTTATTGTATTGTATAATAAAATGATACTTAGATAAAACGAATCAAAGATTAAGAGTTGGAGCTAAAACGTCATTTTTATGTATAAAATGTATGTACATAGAAGTGACGTCATGTGACATTTCAAATCATTATATTATCATCGAAAGTATTCATTTCTGTAAGAAAATACGTGATATATATATATACGTGTCTAATGCTTTAAAATAATGTACCAGACGGACATTAAAACAAAAATTAGGCATCTACCCTATTGTACAAACTATTTTTATTCCACGGTAACGCGGACAAAGTCGCTGGCAGAAGCTAGTATTATAATAATTAAAACATAGTCACTACACCAATTGAGTGTAACTATTTCCCTAATTTCTATTTAACGAGTACTAATCTATGATACACATTGGAATCGACGCTGAAAATTATTGTAGAAGGAAATATCGTTCGTGTTTACATAGCGACACCAATAAATAAGGTTTAAATTAGTTTGCAGTTTGACAATACAAAATTAATTGTGATTTTATGTATCGAAGTGATTTATTGTTATCGTTGTATCAAAATCGAAATGTTGTATATAAGAGTGCGTGTTTGGTCTAGTAGTAAAGGTGGAGAAAAGAATAATTATCTGCTATTTCTAGATTTTTCAAAATGTTCTTTGCTTTTTTTTATGGGATTAGCCGGTACACGAGCAGATAGATTACTTGATGGTAAGTAATCGGCGTCGCCCATGGATACTCGGACCACCAGAGGTGTTACCGACCGTTTAGGGATTAGGAATTTGAGGATTGTTGGGGATTAATAGATAGGGGAGATTGGGGAGGAGGGAGGGTACTTGGGTCTCCGGTGACCTCACGCATACGACGAAATACAACTCAAGTGATGATTCACGTCGTTTTTCCGTGAGGCTGTGGTATCACACCGGTCGGGCCGGTTCATTCGTGCCAAATGATCTTGTGCTCCCACACTTATAGCATGTTATATTTGTTTAGTTTTTTTTTATGGGATTTTTTTTTTTTTTTTTTTTAAGGGGGGAAAATCATCGAATGACTGCCCCCGCCTGGGTGAGGCGGGAGGGAGTGTCAGACTCTTACTGACTAAAAACCACCCCGTTCCTTCTCCTGCACGTCGAGCCGGAGCCCCGGTTACCCGTTAGGTTCTCCGCGACTCCGAATCGGCATCGGCCCTATTGGGCCCCATCTGTGGTGGTCTGATGGCTCTTTGAGGCGCGCGCGGAACGCGACGCGCCGTACGCTCGGGTCTGTTTCTGGTCGGACGGGGAGCCACCCATGCTCGCCGTCCGCAGGCCCGCGCTTACGGTGGCCGGAGATCGTCTCGCGATCCCCGACGCCCGGTGTGTCCTTCGCGATGGCTGGGTTGCGAGGAGGCAGCGCTTCGCTGCCTCACGCGTCCCGCCTCCTCCTTAGCTAGCATGACTGCTTCGCAAAAGGAGGAGACGGCATCCCAATCCCCCTCGCTCCGCATCATGGCCTGCACTAGGCCCGGACGCGAGAGGTCGCCATCGCCGATCACTTCCCTGAGGACACGGCGGTGCTCAGCCCACGAAGGGCATTCTCCCACCGTGTGTTCCACCGTGTCCTCAGGGCGGTCCTCGCAGTGATGACACCCGGGCGTTTCCTCCCGCCCCATCAGACACAGGTACCTCCCGAAACTTCCATGTCCCGTGAGGACCTGCGTCAGGCGGTAGGTGAGGACGCCGTAGCGTCTCTCAAGCCACTCCTCAAAGAGGGGACTTACCGCTGCGATGGCAGCGAGCCCAGCCCTCGGTTGCGACAGTCGTTGCTGCCACTCCGCCATGAGATCGCGCCGGAGCTCATCCCGCCACGCACTTATCTGGCGCGGCAGCGGAGTTTCGCCCCGGCGACGTGCCTCCGCGCGCATGCTGTACACGCGCGCGAGCACCTTCGCCTCCAGATCCCACGGCGGTAATCCGGCAAGGAGGTTCGCCGACTCCCCAGAGATCGTGCGGTATCCGCGGATCATTCGGATCGCCATGACCCTCTGTGCCATGAGCAGCGTCCGAGCGGGACGCCGCAACAGGTTTGGCGCCCAAACAGGGGCGCCGTAGAGGGCCATGGACCGCACGACCCCGGCGTATAACCTCCGGCAGGAGGCGTTTGGCCCCCCGAGGTTGGGGAGGATGCGTTTAAACGCAGCCCCCGTCCTCTCCAACTTTGGAGCCAAACGTCGAAAGTGCTCTATGAAGTTCCACCGACTGTCGAGGACGAGTCCTAGGTACTTCATCGTCGTCTCGACGCCGATGGTAACTCCTCCCGCCGTTATTTGGGACCCACCCGGAGGTGGCGCGTTCCCGCGGCCATGAAAACACATGGCCTCGGACTTGTGGAGCGCCACCTCGAGTCCCAACTGCCGGATTCTCTCAACGACTGTCGCAACCGCTGTCGCCATTAAGTCGGCCGCCGCCTGGTGTGACCTCCCGTGCGCTAGCACCAGCGTATCGTCGGCGTAGCATATTGTGCTAACGCCGTTCGGGAGGTCGGTGCGCAGCACCCAGTCATAGCCGATGTTCCACAGGAGCGGCCCCAGAACCGAACCCTGTGGAACACCGCGTGACATCTCTCGCCGGTTCCACTCGCCCCGGTGACCGGGGTAGCTGACGGACCTGTCCGTCAGGTAAGCCTCGATTACACGACGGAGGTAGGTAGGCACCCGATGATATCGGAGTGCCTCCAAGATGCAGCTCCAGGGCAGGGAGTTGAAGGCGTTGGCGATGTCCAGAGACACCGCCACTACGACCTTACCCCTGGACACTGCAGTCCCCGTCGTGAGGTCTCTAACGCGCATGATGGCGTCCACCGTGGAGCGCCCTCTGCGGAAGCCGAACTGGCCGTCCGACAAGTCCGGCCCAATGTCCGTCAGGTGCGCGACGAGGCGGTTCGAAATGATTCTTTCGAAGACTTTCCCCACCTCGTCGAGCAACACTATGGGCCGGTACGCGGACGGAGAGTCCGCAGGGCGCCCCGTCTTCCGCACGAGGACCAGTTTTCCCGCTTTCCAGAGAAGCGGGAACTGGCCTCTCTCCAGACATGCGCTGTAGAGACCAATCAATCGAGGCCCGAGAGCCTCTGAGGCCAGGACCCATGCCTTGCCATGCAGGCCGTCGGGTCCTGGGGCGGTGTTCTTGGCGCCCATCCGGCGCACCGCCGCTCTCAATTCTGCCTCGGTCACCTCTGGGACGGTGTCGTCGTCGTCGTCGCTGTAGCCCGCGTCGGGCACTGCAGGGGGCGGAGTCATATACGGAGGGGTGAACCCCCTCCACAGTCGAGGGAACAGGGTGCCAATCACCTCCTCCAAGACTTCTTGCCGGAGACTCTGGGTGAGCGGGGGAGCCCAAGCGCGGAGCATGTCGCGTACCATCCGGTACGGGCGTCCCCACGGATCTCTGTCCAGAGTCCCCAGCATCTCTCGGCGGGCCTCCTCCTTGGCCCGCAATATCTCCACCTTGAGGAGGGCCTTGGCCGCCCTGTATCCCTCGTACAACTCCGCCTCTCTCGCCTCCGCATTAGGAGGACGGATGCGGCGCCTGCGGTGCCTAGTGTACTGGCGTCGCGCAGCAGTGCACGCCTTGCGTAGAGCTGCTAGCTCTTGCGACCACCAGTACACCTGGCGCTTTTGTTGCCTCGACCGGATCCGGGGCATCGCCACGTCACAGATCCTGGACATGGCGTCCTGGAGCCACTTGGCCTCATCGTCTATGTCGGCAGGCCTGACCGGTGGTATCACCCAGGCCTGCACGATGGCGGCTTCCAGGAGCAGCTCCCGGTCCAGCTGTTTCAGCACCCAACGCGGGCCACATGGGGCCTGTCTGACCGGCGAGTCTGCGGACTCGGCGGAGACGTCGAACCGGATATACCGGTGGTCGGAGTACGTCTCCACCTCCTCCATGACGCGCCAGTCAACAATACGCGGTGACAGAGCAGGGCTGGCGAACGAGATGTCCACCACCGACTCGCCCTGCATCCGCACGCATGTGGGGACAGAACCCCGGTTCAGGACGACTAGGCCCGTCTCAAGGGCCCAGTCTTCCACCATCCTACCCCGGACGTCGGTGAACCGGGAACCCCAAGCCAAGTTTTTGGCGTTGAAGTCCCCGAGGACGAGCATGGGGAGGGAACGGAACCCGACGACGACAGTGACCAACTCCCTCAAGGAGTTGTGGAACTCGGCGAGAGTTCGGTTCGGAGAGAAGTACACGCCCACCACAGCGAGCTCTCCGAACCGTGCTGCGACACAACCCCGGCCTCTTTGAGCAGCCTCAAGAGTCGGGGTACCGGCGGCGGCCGACGAGATGATGGTCACCGAGCCGTCCAGGTCCGCCACCCAGTGATCCCTGGGCGGGACAAAGTACGGCTCGGAGACCACGGCGACATTGATCGACCACTGCGCCATGCTCTGGAGCAGGAGATCCTGAGCAGCGGCGCAGTGGTTGATGTTCGCCTGGAGGAGGCGGAATGGAGCCACTATTGACAGTCCATTCCGACCTCCTCAGTGGCGGCAGCGGCGACTGCGGTGGCAGTGGCGGCGGCGGCGGCGGAAACGGCAGGGGCGGCGGAGGGCCTACCTTTGCCCTTTTTAGCAGGAGGGGAGCAAGGGCTGCCCTTGCTCCCGACCCGGTGATTGGCCGGCTTGCCAGCCGCCGCACATGCGTTGCAGTGCAGCGGGGCGTTGCACGAGTCGGCCTTGTGACCGGGCCGACCGCAGCGGAAGCAACAGTCGCTGCGGTCCACCTCCGAGGTGCATTTGACACTCACGTGCTCCCCCACGTGACAGCGGTAGCACCTCAGAGGCCGAGTCTCGAGCAGCTTGACCTGCGCCGAGACCCATCCCACCAAGAGCCTTTTGCCCTCCTTTAATGTTTTGGCCGCTGTGACGGGGCAGCTCACCACCACCGTGCGCAGCCCCGAGTTGTCCGGACGTATGGTGCCCACCCTGACCTGGTCAGCAGGGCACCCTCCCGTCCTGGCCACAGCGGCCACCACCTCACTCTCCGTGACGGAGTCGTCCAGGCCCAAAATCCTGACATCCAGGCATTTGGTGGGCCTGGACACGCGGGCCTCGTCCGCACCGAGGCACGCCCTAAGCCTCTCGGCCAGGGCGTCGGCCGATGGGCCGCTGGTCGCGCCGGGGACCTCCAAGAGACGGGCTCCAGTGGCAGTCACTTTGACTGCAAATCCGTCCGGGGCCCCGAACTCCGCAGGAGTCACCGCCCCCTTGAGCTTGGCGAGGACGTCGCCGTAGGTAACGCCCCTATTGACCGCTTCCGGCTGTAGGGTGATGACCACAGCCGCGGTCTTAGGGGCGAGGAGCAAGGCAGCAGCGCGTTTCTCCCTGCGCTGCTGCTGCCGTCGCTGCCGCTGCGCCTTTTGCGGCGCTTCCGGCCCTCCCTGGCGACTCTCCTCGCCTCGCCGGCGATTTGCCACCCGCCGCCGTCCTCCGCTCGCGGGGCGGGTTCCACCACCGCTGCCGCAACTCCAGCCTGCCGGGCTGGAGTGCCTCTCCTCTTTTGCGCCCTGCGGGCGCAGGTGCCGTCGGCGCAGCTGGGGTCTGCGTCGGCGGGGACGCAGAGGCCCTCGCTGGGGCAGCCGGTCGCGCCTTTGCCGGCGGTTGGGAGCTGCGGCTAGCCTGACCCGAGGTCGAAGGCTTGGCCGCAGCGGCTGCGTACGACCGCGGGACCGCAGGGGCGACCTGACTCGCCGCGAGCGGGGGCCGCAAGAGCCTGCCCTCCAGCACGTCGAAACGTCGCTGGAAGGCAGCCAACTCCGCCCGCAGCAGTCCGACTACGTCGGCCTCCGCCGGGGGCTGGGGGCGACTGCCGCGAGCAGCGGCGAGCTCGGCCCTGGCCGTCCGCAGCTCGGCCTCCAGAGCCGCATTGGAGGCCGCCAAGCGCGCCAGCTCTCGCCGCATCTCGGCCAGCTCGGAGCGCACCTTTCCCGCAGTGGGCACCGCACACTGCTCCAAGGCCGCCTCCGATATTGTGGCCGCCGCCGCCCTGAGGAGGCGGAGCCTAACCGGCTGGGATTTCCCCATCGCCAGCTTGTAGAGCTCCGCCGTAATGGCCTGTTGGAGGCCCCCGGAGCAGCTCTCGCTCTCAGAGCCGCGCTCGCCCTCCGACATCTCCACGCCGGACATCTCGGCCGCAGAGGACTCCGAACGGGCAGCGCTCGAGAGAGCCCTGCCCTCCGCGGCCAGCTGCTCGGCTGACTCCGCGCAGGCAGCTGGTGCCGGTTTCCGGCGACCGCTGCCCTTGCCGCCCCTACCCCGCGCTGCCGTGGGGACCTTGGGGGGAGGCGCCTCCTGAGCGCCGGAGGACGGGGACAAACTGTCCTCCTCCAGCCTGGGGCATTTGAACGTCCCCGTCGCGCGGCGGCGTGAGCCTTTCGAGCTCACGCTCAGCCGCTCCGCTAATGTTGTGTCGGACTCTGAGTCCGACACCCTCCGACTGGACTCCCGTGTGTGGGGCCTGCTGGACGAGTCCAGCGCCTCACCACGAGTCCCGGAGCCACTTGGGCTCCCTTCTCCTGCTACTGCAGGCGAGCCAAGCTCACCCGCACTCTCCTCCTCCGTATGTGGTTTTTTATTTTGATTGGTCTCCATAAAGTTCCCACGAGTATGGGGGAAATAATCGGTCCACCCAGGCAGTGCCCCCTGTACCTGGGTAAGTGAAAATTTGTTTCCCAACTAGAGGGTCCACTGGTCCCCTAGCTGGGGGTGCGCTCGCGACTGACACTACTCCTCAGCCATGCATACTCTCGCCGCGCACCAGAACTTAGTATTAGAGGAATTTTTTATAGAGGTTATCTTCCTCGCGGTCCGGGCGACCAAGCCAAGACCCTCGTCCCGTTCAGAGTCACAAAACATGACCGTGACCTCCTTACGGATTACGATATCGACGGCTGCAATCGGGGACAGCTTGTGTCCCGATGCTGCTCGCTGGCAGGGTGAGTGCACAACGAGCACCGCCCTTGCCTCTCCGCCACGCTCTCTGCTAATCAGAGAGACAGGCGGAGAAACGCCCCACGGAAGCGCGGGCCATGAGCACACAGCCCGCCGCCTCCAGAACCCTATCGGGTTCGCCCGCCCAGTCCAGAAGTCTGCTGCGGGCGACAGTCTCTCCAACCCTATCACCCCCGCTAGGGAGACTGTCGTCCGCACCCAGGGTGCACCACGGGGAGGTCTTCTGGCACCGCACCCCTTTTTTTATGGGATAGGTCAGTGAATAAGCAAACAACTCATCTGATGGTAAGCAATAGTGACACCTATGGACACCTGTGACACCAGAGGTGTTATATGTACGCTACTGACGGAGTGAGGGAGAGAGAAATTGGGTCTTTAGTAACATCACTTACGCGCCGAAATACATTGCAAGCGTTGTTTCACGCCCATTTTAAAAAGTATCATGGTATCACCGTGGTTGAGTTAGAGAAGCTCCGAAACATGGCTCGTCCTAAAATTATTATCATTTATTTTGTAGATTACCTCAAGAGACATTGTTTTCGAGAATTTTCCTTCAAAGTCCTTCCTGGAATATTGACATTTCCTCATTTGGGACTGAACTAAAAATAAAATGTATGTACCTTCCTAAGCCTTCTAGGAAAAAAGGTTTTAATGATAAACTAACAGACCTTCCTTAATTTCAACAAAGAAGGTTAAACAAATTTACCAAACAACATTATTTACATTGACTATCGAGTATTAAATAACAATATTAAACCTTATTTAATATGTGTTTAGGGAAATTTTCACTCGCATGAGGTATTTATTTTAGATGCTAACAACTTACTAACATTGGTATTGGTGTCGAAATTTATTCCAAAGTACAGTCGACGTGAAACGTTGATGAACACATTTGGATTTTAAAAATTGCTGTACAGCTTCTTCTTATCAATATCTATATTCTTCTATATATTATATACATATAATAAAATCGTAAAAAAGTCAAAACTGTACATTTAATATTTTTTAAAAGAATACGCGCGGCGTGATTTACTATCGATACGGAAGCCAAATATATATTATGGTTTTCGGTATTTTTGTCTGTTTGTATGTCCGGAATGATCTCAAAAAGTACTGCATGGATTTACTTAAAATTTTGCACGAATATTACTAACAGGTTGGATCAATATATAGGTTACAAATTATCACGCTATCATCTATGGGGGAGGAGCCCTATACCACATCTACTTAATCAATGCTGACGACATTCGATACCGTAGAATATCCTTTGATAAAGACTAATTAAAAAGCATAAATTTTGCAAGAAGTCATTATTCTACGGGAACGAAGTCGCGGGCAACAGCTAGTAGGTATTACTTAAACTGTCAAACACCAAGCGGTCACCGGTTACCGCAACCTATTGTTCTATAATTGTGTCTATAATGACGGTACTTGACGAGTTAAATCGGTCAATATGACAAGCGCTAGAAATAAAAAATTATCTTGTGTTGAATTTAAGGTGCTTGTTATGATCGCCAATTTAGGTATAATACGGTGTACAACGATTTTGGAAATCTAAATGTGTTCATCAAGTTTTGATGGTGACCGTACTACGTTTCTATTATCAAATGTTATTGTCTTTGTGTCACGTGGCAAACAATAGTGGGATTCAATGGTATCATTTTGTGATATATATATCTAATATTATAAAGAGGAAAGATTTGTATTTTTGTATGTTTGTAATGAATAAACTCAAAAACTACTGGACCGATTGCAATAATTTATTCACCATTAGAAAGCTGCATTATTCAGAAGTAACATAGGCTATATAATATCACGCTAGGTCCTATACTTGTGGAGCAGTAACCAAAAATGTTTTAAAAACGGGGGAAAAGTATCGTTTCTGAGGCCTTCCGTGGCGTGCGCTGAGCATATAGTTAAAGTTATACAAAAATGCTCTATAGATGAATTGTTCGTCTTAACATTATTTTTAAAAAAGTCCGCGAGAGCATATGTCTACCTTTTATAGTTTACCCATAACAATCGTTTTAATGAATGGTTCAGTCCTTATAAAAGTTTGCTCTAGATAACTTTTGAATTGTTCAATCGGTTACCTTAAGACTATTCTTATTTATACCCCCTGCCGGCTTGCCACCCCACGAACTAAAATTAAAAGGAGGTACTCCTATCATGCTTTTGAGAAATTTAAGCCCTCCCAATATGTGCAATGGCACAAGACTTTTGATAAAGGAATTACGAGACAATGTGATTGTAGCAACAATCATCACTGGGCCCGCGGCCGAACAGCTCGCACACATACCGCGAATCCCGATGATTCCGACGGATTTACCTATATCCTTTAAAAGGTTACAGTTTCCTGTGAAAACATCGTTTGCCCTTACGATAAATAAATCACAGGGACAAACTTTTTCATAAAAAAAACTGAGAATAAATATAAATACAACGTAAAACTATGTAAAAAATCTTAAGTCCCCCCGTGCGAAGCCGGGACGGGCCGCTAGTATATAATATGTAGATAAATCATTCATCTGCTTTTATTTTAATTTACCTTAACACTTTAATGACCTAACAAGTTGGTTGGCTGCTCTTTATACAAAAATCAACATAACATCACGCCTTTTATCCCCGAAGGGGTAGGCAGAGGTGCACACAGAAGTAACACCCACTTTTCACTATTTATGTTATGAGTCCCATGTAATAGGGGGTGAGCATAAAAATCACAATTTATATATATATATTCTCAGCGAAACCTCCTACTCCAGAGCCTGGTCCGAGCGGTAGGCTATAAAAGACAGCGCACGCTTGGAAGCGGGCTCACTCAGTCTTCGGTTGGCAGCGGTTGAACTTCGTTACCCTCGGTCATATTATTTTATTTTGTCGGTATATTGTTATTTTTGTTATCCTTGCAGTAATTAGAGTTTGGTTTTATGATTACTTGTTGATTGAATAATTTTGTTTGTATTTAAGATTAATTGTTGATTAAATAATTTAGGAGGTAAATGTGCATTATTTTAAATAAAAACTGTCCTCACTTCTCGTTTCTAAGAATATTTTAAACAAATGTTCTTCTTTAGGATTTTCTCCTGTGTCGTGGGTGCGTTTACAAACATACAATTTCACATATACATGACCCCCAGACCCGGAACAACAATCTGTATGTCACACGAAGAATTATTCCGTGCGGGAATCGAAGACGCGACACGTTGCGCAGCAGCCAGTTGCCCAGCCACCGCTCCAACCGTGCAGTCAGTGTCAATAACTTTCATGAAACACACTTAATTAATTATTAAGTTTTTTAGCGTCGTGTGTCGCAGTTTTGATGCTCATATATATGAGCCTCTAGCGTGTCTTGAAACTAGTCGAGGTCCTCGTCGAATAATTACGTGAGTAAGCCGAAAAATATAGGAATAAAAAATAAAATTGTAGAAAAAATAAACAAACACGCTTTAGAATTAACAATATTAGATAGTAAGAACACTATATTATAAATGTACAAAACAAACATTTTAACGCTACTGGACATAAGGAGGAAACTAAATTACATGTCACAAAGCGTGGAGTAAAGAGACAAACAACTTCGTTATTAGAGGAACGGCAACATTGCACAGCTCTAGGGTAGATCTGGGAGAATTGTAACAGAGGTGAGTTGTAACAACAATAATAATTATACTAATAAAAAAAATAGATGCAAGTTTACGCGCCTTCTTGGAGTCATGTATGAGGCAGTGGAGCACTGTGCTTTGCTATCCGGGATGTAGACAAATCCAAGGGAATGAAGAACCTGTAAGGATAGTACGAGGAATATTCCAGGGTGACAGCCTGAGCCCACTATGGTTCTGCTTGGCCTTGAATCCTCTAAGTACTCTACTGGAGGATTCAGGGCTGGGCTATCCTTTGCGGAGAAGAGGTCTGGTTATATCCCACTTACTTTACATGGATGACCTCAAGTTGTTTGCTCCAAATAAGAAACAGTTGATGGAACTACTGAATATAACTGAAAAATTTAGTAGTTCCATCAGAATGGAGTTTGGAGTGGACAAGTGTGCGGTCATGCATGTAAAGCGAGGAGGGATTGTGGAATCTGAGGGACTAGAACTCTCAGATTTCACGAAGCTGAGATCACTCTCCGCAAACGATACATACAAGTACCTGGGTATGTCAGAAGGATTAGGCATTAATGGTCCGGACATGAAGCAATCGTTACAGGAGCGCTTCTTTGGCCGCCTGAATAAGGCACTGAAAAGTTCCTTATCAGGCGGAAACAAGGTGCGAGCCTTTAACGGTTGGGTCATGCCAGTCCTAATGTATTCTTTTGGTATACTCAAGTGGACTCAGACTGAACTTGCGAGTCCGGACCCTGCTGACTGCAAATCGCATGCATCACCCTCGTTCGTCGGTCATGAGGTTGTATGTACATCCCGCGGAAGTGTGGTGGTCGAGGCTTATTAAATGCTAAGACCCTTCACAACCGTGAGGTGTGCAGACTCAGGGAATATTTCCTGAAAGTCAACGAGGGTATGCATCGAGAAGTAGCAGCAGTGGACAATGGATTCACTCCGCTATCTTTGGCAAAAGAGAACTGGCGCAAACCTGTGGTACTGAGCGTCAATGATCGCAAGGAGGTATGGCATAGCAAGGAGCTCCACGGACGCTTCTTCCGGGCCCTTCATGGGCCCAGTGTAGATTTTCTAGCGTCCGTGTCTTGGCTACGATTCAGTAATCTCTTTGGAGAAACTGAAGGATTTGTCTGTGCAATTATGGACGAAGTTATCCTTACGAATAACTACCGGAAATATATAATTAAGGATGGGACGGTTGACATATGTCGGGCATGTCATAGTCCTGGTGAATCCATTAGACATATTATTTCTGGTTGTGGTCGTTTGGCTAACAGTGAATATTTGCATAGGCATAATCAAGTAGCCAAGATTATCCATCAGCAACTTGCTTTACACTATCGACTTGTTGAGTCTGAGGTATCGTACTACAAGTATGTGAAAAAAAATGACCATATCACATTGTCCTGGGACCGGTCTATCATCACTGACAGGACTATTATAGCCAATAAACCTGATATAGTGGTGATAGACCGACAAGTACGCCGCACGATGATAATCGATATCACTATTCCTCATGATGAGAACCTCGTGAAAGCTGAAAAAGATAAACAAATCAAATATCTTGATTTGGCTCACGAGGTTGTCGACATGTGGAATGTAGATTCGGCTATCATTGTGCCGATAGTCGTGTCGGCCAATGGGTTAATCCCTAATAGCCTCGACAACCACCTTAGGAGGCTAGCGTTAGGCAGTTGGGTCAAGGGCCTGATACAGAAGGCAGTTCTCCTTGAAACGGCGCGCATTGTGAGGAGGTTTCTGTCTCTGGAGCCCTAACCACCGGTAGCTTGGACCATGCTCCCGCTACTGGTCGGCTCCTATTTTTTATATTTTTAAATATTATTTTTTATTTTTTTATAAGTAGTATTTAAAAATGTAATTTATAGAGAATTTTAAATAAATATATGGAAATACTAATAATTTTTGTTACAAAAAGCTTTACTTAGAGAGGAGTGGAAAGAGAGTAGGAAGGCCTTTGCCCTGCAGTGGGACGATCGTGGCTGAAAGTAAATAATAATAATTATTATTTATTTTGTATTTGTTGACGTTTCAAAAGCACCAAATTATGGTTTAATTGAAATAAATGCTTTGACTTTGACTTTCCCTACCTGTTAGTATCATCGTCATATCAGCCACAAGACGGTCCACTGCTGAACATAGACCTTTCCCAATGACCTTTTTTTTTGAGACAAGCCTGCCTCCACCTCCCAAAACCACTACAATTCCTATAAGCCAGATTCTACAGTAGATACAACCATCTAAACACCGGACACACACAACACAGCGAACCAGGGATATGAATAATTGCCTTGGTTGGTCCCCAATGACTTCCAGACAGGCCGGTTAGAAGCGACCTGCATTCCACGAGTCCCTAACTAGGTCATCCGTCCACCTTGAGCGTGGAAGTCCTGAGTTACGCTTGCACTTGTACTTATTATAAACCTGTTAAGCACTCCATTGCGTTCGCTAAATCACTTTCAAATACGGTGGTTATATACCTCTAGAGGTATAAATCGTTTTTGATAGCTTCAATCGTTCATGTTTATCATCAGATTAACCGTCTGCTAGTTTGCCGCCCATAAAATAGTCGTCATTTTAAACGGTTTTATTAAAATTTACCGGTTTGTTTGTTTGAGTCGAATTAAGTAATAGGAACCGATTCCGACAGATCGTTTTGATTTTTAATTATTGATATAATCATTTTTTTTCACAATCAAACGTTATAGCCTTATTGGTCGAATAGATTTCAATAAGTACTTAATACCTCTATATATTTAACATAATAAATATTTTTTTACGTACCTATTACTTGTTTTATATGTCACCTCTGTCGCAATTCTCCTAAGTCTCCTCTACAGTTCCTCGGAACACTGGTGTTCTGGTGCATCACTAGTGTGAACGAGCTGAGATAATTTAATTGCACACTGCGTTTAGTTTGTGTTTATTTTAACTGCTTAGTAAATTGTTAATGGACTTATTTTCTTCTTAGAATATTATGCAATGTTTTTTGTTGTGTATTAGTCTACGAAGACATTTCATAGAGTACCTAATACACAAATCATGTTGATGGGTTTAACAGGTAGATATTATTGAAAACTATTTTTTTATTTTGAAAAGGAACATTGCTCCAACCTAAGACTTTCTTCTGTGTCGTAGGTGCGCTTACAAACAATCATACACATGACACTCAGACCAGAAGCAACAATCTATGGATCAAACAAAGAACCGCACTAAACGAGTAGTGGAAAGTCAACCGTGCAGTGTTACAACCAACAGTCACAACTCCAGGCTCCATGTTCCCATTGACAATTTTTAAACAGAAAGTCAATTACTGTTTAATGTCCACTATAGGATTCTTGCAAAGGCTGACTACGGTCCTCAAATTCATCTTCGATGTCTGGGTGGTTCTAAGATTAGTTAGACACAATTGACAAACGGTGAAGGGTAAGGTTTTGGTGAAATCTGCGCTTACAATGTCTAATTATAAGTTTGAAATCGCTAACGGCATTGATTAAGCGTGGGGATTTTTTTATGGCGTAAGCCGGTAAACGCGCACGTGATGATAAGCAATCAGCGTCGCCCATGGACGCCTGGAACACCAGAGGTGTTACAAGTGCGTTACCGGCCTTTTAGGAATTTAGAAGTTTGAGGATCGTTGGGGATTCAGGGATTGGGAAGATTGGGGAAGGGGAGGGTAATTGGGCTTCCAGTAAAATACTTAAACTATGTGAGAAGAAGCCTTTGGTCAAGAGTGGCCACTTATATGCTGTTGATGATGTTGGTGGGTCTGATGATGGTGATGGTGATGTCTAGGTGGTAAACACAACACAGGAGAAAATTTTAGTGAGATCTAAATACAGTGATACTTTTGTGGTTTGTTTACAAACATATCACATTAATCTGGACTTTATATCAAGTTACATATTTTCTCCATTTATTTTTGAGTTCATTTTCTAAAATTAAATGTGGCATTGACACTTTGTTCACGTTCTGTCCATCCGGTAGTACCAAAATATCGCATTCTCCTTTTAAACCGTAATGGGAAGAAATTCGATGTTTTTTTAATTATCTCCAAAATTATAATTATCATGTTGTGAGAATTATGCACGTGTGCGTATATAAAATTATCTTTTCATATCCGATTTTTTTCGTACAATTTTTTTTATATTAATATTACATGGGTTTCAAGTTGTTTGATATAGACATATATTTATGAGGTCTAAGAGAAAAAATAACTTGCAAAACAGTAATTGATTATGTATTTCGGGAAATACACCATAACAAATATAAAATTATAAACACTGTAATTATAAACAAGTCACTAAAAATGTCAATTAGAGAAAATTTTCATTTGCATGTCACTAAATTAAATTAAAATGTCAACTATCACGTATTATATTATACGCCATACTTTAAAATCGGGTTCCGTTCCACGGCAGGGCGCCACAAACTAATTAGCTAGTGCAGACGGTGACCTCGGGAGGAATTTTGCCGTGTTTTCACATAATGTGCATGTTTTCTAGGGAAATTTGAATATATTATATTGACTTGAATATAATATATTCAAATATACTTGTTTGAAGAGTCTTCGATTTTAGTTGTTGCTGTTTAGTGTAGTTATTGTCAGAATTACTATGAATATATTATATACTTTTTAATTTTCGTTAGTCTCAACAACTCAAAAACGGCTTTTTTGTCTGGCTGTTTGGCTAATTTTAGTCTTGAATTATTTATGGAAGTCCAGGGAAGGTTTAAAAGGTGAGAAAAAATGTTTGAGGCGGTATGAAATTTACCAGGTCAGTTAGTTATTTACCAGGTCAGCTAGTTATTAATAAGCCTACTTTTGGTGACAATAGATTGTATTGTTCTAATAGTTTGCAATTGCAAAATAATAATGGTTTCAAACGTGAATGCTGAGTAGGGGATCTCAGTGCACATGGCTGCATCAGACGCAATATCAATGAGTATTTTGTTTTTTTAATTCTAATAACTCAGCGTACCTTCAAGTAATAAATGGAGATGCACATATTTTAGATTTCTCCAGTTAGGTACTGTAGTATGAGTCACGTGTACCTCTTAAACTGTCAAACACCGCCACCTATTGTTCTTTAATTGTGTCTATAATGACGGTACTCAAAGGGTTAAGAGGCAACTCTACAGAGCCTTTTAATAAAGAAGTCCTATGCAGAGCCGTATTATCGGTCTAAGGCAAACTGGACAAATGCCTACGGGTTAAGTTACAGAGTGCGCTACAGGAGTGGCAGCGGCAGCTCTAAAAAATCAGGGTTGCCTATGAGGTCATTGCTAAGAGCGCTCTCTAGGTTTTATCCATCTCTGGTCCTATATAATTACTTTTGCTTTCGAAAGTTGCTCAACTCTAGACCTTAATAGACAGGGTACGTTGCGTTCCGCGCGCGCCTCAAAAAGTCATCAGACCTCCACGAATGGGGCCCAGCATTCCAGCAGGGCTGATGCCCGATACGGAGCCGCGGAAGGCCTAACAGGTTGCCGGGACTCCGGCTCGAAGAGCAAGAGTAGGAACGGGGTGGTTTTAAGTCAGTAAGAGTCTG